>JANRMT010062791.1:152113802-152127365 GCA_026402145.1 Polypterus bichir lapradei | reverse complement strand
ACATTGAATGAGGAGGTGTGTCCAAACTTTTGGCCTGTACTGTATCTGTATATATATATATGTGTGTATATGTATGTGTGTATATATGTAGATATGTATGTATATTTATATATATATGTATATATGTGGATGTATGTGTGTGTGTATATATATATATATGTATATACTGTATGTATGTGTATGTATATATATATGTGTGTATATGTATATATGTAGATATGTATGTATATGTATATGTGTATATGTATATATATGTTTATATATGTGTGTGTATGTATATATGTATATGTATGTGTGTGTATATGTATGTGTGTATATGTATGTGTGTAGATATGTGTATATATATGTATATATATATGTATATATGTGGATGTATGTGTGTGTATATATATATATATATCTATAGATATATGTGTATATGTATATATGTAGATATGTATGTATATGTATATATGTATATTTGTAAATGTATATATATTTTTATGTGTGTGTGTGTGTATGTATGTATATATATATATATATATACTGTATATATATATATATACTGTATATATATATATATACTGTATATATATATATATATACAGTATATGGCAGTAACACTCATAACAGTGAAAAAACAATTACATTGACAATTATGTTACGTTATTACGTTATAATGTTTCCTTTTCTTTTTCATTACTTCTTTAACACACTACTTCTCCGCTGCGAAGCGCGGGTATTTTGCTAGTACCTTATAAACAGTGGTTTATGAGTCTGTGAGATTAGGCAATCTAAGGCTACATATTAATAATACAATAGGGGAAAGTAGAGCAATATACTGTATATATTACTCTACAAAGACAAAATGTAAACTAACCAACCGATGATACCTGGTACTGTTTGTACATTGCATTCAATGGTTGCTTTGGTGAATTGCAACTTCCAAGCAGAAACAGTACTATTTATCATTGCCAAGAGCATACAAATCTTTTTTAGACATGACCACATGTGTTTTGAGCCTTTCTGTTCTCATTGTTTTTTTCTTCAATCAAACTATTAGAACTATTTGTTAATGTTTGTTGCTGGAACACCAGCTTTCATGGGGGCATCCATGTTTAGTTTCCCACTTGTGTAGCGCAAACACACAAAGGTTGTAAGTGATGAAATTGTGACTTCCGATTTCCCAGCTCTGACATATGACGAATCCAGCAATAGGCTGACAGGGAAAGTTCTGTTTAGTCTTTATTACAGCCATTGCCTCAGTGTTGCTCATGAATTTAGAGTGCAGAATGTATGCAGGCCAATAGAGGCAATGGCTACGTTTGGAGGACCCCGCTTGATAGGCTTTCCAGCTGCCTAGGGTTAGTGTCGTGATGTAGCATTTCTAGTGGGAAATCTTTTGCTTTTGAATGATGGCAGCTAACTTTGGGTAGAATCGAGGGAGGCAGAACAAGAAAGATGACTGTTAGAGCTAATTAAGCAAACCGAGACAAAGTTCACTCATGGACATCCACTATTTTGATGTGGCCACCCAGAAGACAGTTTAGTGGATGAGCACCTGTAGAGGAGAACATCTGGGCTACTGACCAAGGATCAGTTATTCTCGGGTTGATCTGGTTTTATTTCTATTGGAACAGTCCTTAGCTGGATATATACCTGTACATTTACTGACCATTGTCTGATTACCAAAGCTCTGCATCTAATCCAATCAACAATGATCATTCAACCCTCATAATAGCAAAATGCAATCAATATATGTTTTGTTTTTTTCTTCTTCTTTTTCTTGTTTGTCTATACATATTAATGTCTGTATGTGCATGTTCCATATAGGGGAAAAATTGTTAGATTGTTCAGGTGGGTGGGTGTCTGTGGTGGAAAAGGGTCCCCTATCTCTAAGAGAACAATCAGAACAATTGTGATGAGAGGCCATTCAGCCCAACATGCTCATCCATCCTATTCACCAAGACTGCCCAAAATAACATCAAGGTGAGATATGAAGATATCTGAAGGCCTACTCTGCTCCATACTTCTTGGTCATTTATTTCAAGTGTCTGTGGTTCTCTGGATGAAGCAAAACTTCCTAACATTTGAACAATATTTAGTATCCAACAAATATCCAACTGTGCTCCCATGTTCTTCCTAAACTCATTTTAAATTCACAATCTTGATCCACTGGACTAATTCCCTTCATAATTTAAAACACTTCAATCAGGTCACCTTTTAATCTTCTTTTGTTTAAACTGTAAAGGCTCAGCTCTTTTAATCTTTCCTCATAATTCAACCCCTGTAGCCCTGGAATCAGCCTAGTCGCTCTTCTCTGGACCTTTTCTAGCGCTGCTATGTCCTTTTTGTAGCCTGGAGACCAAAACTGCACCCAGTACTCCAGATGAGGCCTCACCAGTGTGTTATAAAGGTTGAGCAGAACCTCCTGTGACTTGTACTCCATACATCAAGGCGCTATATAACCTGACATTCTGTTAGCCTTCTTAATGGCTTCTGAACACTGTTGGGAAGTTGATAGCTTAGAGTCCACTATGACTCCTAAATCCTTCTCATAAGGTGTACTCTCGATTTTCCGACCGCCCATTGTGTATTCAAACCTAATATTTTCACTTCCTATGTGTAATACTTTACATTTACTGACATTAAATTTCATCTGCCACAAATCTGCCCAAGCCTGTATGCTCTCCAAGTCCCTGTGTAACATAATATGTGTGATGTCACACACTTCTTGCTGATCTCCCATAGCAATGTTTCAGTATCCACACCATGAAATGGTATCAACTGTTGAAAAACAAAATGGTATGACAAATAATATTATAAAGCTATACATAACCTCCTTTGATGATACTTGTAACATAATGTTTTAGCTTGTTGCCTGCTTTAGTTTCTATAATTCAGTTAAAATGTGTCTGCCCACAGCTGATGTGGGCAGAAGCAAAGCTGCTGGACCAGAAAACATACCTGGCCACATGCATAAAGAATCTGCAAACCAGCTGATGGATATCTTTACAAGCATCTTCAACATAGCCCTGGCAGGCAGTCATCCCTAAATGCTTCATAACCAACCACCATCATGCCCGTGCCAATGAAGTCGCCTGTCTCTTGCTTTAATGACTGTTACCCTAAAGCACTCACAACAGTCATCATGAAGTGCTTCGAGGGGCTAGCCTTTGGCCACCTAAAAGCCAGACGTCCCACATCACAAAATCCTCTCCCGTTTGCCTATTAGCTGGGCTGTTCCACTGACGATGCCATATCATCTGCTCTTCATCAGACCTTGTCCCATATAGAGACATTTTCACTAGAATGCTGTTCATAGACTTCAGCATTCAACACCATCATCCCTCAGAAGCTCATAGACAAGATGAGTCTGCTAGGCTAGAACACTTTGCCATGCAACTGGATCCTTGACTGCATGACAGAGAGACTCCCCAGATTGTCCGTATCAGTAACACCATCTCCAGCACCAATACTCTGAGCACCGATGACCCCAGGATTGCATGCTCATCCACCTTAATGAAAGGTTAAGTGTCGGTGTGTCTGTGTATTTTTGTGTTGCTATGTCTCTGTCATTCCAACAGATGGCACATTACAAACATTAGCACTGCTTTTACAAATCTAGTCAAAAGAGTGTAATAGCAGACTGCCGTACCTATGAGGTCAGTCACATAACACCCCCACATTACAAAACGCCCTGAACGTCAGTCACGAAACACCCATTGCATTACACTATGATTAAGATTAGGACCCCGTTACACTATGATTAAGATTATGGGTAGAGGAAGGGTTATTTTACACAAAGGGCGTTTCGAGACTGACATTGTGAGCATTACCTGTCCTACAACATAAGTATTGCAGGCTACAGATAAACTCATCTCAATCCAGTACCAAATGGCACATAACAGAGACACATGCATTGTACTTGTCATTCCAATAGATGGCGCATGACAAACATTAGTACTGCTTTTACAAATCCCATTCCAAATGGCATATAACAGGGACATAGCAACCAGATGGACACACAGACACACATGTGCTTTTATTAAGGTAGATTTAAAAGAAAAAAAAATTCAAATATCAATGAAATTACAGTGAAGTAATATTATTGAACCTTTAGTCATTGAACACAAATAATTTAAGCTAAAATTACCTAAAAATAACTACAGTATGTTGGCCTTGTGTTTAAACTGTAGAGAAATATTTCTGGCAAAATTAAAATAAATAAAAGCACTGTGAAATGTGACAATAGATAAATAATAACATGTTAGCATAAATCATTAAATGTGTCAAATGTTTTTTTTTTCTTTATGTATTTATACATTTCTTAAATGACTTAGCTACTACCACTTGAAAAGATTACAATATATGTGTCAGATGTCTTTTGCCAGCCACTTTTATATTTATGAAGCTGACCAACATGGTGGATTAATTAATTTCTTGAACCAACATTGAACCACAGGGTAGTGAGGATGAGGAGCCAGCCATGGATGGTATGCCAATCTAGAAGAGGGCCCCTTCATGATTGTTGAGGAAGTGCACACAAACATGGACTGAGCTGGCATCTGAAGCCAAATCTCTGCAGCTATGACACAGCAACACTAAACACTATGCTACAATGTCCATGACTGGTGTCCTGATGGAGTAAGAAGAGCATCCATCCATTACCTGAATTCACAAGGCAGAAACTAGCCAGGGATGTGATGTCATCTGCAGAGCACACATGCAAACTCCATCAGGACACTGTCTTGGACTTGAATTGAGATCCCTGCAGCTGTAAGGCAGTGGCACTAACCACAATGCCACCATGATTTATTAAAAATGTATTCAGAAATGAAGCAGTTACTTTATCCATCCATTCAATATTTGAATTTACTGTACATTCCCATAAAGGATGATAGAGGTATGAAGCCTGTCTTGCTGGGTGCTACACAGAAACCAGCTGTAAATGTGGTGTGTAAGTGCCATGACATCTGGCTGGATGGAGGATGATTTTTTGCTCGACCAGAAGGCCATAATGGATGGACCAAGCAGACATGGGTACTGGGATCAGTTCATACTTCCACATGGCAGGTATCAGTGTTCCTCAGGGCTAATCCCAGTCAGGACACCGACAGGGCATGCTGGGAATTGGAGTTCTTCAACACAGCTCTCTCAGAGTGCTGCCAGAGGGTGCTGTCAGCGAGAGGACTTCCCCGATTCCTTCACAACCTGGAAGTGCAATAGACAACTTGTATGTGATACCGAAAACAGTTCCTGGATCTAATTCAAAAGAAGCCTGCAGCCTTGCCTTGGGGAGTCAGAGTCGGCTGGCAGCGGGCAACATTCACTTGGAGGATGGAAGGAGGGAAGAAATTGACTGTGTAATGATCTTTTGTCTAATAATTATTAGAAATGTGTTGTTGATAAATTAATACCTTTAATCATACCCAGAATCATGTTGGGTAATACTGTATCTGAGGTTTGGTGCCCCCTTGTGGTTACAGGTTAAAGTACAAGGTAGGGCATAATGAGCATAGGGATTTAAACCCAGATCCCTGGAACTGTGAGTCAGCAGCACTAATGACTGATAAAAAGCAAGTCAGAAATCAAGCATGTCACTCATTGGTCCGTCCATTATCTGAATTCACGTTTCATTAAAGGGTCATGAGGAACCAAAGCCAGGTGTGAGCGAGTCACTAGTCCAGTGCAGACAGTGCCCACCTGCACACAAACTGGGTCATTTGACATTTTTCAAGCAGAGCCATTTCAAGCTCTTTGGGGGCCTTCACCACTCTTTACCTCTCTCCTTTGTGTGTCGGTTGGATTCTCAGTGTCCTAAGTGGTGTCTTAGCTCTCTTACACTAAGAAGCAGCCCCATTTACAAGTACTGCTTTTTATTTATTTTTTAATATTATGTATTTTAATATTATCTATCTGTTTTTTACTAGTTAGATGATATGCAGTCATTGCGACAGTGAATGGTAGCATCTTGAATGGATATGTCTCCCTCCTGCTGAATGTGCCAACTCATTAATCTTTCCACAACATCAAATGGAAACTTTAATTTGCCATTGCCGAGCACGTAGCCTCAAGGGCCCAACGGACCTTTGATTCCAACTCGTCCTGATGTAGCGTCTCTGATTTGGCCTCCGAAATGCACTCGTGACACGGAGAGACGTGCAGGTACACATGAACGATGAGAAGGAGGCAATTTGGAAAAAGACTAGTTTGGCCAAAGTATACAAGGCATGAGCCAAATAAAACTGTTTAAAGGAAATCAAGCGGCTTGTCTACCTATACCATCCAGGGTCTCAGGAGAAAAAAATAAAGAATACAGGCTGACGGGGCACATCTTGCTCCACCACCAAACTTATTGCATGTCTAATCACCACATTCCCGGGTTTGCACACTCTTCCTCATAAATGTTCTTTCTGCAGGTTTCATCAATTACCAGCCCTTTATCACTCCTGCACAAGCAAACTCTGAGGGTTGTAAGATATAAACTCTACAAATTTGACAAAAAAGAAAAATCTTTCTATTTACTGCACATTCTTACTTCAATGTGGCAGTGCAGGGATTCTAGAAGCATTGGGCACAAGACCTAAATAGGGTGTCATTTAATTGCAGGACACATTTACACACAGTGGCCCATCTACAGCCAGCAATTAACTGAATCTGCATGCCTATTGGCACATGGAAGTAAACTGGAAGGCCCAGTGAGAAACTCCAACAGACTCAAAAAGAGCAAACTCCACACAGTCAGGGGTCCAAAGTCAATCTCCCGATGGTGTGAGGTTTCAGAACTAACCACTACACCAATCTGCCAGACTAGTAGAAATCAGTCCATTCATTTTCAAACTCACGTGAACCACTTCAGAGCTATGGGGGCAGTCAAGGCAAGATCCAACTCTGGCTGGGATGCCAGGTCGCACTCAGATGCACACCCACAGTCATTCATATAAGACCAATTTACAGCTGTCAATTACACTAAGTAAACTTGGCAGGGTCTATTACTGGTCACAAACACACACACACACACTTGCACAGACACAAACACACTCACTCACATCCACAGAGCCAGTTTAAGAGTGCCAACAGCACTAATACAGAACAAAAGAACCAATGAAATCTGACAAACTAGAGGAGATCATTCAGTCCATCAAGCTCGTTTGTTTAGCTAATCGCTAAGCTGTCCCAATATCTCCTCCAGGCTCTTCATAAAGGTTGTTAAGGTTTCTGCTTCCACCTCATGTCTTGGTAGTGTGGATGCTAGGGGTCGCTGTTGCCCCGTTGAACCCACCAGACAGACGTCCCAGACACACGTGTAAAACACCAAGAAGACTTTAATAATAATATTCTTCCAATCAACTGCACAAAGCAAAGCAATTCTCAACAATAAACAACAATCAATAACACCCACAATCCTCCACTCCCAGCCACTCCGTCCTCCGGCTCAGTCTGCTGGGGTTTCCCACAGTCCTTTGTGAACTTGAACCCGGACACAGGCAGACGGACATCGTTGGTTCCACCACACACTTGTTTATTTACAAACTATTTACACAAATAGTGCTCACGTGCACAAACCCCAGTGCCTCTTGCACCGATTCCCCCAACTGTCCAGGCCTCACAAGTCCAATGCCTTTCTCCTGGCCGTCTCCCGTCCTCTCTCTCAGCTCTGTCCTCTTCCACCCGACTCTCGCCCTGAATGAAGGGAGACGGCCCCTTAAATGGGAACCCAGATGGGCTCCAGCTGCTCCCCGGCAATCAGTCCTAGCCACACCCCAGTGTGGCGGGTGTCCCCTGTCGTCTTCCCCCCAGCACTTCCTGGTGTGGCGGAAGTGCTGGGCTCCAGGGATATGCAGGCATTGGGGCGCCACCTGGCGATGGCCACGGGTCCCTACAGGGCTGGGCTTCCAAGCCCTTTACCCGAGGCCCCCTACATAACCAGGACAGATGCCCCCTCACGGTCTGGAGGAGGCACAAGCCCTCCTCCGGTCCTCCTGGGCATCCCGGCCGGGCTCCAGCCCCGACCGGGTCCCACATGGGATATTCCGGCATCGGGGCGCCGCCTGGCGGTGGCCACGGGTCCCTACAGGGCTGGGCTTCCATGCCCTGTACCCGAGGCCCCCAACATAACCAGGACGGACGCCCCCTCACGGTCTGGAGGAGGCGCAGGCCCTCCTCTGGTCCTCCTGGGCGTCCCGGCCGGGGACCACACCTTTTAAAGTCTATGACCCGGAAGTATTTCTTCTCCGAGTCAACACCACATCTTCCTTTATCAATTGTCCCGGAAGTACAGCGGGCTTCCGTCCTCATGACCCCAAAGTACTTCCGGGTTGACGTCCTCATAATATCCCCCTGGTTCATGGTGAGCTCCCCCTGGTGGCACCCATGGCTCCCAACAGGGCTGAGGATACGGACTCCATGTCCCATGCTGCCCTGCAGGAATCCGAGGAACCATTTCCATCCAAGGGAGCTGCCATCTAGCGTTCCGGGGGATATAGAGCCCTGCAAAGGCTGTTTTTCTTAGTAGAGGGATGTCCTGGCCAGACTGAAGTGTTGTCGGTCCATCACATTAGTTTGTTCCAGAGTCCCACAACTCTTTTCACAAAGAAGTGCTTTCTGACTTCAGTCCTAAATGCTCTTCCCCTTCATGTCTACTGGAGTCCTCTAGCACGTGACTCACCATTCACTTGAAGAATTCTGCTGGATCTACTTTATCGATGCCTTTGAGATCTCTGAAGACCTGGATTAGGTCCCCACACAGTCCTTTCTGCTCAAAATTGAACAGGTTTAATTCTCTGAGTCTGTCAGAATAGGAACTGTCATTAAGTCCTGGGATTCACCTGGTTGCTCACCTCTTCACAGCTTTAAGTGCTGCTATGTCTTTCTTGTACCGTGGTGACCAGTGGCCTCATGTATAATGCCTCGTATCAAATTCACATTAAAACATGGTGTATGGAAAAAAGTAAAAATGTGTGAACGCACAAAAAAATTCAGTTGTATAAAATTGCGTATAAGCAAAGTTCTATGCACCTTTATAAATCGTGAATTTTAACAAACACACTCCTTCTAGAATTTACATTTCATTATGCAAATCAATATAAATAGCCTCTGTCATTCAGTGTTTTGTTAAAAGACAATGGCAAAAGCACATGTAAAAAGGAAGAAATTCAACGAATGCAAAATGGAACTTCAGCTCAGTGAAGTGGAGGCAAAGAAAAACTTACTATTTGGTGGCTTAAGCAGTGGTATAAGCAACAAAAGGAATTGATGGAGTAATACAGCGTGGCAGAGACACTGAAACGTTCTGAAAGTTGAACAGTGCCCGAAATAAAAAAGGAAAGGTCAGATATGTCAAAGTTGACATGAAAAGGTGAGTCTCAGGCCACAGTCTGAATGTCAACACCACTAGAGGAGGTAGCAGAAGTCCGGGGCTCACACCGTATGAACAGCAAGCTGCTGCAATCATTGGTGAGGCACTTACTGTATATGTCTTGCCACAACATTAATGAGACACATTTTTGCATCACAGATTATTTGCACATTGATAAAGTGGAAATGCTTTCTATTTACATAAGCAAGTTCATTCTCTGAAGGCGCCTTTATAGCAATGTGCATGCAGTCAATTGCTCCCATTACATTTGGAAAACTGGACATTGCCACAAAGTGCACTTTGATGTTTGCCATTCAACCACATTATAAGGAAATCTTATACTGTATATCTGGATGACAAACAGATAATACCATCCCATACAGCTGGCATGGCCCGACTCAGTGATGACTGAGAAATATCGGTCAGCCAGTTCACGTTGAAAAGCTCCTGTGGCTAAAAACCCGAGAGTGGACAGAACTTCCAAAGGAGCAGTTAGAGCACAACTCCTCAAAGTCGGCCTTTGTAAAGCTGACCCCAGTTCAGCACACAGTTTAAGAGGATAGCTGTTGGAAATCGAAATCGATGAAGAAGCCAGTCATCATCATCATCATCTGTAAATACACGCTCTCTTCTAATTCTTCCATTTGCTAACAACAGTAAAGCAGCCATAGTAGTTGGAATAGTTTGGTCATTCCGTGTACCATTATATTGTTACAGAATGATTACAACCAAGTGCTTTAAATTGGTAAAACAATATGCAATTAATTTCAGTGTATTTGATAAAGCCCGCATCATGGATATGAATCTAAAAAACAGAGGGAAGCCACACAGAAACAGTAGCACTGCTTTGACTCTGAGTGCCGCTTGTTTACAAAACTGAGCAGAAATATGTGTACGCATGGCGTGAGGCTGCTGTGAAAATGTGCTTAGCGTTACACCAAGTTTAGTGTTTATACATCTCGACATGAGCGTGGAAATGGGCGTACTCATCATTTATACATGAGGCCCCAGAACTGCACACAGTATTCCAGATACCATCTTACTAATGCATTATATAGTTTGAGCACAATAATCCTTGATGTACGTTCAACAGTTTTTAGGATATAACCTAACATTTTATTTGCCTTGTTAATTACTTGTACACATTACTTAGGCAATGTTGTGTCAAATCAAAGCCCTAAATCTTTTTCACAGGTCACTTCCTGTAGTTCAGTGTCTCCCATCCTGTATTTATAATTGACGCTCCTGTTGCCCACATGTAGCATTTTGCACTTTTCTCCATTAAACTGCATTTTCCAGGTGTTCGCCCAGGTCTGAAGCATGTCCGGGTCTTTGTGAATTGTTTTTGCTGCCTCCCCAGTGTCTGCTCTCCTTCCAATTTTAGTGTCATCTGCAAATTTGACAAGTTTACTAACTATAGCAGAATCAATGTCATTAATATAAATCAGAAAAATTAGCCATCCAATGAAAGACACTACCGGAGGAGCGTTCTCCTCTTATCTGTATTCTGCGATGTCATACCGGATGTACCAAAGACGCTCTGTCTCATTGTTGTTGAGCAAAGTGCAAGCACTGAGTCCATCTCTGTCATCCTCATACTTAAGCCTGGCAGATTGTGCCATTTTTCAGGTAACTCAGTTAGGTTTTCTCAGTTTTGAGACATTTGGTAAAGCAAGATTCCTAGCCCACCATTGATAAACTAAAGTTTATTGGCAGTAGGAAAAATAAGAAAGCTACAAAGGAAAAAAAGTTGTTTTTAGCATTCTCAGTGGATATTGGCACAACTGCGTATTTCCCTTTGGGCTTCACAGGGCCTGGCAATCCTTCAACATTTTTTAAGCAGCCAGCTAAAATCCAATCAAGCCCATAGTGTTGTCTTCCATAGTGTTGCTTTCCGTGATGCCTGGGTGGGTACAGCCACCCCAACCCCAACACAGACAGGCAGGACATGGGATTAGCACAGAACGCACACTTTTATTTACAGCTGGGGAGCGCTTCTCTCTTCTCCCCACAGCACAACACAGTACCTAAAGCACAAACACAGTCCCTTTGCTGCCGTCTTCAGTCCTCCACACAGGATTGTCCTCTTCCTCCTGACTCTACCCATTGAATGCTGGCGATTGGCCCCTTTTTGTAGGGCACCCGGAAGGACTCCAGGTGCCCAACAAGCTTCTTCTGGCAGCACTTCTGAGTGTGGCGGAAGTGCTGCCAAATAGGGCCCCGCAAATCTCCATGCGCCACGGGTCCCAACAGGGTTGAACTTTTATGCTCATGACCCATGGCCCCACTGGAAACTAAGGGGGATGCCCTCTGTCAGTTCAGGGGAGTCCTTGCATAGTCAGGGTGTCCCTTCCGGGTAAGGACCCCAACTGTCCACCACATGACATTAACCTGTATTCCTGCACCTGGGAAGAACAGCTACATCATCTGCTGGGTGTTTTGTTATCTCTGAAAGACATGGCATTTCCAGAAGCTTGGAAGACAATTTCTGGACTGAAGGCCATATCATTTAACAGTTTAAATGATCTTGTAATCCTCCACAATATGCTGGTAGGCTAAAAGGTGTGCATCTCTTTAGTCTCGAATGACTCTTCACAGTACTTCTTCTCTGAGGTCTTCCCATATTGTTGAACTCTTCACCTTCTCATTAAGTGTAGCCCCAAGCAACCCACCACTGGAACCTCTTTTGGGCCACTTGTACCCGCAGTCTCATTTGTTTAGTTAGTACCCAGGTGACATGCCAGTTGGGTGAGAGGCAAGAGTGAACAGGTTTTCAGAATCTTGAAATAGATTAAACCAGTTCAAAAGTGGAACAAGGCAGAATTAAGACCCCCACAGGCCCCTAGGTGACATAGCTGTCAAAGAGGTTCATGATGGCACATGTGGGTACTGGTTCATTTATTGCAACCTTTCATTTATCACTTTTGATTTCACCATTAGACTTGATTTCTTCAACAATCGGAGGGGGTCCCCCTTCGTTGTGTAGATATGACATTGTTGGGGGTTACCACCCAAATAGCTCATTTTTTCTGAACATCACAGTCTTGCTTGCAGCACTAAGCACCTTGTGATGGATAATAAGAGAAAATAAATTATCTGAAACTTATAGTTCACTGCAAAAAAATAATAATAAAAATCAAAGGTTAGCTTTATTATAGGAATATAAGAGACCATTGACTGAATGCTTGACATGGTAACAATGATTTTACACTTTTATTTGGTATGCAAAACTTAATCAGTTTTGTCTCTTTACCAATAGATATGCATTTAAAACTAAAATATAAACTTAAAGGCAATGTTTGCCATTCTTTTTAAACTTATAATGGCTTTGTAGCTTTTTAATTCTGTGCTCTCATACAGTATACTACATACTTAATAACTGGAATTTGATTTGTAAGGAAATAAAACCAACATCTGAGTTTTCTTTTGATGGCTGGCATGTGACACACAAGCATTTCAGCCTATGAAAGATTATTAAACACTGCTGAAGGACTCTATGAGTCCTTTTTGTAGCAGCAGTACTACAATTCCCAGAATGCAGCAGGATCACTGCTGACTTTCTCTGTCTTCTGCACAGAGACTACTGGAAGGAAGCCGGTAATAGCACAAGATTTTAAAAAGGATTCCATACTGCATATAAGGATCTTGTTTTTTTCATTTATATTTCACAGGTGCTGCAAATCATTTCCTTTCACTTTTTTTCTGGATTAATAACATCATTGACAGCAAAGATTACCGTTCTTCTCAGATTTGTGTGCACTTTGCTCATTGTATGGATTGTTTGTGAGATGTGTTTGTTGGAATCATTGGCATACAGAGCACGTTCCTTCCACGACTGGTCATCGTCGGCCATTAATGTTATATGATAGGACAATGTTAGCGTCACTAGAAGGAGCTACTCTTACTTGTCCGTTTTCTATACAACATTATCAGCTTCACCCAGCAAACTGGACTGTGTTTTTGGGTGATTTTGTGTTTGTTAATAGTTGTTTGTTGCCAATATAAATAATGTATTTAATACATAACTTCAGACTTTTACCTCAGGGTGGTGTGTTTCAATGTGAATGGTGTAGATGTCAGATATAGATGGGTGATGTCCAGGCAACCCAATTAAAAATAAAAACGTTTCTGTTAAGTGTGAAGTTAATATAGTGCCTATCTATCTATCTATCTATCTATCTATCTATCTATCTATCTATCTATCTATCTATCTATCTATCTAT
>JANRMT010062791.1:152050407-152113792 GCA_026402145.1 Polypterus bichir lapradei | reverse complement strand
TATCTATCTATCTATCTATCTATCTATCTATCTATCTATCTATCTATTTTATATCTGCCCCCCTCACCTCTGCCTGCTGCGTGTCTCTCAGATTCTCGCAAATAAATCAGTACTACCAGCAAACTATGATACACAGCATAATGAGAGAAGTCGCAGAATCATCCGGAATGTTCAAGCAAATTGTAGAAAAAAGCCAGATCTAAATCCATTAAGTACTTCTCTCGTTCACTAACTAAGTGGATGTAAGATACGACCCGAAGCTGGCACGTGAGTAAGGAGGGTCCCACATCCCCCTCCCCTTGGCCCTCTGCATCTCTCTCAGATTCTTGCAAATAAATCGGTACTGCCAGCAAACTATGATACATCACACCATGAGAGAGGTCACAAAATCATCCGGAATGTTCAAGCAAATTATAGAAAAAAACAGATCTATATCCGTAGTTCTCTCATGAAAAGTGGACAGACATACAGATAGACAGACAGGCAGACAGTCAGAAGTTGGATTTTATATATATAGAAATGAGAAAAATGTTGACACATTGAATGTGCATTTCCACAAATGTATACAGGTAGGCTTTCCAACTTCTTCCATTCCATTTCCTACATGTACAGTATACTTTTTGGTCAGAGAGAACACAATTCACTCCCAAGCACTACGTGAATGTGTTCTTCAGTCTACATGGTATATCTGAAACAAATAATTGATGATAATTCTAATGAGGCATATGTGCTAAAAGTTCACAAAACCACCAAATAGTAAGTTAAAGTTCATAAAATTATTTTATTCTATCATTTGGTTTGTGCACAAGCAAAAAGAAGAGGCAGAAAAATACAAAGAGCAAACAGAAAAGAAGCAGTGAGAACATACATTTTCCAAACTTGCTTAATCAACTTCAGGGTCATGGAGGAAAGTAGAAATGAACAAAGGAAAAATATGAATCCCAATAACTTCCTACATCAAAGTGGATTTTTCTGCCACTCAGCACCATAGCACACTCAGATTATCTCCGTCAGGTCAGGTCTGAAGATTGTCTGGACCACCACACACGATGATTACTTAACAGAAGTCAGGTGTCCTCATTATTAATCAGTAGCCCCACCTAGTGACCCCAGCTGATTCTGCACACAAGAGTCCAACTTCTTAGATAGTGACATTGAGTGGACTTTACCTTTTTTCTTTGTGCTTTGTAATGATTTCACATTTCTTATGCATCTACAAAGCAATTCCTTAGGTTCTGAGGTTGCCCCTTACATTTTTGTAGTATTTTAAATTCTATACTTTTAGCTTTTATTTATATATATTTATGTTTATGTATATTATATATATATGTATAAAACCACCTTAATGAACTGATAAGTGTCTGTGTGTCTGTGTTCAAACTGTTGCTAAGTCTCTGTCATTCCAACAGATGGCGCATCACCAATAGTAACGTTGCTTTACAAAGCCCATACTAAATGGCATATAGGAGAGACATCCATTCATCCATAATCCAACCTATATTCTAACACAGGGTCACGGGGGTCTCCTGGAGCCAATCCCAGCCAACACAGGGCACAAGGCAGGAAACAAACCCCGGGCAGGGCGCCAACCCACTGCAGTAGGAGAGACATATGAATTGTATTTTTCATTCCAACAGATTGTACAGCACAAAAAATAATTGCAATGTATTTATTACTTCATTCATTACAAAATACATTTCAATAGATGGTGCACTGCAAATGTTAATGCTGAGGTCTGCGTTGATTACTTAGATCTAATTCTTGTTGAAATAAAATGCGTTGCAAATTTTCTTTCCAACAAATGGCTCACCACAAATATTTGTAGTAATAAAAAACATTGTATTTTTCATTCCAACAGATGGTGTGTCACAAACATTTGCACTGATTGGACGGACACACAGATATACAGACACACGCACAGACAGTTGGCCTTTTATTAAACTGCATATCCACATTATTTGTAGTATTTCCAGTGATATATTTCCTTTTATTATTTTTTTCTTAGAAAGTGTTATAAATAGTGATGTGAAAAAGAAACTATGCCCAATGGAAATGGTTGAGATTTTTAGACCTTCATGGAAACAATGCCATAGATAAAGGTGATATAGTTGAATAAAAATATGATAAAATTGTCCCTTTTCAATCATTCATTCAAAACAATCAAGAGATGTAGTGGTCTACTGGGAAAGTCCACCCTTGAATTCAGAAGGTGGTATTGCCCCCTTTAGCAGAAATGACTTGTTGTAGGCATTGTGCATAACTGCCCATCAGTGTCTGGCATTGACCACCCCTCCATGAAAATGTCCTTCAGTTGCAAGATGTTTGTGGGTTTTCTGGCACATACTGCCCATTGCAAATCCTCCCACAACATTTTCAGGGGATTCAATTTAGGGCTCTGACTAGGCCAGTCCATACAGTAACTCTCCATTTTGTCATTTTGATCCATTCCCTGTAGGGCAGGCTAGTGTGCTTCGGATCATTATCATACTGAAAGGTCTATTTCCAGTTCAACTTCATCTTTTGGACTGATGACTTCTCATCCTTCTCAATCACACAGAATTCATAGTTGAGTTGATGACGGTAAACTGTCCAGGCACTGAGGTAGCAAAGCAACCCCAAACCACAACATTTCCACCAACACACCTCACAGCTGGTATGAGGTTCTTCTCCTGAAATGCTGTCTTTGGTTTGCAACAAACAGGTCTACTGTTACTGTGGCCAAACAACTCTATCTTTGATTCATCTGGCCAGAGCACATTGTTCCACCAAACCTGGTCTTTACCTGTATGTTCAATAGCAAACTGTAGTCTTGCTCTAATGTTCTATTTTGTTTTTTTCTGGTACACATCACGTGCAGGTCACATTTTTGCAGTCTCTTTCTGATTGTAGATGAGTGCACTTTCACATTAACTGTTGCAAAAGTTGCTGTTCTTGGAGGCTTCTTTTCGTATCAAATGATCAGCTCTGGAGCAGAATTTGCTGGGCCCTGGAAAGATTAGCAGTCATTGGAAATCTACACCACTTGAAATTGATTTTCCTTACAGTGGATTAATTTTTAAATAATTTGCCAATCATCAGACTCCTAGGCATCCACAACTTTCTTTTGGAGAGCCTTATAGAGCTCTTTCAATCTGGGCATAACAACACCACACACATCAGTAGCAAAGAGGACACCAGGCCCTCAATATCTGTGGTTTAAATAAGACAGGCTCCATCTGCATACACCTTAAGGAAGTTCTAATCATTGACACCTAACTGGAAAACTGGATTCTAAATTGATGGATATGAAGTTGTGAACAATGTAGGCCTGGACTTAATTTTTCCACAAAACAAATCTGTATTTTTGTTCATTTACATAGTAACAATGAATACACCATGTTAATTTTATGTGTCATTTGTTCAAGTATTTCACCAATTCAACAATTTCCATGGGGTGTACTTACTTTTTCACATTGACTGATTCATTGGTTGGTTCACTAATTTGTTGGTTTGTTGTGTGATTAATTGATTGGTTGATTTGGTTGATTAAGAGTTTAATTGACCTATTGGTTTGTTGGTTGATCAATTTAAATTTGATTTAGTTCACAGGTGTCCAACTCCAGTCCTGGAGGGCCGCATTGACTGCAGGTTTTCATTCTAACCATCTTCTTCATTAGTGACTTGTTTTTGCTGCTAATTAACTTGTTTTTCCTTAGTTTTAATAAACTTGACTCAGAACCCTTAGTTGTTTCTTTTTCCTTATTTAGCAGCCAAACAATAATGAGACAAAAAACAAGCCGCCAAATGACCAGCTCATCTGTGCCCATCACACAATATCTGAAAATAAAGAAAGGTGATGGTCTCAGTAAAGTTGATCTCTCAACTCACCAAAACATGTTGACTATGTTCTTAGAAAAAACACGGAAATGTTTTGGAATTGTCTGCTGTGGGAAAAAGCCATGAAATTAAATAACGGCTTAAATTAACAACAAGAATTGGCTTCTCATTAAGAAACTGGTTGGAGTTTGACATCCCAGTTTAGCTGGTCATGTGTTGGCTCGTTTCACATCTCGTTTCTGCTTGGTTGTCATTTAATGAAGAAAGGAATAAATTCAAGGACTGAATCCTTGAAAACAGGGCTATTAAAATGAAGGGAAAAGGAGTTAATTAGGTGTAAAAACTGGTCACTGATTAGGAAAAGGGTTAGAAATGAAAACCTGCAGTCACTGCGGCCCTCTATGCCCGGAGTTCGACACCCCTGATTTACTTGATTACTTGAATTGCTTGGGTGCTTCATTGATTGATTGGGTGGTTGATTAGCTTGTTGAGTGGTCGTTTGGTTGGTTGATTGTCCACTTGACTGATTTTCAGTTGGTTGGTTGATTGATTGGCTTGGTGTTTGGGTTGTTGGTTGATTCATTAAATGGCTGATTGATTGACTAGCTGGTGGATTGATTGGCTGGTTGATTGATTGTCAGTTGGTTGGTGGATTCATTGATTGATTTTGTGTTTGGGTTGATGGTTTATTAATTAAATGACTTACTAACTGACTTTTTAGTGGATTAATAGACTGTTGTATTAGTTTATTGATTGATTGGTTGTTTGATTGATGTATTGGATATTTGATTGATTAATTGGCCTATTGGTGGTGTTGTTGGTTGGTGGGTTGACTGGTTTGCTGATTGATTTGATTTCTATAAGTACTAATTTTGCCTAAATTGCTCAAATGTTCTAAATTAATCATTTTCTAGAATTTTTTAGCTCAAAATACAAGTCCATGAATTGATTCAAATCTCCCTTCGTGGCTAATTGATAGTGCCCTTGTAAAGCAAGTGACCCATCAAGCTTGGTTTATATTTGAAGCTGTTGCTTCACGTTTGCTCTCCATTTTTTGCCCTTAACGCCTTGATGACCTTCTCTTCTTCTGGACAGATAGATAGAATGAATTTAAACAAATTCTGAACAAAGGAAGTGGACGTGTCACAGAACTGCTCAGCCCTGGCTATTGACCCGATGACTCCTCTGTAAAAAGGAAGGTAAAAAGACTTTGAGCTCGCTGGAGCGCAAACCATATACAAGAGGGTTGATAACCTGAGCGAACGTAAAGATGCATATGTTAGATGTGTGAATGACGGGCTGCAGTGCAGGGCTAATTTGCACAGACATGAAAAGAACATAGAGAATTACTGGGAAGAGGTAGAGCATTAGCTGGACCATGTGGAAGGTGATGGTTCTCCTGGCGCGCAAGTTCAGTTGGCTGACCATTCTCGAGTGGATGGCTTCCTTTACTACCAGGTAATAGGAAGTGGAGATGATGAAGAATGCAGCAAAAAACTGAAAGCCAAAAAGAGCCAAGCGCCAAGAAGTTACAGAGGGTCTCAACTCCAGGGCTTCCAGATAGCACTGGTCAAGGAGCTGAAGGGTTACCACTGGGCCCGCCAGGCCAATCTGAATAAAAAATGAAACCAATGGGAGAAAGACAGGAGCCAGAAAAATAAAGAGCACCACCTGCACAAGGTTCCGCTCAGAGCAAATCCCATCGTAAAACAGCGGCTGGCAGACAGCAAAGTAGCGATCTATGGACATGGCAGCCAAGCTAAAGAGTTCGGCTCCACCAGCAGAGTTGGACAGCAGCCAGAGGACGGCACAACCCAAAAAGCTAACCTGATGTTGAGATAGTTGTAGAGAGTAAATGATGCACTGAAACAAGAAATAGCCCGTTTGACTGATGGGGACACAGGCGAGTAGGGTGAAACGTGCTCGCTCTCGGATCTGGGGACTGCGCAAGTAGACGGGGAGGAAAAAGACACTGGTGGTCAAGGAAAAAAACGTTCCCAGTGCCATGACTGGAACTAGAATGACGTTTGAGGTGCCTTGAAGGAGGGAATCATTTCTTGCACTGGTGATATTTGGAAACCAGCTGGTTGGATCAGGAGTGCCAGCATTGAACAGGTTCACCCAAGTGGTGGGAATATTCCTATCATCATTGTTAAAAAGGGAGATGGGAACACCCATGGAAAAAGGAGATGAGTCCTTTGTCAGAGCCATACACAAGAAGGTGGCAAGTTTACAAGAAGAAACTCCTCACTGGGGTCACAGGTTCCAGTGCATAGGGGGCTACAAAGAGTGTAGTGGTGGAGTTGAGATGGCAAGCCTCAAGTTGCTAGGTCCACCTGGTGAAGGAGATGGAAGAAAGGTAATAGGCCTGTCAAACCACTAGACACATCTGGAGGTCATGAGATAGTAGACCTATATCTACAAGGCACATCTGGTGGGAAAGACAGTAGTGCCTCAGACCACTAGGCATATTTGTAGGTGGAGTGACTATAGGCTTTTAACCACTGTAGACCTTGAGGTGGTGAAGTATTGGGCTTCAAACCACTAAACGCTTGCAGAGATTGAGAAATGGTAGACATCAAACTGTAGACACATTTGGAGGTAGCGATACAGTAGGCTTCAAACCACTAGATATATTTTTAGGTGTAGGAGTGGTAAGCTTCAAAAGTTAGACACATTTGCAGGTGCAGAGTTGGTAGGGTGGCAACCACTAGACACATCTGGAGTTGATGAAACGGTAGGCCTGAAACTACTAGACACTACTGTATATGTTGAGATGGTGGTCTTTAAACCTCAAAACAAACCTCAAGATGAGATACCTCTGGAAGTAGTGGGGCCATAGGCCTCAAACCACTTGACACATCCAGTAGTGAAGAGGTCTGTAACATCCAAATAAATGCAGAGCAGTAGGTGACAGGCCTCAAGCCACTAAATACAGATTGTAGGATTCAATCTTCTAATCATATCTGCAGGTGGAGAGACAGCAATTCTCAAACATTTAGATACATCTGGAGGTATTGGGTTAGTAGGCCTCAAATTGCTGGAAACAACTGATAGTTGAATGATGGTCGACCTCAAACCACTACACACTTCCGAGGCAGAGATCCTGTGAAGATAACAAATCAAGAAATGAACTGGCAATTGAAAAACAGCTTTCTTGAAGGCATGTGTCACCAGCTAAGTACAAATTCTACCTTATGAATAATACCTGACACAGGTCTTTGGGTGATCAGCATTGAGATCAATTAGTAACAGAAAGGCACTAAGGATCAGCCAGAAGGTATTTTCAAGGGCCCAGGCCAGGTTAACATTTACATTTATTTGCTTACCAGACGCTTTTACCCAACTTAAAACGAGCTTAATGTAACTGAGTTAACATCAGTCTGAGGGACAGTTTGAGAACAAGTGTTACAGGACAAGGACCACCAAAATTGAAGAGCTCAGAACAAAAATACAAGCAAGTTACAGTTCCCAGGTTACAAAAGCTAATCGCTAATATCAGTTGATCAAAAATTCACTGAACAAGAGAGACTCCAAAACATTGAGGAAGTCAGGAGTTTGAATAGAGTTGGGCAGCTTGTTCCACCAGGCAGGAGTTACACATAAAAAGAGTGTGGACCGAGATTTGATACCATGAAGAGGTGGCATCACCAGACACCATTCATTGGCAGACTCGAGTGGTCAAGAAGAAGCATAGGACTTCACGAGTGTCTCCATATATATAGGTGCTGACCAATTGACCCATCTGTAGGCATCAAGGATTTGTGCTTAATATGTGCCACTATAGGAAGCCAATGTAGAGATCTGAAAAGAGTAGTGACATGTGTCTGCCTAGGCTGGTTGAACTCCAGATGTGCTGCTGTATTTTGAATCATCTGCAGGGGCTTGGTGATACATACTGGTACACCTGCCAGTAGAAAGTTGCAGTACTGCAGATATGACAAGAGCAAAGCCTGGACCAGGAGACCATACGCTATATCAGACATGATCTGATCCTCTGGATATTGTATAGAATGAATCTGCAAGACAGGGAGACCGTAACAATATGGTCCTGCAGAGGTCTGCGGCTTGTAAGTACATAAATAACACTGGGGACTGGAGCAGGTGCAGGCGATCTGCATAAAAGACGTCTCATCTCCAGGTTGATGTGAGGCAGTCAGCCAACCGTGCTTTGCCTTGTTGGCGCATAGCCGATCTTAATGTCTCTTTGACATCCAGGGGCGGCAAGCAGGCAGTCACACCTGTAACCCTCCCCAGTGTATAAATGGGGAGTGCAAGACAGAAACAGATCAGAAAAAAGAATGAGAAAGAAAAAAGCCCTGAGACCAGCATTGGGTAGAGTGGTAGGATGTGCCAGACAGCCATTGTGGAAAGGCAGCGTGATCACTGTTCCCAAATAGAAGCAAAGGAATGGCGTTGTAGGGGCAGCTCGCCCCACTGAATATCTGTAGAGGAGTGGCTGTGAGCATGTTGGAGTCCTCTTCAGGGACCCTAGGCATGTCAGGGGAGCAAGAAGAAGGACAGCTGACCCCGAGTCATATGGCCAACGCCACTCAAGGCAACCACGCCTGCTGGTGTCTCCACCAACGATCAATGGGTGAGCTGGGGATACAAAATGGGAGTTGCGCTTGGCTCTTCAGATGGAACAAGGACCCAATGACTGTGATGGCTTTATTCTTGTTTTAGGCTGTGGATTTTATTTGCATGTATGTTTACCATTTTAATGGATTATTTATATATTGGAGATTCGGCACTTTACTTCTCCACACTTTGTTTTTGACTGTTTTTAATAAAAGCACTTTTGCACTTTTATGCACCAACCCCTTGATCTGTTCTGTCCCTCAGGTACATTATCGGCAGTAGCCGTTTCAAGAGGCCCCCCATAAGGACCCTGTAGCATGGGGTCTACCCGTACCATAACAGGTCATTGATCACCACCACAAGGTTGCACACAGACTTATGCTGAGCTGAACAGAGATGGGGTGCTGAATAGACAGACAAGCTGGGAACACAAGGTGGTTTTCTCTTTACCAGGTTAAGCTGTAGATGCTGTTCCTCATTCCAGTTTACAATATGTTACTTCGTGCCCCCCTAGGGGGGCCCACCCCACAGTTTGAGAACCACTGCTTTACTTGTAGCACCGCACTAAGTGCCAAAGGCTTTTTCCTATTCTCATGGCTTTTTTAGGTAGCCCGCTATCTTTAGAAGGACCACTTACTCCTGTTGCATGAGTTGGGACTATTTTGAGATGTTGGCAAGCTTGCCGATTGTATCGGCTCCCCTGCAGCTGGCACTAAACTGCTCATTTGTATGCTGGAATGCCAACTAATACTACTGGCGACTCATGCCCAACTTCCTCTAGTCAGGGTTTTTTTCTTTGTTTTTGTTGCTGCTGTGAGGCAATGTGAAAAATTAATATTTTTCAGTTAGTACTTAGGGAATTAGTGCCACAAGGAGCAAAGAGAATCATCACAGGGTTTAAAGAATGTGTTTTTAGAAATTAACACATATAAAAAAGTTTAAAGAGTGTGCCTGCACTAGGCCGGAGTATTTATGACACATTATAAGTTTCTAGTGTAGACAAATAGTATAGCTCGGTATTTACCTAATTGATTGGTAAAAGGGGCGGCATGGTGGCGCAGTGGGTAGCACTGCTGCCTCGCAGTTAGGAGACCCGGGTTCGCTTCCCGGGTCCTCCTTGCGTGGAGTTTGCATGTTCTCCCCGTGTCTGCGTGGGTTTCCTCTGGGTGCTCCGGTTTCCTCCCACAGTCCAAAGGCATGCAGGTTAGGTGCATTGGCAATCCTAAATTGTTCTTTGTGTGTGTGTGTGCCCTGAGGTGGGCTGGCACCCTGCTCAGGGTTTGCTGGCTGGGATTGGCTCCAGCAGACCCCCATGACTCTGTAGTTAGGATATAGCGGGTTGGATAATGGATGGATGGAGGGGCAGCAGTGGGTAGCGCTGCTGCCTCGCAGTTAGGAGACCCAGGTTCACTTCCTAGGTCCTCCCTGCATGGAGTTTGCACATTCCTCTGGGTGCTCCAGTTTCCTCCCACAGTCCAAAGAAGGTTAGGTGCATTGGCGATTCTAAATTGTACCTTGTGTAGGTGTGTGTGTGTGTGTGCACTGCCCGGGGTTTATTTCCTGCCTTGCGCCTTGTGTTGGCTGCACACTTCTGGACTCCTGATTTAGTTCAATATCATCAGTGTATAAGACATGAGCGTCAGTTTCACATCCCCTTTCATAGCATGTGGGACAGCGCAAAGCTTCGAAGATGTGCAGCCGGTGCTTCAGTGACGTTTGAAGCTTCAGACGTCATCACTCACATGTTTGTAAAGCTTCATTAAAAACTTCAAAGCAGTGAGCTTCATTTAACAGATATGAGCATCAAAGTCTCGTGTCAAATGTTCCATCCCTGCTTCTTACAGAACAGCAAGAACTGTAAAAACAATTATTTTCATGTGAAACAGACAAGTAATGGGGACAAACACCCTAATTTATTAATTTCAAGCTTTGTGTTAGGAATGTACCTGTTGTTTATGGGGTATGCATTTGGTTTTGTTTGTAAAGTTGTTAATACATCTTTTTGATACCCGCTTTAAACTGAGGTATGGTCTGGGATTTATGGTGAGTGGGTTGAACAATGATGAGTGTTGATCACTGAACCCTGAGCAGATTTTTTAATAACTATCGCTGACTATTCTCATCGTGAAGGGTGTACTGGTCTTATGCTGCGTTCCATTTGAATGCCCACTTAAGTTGGATTTCCAGCTCAGAAACTCAGGCTGGTCTGTCAAGTCCAAGTATGTTCAACTTCATATCATGACGTCAGTCCAAAATGATGATGTATGCCATGAAGTTTAATGAAAGCTGTAGTGTTACTCTGTTTATTAGCACTTCTGTCTATTTGTGTCTCATTTAATCAGTCATACACTCAGCACTGTCAAACTTCTATATGTAGGCATGTTGTTAGAACGTTTGGATACGCAAAATACCACCTAATGCATTGTTAACAACTGCTGTTTATTCCAATGCAGCAAACACAACTAGGGTTTTCCTGGATACGTCCATATTGGTTTTCTGAATATTTTACTGAATCGCGGTTAACTCGGGTGTGATGTCATTCCAAGATCCGACAGCCAAGGTAAATGGAACGTGGCACAAGTCAGACACCAGGGGAAGCGGTACCAGGTCGTTAAGTGAAAATTGCGGTACTGAATCATGACCACAACTTTACTGCAGTCTTCTATACTCACTTTCTTTATCAGTCATGAATTGGAAAATCTTTATCAACGTTTGGTATGTTCTGCTTTATTACCTCTTAAATCTTTGTTTATTATTCTGATTGTTTTAAAATGTATGAACATTTGTAAGCTTTGGTTTAATAGTACTGTACAGTATGCTTATTTTTACAATTGTTTTCATTCCCGCTGATCTTTCCTTTCATTGCCTCTCTGATCCTTTCCTTGTCCTTTAAAATAGTCAAGCTGGTAAAACACACCAGGCCTTCGTGAAGTGCTGTGGCATTCATGTGTTTCCCAGTATCATACACTTCAATGAACTTCATATCTAAAATAAGACTCATGGCTTACGTTGGCTTCTCACTAAAGGGGATCCTTGGGTTTCAACATCTCAACATACAACATTTCGACTTTACAACGCTCACTCCCATTAAAAACTTAAAAAAATTGAGCCGTGAGAAGGAATAAAGGTAAGGATTTTTTTTTATACTCATTTTTTCTGTTACTACGGTACAGTGTACAGTGCAGTATATTTATGTCCTTTTCCTTTTTCCGTGGCTTAGTTGAGTTTTTATGTTCTAGATTATGATTTTGCAAATGTGTTAGGATAGGTAAGTGACTTAGGCTAGGGTGTGTTTCGAATTGCACCAAAATTCAGGTTACATCACTGTTGTAGGAACGGAACTGTGTCGTAATCCAAGGACCCCCTGTACTTCCGTCAGCTGAATTGAGGTTCATTATCTTTGAAGTTATGTTAGAATGGAGTATAAATGAGCATAATTGAGTCAATACTCAAGTGGAGCTATAGTGGGCTGTACGCGGCGCTAATGGCACTAGAGAACAACAAACACCAAGTCACCAAGTGAGGTGTGCTGAAGATACGCATTTTGTTACTGCAGGCTAACTCAGATCAAGTTCTCATACAGCTAGTCCCCCATTTCTTACTTCTAGAGTGTGCATTGTTGGTGTACTAAATTTATTGAAATGTTACATAAATTTTGGTCCTAAATACACACCATAATCTGTAAGTAAAATGTAAGTACTGTAAAGGTTGTATTTACGAATAGTTGGAAACTGAGGTATTCACTAAACAAGGAGTCAGTATAATTGTTTTTTTTATTTTTATTTTTTTTAACCAACAGCTAACACATAAGTCACAAACAATCCTGCATGACCACCATTTTCACTCCAACCAGTTTCTGTTTAACTTCTAATCTTCTTCTTCTTTCGGCTGCTCCTGTTACGGGTTGTCACAGCAGATCATCGGTTTCCATATTTTCCTGTCCTCTGCATTTTGCTCTATCACATCCCTCACCTTCACGTCCATAAACCTCCTCTTAGACCTTCATCTTTTCCTCTTGCCAGGCATTTCTATTCTTAGCATTCTTTCCCAGCATTTCTCATCTGCACATGTCCAAACCAACACAATCTCACCTCCCTAGCTTTGTCTCAAAATCGTCCAACCTGAGCTGACCCTCTGATGTACTCATTTCTATTCTTCTCCATCACACCCAATGCAAATCTCAGCATCTTTATCCTACCACCTCCAGCTCTGTCTCCTGCTTTTTTGGTCTCTAATTCATGTAACATAGCTGGTCTTACTACCATCCTGTAGACCTTCCCTTTCACTCTTACTGATACCCATCTGTCACAAATTACTCCTGATTCTCTTCTCCACTCATTCCACCCTGCCTGCACTCTCTTCTTCACCTCTCTTCTACAATCCCCATTACTCTGTACTGTTGATCCCAAGTATTTAAACTCCTCCACCTTCGTCAACTCTACTCCCTGCATCCTCACCATTCCATTGACCTCCCTCTCATTCACACACATGTATTCTGTCTTGTTCCTACTGACCTTCATTCCTCTCCTCTATAGAGCATATCTCCACCTCTCCAGGGTCTCCTCAACCTGATCCCTACTATCGCTACAGATCACAATGTCATCAGCAAACATCATAGTCCACGGGAACTCCTGTCTAATCTAGTTTGCCAACCTGTCCATCACAATTAAATAATAAAGGGCTCAGAGTCAATCCCTAATGTAATCCCATCTCCACCTTGAATGCATTTGTCACTCCTACTGTAGTTCTCACCACTGTCACTCTTCACTTGTACATATCCTGTACCACTCTTACATACTTTTCTGCCACTCCTGACTTGCTCATACAATACCACAATTCCTCTCGAGGCACCCTGTCATATGCTTTCTCCAGGTCCTCAAAGACACAATGCAGCACCTTCTCTACTTCTTCATCAACACTCTCAGAGAAAACATCACATCTGTGGTGCTCTTTCTTGGCATGAAACCATACTGCTGCTCACTAATCATCACCTCACTTCTTAACCTAGTTTCTACTACTCTTTCCCATAACTTCATGCTGTGGTTCATCAGTTTTATCCCCCTGTAGTTACTACAGTTCCACACATCATTCTTATTCTTAAAAATCGGTAAAAGTACATTTCTTCTCCACTCCTCAGGCATCCTCCCAGTTTCCAAGATTGTATTAAACAATCTGGTTAAAAACTCCACTGCCATCTCTCCTAAATTCCTCTATGCTTCCACAGTTATGTCATCTGGACCAACGGCCTTTCCATTCTTCAGCCTCTTCATAGCTGTCCTTACTTCTTCCTTGCTAATCCATTGCACTTCCTGATTTACTATCTCCACAGCATCTAACCTCTTCTCTCTCTCATGCTCTTCATTCATCAGCCTCTCAAAGTACTCTTTCCATGTGCTCAACACACTCTCCTCGCTTGTGAGTACGTTTCCATCTTTATCCTTTATTACCCTAACCTGCTGCATATCTTTCCCAGCTTGGTCCCTCTGTCTATCTAATTGGTACAGTTCCTTTTCTCCCTCCTTAGTGTCCAACCTCTCATACAACTCATCATACGCCTTTTCTTTAGCATTCACCACCTCTCTCTTCACCTTTCGCCTTTCGCCTTGTACTCCTGAATTCCATTATTTAATTCTGTCATTTCTCATGCTCTCATTTTGCCATACCAGACATTTCCAAAACTGATTTTTTTTTCTCTGTGCTCACCATCCTAATGTTTTGTGAATCAAAGCAGAACAACATTTCTATGACCTTCCTCTTGGCCTTTTTTGATATATTTTGATTTCTTTAAACGCTTGTTAATCCCTGAGGGAAACTTGACTTTTCACATGATCTTTGGGTATATCTTACTGAGAGACATATTGTGCAATAAACATGAAATGAGATCTCAGTGATCCCGGTCATTTGTTGGCTTGCTTTACATCTCATTATTGTTTGGCTGCTTTGTAAAGGACAAATGAATCAATCAAAATGCAAGTCATTTAAAATCAAGGCAACATAGTATACTCCATTAGTTTCAGTAACTGAATACTAATGGAGAAAGTGGCAGGAAGGAATATGTGCAGCCTCGTGCGGACCTCCGGGTCTTGAGTTTGACACCCCTGGCCTACCTGCACACTTTTTAGATTTCCCATTATCTGCCAGGATGGAAAGGCATCCCATCCAGATTTGGTTCTTGCCTGTTTCATTTGGTGTTTCCAGTAAAGACATAAGACACCAGGGACCTCATGCATAACACCTTGCATAGAATTTACACTCTAACATAGCGTATGGACAAAAGTGGAAATGTGCTTATGCACAAAAAAATCCAGATGCATAAATCTGTGCGAACATGAACTTCTTCGTTCCTCTGCTGCATAAATCCCGGTCAGCGTGAAAAGTAACACACGTGCACGTGCCTGCTGCCACTCCCAAACTCCTCCCAGAATTACGCCTCTTTGAATATGCAAATCAGTATAAATAGCCCTTAAGCTCAGCGTTCTGTGAAAAGGCAATGGCAAAAGCACGAGGGAAAATAGAAGAATTTCAACAAATACCAAGTGGAGGCAATATGGTATACCAATAAGTGGTATAAACAGCAAAAGGAAGTTGATCGAGTGACATAGCGTGTCGAAGAAACTCGAAAGCTCAAGTTCACAAAGTCGCACAGTGCCCAAAATTGTCAGATGTCAAAGTCGCCGTGAAAAGGTGAATCGTAGCCCACCGTCTGAGTGTCATATGAAAGCTTATTGGGGTACTCAGAAAAAAAAATAGGGACACAGTGGGGAAAAAAGCACAAAATATCATCTTTAATCTCAAAATTTCCACTTTAATCACGTAGTTTATTTTGTCATTAAAGTAGAACATCATAAACTTCATCTTTAAATTGTTTAATTTACTAGTTTCTCAAATCCCATTGTAACTAAAGTGGCACATTAAATGCTTTGTTTTGTATTTGATCTTCTATGTGCTCTGTGTGTGTGAATCATTATGTGCTTCTTAAACCGGCTTTCTCTCCGACTGGACACAGAATCCTTTACATTCATAATATTACAGCTCTCTGAATAATTAAAATACTGAGATGTATACTTGATATCATTTTCATGATGATAGGAGTTAAAGCACGTTATTAAACATGGGAGCGCGGTGGCGCAGTGATTGTTCATGTATCATGCAAGATGCTTGCAGCGCTGTGCACTACCTTTTGATGAAATAATTTATTGTAGCAGTACTGTCTCTTTCAAACATACTAATCTCCAATTCCTGTCCTTCCTTTTCTTTCTCCAAATACCCAATTGCCACACAATCAGCTCAGTAATAGATGTTAAACCATCTGTAAGCTTAGAATGCCGATTCTTCAAAACTTTCAAGGATCATTGAAACATCTTTGTAGTACATGTTTAATTATTCTATCCATCTATTAATCCAGTGTCGGGCCAGAACCAGCAGGAATACAGTGTGAGGCAGGAACAATCTGTGAACGGAGTGCAAGCGACTTGCTAGCGCTGCGGCACCGTGTCCTCACATGTTTATTAACAATATAGATTATTTAAATTAAGTTAAAGTTTTATTTTGCTGCATTTCATCTTAAAAATGATATTGTTATCATATGTAAATACGCGCTTCATAAAATGGCTCAGGTTGTGCAATATTATAACTGTATTGCAGGTTTACAGTGAGGTGATTGTACTTATAAGTACAAAACAGTTCTACAAGGAGCACGTGATGGACTGATTGATTGCGTTTACAGTTCTTGGGATGAAACTGTTTTTGAACCTCGAGGTCAGTACAGGAAAGGCTCTGAAGCGTCTGCCGTGTGAGAGCAGTTCAATAGACAGCATGGCTGAGGCAGCGTGTGTTTGATGCTGTATCCTGATAATTCTCTTTCCGATCAGCTGCTGTACTCCTGTGATTTATACTCAGATACAGTGATATAAATACTCTGGGTGGTGCAGTGAGAGTAATATGAAAAAAGATGATCCGCTGTGGCAACCCTTAATGGGAGCAGCTGAAAGAAGAAGAAGAAGGTGCAGTGAGAGTAACAACGCTAAAGCAGCTGTGGTATTTGGAATAGTTTGACCATTCTGTGCACCATTATTATACTGCAAAACCGAGCGCAGAACTTGCGTACGCCAGAGTATGAGCTACCGTAGAAATGTGTGTGGCTTTAGGCCAAGTTTAGGTTTTATACATCGCGATTTGAGCGTGGAAACATTCGTACATAACATTTTTGTGTGTATGCACCATTTATACATGAGGCCCCAGGCCCTTAAAATATAGATTAATCTAAGTTCAGACAACAGATGGATGGATGGATGGATGGATGGATGGATGGATGGTCTCCCAATGTTTTATTTTAGGAATAATTCCAAGACTTGGGTTTGGACAGTCATACACCAAATAACAGGATCAGTGATTTAACCATCAGTGTAAGCAAATGGCTTCTGTTAGCCCAGTTCTGCAGGCCCAAGTGCTAGGTTTAAGTAGTGAGCGCCAACACTGACAAAGATAAGAACCTGAATGATGTGGCAGAGGAGAAATGCCTGTAATCCAATCTCTTTGTCAGAAACCTTGTAAAAAGTTGGCTGCATGCTTTAGCAACGAAATTCAAATGAACATTACCAGAAAGTGGATGTTCTGCTTATGTGTGCTTGGGTTTCCTCCCATTTCCAAAGAGATGCAGGTTAGGTGAATTGGCAATGCTAAATTGGCCCTAACACGTGGTGGGTGAGCGTATGTTTGCCCTGTGATGGACTGGCACCCTGTCTAGGGTTTGTTCCTGCCTTGCTCCGTTATGCTAGCTGTGATAGGATTCAGCCCCCCTGAGTTACCCTGGTCTGGATTGAGCGGGTTAGAAAATGACATGGCATGACATTACCAGAAAGCAGACAAGTCAAAACTTCTGCAATGAGTAGATTTGTACAAATCAGGTGACACACAGGGAGATAACATGGCTTTATTGGTACAGGTGACATACGGTGTTTATAAAAATTATTTAGCCCCTTGGAAGCTTTCACATTTTATTATATGACTCTGAATCCCAGTGGATTTAATTAGATTTTTTGACACTGATCAGCAGAAAAAGACTTATTAATGTCAAAGTGAAAACTGATCTCTGCAAAGTGGTCTAAATTAATTACAAATGTAACACACAAATTTGATGTACTGACTTGAGAGTCATGAAGAGTCTGAGGAATCCAAAGCCACGTTTGCAGCATTAGGCTAACGTTGCAGTGAATTAAGTGAGGGATGTTAGAGCAAGCATGAAAAGTAATGTAAGTAAGAAAACGGCAGCCATTTCACAATCCAAAAAACACAAGACAGGGCTAGGAAGACTCCAAGGATCCAAAAAAAAAATGGGCAGCTCCAAGTTCTATTAGGAAGGAACAGAGAATTAGTGCAGTGGTGAATTGAAGAAGCATGAAGATTAACGTGACCAAACAGGAGTCAGCTGGCCACCCTAAAAAACACAGAACAAGTGTTTACAGGATTCATTAACTCGACAGTCAACAAGGGTCCAGGGATTCAAATGTTTGCAGCACAGAGTTTCCTTAACATAACATACAAGTGAAGTCAATCAGAGGATAAGGGCTTTGGTGAAAGAGGAAGCATAAAGACTAATATAAGAGTAAGAGCGTGAGCCAGCTGGTCTTCCTAAAAAAGCATCCAGTAAGACTCAGTAAGTGTGTTTACATCATTAAGACAGAAACCTCTTTATTTTAAGACCCCTGTTTATATGCTAGAGACCACCGATTTAGGTCGCCATTGGCAAAACACAACAACGTCATTAAACTGAACAAAAATTGACCAGCATGAATCCAAAAACAAGTATGGAGCCTGTGACTCCCAGGTATGGTGGGCAACGTTGCTTTTACACGTTTTCAAAAGTAACTGAGTTACATTACTTACTACTTAATAAGAAAAAGTAAGTAAATATGTTATATAGTTATTCATTATAAAATGTAATGTGTTATAAATAATGCAATACTTTCGTGTTACTTTTTCTTCTTTTGGATGAAAAACTGCACACGTGACTGGCCGGCACTTGTTAATAATTCTTAAGCCCAAACATGAACCTTCATGAAACTGAGCAGGGATGAGGATCAGCACCTCCAAATCGGAGGCTATGGTCAGTAGGTCTTCTCGGAGTGGGAGGTGAGGTCCTGCCTCAAGTACTTCAGAGTCTTGTTCATAAGTAAGGGGAAATGGGACAGTGAGATCTGTAGTGGTGAAGAAGGAGCTGAGTCATTTACATTTACATTTATTTGCTTAGCAGATGCTTTTATCCAAAGCGACTTACAAAAGAGGTCAACAATCAAGTAACATTAGGCTGGGGCCTGTTTGTTCAACAAGTGTAATAGGATGGGTACCCAAAGTTGACTGCCGCAAGTGAAAAGATGTAATAACTCATATACCTATATTAACAATCAGATTATAAACAATTAAGAAATTAAAACTAAACAAATTATCCAAGAATATAAAATATCACAGAGAAAAGTTTTTTTTTTCTTCATCAATTTGACAGATATTCACAGAACAGATGGGTCTTCAATCACTTGTTAAATTCATTGATGGAGTCAACTGTACAGATAGAGGTGGGTAGCCCATTTCACCAACTAGAAACTACATAGGAAAAGAGTCTGGATTGAGACTTGATGCCAAATATAGGTGGCATCACCAGACACTGTTCCCTGGCAGACCTGAGTGGGCAAGCAGTTAGTAGAGCACTTCACCAATGTCTCCATATATTCAGGTGCTGGCCCTTTGACTACTCTGTTGGCAAGCATCAGGGATTTGAACATAATGTGTGCTGCTACAAGGAGCCAATGTAGCGACCTGAAGAGAGGAGTGACATGTGCCCTTCTCGGCTGGTTAAATTCAAGACGAAGCTCTCGATTTACCAGTCAATCTACATCCCAACCTTTACCTAAACCACTCTCATTCTCTTGAACATGGCGTCATGACTGAAAGAATGAGATCATGGGTACAAGTGTCCAGATTAAGCTTTCTCTACAGGGTGGCTAAGCTCTCCCTTAGAGCAGCCAATTGAGGTGGTTCAGGCATCTGACAGAGATGCCTCCCAGACACCTTCCTGTGGAATTTTAATGGGCACAACCAGCTGGGAGGGGGCGCCAGTGAAGATCCAGAGCTCGCTGGGAGGTTTATTATCTTCCAGATGGCCTGTGGACACTTTGGGATCCCACAGTATAAACTGTCAAGTGTGGCTGGGGAAAGAGACATTTGGGCCTCACTGCTAAGACTACTGCAAAGGAAAATGAATGAATAAACGAATGAAACTGAGCAGACTACAGCTCAACATGATCATTTTGAGACAATTTGCAAATACGTTTAGTCCTTCACGTGCTGTTAGGTAAATCACATTCATCCCCTTTATACGTCTTTGACCTGAGCCAACAATGATTCAAGCTATGAACACACCCACTGCGTCTCTCGATCACACTGTTTAACATATCAATAACAAATAGCTGGATGAAAACTAAACGGACACTTTGTTTATAGGTTTCTGTCACCAGACGGCACACAACACACTGTTCTGCATGGCTGTGCGACTGAGCCCTGCAAAGGAGTGGCATACTGATCTCTTTGTTTCTTGACTCAGTGTTGCTGGGTATTTTGCTGCAATAAGATAACCATTATGTTTGGTTACTCGTTACTCTAAAAAGTAGTCAGGCTATGTAATGCACGTTACTTTTAATATGTTACCCCCAACACTGCTCCCAAGGCTGAGTTGCTGATCTTTGCACTCTGTGTTCAGCTCATCAATATAAATTTAGTGATTTCTGAAATTTTAAGACAACTTAATCCAACTAGGACAAGGAATAAGGAAATCACCCAAACATTTGCCTCAGACAATGCATCTTTGTGGATGTTTCCATCATTTTCTACCTGTAACTGGTGGTCACAGACATGGGCGTCATAGTGAGGGCTAATGATTTCCCAGGGCCCACTGGGTTGCTCTTCGAAGTCTGGAATGAAAACTCTGTTTTCGAGAGGACTGTTTATGTAAAGGGCCCAGAGTTGGTTACAAAGTGCAACAACATCATGAAACCAGACCACCTTGGCCCAATAGTGAGGCCTAAAAACCAGACTGGGTCGAAAATGGACTGGAGAGACTCAGAAAACAAAATGCTAAAATTGTCTTGAGATGATGTGGCTGTTAATTTGGGGGACTTGCAAACTGAGTAATTCATCCTGTGAAAAACACCCCACCTTGTTCACTACGGCACAATGGTCTGACTTTGTGAGCTGTCGTGCAGTGCAGGAAGATGAGCTCTTGAACTGTTACATTATGAAATGACGGACTGAATATTTGTCTAGATAATATTAAACATGACACATAGGAAACATTACTTATATAAAGAGAAGTCCAGTATATTTTAATTATGTATTAAGGACGTAAGAAGAAAGATTACAAGATTATAAGATTAGTCCAGCTCTGAGGGAAAAGTCCAGGACTTGATGAAAATCAATCAATCAAATGGGAGGATCTGGGCACTAGGACACAAAATATGTCTTATTTGACCAGAACGAGATTTGTAATAAGGAGGAATCATCTTGAAGACAGAGAAGAAGCCCTGAATCTGTGTCATTACTGCTAAACTTATATTTTACATTGTACATTGTATTTTATCTTTGCATCTTAGTCAATACACTAAATGCTTTTAATATTAGTTTGATCCAGATTTTTATATGTTTCGGGTCTTAGATTCAGGTACAGGGTTTTCTCCTTAGGGCAGGGGTAGGCGACGTTAGTCCTAGTCGGCCGCAGTGGCTACAGGTTTTCATTCCAATCCAGTTGCTTAATTAAAACCAATCCTTGACAATCTCAGACCTTATTAAATTGAATGGCTTGTTAATATGCAATGTAGTGTTCTTATATCATAGACTTTGTTCCTTTCCAAGGAAATCATCCAAATGACTTGAAGCCTAAAACTGATCCTTTTCAGTGTGTCCCATTTTTCTCTTAAGTGTTTTATTAAACCAAAAAGTGCATGATGAGTCCACACAGGTGTAAATAGGAACAAGTTAGATGGCGAACTGCTGGCTCCTTAGTCACTTGCATCTTATTTCTAGCCATCCCCACGGCTCCGGCCACATAGTAGTGACAGCGAGGAAGGCCCTGCCCGGCATCCCACTCCTGACTTCATGCTTCCCTCTCCCCTTGGATTAGCGCGACTATATCACTCCTGCAAACAAACTATGATTCTTAGCGCGATGAGAGAAGTCGCAAAATAAACAAAAATGTTCAAGCAAATTATAGAAAAAAGCCCGATCTAAATCCATTAAGTAGTTCTCTCATTCGCTAGCTAAGCGGAGTTAAGGTACACACCGGGGCTGGCGCGTGAGTGGAGGAGGGCCTCACCCCCCTCCCCTTGGCCTCGATGCATGTCTCTCTCAGATTCGTGCAAATAAATCGTTATGGCCAGCGAACTATGATACTTAGCGCAATGAGAGAAGTCGCAAAATCAACCGGAATGTTCAAGCAAATGATAGAAAAAAACCTAAAATTTAAACCCATTAACTGGCTCTCTTGTGAAAAGCGGACAGACATACAAACAAACAGACAGCCAGACTTGGATTGTATATATATGGAGATAAGGAGCCATTAAAAACAGTGATTGCGGTTGTTTAAGACTGAAATAAGCAATTAAATGTGGTGAACCTTAACCTTAAACACCACTAAAATGAAGCAGAAAAATGTCACTTGAGCATTAAGTGCTTCATCAGCAATAATTTACTTTTCATCTAGAAAGTGATTTAAACAAAAACCTGCAGCTACCACCCGAGCAGGGTTAGGGATTATTAATTCTAGTGCTGTGAGACAATGGCCTGCCACACGTAACCAAACTGGTGCTAGGACAACAGATCTGGAACTGTAGGATAAACCTTAAAGGACACTGAGGACACCACTGCCTCCACATCTTTCACCACTTAGCCTGGAAAAGAGAGATGGATAATCTGGACATCCCTCCAGGCTGTGATCTGAGCAACAGACATGCTCAGACTACGAAATCCTTAAATGCAACCTGGTTAAGGGTTTACACGGCAACATAACCAGATTACTCACCAAGAAACCTACATGTACTAACCTGGTTTCTCAGGCACCATAATCCCAGTTTCTCTAACTGGAATAAAGGTATACATGGCATTTTTCAAAACTGGGTATTCTGTGAGTAACTTGGTTATTAAAGCGCAATGCGAGCATATTGGTTCAAGGGTCTAGAAGAGTCTACTGTGGGGGGGGTGGATCTGTAGCATAAATGTCAATAAAGAATAAAATACGAGTGCAATCAGTTAGTGTAAAATGACAGTAAAAACAGGAACCAACTTGCCACCCTAAGCAAACACCTACCAAAACTTTATGGGACACATTGACTCGAAGATCAAAAGAGTCTGGGGAGTCAAACAGAATGTGCAGCCTGAAGTTCATTAAATTACAACATACAAGTGAAATCAATCAGTCAAATCAGGCTTGACAGTCATTACAGAATAACCTTAGCTTGCTCTGTCCACCCTAAAACCTCACACGAGGCTTTTGTAGGACACGTTGACTTGCCTTTCAAGAAGAGCCTTGAGGAATCAAAAAACATTTCCAGCACAAAGTGTAATGAAGACTGCTGTGGGCTGGCGCCCTGCCTGGGGTTTGTTTCCTACCTTGCGCCCTGTGTTGGCTGGGATTGGCTCTAGCAGACTCCTGTGACCCTGTAGTTGGGATATAGCGGGCTGAATAATGGATGGATTGATGGATGGAAGTTCAATGAAGAATGACATACCATTTAAAGTGACCAGAAAATGAATGCATTGGTGAAAGAAGCAATGCAAGCACAAAACCAGCTGGTCATCTGGACAAAAGACACATCAAAGGTGTTTGCAGGACTCGTTGTCTCAAGGATCAGGAAGAGGCCAGGGAATTAAAATAAAAGTATTTACAGCACAAAGTTCATTTAGGAAGATCATAGCATACCTCTGGTGAACGTCCCAAAGCACGCTTTCTCAGAGTGAGCAGAAGTGTGACGGCGGCTGAAGAAGCTGCATGGAGTGTAATGCTGAAGGATCCATTAGGTCCAGCTGCCAGCCCGAGGTGCAATAAGAGAGCAGAAGGTGAAGGGAGAGTGTGGCTGCTCTTTATAAAGAGCTATGGGCTATGGGTAGGTGAAGTTAATGAACAGACTGTAAAGGTTACAAAAGAGTGAGGAACATCATGGGAGTTGCAATAATGAAGAGGTGACATTAAGTCTGAAATAACGGTTACACTAATGGGGCTGATGACATTCTTGTTTGAATTATTTTTTTAACTATTGATTTAGATTTTTTTAGTCTGTCATTGTGTCATCACCAGCCATAATTAAGTCTGCATGTTAGCAGTGTAACTTAATGAACGCCACCAGCTAACTGAATATTTTCTGGAGACTCTCTGTGCTACCTGCCAAACAACAGAGTGCTCTCTGCCAGGGCCATCTTAACAGCATCATAGACCCCCGGGCAAAGCAGTGCACCGGGGCCCCTTTTTTTGATAGCAAAACAGAAACATTCATATGCATCAGAAACATCATGGACCCCTATGCTCCTGGAGCCCCCTGTCAGCTCCCTTTGTGCCCATATGTTAAGATTGCCCTGATTGGGTGTCTGTATGTCACCCTTATTAGAAACAAAGTGATGTCAAGCAAAAGAGATTAATAGGTCAACGTTGTCAGAATTGGGGGTCTTCACCTGAGCGTGACTAAAATATACATTCAGTGTCACTTGCACCTGTGTCTACACTGCTTATCACTTACTGTACTGGAATGGAGCTAACAGAAAAGAATGAACTAGAAATTAAATGGTGAAATAAATCGTGAGTGTCAGGCTGTGTCTTGTCACCACCCCTGTTTGTGGTGTTCATGGGCAGGACATCAAGACGCAGCCAAGGATTTGAGGGTTTCCAGTTGGACCGGCTAGGAGTAGCGTCATGGCTTTGTGCAGACGATGTTGTCCTCTTTGCATCATCTGACTGTGGCCTTCTGTACGCACTCGAGCAATTCACTGCTGGGATGAGGATCAGCACCTCTAAGTCTAAGGCCATGGTTCTATAAAGAGTGGATTGCTCTCTCCAGATAAGGGAAGGGGCAAACTGTAATTAGTGGAGAAGTTTCACGAGCAGCTGTTCTGTGAGCACTTTATCAGTCCATGGTGGTGAAGCAGCAGCTTATTCTGAGAAAGCAACTGTTGGTTTACTGGCTGATCGTCACCCTTGTCCTCACTTACAGTACATCCATAAGCTGTGGATAATGACAGAAAGAATGAGATCACAAGTGCAAGCGGCACCGATGAGGTTTCTTTCACTGTGATAGGGCGCCACAGACTAGAGTCGCTGCTCCTCCGGCAGACCCCAGGGCACACTGGAAGGATTGGCAATGCCTGGGAATTCCCTAGGAAAATGTGGAATCTGTAGCTGGGGACAAGGAAGTCTGGGCTGACCTGCTTGGCTTGCTGCCACCGTGATCCTCATCAGGAAAAGCGGTTTCAGGAAATGTGAGATGAGATGGTGAGAGATGGCAAAAAAAAGTTAAGCATTTAAAGATATGGCAGTGCCATGCCAATTTTGGAATTTCTACTCAATGTAAATACCATATGACTTCAGTTTTTTGGAATGCAAAAAGCAAGCTTTAGAGGCAACTCAGGCCCCTTCTTTAGACAAGATGTAATGATTACATCTTGCCTGAACAAGGGGCCTGAGTTGCCTCGAAAGCTTGCATATTGTAATCTTTTTAGATAGCCAATAAAAGGGGTCATTTTGCTTGACTTTTCACTACATTCATTAAGGCTAACATGGTACAACACCCTAGTACTACATTTGAATGCAAAATAAGAGAGAAAAGGCTGGCAAATTAAACAGTGAAATCGATTAGAAGTAAGAGTGACACACTGAGTTGTCTTTGGCTGTTGTCACACACACAGGCTGAGGCAGCAGCTTGCTGGCTTTGAGCAGGTTAGGAAGACCCGGAAGGATGAGGGTGCAATGCAGTCTTTACTGTAATAAATTCTCATTTCTCTTCCCAAGACCAGTGGCTCTGAGGGCAGATAAGGAGGCATTTGTTAGAGGAATCTGTGAGCAAGTGACACATCATCTTTGACCTAGTGACCCACGTCCTGCCTACAGAGGAATCAAAGCATTACGCAAATCTAAATCTGTTTCTCGGAGAATCGCAGTCAGGGTGGCTGATGGAACGGCCCTTACAGATGACACTGCAGTTGTGACCCACTGGGCTGGCTACTTTTAGCAGCTGTTTAAAGCTGATCCTACGGCTAGGACGTTGGACATCTCTGGGTCCACGTTTCTTGAGGCTGACCCTCCAATTAGCTGTGAACCACCCAGTCTCACTGAGATTACACAGGTGATGAACCAACTGAGGGTAGGGAATGCTGCAGGGATCTGTGGTATCCGGGGTGAACTCAAGTTGGTGCTAAGACTGACTTCCTTTCTTTGCAAGCAACCTTTGCATGCATTTGGGAGATGGGCGTCATCCCAACTGACTGGAAAAAGGGACTTGTTGTCCCTGTCTTGAAAGGGAAGGGTGATCGCCTGGATTGTGACAACTACAAGAGGATAACACTGCTCTTGATGCTGGGTAAGCTCCTTGCTAGGGTCATCCTTAATAGGATCTGTGAATACTTGTTCGCCTTAACAGTGACCGGAGCAGTCTGGTTTTACGCCTAAGAAGTCTACCATTGAATGCATCCTGCGCTGAGGTTTCTCATGGAGCGCAAACGTGAATATCGCAAGAGTTTATTTGCAGCCTTTGTTGATTTTCGTAAAGCGTTCAATTCAGTCAATCAATCTGCCGAGTGGACATCCTGAAGCTTTGTGGGATCCCCCTAAAGATGCTGGATATCATGGCCAGCCTGTACACTGGTATTGTGAGTGCTGTACAGAGTGGAGGCAGAACCTCTGTGTTTTTCCCAGTTGATTCTGGGGTTCGTCAGGGGTGTGTTCTGCTCCTACTCTGTTCAATGCTTGCATGGACTGGGTTGGGTCCAGCGGCTGTTTGTTATCTGTTGGTGAAGAAAGAATCGCTTATCTTGAAATTGCCAACAATTCTGAGATCTTCGCGGAGTCAATGGAGGCTCTGATCGGGGCGCTCAAGAGACTGAGCGAGGAGTCTGTGTCTGGGCTTGCAAGTGTCCTGATAAAAACCAAGATTCGGGCCTTTAATGACCTCATGGGCACAGCCATCAGCAGTGTGTCTGTCTGCGGAGAGAGTGTCGACTATGTTGAGAGGTTTACTTACCTCAACAGTGACATTCATGTCTCTGGTGACTCTTCCTATGAAGTCAGTAGACAGATTAGGAGAGCATGGGGGGTCATGAGGTCGCTGGATAGGGGTTTGTGGCACACCCGATATCTTTGCAAAAGGACGAAGGTCCAAGTCTTCAGAGTCCTGGTGCTTAATGTTTTGCTATATGGTTGTGAGACATGGACGCTATCCAGTGACCTGAGATGAAGACTGGACTCCTTCAGTATTGTGTCTCTCTGGAAAATCCTTGGGTACTGTTGGTTTGACTTTGTGTTGAATGAGCAGTTGTTCATGGAGTCCTGATTGAGGCACATTACCTGCATTGTGAGGGAGCGTCAGTTACGGCACTACGGCTATGTGGCGTGATTTCCTAAGGGTGATCCGGCTTGAAGGATCCTTATTTTTAAGGACACTTAAGGCTGGACCAGGCCAAGGGGACATCCACATAACACCTGGCTGTGGCAGATAGATGGTCATTTCTGAGGGGTGGTACTGAATTGCATGTCTGCCTGGGAGGCTGCCAACCAGGATCTTGAGCTGTTTCATCATGTGTATGCTCCCCAACCTGACCTGACCTGACCTGACCGGAGCAGCCCTGCTGGGTTCCCTGTGCGCTGACAGGAGGAGCTGTAACACATTTTTTTGGCACAGTGCAGGATTTGGACCTGGACAGGACACACTAACAAAATCAATCTTTGGATTTAATTCATTTTTATGTCAAGTTTTTCCAGCTACACTCTTAAAAATAAAGGCGGTAGAGTGGCTCATCACCGCAATGCCATAAGGGAACCATTTGTGGCTGCCAAAAGGCCCATCCAGAAGAAGGTTCCAGTAAGAACCTTAATTTAATTAGATTTGTAACAGGCTCCATACCGTAAATAACCATAAATAGACTGTAACCGACTTGTGAAATACCATAACTTAACTTAATTCAATGTGTAAAGAGAAAATAAGAATACCATCTTTTGAGAATTAAAAAGTGTTAAATTTGAGTAATATTAACATAAAAAAGTGAGTAGTGGCAGCAGTCCCAGAGACAGATTATGTGTCTGTTGAAAGAAAATTTTCTAATTGCTTTGTTTCAACAAAAATTGTATTTGTGTGACGTCTAAACCATTTAAGTCAATGTAAGTAGAAAAACTTAAGTAATGCCAGCAAAACGAATTATTTTAACTTAAAGTACCTTAAATGAAATCCATGCAGTGAACATCCCCGTAAGTTCTCTCATTTACACCCACAGGCCACTTTGGCATCCTGCTTGAAGTATAACATACAAGCATTTTTCTTTTCCATTAAATTCATTTTACCAGGAGCTGTCCAGATTTGGCTATTGTCTTGTGCCCGCCATGACCCTGAATTGAATTAAGCAGGTTTGATGATGGAATTGTTATGATCAGGGCTGAATTTTGGGGTCTTGTAGCCACTGCCTGTAGCGGAAGCCATTTTGCATACCATTGTTAGGGTCATGACCTCCATTTCTAGGGGTGTGGTCTCTGGGGTCATGATCAAACAGGATGAAAGGTCAGCAGGTTGCACTGAGCTTTATTTGATCTCTGGAGAAATCCTTCAAACCACTTATATTATTCTCTTTTTGATTGATTGTTGTGTCTTGACTGTCATCTGGATTTCCGTCACTTTGTTTTATTTTATTTGTTTTGTTTTTGCCTTTTGTACTGATATTCCAGTTATACTAAAGAAATGAGTTATCTGTTTCCTGCTGAGCCAGGACAGGCGTGTGATGTATGCTTCCATTTGTGAATGCAGCATCATCCAAACAATCAGCCAGCCCTTATTTTATATAGTACCGTACCTTTCTATAATGAGCACCATCTTAAGTCACTTTATTCATTTTTATCTTTTTACAGTTGTAAATGTGGAAAAAGAAATCAAATGATCTTTATTTTATGTACTATCTTTCAAGAGTGGGTGAAGTACAATTAAAAACCTGACCCCATTACTCTCTTTAATACAAATTACATGCTCTCCCAGTGTCCATGTTTGTGTTCCAGCTTTTATCCTAAAGTGTTTTTTGGATAGTTGGTTACTCCAACTGCAGGGCTGCTCCCAGCTTTACAAAAAGGTTTGGGTGGCACAGTGGTAGAATTTTTGCCACACAACTTGTGATTCCTGAGTGTGTATCCCACCCTAGTCACTATGCTCTTTCTGTGTCTGTATTCATTTTCTTCGATATGATGATTTTCACTGACACACCAGACTTGTGCATGTAAATTCCAGTGTAATGCCCTGTATGGGTGAGTGTAAGTATGCCTCACAGTGGACTGGCATCCCATACAAGACTGGTTCCTACCTTGCATTTATTGGTCCCCGAAAAAATTCCTAATTGCACAAAATTTGCTTTAACACATAAATTTAAACCCTGTTAGTCCAATGGGTTTTGACAACACCACCTATGCAACACAAAACGAACCCTGTAGGGGGCACCAGTCCATCACTACACTTACTCATATTGACACGGACATTTCAAATTGGAAATCATCAATTAATAATCAGGAATGTGTTTGGGATATGAGAGGACAACTGGAGTACTGGTAGGAAATGCCTGTGCAGACACAGAGAGAACATTCAAGCTCTACACGGATAAGCAGCTGGCAATGCCACTGGGTCCATGAGGCAGCAGTACTAACTACTGTGGGAATGTGTAGAGTAAAAATGGGTAGGAGGGTGAAAGAGTGGAATACATTATGATAACCTCAGTTATAGAAAAAAGAATCAATCAAGCTGTGCGTGTGATTTCAAAAACTCCGTTTTTACTCGTGTACCACACGCCCTCGTGTAAGACCTAATTTTTACAAAGTAAATCGTGAAAATCGTTTTGCTCCGTGTACAACGTGCATTGTGATTGTATAGGAAGCATTTAGGGCACATTTTCCACGAAATGCCTTGTGTTTTTGTTGCATGACAAAAGTTTTTCTTTCTTCCGTCGCCAGTTTCGAACACATGACTCTGGAACACCGTACTTGCGACCTGCTGCCCCGTTTCCTATCTTCTCTGCTTCCAAAATCACTTTTAGTTTCTCTCCTGCCGTAAAGGAGCATAAACACTTGCTTCTAGCCATGCTGAATGACGACGCCAAACTGATTCAAAAATAAGAGCGAGAGAGAGAGCGCGCGAGAGTGAGAAAGAGAGAGAGCGCGAGAGCGAGCGAGAGTGCGAGAGCATGAGAGAGCGAGCGAGAGAGAGAGCGCGCGAGAGAGAGAGAGAGAAAGCGAGCGAGAGAGAGAGCGCGCGAGAGAGAGAGAGAGAAAGCGAGCGAGAGAGAGAGCGCGCGAGAGAGAGAGAGAGCACGAAAGCACGAGCCCAAGCCGAAGAAGTAAAAATTACAGAATTACATTTCCTTGTGTATGACATGCACCTGATTTTGTAATGCTACTTTTTCGGCAAAAAATGTACACTTGGTACACGTGTAAATATGGTATATAGTGCCTTTCATCAGAATTGAAGAGTGCTTTGTAAAATATTTATTTTCCAAACAGTAGCATAACATTCTTAAACCCACTTTGTGGTTGTGGGGAGTGCAACACAGAACCAATCCTGTAGGGGGCACCAATCCATCACTAGGCTTACTCATAGTGACACGACCATTAGGAAATCCCTGTCGTGTGTGTTGAGTGTGTTTGGGACATGGGAGGACAACTGGAGTACCTGAATGGGAATGCCTATGTGGGCAGCAGCACTAACTAGTGTAGGAACTTGTAAAGGAAAAAGTGGGTGCCTGAAAATGGGCGGGAGGATGGGTGGGTGGAATACGTTACGATCAATCTCTGTTATGGAAGTTATGGAGTAGTATCAGGTTCAAGCCAAAAACCCACCATCGCAGGGCCAACACATCCCATTTAGAGTTCCATACCCCAATGGCAGATCTGTGAGGCTTCACATGTTAACACTGCACCATCTTGACTGCAAAGACAGCATCCAGAAAGTTGGACCCAAGCTGGGACCAAAACCCAGCCATCGGCGGGGGGATTTTATGAAGTAGTCCTTATTCTGTAGACGTCATAGTTGGGTAGGCAGTGTGGCATAGGTGACTTCAGAAACTGAGGTTGTGGGTTCAGCTTCCATGAGCAAGTCACTTCACCTGCCTGGGGTCCAATTGGACAAAACAAAAGCAAAATAACCAATGGTATGTCAGATGTTGGTAGTAAATAATAATAATAGTCACAGCCATTACAGTCCAGTTGGAGCACAGGCAGGTGATGTGACTCGCCAAGTTCTGCGTTGGGGAGTAGGACTCCATATTACAAAAAGAGATGTACCGTAGCAGCGCTACAGAGACATATGAGAGCTGTGAGGAGAGACTGAAGGAGCTGAACCTTTACACAAATGGAGATTATGAGGTGACACGATCTGTTTGTTGAATTATAAAGAGAATTAGTATAGTGGATCCCAGATGTTACTTTCAGATAAACTCTGCAACAAGAAAACAGGGGGTACAAAGTTGGAAAATTGTGAAGGAACCTTAGACACATGGAGCAATTGACCAAGTAGTATGGTGCTCGACTTCAGAGGCTTTCAGATCTCAACTTGACGTTATTTTGAACAATCTAGGTGAACAGGATGGACGAGCTGCTTGGGCTGAATGGCGTGCTTTCGTCACAGTTTTTCTAATGTGCTTTAGATCACACAGTGAATCAAGTGAGGGGATCAGTTCAGTGCCTTAGCCACCATGCTGTGTGGCACTTTGAGGGGTCAAATCCTGTGACTTACTGTTGTATCAGCCCCCCATGCAAGCACAGGAGGCCATTGCAGTAATATTTGATCTTCATTTGTGTGCACCTAATGAAGAGGAGGAATGAACATGGAGGTCGCCTCGTCAGTGTGGCTGGTCACTGCAGTGCGACCTTCCTTTCACCGTCTGGTGTCTGTTCTAAATCTGGCAGCCCATGAACTTGTGATATTTATAAGGGGAGTGAAGCAGGCCGGGGGGCGGTGAAGACGCCCTGGAGCCAGGAGAGGACAGGTCAGGGAGTACATACATGCCATCCTGCACACAATCCCTCCAATCAGGCCTTTAATCAGCATCGGCCATCTCGGCACTGCCCTGAGATAAGTTAGGCAGACACAAAGTTCGGACTCTCAACACTTTGGGCTCGGGGGCACGTCTGTCAACAGTTTCTATCTTTGTCTGTGTCCTGAGACAAAAATAGCTTTAATTAGAGGCAGGGAGGCACCCCGCCACCCCTCCGCCATTATTGCATATCTCAGAATAACCCCCTCCACTGCTAACGTCCACCTCCTTCCTCAAGGGGCAAAGCGAAACGTGTCAGACAGAGTGTGCTCTCGAGTTATCGTCTGGCAATTAGTGGTCTTAAATCACAGGCGGGGGGATGCTGTCTTTGTGGTTTTGGGAGCGAGTGCTTTTCATGTCGTGTTGAAAGCCAGCCCTTTGATTTCTGCTTTTGTGTGTGTGGTTGCCCCAGTGCGCGCGCACACACACACACACACACAAACACAAATGAACACACACACACAAACACAGCAAATCAGAAGAAGAGCTTGAAAGGCCACAATCCAGTCTGCCGTCTGGCGTATTAAATCATTTCCTCTTCTTTGAATCTTATTCAGCACCCTCCACCCCAAACCTCCATTCATTGTCTTCTCATATATTCATATATTCCCTCTCTTCTTTATTCATTTCTGTGAGCCTAACCGTCCTTCCATCCATGTTCTATACCAACCTCTTCCATTATATAGCCGTACTATCCCATAGAGAGCCAACTCTGGAGGGGATGCCTGGCGATCTCAGGGCTCATTCACAGGCACACACATCTATAATTGTTTTTAAGAAATATGAGAGAAAAACCAAAATAGCAGGGGCCAAAAAGAGAACATGCAGACCATACAAGAACTGAATCCTGGTCCGTGAAGCTGTAAGACAGGTGCATGAAGTGTCGTTCTGCTGTGCCCCTCAATTACTATGTGGGTGTATCTCTGCTTACCTTTTGTTGGTAAAAGGGTGAGTCCAATCTGAGCAGTTTGAGTAACAAGGACACTTCTAGGGCCCTCCGTTAGGACAAACTGGCTTCCTGTAGCAGCACCCATTAAGTTCAAATCCTTGATGCTCTACCTACAGAGCAGTTAATGGGTCGGCACCTATATATATATGAAGGCACTTGAGAGGCCCTGCACTCGTTCTTATACACTCAGGTCTGCTGATGAACAGTGCCTGGTGATGTCATCTCTGCAAGGCATCAGTTCTGAATAATTAAACTCTCTTTATGTGTAACTCCTACCTGGTGTGTGTGGATTGGTGGTGTCCCTTCCTGCCTTATGCCCAGTTCTCTTTGAATACGCCGCAACCCCCATGATTCTGAAAATGATTCAGTGTCGTTCAGAATGTTATACAATGTTATCCTTCAAGATTCATCCCATCTGGATTTAGTCACTGCCTTGTCCTCATGCTGCCAGGATAGGCTTCAGCTCCCCATGACCTTTAAACCAATGGATGCTTCTTTTCAGATTGGGGGCAGCAACTGACACAGCTTCTTCAGAATTAATAGGTTTAAATCCTGGGTTGATCTGTGTGCAGTTTGCATGTTCTCCCCATGTCCATGTTAGGGTCTTCATCCCAAAACTAACAGCTTGTTGCTTTTGTGGACACAACAAGCTGGAACTGCTGCATTTAAATGCTAATACCTTGAAACGTAAACCTGTGATACAACTGGAGAGATCTGACTTACTTACTGACACCTACAAGCCTGAAGGCAGCAACAGCTCTCTTATCCGAGCCAGAATCTATCTATCTATCTATCTATCTACTGTATCTATCTATCTATTATATAGTACCTTTTCAATCAATCAATCTATCTATCTATCTATCTATCTATCTATCTATCTATCTATCTATCTATCTATCTATTTATCTATCTATCTATCTATCTATCTATCTATTATATAGTGCCTTTCTATCTATTATATAGTGACTTTTCTATCTATCCATTATATAGTGCCTTTCATCTCTCTCTCTCTCTATCTATCTATTATATAGTGCCTTTCAATCTATCTATCTATTATATAGTCAGTCATTTCCCAACCCTCTATATCAGGGGTGCCCAATGCGTCGATCACGATCGACCGGTAGATCACAAAGGGACTGCAGGTAGATCACGTTACATTCAAAAAAAATTTTTTTAAACGTTACTTTATCATATATCCTCCCTATGCCATTTGCCACTTGATTGACTTACAGGACAGTCTGACATCTCTCTTCTTCTCACACACTGGTCATCCCGCACGCACGATCAAACGCACAAGCTACTGCAAAACTCCGGCTGTGATCTATTTAGCCTTGCAATTTATATCGACTAAAGAAGGGATTTAAAAAAATTGTTTAGGGAGGGTGTGGGCTGGATGTGGAATTGGAAGAGGATTTTTTCTTCTCACAATGTCACAGTCGAAGTGCGTTTGTCTGACATCCGAGGTTCAATCCCCGATGAGGGGTGCAGTGGAGTGTGCATGCCTGATGAGCCCAAAATAGGGCGAAACACGTGTCGCGTACTGTTTGCATTATTTGACAGTTAACTATGTAACATTCTATGATCTGCTTCTTGCAACCGAGAGGGCACCCGTGGCGCACGTCTGCCGACTTGCAGACCGACCACACGCGTTACCTGGTAGGTAACCACCCATACAATCAGATTGTGATTCAGACTTCGAATATATATATATATATATATATATATATATATATATATATACTGCGTATATATCATTTTTAATGTAGGTAGATCATTTCGACCTGTTCATTTTAAAAGTAGCTCGCAAGCCGAAAAAGTGTGGGCACCCCTGCTCTATTTCCTAACACAGGATCACGGGGGTCTGCTGGAGCCAATTCCAGCCAGCACAGGGCGCAAGGCAGGAACAAATCCTGGGCAGGATGCCAACCCACTGCAGTATCTATTATATAGTGCCTTTCTATCTATCTATCTATCTATCTATCTATCTATCTATCTATCTATTATATAGTGCCTTCAGTATATCTATCTATCTATCTATTATATAGTGCCTTTCAGTATATCTATCTATCTATCTATCTATCTATCTATTATATAGTGCCTTTCAGTCTATCTATCTATCTATCTATCTATTATATAGTGACTTTTCTATCTATCTAGCTATTATATAGTGCCTTTCATATCTATCTCTCTATATATCTATCTATCTATCTATATATCTATTATATAGTGCCTTTCAGTCTATCTATCTATTATATAGTCAGTCATTTCCCAACACGCTATATCCTAACACAGGGTCACGGGGGTCTGCTGGAGCCAATCCCAGCCAGCACAGTGGGCAAGGCAGGAAAAAATCCCAGGCAGGGTGCCAGCCCACTGCTGTATCTATTATATAGTGCCTTTCTATCTATCTATCTATCTATCTATCTATCTATCTATCTATCTATTGGTGTCTCTGAACTATACGGTGCTCCATCCAGGGTTGGTTCCTGCTTTTCACACAGTGTGTTTTTTAAAAAACACAATTGATTATTTTTATTAGTGCACCACTTTGTACCAGAAATGAGGGTTTAATTCTTGACCAAGTGACCAATGTGGCATTTTCACATACTTCTGCCATTTTGAATCACCTTTGTAAATGTGAAGAAAGAAAGCACTCAGCCAATCAATCTTTATTTTATGTAGCATCTTTCCAGAGGGGGTTCAAAATCCTGACCCTTTTACTATCTTTAGTAAAGATGGCATGTTCTCCCGGTTTCCATGTGTATGCTCCAGCTTATATCCAAAAGTGTGTTTTGAATAGCTGGTTATTCTAAATTGGAGCCAACTGCAGAACGGGTCTTTGTTTTGCCGGTCTGGCACAGTGGCAGCACTTTTGCCTCACAACCTTAGAGTCCTGAGTGTGTATCCTAGCCTGGTCACTGTCTGTGTGGAGTTTGCATGTTCTCTCTGTGTCTGTTTTCAGTTTCTCTGATATTGTGGTTTTCACAGTCACACCAAACTTGTGCATGTAAGGTCCATTGGTATGCCCTGCATGGGTGAGTGTAAGTGTGCCTCACAATGGCCTGACATCCTGTACAGTACTGGTTTCTTGCATCAGCTGTTGCCAGAATAAATTGCTAATTGCATAGAATTAACTTTAACACATGACTCTAAACCTTCTTAGTCCAGTAGAGGGTTAAACAGCAAGACCAGTACAATACAGAACCAACCCTGTAGGGGGCACCATCCATCACTATGCTTACTCATAGCGACACGGCCATTAGTTAGTCAGTCAGTCATTTTCCCACCCGCTATATCCTAACACAGTGTCACGGGGGTCTGATGGAGCCAATCCCAGCCAGCACAGAGCGTAAGGCAGGAAACAAGCCCCGGGCAGGGCGCCAGCCCATTGCAGGGCACACAAGCACACACACCAGGGACAATTTAGGATGGCCAATGCACCTAACCTGCATGTCTGGACTGAGGGAGGAAACCCACGCAGACACGGGGAGAACATGCAAACTCCACGCAGGGAGGACCCAGGAAGCGAACCCAGGTCAAATCACCTATTGTGTGTGTTGAGTGTGTCTGGGATATGGAAGGGCAACTAGAGGACCTCAAGGTAATGCCTGTGCAGGCATGGGAAGAACATTCAAGCTCCACACTGATACGCAGCGAGCAATGCAACTGGATCCATGAAGCAGCAGCACTAACTGGTGTGGGAACATGTAAAGGAAAAAGTGGGTGCCTGAAAATGGGCAGAAGGATGGATGGGTGGAATACGTTATGATCAACCTCTGTTACGGAAGTTATGGAGTAGTATCAGGTTCGAGCCAAAAACCCACCATCGCAGGACCAACACATCCCATTTAGAGTTCCATACCCCAATGGCAGATCTGTGAGGCTTCACATGTTAACACTGCACCATCTTGACTGCAAAGACAGCATCCAGAAAGTTGGACCCAAGCTGGAAGGCCAAATCCAGCCACCCGGGGGGGGATTCTACAAAGTGATTTTTAATCGGTAATTCTTTAGACTTCATAGTAGGGTAGGCATGGGGCTTAGCAGTTAAGGATGTGGACTTCAGACCTGTTGTGGGTTCAAGTCCTGCTACTGACACTGTGTGACTGTGAGAAAGTCAGTTTGTCTGTCTGTGCTCCAACTGAATAAAACAAAAGCAATGTAACCAATTGTATCTCATACTGTATGTTTGTAGTCACCTTTGATAAAGGCATCAGCCAAATAAGTAAATAAATATAACAGTTTTGACTGAGCTGGTGAATGAGGGTGAACCATGCTGTAAGTGTGGCGGGGTCACTAACGACATCGAGCACAAGCCCATTAAAAGCCTCCATAGCCGGCTCCCCCGGTGCTGATGAGGTACTGTCTGAGAGTAAGAGTCAGCCGAAGGCGATGATCTGTCGACACATCAACAAAATAGCGGGCCGTGCAACATGGGCTTCTCAGGGAGGGGCGGCTTGCCATTCTGCGTTAATAACAATAAATAAGCCCTTAATGACTCTGACCTTAGGCTGGCCGTGATGACCACAGGTTTACACACACACACACACACGCACACGCTCTCTAGTGAGCCCACCCTGGTCCAGCTCTATAAAAACTTGTGGTTTTGGGACTGATAAACTAGACATCTTCAGCGCTCCTGACTACTCCTCAGCCGATTCCGAAAATTACTACCAAAGACGAGCAGCTAAGGTAAGACTCATCTGAAATATATTCAATCATTTTGTGAAACCACTTATCCTAGTAGTGTAGAGTCTAGCCAGTGACACCAGGTACAAGGCATGAACCACCCTGGATGGGGTGCCAGTCTGCTGCCAAGCACACTGTCTAATATAGTGCCTTTCATGGCTGTCTCCATATACTTATTATAGCACCTTTTATATGTATCTGTCTAATGAAGAGCCTTTCCTGACTGCCTCTATATACTGACTATAGCACCTTTGATATGTGTTTGTTAGCCTGTCTGTCTAATACAGTGCCTTTTATGAGTATCTCTCTATAATTATTATAGCACCTTACACATTTATCTATCTCTATGTATCTAATAGTGTCTTCCCTGACTGCATCTAAATATTTAATACTTACTGTATTATTCTACCCTTTATATCTCTGTGTCTACCTATCTGTCTATCTAATATAGTGCCTTTCATGACTGTTTCAATATACTTAATACAGCACATTTTATATATGTCTACCTGATATAGTGCCTTTCATGACTGTCTCTATGTATTTATTATAGCATCTTACATATCTATCAATCGGACTATCTAATATAGTGCCTTCATGATTGTCTCTATATACAAATTACAACATGACTACCTCTAAATAGTTACGACAGCACCTCTTATATCTATATGTCTACCTGGTATAGTGTATTTCATGACTGTCTCTATATAGTTATTACAGTTCTTTTCATTTTTATCAATCAGTCTATCTAATATAGTGCCTTTCAAGGCTCTCTCCATATACTTATATTAACATGTCCTCCTCTATATACTTATTATAACACCTTTAATATCTTTGTGTCTACCTGGTATAGTGCCTTAGATGCCTGCCTCAATACAATTATAACAGCACCTTTGATATCTATCTATCTATCTATCTATCTATCTATCTATCTATCTATCTACTTGATATAGTGCCTTTCATTACTGTCTCTGTATAGTTAATATAGCACCTTTCATATATATCAATCCATCGATATAATATAATGCCTTTCATGACTGTCTCCATGCACTAATTATACTATCTCTAAATGCTTATTCTATAGGGTGGTCCAGATCTAATTATGCAATGTTCATTATGCTATAACTTATTAAGTTTATTACATAGAAAATCACCCAAAAAATCCCAGACCATCGAGAAGTGTGCGAACTGACGACATGAAGAATCGTCTTTATGCCACTGGAACTGGAATCGTCCCGCATAAATCAAAGTCATCCAGACGATCTGGATCTGCATAATTAGATCTGGACCACCCTATAGAATAAGTATTTAGAGATAGTATAATTAGTGCATGGAGACAGTCATGAAATACATGTATATATGTCATACAGTCCTGTATATATCTATCAAACTGTCAATCTAGCATAGTACATTTCATGATTGTCTCTGTATACTTATATTAACATGACCTACTCTATATACTTATTATAACACCTTTAATATCTATTTGTCTACCTGGTATGGTGCCTTTCATGACTGTCTCTGTATAAGTGTTATAGTACTTTTCATTTCTATGTATTCAGTATAGTGTCTTTGACGCCTGCCTCTATATAATTATAATAAAACCATTCCTATTTACCTTTCTACCTGATATAGTGCCTTTCATGACTGTCTCTATATAGTTATTATAATAGCACCTTTCATATTTATCATTTTTTCTGTATAATTCGTGACTGTCTCCATATACTTATCATACTTATCATGCAGGAGGCCATAGTCAGTCTTAATGTGCCTTAACAGATCATTTTTGCTCAGGGTTCTGAAAGATGAGAAGTTTATTTCATCGGGGTGGGCATCATGGTTAGCACAGCTGTAACTACAACACAGTATAAATTAAAGCTGACTAGAACCAGCATCCTCACATTTGATGTTTTTCCTTTTGCATATTTACAAATATATATTTGCTTGTTTTTTTTAGTATTTCTTTTTTAATGTATGAAAACAGCCCTGGAGTAAATGTAACCAAATGAGTCCATGAGCCGCTTTCCATCCAGTGTAAAGCTGTAGAGCACTTTCTCAAACCAAATGGACTGTACGTTATTCTTCCCACTAAAGCCATCAAAGTGACGTAACATTTTCAGACTCTTTGAATTGAATTCAGAGTCAGGTGGCGCCAAGGCAGACTGCACGAAGCAGAAAGTGGCACCAGACTGGGCACCAGACCATGACAGGGTCCATCTCACATGTTCACACTGTTAACCTAACCTGCATGTTGTTGATGATGTGGGAGGAAAGCTTGTGCAGCCAGCCACGGAGGGAATGTGCGAACTGTCGACCATTTGAACGCAGGGCACCGAAGCTATGAGGCAGAGGTGCTCACTTTTCATTATTGGAAAAATAGAATATTATTGCATTTTTATCAAACAACATTGCATACACGCCACACACAGAACTGTCCCTCTCTATGCTGATGATGCTCTCCCATTTATTAAATATTTCACTAATCTTGCACTCCTATACTGACCTGCCTATTTCCTATTTTTGTTTATTTTATACAGTAGTCCTATTTTCCCATTTTTCTATATTATATTGACCTGCATTTTCAATGCAGTCCTCCTGTTGTGACAGTGTAGTTTTAGGGATCATGCGCAGGGTTAGAGGTTACTGGGCACAGCGAAATTATTACATGCAACGCGGCATGACTCCGGCATCATGATCAGTGAGTCGAACTGCCTCACCACAGAATGCCACGTCTTCATCACCTGAAATAACTGCCTTACCTTGACGGCCTCTGTCTTCCTGGCCTGAAAAGTGCTTTCTGCTACTCTGGATGATGAGATTCTGTTTGAAGAATAGACAATGACATGGGTGAACATCATGTGAAGGCCGGCACACAGTCAGAGGTGCTTGTGAGTGTGTGGGGACGTTTTCTGTGCAGAGCAAGAACAAATTCGGATTGATTACGAAACGAAATTATAAATTGTAAATTAGTTGTTTTTCTTCCTAGAAATTATAATCAGTGTAATGTTTATGTTTATTTTTGTTATTGCCTCATAAATTTCAACTGCTGTGTCTGATACCGTCACAGAAGGACAGTCTGAAAATTATATTTGAAGTATGTGTGGATAAAAATCAGAAAATTTTACTTTTTTTCATTCATGAATGATATTTTTTAGAACCCTGCTGCTTACACACGGATTGTACTGAGCCTTTTGGCCAATAATGGCGCCCCCAAAAATGTGCTGCCCGGGGTGGACCGCCCCCTCCATCTGCCCCTAGCTACACCACTGGGGTTCATCTTTTTAAAAGCATTCTTGCTGCACACAATCACATAAGCTAAATCAGGTTTTCTGAAGGTGTTGTATCCTGCTTAGTCTACTATACAATAAGATTTCGGTTTTGATCACATGTTAAGAACATTTTTAAAGTCCAAAGAAGCAATTTCATTTGAAAAGCGCCCATCCCTGAAGGAAACGGTTCTTTGTCAAGGAACGACTTTATGAGAAATCACACAACCCATTAAAGTGTCATTCCTGAACCCAGGGCCGTTTCTGGGTATAGGCGGTCTAGGTAAGCGCCTAGGGCGTCCTCTGGTGGTCGGGGCGAATTACTGCAGCGCCATGTAAAGATTCCTATCTTTATTTTTAGAAAAACGACCGGATCGGAACACAAAGACTTGTTTTTTTATTGTGCGCCTAGGCAGCGCCTGCAATGTCTGCACTATGCGCAACACAATCTGTTACCCAGAAACGGTCCGGGACGACGCGACATTTTTTAAACAATACTCACCTACGAACGATCGGACTCAAAGCGAATGTCCGATTATATTGTTTTATACTATTTTTGCATACTAGCGATGATCGGTCTTAACGTCTAACGATCTACACAGTCCAACAATAACACTAACAACAACAGCAATGATGATGATGTCAATAATAATAATCTTCAACGTGTAGTATAAAAGAAACAGACATGGCGAAATAAAATTAAACGATCAAAACGGCAACAGGACTGTAGCTCTTCACTGAATTGCTAAATGCTGATTCAACTCAAATTATGATTGTCTCCCAAATGGACATACATGAAAACTTTTGTTAAAACTTAGCATATATCGTCTTCTGTTGTTCGCCACCATTTGTGAGATTAGCTCTGGGTACGCCAAAGCAGTAGATTATTTGCATACACGATCATACGGTAAATAGGAATTGTGGGTAAAGACTCCCATTTAAAAATAATAATTATATTATCAATTTCACTTAATGTCGTTATGTTAAGTTTTCATTTTAATTTATTAATTTAAACGACATGTATATGTACGGTAATGTCTTACTTAAAAAAAGTATTACAGACTGTCACCATCATCAAAAGGTACACATCTAGCCGGTAGTTTAAATAGTTAATTATACATAGGTTTCGTTTATTTTAAGGCTGTGTTTTTTTATTTCTTTAGAAAAATGTTAAAAGCAATAAATAAATACTACCAATTCAGCCTGATTCCTATGTATTTTCTGAAATGGCACCCATCAAGAGCATATTTTTCTGAGACAGTCTTGAAAATAGACGTTGTTATAACTCGACATTCTCAAATTGAGAATTCGAGCTCCTAAATACTTCGACGTCATCAGTTCTGTCTCCACGTTTCAATGTACAGTACAGGTCTGGTGTGGCAGTGATGATTCCTCTCAAAGCAAAAGAAGGGTGGCGGGGCACAACGGTATTTACAACTTCGGCTTGAGTAGCAGAGACCCTAGAACCGGCTCTGCCCCAATCATTATTGTTATAAGAATGTGGGTGACATTTCCTCACCCTGTCCTCGTGCACGTTTCACTTTCTCCCAGTGTCTCATTCTGGATGAGTTTTTCACTCTGGATGAGGGTGTCTCACCAATCAAAACGAACCCCGTTTTGCTCACGTGACTTGTGCCCAAAGATAAGGCACACTTTGCCAGTCAGATAACCACACTAAGCGCTGACCCCCACACAACAACACATTACGGAGCTTTCCATCTCTCTTTTTGGGGCAATTTCTAAACGTCTTAGGTATGGTTAAAGTGCACTGCTTATGATTTATATTCTTCTGAGTCTATATTATACTGTATGTTTAATTGATTTGAGCTTCTTAACAACTGTCTAAGAGTCGTGCGTATTCCACAACGCGATTATTTTACAGAAACATTTACAAACAGCATCTTAACTGTTATTAGAGCATCAACGACCAGCCTCGTCTAAATGGGTGGCCGCCCTCCTGTTTTTTTGGACATCATTATAAATCAGTTTCGAAATGTTCACCTTTAACGGTACCCTCTGGTATGCACTGTTATGTTTTAAGAGTTTTATTTTTCAGGTATTGTATTCTATTGTAAAGCATCTCTCACCGCCACTCCATCAGGTAGCGCGTGCGTCTGCTCCGTGCACTGCAGAAAGGAACTAACGGGGATTGTTACTTTATGTATCTAATTTAGGTTGAATTAACTTAAAAGAGCGATGCTGTTTGACGTTTCGTTGATTTTGCTAATTACATTGACGAAAATCTCTTAGCTGTCACATTAACACAATTAATTGTTGGCGAAACGAAGCCATTAAATTACTTTCTTTTACCGAGGCGTGTAGGCCTGGGGACTCACCTATTTTATATTAATCTTACTCAAAATTAACACTTTTTAAATACTGAAAATAAATTACAATTTCCCGAATACACAGTTGAATTAGATTAGATTAGAAAAACGTATTGATCTCATGGGGAAATTCAGACGCATACATCAGAAGATACATAAAAAAACAAGGGTACAGACTCACAGAACGGATAATACAGACAATCAATCAATTAATGCTTTTATAAATGAGTAAGTGGCGCAGTGGGTAGCGCTGCTGCCACACAGTTATGAGACCTGGGTTTGCTTCCCGGGTCCTCCCTGCGTGGAGTTTGCATGTTCTCCCCGTGTCTGCGTGGGTTTCCTCCGGGTGCTCCGGTTTTCTCCCACAGTCCAAAGACATGTCAGTTAGGTGCATTGGTGTTCTAAATTGTCCCTAGTGTGTGCTCAGTGTGTGGGTGTGTGTGTGTGTGTGCCCTGCAGTGGGCTGGCACCCTGCCCGGGGTTTCTTCCTGCCTTGTGCCCTTTGCTGGCTGGGATTGGCTCTATATGATATCTAGATAGATAGATAGATAGATATGAAAGACACTATATTCAATAAAGTAATGAAAGTAACAAAAATTAAAATGAAAGAAAACTTCTGACTTGGCAGTCACAGCCAGAGTAAGGCACTATAAAGCCATATTGCTGTTGGTATAAAGCATCCCCAGTCGTATTTCCTGACACACTTTCACTAAATAATTTGTTGCCTAAAAGTCCTCAGTATTAATGTGTCAGGGAGAGGGTGTGCAACATTGTTCATAATGGCACTCAGTTTTGTTTTAACTCTCTCCTCCTCTACTACCTCTATGGAGTCCAGAGTGTGTCCCATAACTAAGCGTGCTCTTTTAATTAGCTTGTTGATTTGGTAGGCCTCTCTTGAACTGACTTTACCACCCCAGCATATCACACTGGCCTTCACAGAGTTATAGAAGATGGTGGCACACTACTCAGATTGAAGGAATGCATCCTGCTCTGCCCTTTCTTCTATAGCTTCTCTGTGTTATGAGACCAGTCCAACCTGTCACTGATTTGAACCCCATAGTACTTGTATGAATGCCCTACCTCTACATTAATTATTATTAGGATAATAATTCTGAGGGTGGCATGGTGGTGCAGTGGGTAGCACTGCTGCCTTGCAGTTAGGATACCTGGGTTCGCTTCCCAGGTCCTCCCTGTGTGGAGTTTTCATGTTCTCCCCGTGTCTGCGTGGGTTTCCTCCCACAGTCCAAAGACATGCAGGTTAGGTGGATTGGCGATTCTACATTGGCCCTAGTGTGTGCTTGGTGTGTTTGTGTGTGTCCTGCAGTGGGTTGGCACCCTGCCCGGGATTGGATTCTTGCCTTGTGCCCTGTGTTGGCTGGGATTGGCTCCAGCAGACCCCCGTGACCCTGCGTTCGGATTCAGTGGGTTGGAAAATGGATGGATGGATAATAATTCTGAGTGATTTTATATCAAATTTGAGTTGTGGGTACTTGTTGTTACTTTATTGCTTATTGAGACTGAAAAAGAAAGATATGTTTATTTCACTTGTGCAGTAACAATATTTTAAAATGCTTTGTTTCAACCAAACTGTTTCTGAGACTTTCCTGCTGCCAGCCCTCCTTCTCAGGTTAATTCCTAATTGACCCTGTGTGTTCTGGATTGGTCTGCTTCTTGCCCTGTGCCCGATTCTGCCAGGATAGGCTCACACACACACATTTTTGAATTAGATTAAGCAACTCTGAGAATGTTACATTGTCACCTGAGAGGTGCGTTCTGAGTTATAATAACTATCTAATCACTACAAATAAGTCATCTTTTCATTTTGAATACACAAGATAACCCTGGGTGGGACAGACAGTGCCCACATGCACATACCCAGTTATGCCACCAATCAAGTGGGCATTTTCAGGTTCCTAGTCAGAACTTTCAACTAGAATGCCCCTTTAGTCACATTTCCAACTCAGAAACTCTGGGCTGGTCTGTCAAGTCCAAGTTTGTCTGACTTCAGATCCTGACATCATTCCAAAATGGCAACATACAACTTCAGGGAAAGCTGCAGTATTGTACTGTTTATTAGCACTTCTGCCTACTTGTGTCTCATTAAATCGGTCATACAAACAGTATCCTCCAACTTCTCAATCTGTGGACATGCAGCTATGGTGTTTGGATGAGCAAATTAAACCATAATGCATTGCTGTCAACTGTTATTTATTCTGATGGAGCAGGAACAACAAAGGTGTCCCTGGACGCATCCATATTAACTTTTCAAATGGTTTATTGGAACGCAGTCAACTCAGTTGTCACGTCATTCCCAGCTCCGACACTGAGGTAAATGGAACGCACTATTAGTCTAACCCTTCACCTTCCTAAGATGGATATTCAGATTCATTTCTGGATGTAAATGAGCCCAGTATGAGGGATTGTGCCCTGCTACAAACTGGAATTCAATCCAGCACTGGTTCATGCTCTGCGTCTCGAGACAGCTTCCAGCTCCCTAAAACTGTGAAACAGCATAAGCAAATCCATAAATGTCTGGATGTAACACATCACTAGACTCTGTTATTGTGGCATGCTGATCTCTTACTCATTTTAACTCACAATCTACACTCTTTGGCCACAGCACATCTTATCATTTCAGTTAGTTTTGAAAACACAACTTGCTTCAAATAATTTTGTGTTGCCCATTAGCCTTAAAAAATTAACCAACACCTGCCTTTGGTCCTGAGCATATAGTTTCTGAATCTTTGAACCCACGGCCCATACAGAGTAGGTAAAGGATTTGAAAGGAAAATGCATTTAGGGGGCAGCGGCTACAACCAATTAATTTTATTTTTGGAGTTTCCATTATGAGGCAAATAAATGAAAGGCTTCTTGAAGGTCAAACAAGCCATGCTTAATGAGTTATGGGCCGTTACATAGAAATGTCTGCAGTTAATTGTCCTCTTGAGTGTTGGGCTTTGATTAAGAGAGGTCAGCGCACCTCATCAGCCAAGCTGTTCACTATGGATACAAAAATAAGAGGCCGAAAACAGGTTGTGCAAGGAAACCTTACAGCCATAAAAATGCCAGGTGCTGTTGGCTTCAGTCCACCTTTGTTATTACTCACAAAATAATGACAAGTACAAGTACTGTGTAATCACCATTAATATGCAGTTAATGCAAGTGTGATACAGCACAGTCGAGAGCCATGTCACCTCATCTCACATCTGATCTGTGTTCTTATGGAGTTTGTATGTTCTCCCCATGATTGGCCAATTAAGTCAAATACATATCAAGTGAGACTAGGGATCTGCACTGGCAATCGGAAGGTTGCCGGTTCGAATCCCGTAAATGCCAAAAGGGACTCTGCTCCGTTGGGCCCTTGAGTAAGGCCCTTAACCTGCAATTGCTGAGCGCTTTGAGTAGTGAGAAAAGCGCTATATAAATGCAAAGAATTATTAGTATCATTATTATTTATTGGTGGTGCAATGGGTAGCGCTGCTGCCTTGCAGTTAGGAGACCTGGGTTTGCTTCCCGGGTCCTCCCTGCCTGGAGTTTGCATGTTCTCCCGGTGTCTGCGTGGGTTTCCTCCCACAGTCGAAAGACATGCAGGTTAGGTGCATTGGCGATCCTAAATTGTCCTGTGTGTGTGTGTGTGTGTGCCCTGCGGTGGGCTGGCGCCCTGCCCAGGGTTTGTTTCCTGCCTTGAACCCTGTGTTGGCTGGGATTGGCTCCGGCAGACCCCCCGTGACCCTGTAGTTAGGATATAGCGGCTTGGATAATGGATGGATGTGTGGATTATTATTTATTGTCACACCATCCATACACAGTGTTACAGCATACATGAATTGATGAAATGAAGTTCCCCAGGACCGCGACATGACATATACATAAACGGTACATGTATAACATAACACAGGACCCTGCGAGACAGTGAACAATTATACTCTTCTCCAGGGGTCAACAACCTGTGGGTCGCGGAACACTTTTCAATGGCACACTGATTGAATTGAAATATAGTAAAAAAATATATATATTTTAATCTATTTTGCGCATGCGATTCGCTTGGAAATAGAAACCATGTGTTGAGTGCAGGTCGTTGCACATTAAAACAAACTTCTTGTTATTATATTTTAATTACAGCGCATGCATTTATCCTCCGCGTCCCCCACCCACGTTTTTTCGCATGCGACTCACAGTAAAGGGAAACCATGTGTACAGTGCAGGCCGTGGTACGTTAAAACAAACCTCTTGTTATTATTAAGTAATATCCTGCCCTAAAATGACTCATAAAAGACAAAAACTTGATGTTCGCTCTTTTCAAGATTCTTTGACAAATGAGTGTGGATTTGTACAACAAAAGGATCGTGCTGTTTGTGCGTTATGCTGTGAAAGTGTCGTGTGTCGTATGTCAAGTGTACAAAGACATATCAGACTGAACATCAGTCCACGTTTAAAAACTCTGAGGAGAAAAGTGAAGTTATAAAAAGGGCTGTTTCTGGCTTTAAGAAACAAACTACTTATTTTAGTCAAATAATTGGAACCAAAAATAAAGCCACCGAATGTAGTTATAAAAAAATTTGACAAAACATTCTTTTCACATATGATCCTATGTATTTTAAATTACTGAATGATCAATAATATAAGATCTGGTTATAATGGGTTTCAGAAGTATATATGTTTGATGCCCATTATAACCGGGTCAATTTGGATACTATACAGTATATAACTAGGGGGCTTCGTTACACACCAGCCACTTCGCGTATGTGTAGCTGGTTTGGATGTTATGGTACTTTCTGCTACATGAAAGTGGGACAAAAAGATCATGAGAGGGTTATTAGTGGCCTTTCACAATGCTATAGGCTTTGCAGATGCATCGTTTTATAAAAATGTCTTTAATGGAGGCCAGAGAGGTCCCAATGATCTTTTCTGCGGTGCACACTATCTGCTGTAGGACCTTATCGTCAGAGACGCTGCAACCTCCAAACCAGAAGGTGAGCACCTAGTCATGCTCTCAATGGTGCCCCTTTAGAATGAGTTGAGAATACGGGGTGGTGGGCTTGCCTTCCTCAGCTGCCAAAGGAAGATGCTGCTGTGCCTTCTTGGCTTTGGAGGTGGTGTTAACTGTCAAAGTAAAAATCATCTACCAAGTGCACACCAAGGAATTTGGTACTCTGGATCAATTGCACCGCAGAGCCCTTGATGTGCAGTGGGGTGTGGACAGCATGGGCCTTAGTGAAGTGAACAATCGTTCCTTTCATCTTGCCCACATTAACAGACAGATTGTTGCACTTGCACCAGTCCGCCAGTCATTGTGTCTTCATTCTGTAAGCTGACTCATCTCCATTGCTGATGAGACCCACCACTGTTGTGTCAGCAAACTTAATGACGGTATAAGAGCTGTACACAGCCATACAATCAATGAATCAGCAGAGTGAACAAAATGAGACATCCTCTTTCAACAGGACAATGCATCCTGGTTTAGGAATGGTTTGAGGAACATGACAAAATGTTCATGGTGTTGACTTGGCCTCCAAATTCCCCAGATCTCAATCCAATTGAGCATCTGTGGGTTGTGCTGGAAAGACAAGTCCGATCCATGGAGGCCCATCTTGCAACTTACAGGACTTAAAGAATATGCTGCTGCTAACGTCTTAGTGCAGATACCACTGGACACCTTCAGAGGTCTTATAGAGTCCATACCTTGATGGGTCAGAACTGTTTTGGTGGCACAAACACAATATGGTGGTTTAATGTTGTGGCTGATCAGTGCATATAATAATAATAATAATAATAATAATAATAATAATAATAATAATAATAGATGATAATGATGATAAGATTTTATTTGTCTCCAGGGGAAAGTTAGCTTTTAATGGAAGCTCATTAAATAATAGGTAAATATATACACAGTGTGGGGTCTGGTTAAAAGTTTCTGGGACTCTTTGGGAGATGCTGAAACTTCCCCCAAGGGGCCCATTTTGTAAGCACAGCTGTTCACAGACTTAACTTGCCATGCTATTTTGGGGACACGTAATCACTGACAGAAAAACAGCACATGGCCTGTGTAATCTTTTGGGAACAGAGCACGTGACGTAGTTTGCATAATCTTTAGGTTGGCAGTGCTTCACGTAGTAAGATACTTAGGCTAGTGGGAACTTTATATATTTCATGTGCTTATTTGATTTTATCTGCATATTTAATTTATTAGCTAATATATTTGTTGAGTCTAATAAGAAGACATATAACAAATTTTAGTTTATGTCAGCTTCTTTGGGTTTAACAAGTACATTGAAATAGACTTGTGGGTTTCTTAAGGACAAGTTTATCAGAAAAGAAGTCGTCTGTTTAGAGTCTAGTCAGTATTTATAAAGATATTTATTAACCAAAGGTGTGATTTTCTAAGGTCATGCAAACTGTATAAAAAGACTTGTCTATATGTGTGCCACACATACACATACACAATCCCTTGTGGCCAGGCTCTGTGTGTGTGTCAAATTAAATCCATGATTTGGACAACTAGGAGTTAAAGTATCTGTGATTTCTTTATTTAGATAGATAGATAGATAGATAGATAGATAGATAGATAGATAGATAGATAGATAGATAGATAGATAGATACTTTATTAATCCCGAGGGGAAATTCACATACTCAAGCAGCAGCATACTGATAAAGAGCAATATTAAATTAAAGAGTGATAAACATGCAGGTAAAACAGACAATAACTTTGTATGTTAGCGTTAACGTTTACCCCCCGGGTGGAATTGAAGAGTCGCATAGTGTGGGAGAGGAACGATCTCCTGAGTCTGTCAGTGGAGCAGGACGGTGACAGCAGTCTGTCGCTGAAGCTGCTCCTCTGTCTGGAGATGATACTGTTCAGTGGATGCAGTGGATTTTCCATGATTGACAGGAGCCTGCTCAGCGCCCGTCGCTCTGCCACGGATGTCAAACTGTCCAGCTCCATGTCTACAATAGAGCCTGCCTTCCTCACCAGTTTGTCCAGGCGTGAGGCGTCCTTCTTCTTTATGCTGCCTCCCCAGCACACCACCGCGTAGAAGGTACAATTCTTACCTGAACCCCTACACATACACACACTATGGTCTGAAAACACACCAAAATTAGTAAAAACAAAGACAATTAAAATGAAAGTCCCAGTGAGGCGCTATGCAGGCGTATTGCTGTTGGTATTAAGGAGCTCACATAGCGTTTCCTCCTGACACTGAATAATTCGCAGTCTGAAAGTCCTCAGTGTTAATGTGTCAGAGAGAGGAAGTGTAGCATTGTTTATAATGGCCACCAGTTTTGTTTTAATTCTCCCCTTCACTTTGACTTCCACGGGGATCCAGAGTGTGTCCTATAACTGTGCCTGCCCTTTTTAATTAGCTTGTTGATTTGGTGGGCCTCTCTTGAAGTGATGTTACCATCTCAGCACACCACAGACTGGCCATCACAGAGTTGTAGAAGATGTGCAGGATCTCACATCCCACATGTTCTCCTAAGAAAAGTGCCCTTTCTTATATAGTTGCTCCGTGTTATGAGACCAGTCCAACATGTCATTGATTTGTACCCCAAAGTACTTGTAGGCGTGGGCCACCGCCACATCCACACCCTGAATGGTGAGCAGACATACTGCAGAAGCTCTTTAGTGAAAGTGAAAGTCAATAACCAGTTCCTTGGTTTTGCTGATGTTAAGTTGCAGACAATTCTTTCTGCACCAAGAATTGTTATTATTATTATTATTATTATTATTATTATTATTATTATTATTATTATTATTATTATTATTATTTTAGGGCAGCACAGTTTCCTCCCACAGTCCAAAGACTTGCAGGTTGGGTGCATTGGCGATCCTAAATTGTCCCTAGTGTGTGTGTGTGTGTGTGTGTGTGTGCACGCCCTGCGGTGGGCTGGCGCCCTGCCCGGGGTTTGTTTCCTGCCTTGCGCCCTGTGTTGGCTGAGATTGGCTCCAGCAGACCCTCGTCACCCTGTGTTAGGATATAGCGGGTTGGAAAATGGATGGATTATTATTATTATTATTAGCCCTGTATTAATAAATGTATGTGTGAAACTGCCCAACAGCCCAAGGTGCCCTGTTCTTATCCCTGCTCTACACTTGTGAACTTGAATTGGAAGTAAATGTGACCAAAAAAAAAAAATGGAGAAATGAATGAATGAAAAATGCAATACAGTATCATGAGATTAGTTAGTGGTGAGTAATTGCTGTAAAAACGTACACTACGTAATGGTGTTATTTACTTGTTTTAGTCTTCTGTCATTACCTAAAACAACTTCATGCATTTTTGTGTGCGTTCATTCGGCTGAAAACAGCCGACTCCAGATAAGGCCTCACCAGTGTGTTATAAAGCCTGAGCAGAACCTCCTTGAACTTGTACTCCACACATCTGTTAGCCTTCTTAATGGCTTCTGAATACTGCAGGTCAGGCCAAACCAGTTCATCCTGGAATTGTCAGGTGCCATCCTGGAACATTAGTCCGTCACAAAGCATTATTGACTTAAGTGGAGATTCTGAATTGGTCTAATGTAAATCTGAATTGCACACTATCCATAGACACCTACTGCCTCGTGCTTGGCGTCATCATGAGGCTAGAGCTAATAATAATAATAGTAATACTAATAATAATATTAAAATTTTATTTATATAGCACCTTTCCCATGCTAAAGGCACTTAGTGTTAGGGTTAGTGTTACAGGGCTTCCTTCTTTTTTTTTTTTTTAATTTTTATTAATTTTATTGCAATCCATACAAATCAATCAAGTTTTTACAAAAAGAAAAGCTGAGTTAAGGACATATCAATCCCCACCCCTCAGAGAGAGAGCAGGGCAAACGGCGTTAAATTTAAGGCTTGTAAACATACCTAAATTAATAAATTCTCTGTGCTTTATGAGCTTATTTTAAAATATTACTGATTAGATCCTGCCATGTTTTGAAAAAAGTCTGTGCGGATCCTCTAACTGAGTATTTGATTTTTTCCAACTTCAAATAATATAACACATCGGTTTCCCACTGACTTAAAAGAGGAGAGTTTGGGTTCTTCCAGTTTATCAGAATAAGTCTGCGTGCCAGAAGTGTAGTGAATGCTATCACAATTTGTTTGTCCTTCTCCACTTTAAACCCATCTGGAAGAACACCAAACACAGCTGTTAATGAGTTAGGTGGGATTGTGACACCAAGGCTGTCTGAAAGGTAATTAAAAATTTTGGTCCAGAATGATGTTAATTTGGTGCAGGCCCAGAACATGTGACCCAGTGAGGCTGGGACTTGGTTGCAGCGTTCACAGGTTGGAAGGGTTTCCTTCTTAATGCAAAAAAGGGATGCATATGTGCATGCAATGAATTGCCACCCTACAGGGGTAGGTAGCCACCTTGTGCCTGATGCTGAAGCTCCAAGTAGATAAGAGGGTTGAAAAATAGTTGAATGAATGAAAGTAAAATACAGCTAGTAAATGCACAATATGGTTCATGTAAGACTATAGACAAGTCAATACAGTTATTGTTAAATCTGCTTAGTCCAATTCAGGGCCAAAAGCCATACGACCTGACTGTACTGTAAATATGGCGGCATCCTTTGGAGGAGATGTTAAACCGAGGTCCTGACACTCTGTGGTCATTAAAGATCCCTGGGCATCTTTTAAAAAGAGTAGGGTTTATCCCAATGTCCCAGCAAAATTGCCCACCACAGTCTAGTTATTCTGACCCTATAATCATCCTCAATCTTTTGTTGGCTATCTATTTCTCATCTTCAGCAGCTACTAGCTAATGTGTGGTGAGTGTACTGGTGCAAAATTTGGCTGACATTGCATCATCCAGGTAGATGCTACACACAGAAGAGTCAGTGATTGCACCCCCAGGTGTACCGAGGTGGTAGTGCATACTGTACTCTGAAAAGTCCGCAAGGTGACCCTCTGACGTTCATTCGTGGCATGACCTTTCATTTGGGACTGTGCTTTTTATACAGTATTATTTATGATTCCCACTGCTCTTATAATGGCTTTACAGAGTCTTTCAGTCAGACTCGGGCTGTGCTGAACAGTCACTAGAGCACAGAGTGTCACACCAGGAAACATTTTAAAGATGACAAATGCTGGGCTCTTCTTATTTCTTCTTCTTTGGCTTCTTCTTATTATTTCATATATATTTCATGCATTTATTGACTTAACAAGTTTTACATTCTCAGTCGCCTGTTGCTGTCTGGTCACTTTTCCCTTACTTCCTTTGACTGGTATTGTTCGTGTCCGTGAACTCTCCTCCAAAATGAAGGATCTGCAAAATGATCTGCAAGATTAAACAAGTCCATTCCGAAGCAAAAAGCTGCAAAGGGGCAGTGTGGCTCAGTGGTTAAGACACAGGATGATAAGTAAGAATCGTGTCAATTCAGTCACAATTGTGACACAATGAAGAAGTCCATTCACTTCATCTTGTTCTACATATACAGTGCCTTCAAGACCTTCAGACCTTTTCACTTTTAAAACATTTGTTACGTTGCAGCCTTGTGCTGAATTCACTTCAAATCATTTCCCACCTCAAGCAACACTCAGTACCACAGAGTGACAAATTGCATATTAAAAATTAAATCCTATACTGGAGTAAAAAGCAAGACATGTAGTTGGAGGAACTGCCTGTAGAGTTTACAGACAGGATTGTGTTGAGGCACTGATCTGGAGTAAGCTACAAAAAATCCCCACTGTTACCTCCGTAATTTGCATATGGAAGAAGTTTGGAAGAACCACAACACTTACTAGAGCTGGCCACTTGGGCAAACTGAGAAATCATTGGAAAAGGGCCATGATAAGAGAGATGACAAAGAACCTGATGGTCACTCTGAATGAGCTCCAGAGAACCTGTGTGGAGATAAAAGAAACTTCTAGAAGGAGAACCACCATTGCAGCACTCCACAAATCTGAGCTTTATGGCAGAGTGGCCAGACAGAAGCCTACCCTCAGTAAAAGACACATGGAAACCCACTTGGGGTTTACAAAAACTCACCTAAATAACTCCCAGACTGTGAGAAACAAGATTCTCTGATGTGATGAAACCAAGATTGGCATTATGTCTGGAGAAAACCAGACATCGTTCATCACCTGTGCAATACAATTCCAAAAGTGAAGACTGGTGGTAGTAGCATCATACTGTGGGATTGGTGAATGCAAAATTAGACAGGGTCGAGAGTAAGCTGAATCGAGTAAAAACCTTCTGCGGAGCACTCTGGATCTCAGACTTGCTTTCCAACAGGACAATGACCCCGAGCACAAAACAAAGAGAACACAGGAATGGCTTAGGGACAATTATATGAATGTCCTTGAGTGGCATAGCCATAGTCAGAACTTGAACCCAATTGAAAATCTCTGGAAAGGCCTGATGATAGTGTCCACAGTGGGTGGGAAAGTGGGAGGAAAAATGAAATACACCATAAAAATGCCATGCTGACAGGCATGGGGCCTGAACTCAGAATGCTAAATGTACAAGGCAGCACCTCACCATGTAGACACATGTGAAAGTATGAGAGCTCTGTACTTGTAGCATGATATTCACTTAACAAAATTGTGACATTTATGATTTTTTTTGTTCTTGTTATGACAGGCCCATGCCAAAAGTTCTTCTGGCTCAAATTAGAAGCCCTTTAATTTCATTTGTACTTTGTGTCCCCCCAGATGCTGGTATCCAGATGTTTTCTCCCTTGTCTCACTTTGAGTTTACTGTTGGAAGTGACTCGAGGCTTTGTATTACACAACAGCCAGCAACAGGTAAGATGGCACTTTTTACGCTTTCTCTTTTGTTGTTTTTGAATTGCCAGTGGCCACTGACCCTTTTACAATGTGGTGTCATCCCTAAGTTGACCCTAAACTACCCATGCTAAGAACAGACTGCTTGGTCATAATCAGTCAGACATTAAAAGGGTGGGCCATTCAACCAAGATAACTCTATTTAACATTGTCAGCCTGATACAGCTGGCTAGGTTTACCACCGTGTCATCTGTCCTCATCCTGATTGATCTCTTCTCTGCCTTTGACATGGCCAGCCACCAGATCCTCCTTCCCACCCCCTCTGACCTTGGCATTACTGGGTTTGAGTCCTAGGTCTTGGGCAGATCATACCATGTGTCCTGGTAAGGGTAGATGTCAATGTGCACTACGCAAGCATGGGAGTGCTTCAAGGATCAGTGATGCACCCTCTCCTCTTCTCTATATATACACCACCTGACTAGGTCCCATCATTGAGTCCCATGGTTCTCTCCCCAGTGCTATGCAGATTTTATGCAGCTCTATCTGTCGTTCTCTCCAGAAAGCTACACTGTATCAGCTAAATTCTCTGCATGTCTCTGATTTTGCAACCTGGATGAAGGAACACCATCTCCAGCTCAAACTGGCAAAGACAGAACTTCTTGTTGTCACAGTTTGTCCATCTGAACCATCTCTGTTCAGGTCGGCTCATTATCGCTAATACTCACCCAATTCATGTACAACCTTGGGGTGGTGATCACTGATCAGCTGTCCTTCACTGTCCATGGTGTAACTGTCTCTTGGTCTTGCAAATTCTCACTGTAAAATATCTGTAAGATCAGATCATATCTGATGGAGTACGCAGCACAACACCTGGTCCAGGTTTTGGTCTTGTCTCATCTGAACTACTGCAAATCTCTGCTGGCAGGAGTACCAGCATGTGTTACCAAGCCACTGTAGATAATTCAAAATCCAGCGGTACATCTGGTGTTCAACTAGCCATGGTGGGCACATGTCACTCCTCTTTTCAGATCTATACAATGGCGTCCTTAATGTTTGCCTACAGAGTAGTCAGTGGATCAGTACCTATATATATGGAGACACTTGTGCTCCTTCTCAACCACTCGAGTCTGCCAGTGAATGGTGTCTGGTGATGCCACCTACGCTTGGCATCTAATCTCAGTCCATACTCTTTTCATGTGTAGTTCCTAGTTGGTAGAATGAGCTGCCCAACTCCTTTAAAAGTTCTGAGTCCCTCAAGGCATTTAAGAAACATTTGAAGACTCTTATTTGGTGAATTTCTGTCTATTAGGTTTTTGTAGCCTAGGAATTGTAACTTGATTGCATTTTGTTCTGAGCTCTTCACTTGTGGTGATAGGTTTTGTACCCTTGTCCAATAACACTTGCTCCCAAACAGTCCCAAACTGAGGTTTACTCAATTATGATGAAGTCTTTTGTAAGTCACTTGGGGTAAAAGTGCCTGCTAAGCAAATAAAGGTAAACGTAATTCACAAAGACCTGGGTTTAGCATCCTACGTGTGCCGCAGATCATTTCGCTTAACCCACCACTGGAGAATCATGAAAAAAACTTGTATGGCCCACTTTTGACTTGCAAATCAGGTCAGGTAAAAGCGTCAGTGAAATAAATGTATCCTGTGACAATCTTATCTTTATTTTATAATAGCTGATTTACCTGTGGAAATTCAGTCACATTTAAAGTGCCCTGCATAGCAACATTACACCAAGAACAAATGAAAGGCTTTTGCCAGATGATTAGATCATTTCAAAAATATTCCACCCCAAAGACAACACCAATGATTCCAAAATTTGGACGTGAGCATCCGTAGGTTTTGCGGCCTAGGAACCAAGTTACCCAAACTATTCTATAACATTTGAGTAATTATTTTACCACTCTGATGTTGATCTTTCTGATCATAAAATAGGTCATTACGATAGCAATTGACAAGAAGAATTACGGTATTTGTGGGTTCCTCTAGAGTGCTTCTTTTTCTTGCATGATTTGGCTCAAAAACTAATCAGCACATTGTCATCTCATAACAGGATTAAGTTTCGAGTTTGGTAATTTTCCGTTGAGCCATTTTAGCTCTTTACCATCCTCAAGAATCTGTGACACATAAATACACACACACAGATAGACAGACACACACCCATCATTGAGATATGTGTTCAGTATCAGGGGACCCTAAAATGTCGAGATCTGTCAAAAACCGGAGATCGAAATTTTCGACAAATCTAAAGCTTTTGCTCCTTCCCCACAGATGATAGGTTATGGTGGGGGCACAAAGTAAAAAGTGTGTTTCCAGAAAACTGAGCCAAAGATACTCAATTTTTTTTCAACAACAAAAAAAGTTATTACGTGTAAGAGAAGCACACAGGTATCAAAACATCAACATAAATAACAAAGATCTGTCTAGTGTCCACTACCTGTACTGATGCAGATTTAGTACTCGTCCTTCATGTGATACGTTTTGAAACAGCCACCAACACACAGCCCGATGTCACAACCGGGACACGTTTTTTCTCTTGCTTGCGCATGAGAGGATAGAATGTCAGGGCCAGATCCATATGATCCATGCGTCCCTTATGGCAGAGCTCAACATCTTAATTAACGAAAAAAGAAAACTTATCCTCTAACAAGACAAGTCTGATGGAGCCTTTTGGTCAGTAATCAGGCAGTAGAAAAGCAATTCATTGCGTCATTTATTATTCTTCAGCTAATGCTTGAATGATCACGAATGATCAGAATGGTCTGAGAAACAAAGGATAGAGGTTCAGTTTATAAACTATTGAATTTACATACTGCGGTGGGTTGGCACCCTGCCCGGGATTTGTTCCTGCCTTGCGCCCTGTGTTGGCTGGGATTGGTTCCAGCAGACCCCCGTGACCCTGTGTTAGGATATAGCAGGTTGGATAATGACTGACTGACTGACTGAATTTACATACAGTGTCAATCAATGCATACATTTACTCTTATTGGTTCGTTAGTTTTCACCCATTTGATGTACATAAAATAAAAGCCTACTCTTTTTCTTCTTATAACCTTTGGGCTGAGCCACCACCCTTGAAATTTCTGTGTATGTAACAACTATCCATTCTGGTTGTGTTCAACACATTTGCTGATTTCTTAATCATCTCATAGTTATCTTTCAGTATATTTTGTGTATTACATCTTTGTCTTTGTTGTTCACTTGACTATTATCTGGTTTCCTGATATGCTTGAGCAGGTTTCTGACATTTATTAACGCTTTATGCTATTTCTTTTGGATGGATGTTATATTTTAATATGGAAAGCATATCAAAACACTTTACCTAATGGCTATGTGACCACTAAGTCTAATTCCTTTCCTCACCCTTGTGTTATTTTAGGCTACAACAGTGCAAGGCTTACTGACTTCCACATTTTTCCTGCTACAAACATTGAAAGTTGATGCATTATGAACAGTGCTTAGGGGACTAACGTCTTTCTTGTCCTTCCACTTGATCACAGTCATTTTGCCTTTTTTGTCACAAAGCTACTTGCACCATGGGAAAGCATGGGAAAAGTGCTACATAAATACAATGTATTATTATTATTATTATTATTATTATTATTATTATTATTACTATTATTATTATGGTGAACCATCATGTAATTGAATTCATTTAATATATCCCAGTAGTTTGGTCATACAGCACCGTATCATGTATCATTTTCCCTATCAGTGTCTGATGCCCAATTCACATTGTCATCACTATGATTTGAATTCAACTAATGGTTCCGTTTCAGTTTGTTCTGAAACTGGATGTTTACATGCCATTTTGTGTTTTCAGTGAAGGCTCCGCCCCTCTTATAAATATTGATGCAATACCTTAGAGTGGCATAGACATATTCAGGATTTTTTGCAGTATAATGTTACTTTATTCTCTTGATGGTAGTAGAATACTGTCCCAAGCATTATTTGGGCTTAACACTGTAAAGTGAATTATTAAATGTCACCACGGGTCTGACTCGGGTTTAACCGTATTAACATAGAATCGTACTCTGAGTTACCGCCAAGGAGGTTTAAACCCTATTCATTCTGGATTAGTTTTACACCAGGAGGTACCCAAAGCTGATAGCCATTCCCAAAGATTTTTGTTATAGTTTTGTTTTCCTTGAAGTTTCATTTATTGAGAGGCAAAGGGGGCCTCAATGATTTTTGCTTTGGCTTAGGGGGACTTGGAAGAAAATAGTTTCAGAAGGTTAGCAGGTGCTTTTATCCAAAGCAACTTACAAAAGAGGTCAAAATGATCAAGTGAACATCAGCCTGTTTGGGAACAAGTGTCACAGGACAAGGGTACAAGACTGATCACCGCAAATGAAGACCTCAGAACAACAATAGGAGTTACACTTCTTAGGCTACAATCAGTTCAACAGAAATTCGCTAAATAAGAGTCTTCAAACGCTTCATAAACACATCAAAGCTTAACGCTTTATGCTATTTCTTTCGGATGGATGTTATATTTTAATATGGAAAGCATATCAAAACACTTTACCTAATGGCTATGTGACCACTAAGTCTAATTCCTTTTAAACAGTGAATAGTGTCATCTCCAGGCAGAGGAGTAGCTTTAGTGACAGACTTTTGTCACTGTCCTGCTCCACTGACAGACTGAGGAGATCGTTCCTCCCCCACACTATGCGACTCTTCAATTCCACCCGGGGGAGTAAATGCTAACTTTTTTTATTTTTATTACTATTTAATTTAATATTGTTTCTTTGTATCAGTATACTGCTGCTGGATTATGTGAATTTCCCCTTGGGATTGATAAAGTATCTATCTATCTATCTATCTATCTATCTATCTATCTATTTATCTATCGATCTATCAAAGGTGTCAAAATATCGAATGGAGATGTGCAGCTTATTCATCCAACTTGGAGTTACACATGCAAAGAGTCTGATTGAGATTTGATGCTGCACAGTCTGTCAGGAACAAGTGTTACAGGAACATTTACCCCTACAAGTATTCCTGTATCCATTATCCATACAAGTTACAAATATTGGCACTTGGAATATGTGCCTGGTTTTTAAGAATACTGGTGGGGTTCCTCATAGAACCATAGCTTCACAGAGAACCATTTCATTCTGGAAAAGGCTCATTGCTTATGAAACTGGTTCTTTGGGCTTTGGAAAGGATCCTAATATGTGGTGTGGCGGACGGCCAGGGCCCTTACCCGGCCAGGATGCCACTGTGATGGAAGGATTGGGAGAGAGGGCATATTCAGGGCAATACGTCCCCCAGAACACAAGAGGGCAAACCCCCTGGCTCACAGCGGGACCACAGGTTTGTTGCTTAGAAGCTCAACCCTGCTAGGGTCTGTGGCCACCCCCAGGGGGTACCTGGGCAGTTTCTGAACTTTGTGTTGGAGCACTTCAGCCACACCCAGAACAGGATCTGGAAGCACCTGGAGCACCTCCTGGTGCCCTATAAAAAGGGCCTCCTCACTCCAATCGAGGAGTCAGAGCCACGTAGGGTGGCTGGTACACCCCCTGGTGGTTTACAGCAGATTACTAGCAGGACACAAAAGATCAAGAAAACCTGAACTCAGTCTGGGTGATTGTATGCACCAAGAGTCCCTATAAATTCAGGAAGCCATTGCTATTTCACAAATCTGTTATCATTTTTTCATAACCATTTGTGGAACCTGTTACAGATCTAAATAAAAAAGGTTCTTTCTGGACCCTTCATGTGGATGGTTCTTTTGGGAAACAAACATAGTTCCCTTATGGCATCACTCTGAAGAGCCACTTTGGCACCTTCATTTTTAAGGGTGGTGGGTCCTTTCCATGTTCTGTCAGCACTGGCAGCTTCATACTAGGGGCCAACCTTTTACACAGCATTGAGATCATCCATCCATTCTTTGTCAAAACTCACTTATTCCAAAGATAAAGTTGTGATGGACAAAGTCTATCCAAGCTATACTGGACATGACACTAATCCATTGCAGGGCACATTCCCAATCACTCACACCAGTTATTGTAGTACATTTGGTAAAAATAAAATCCTAACGGGAGCCATTCCACAAAAAGTCGCTCCATGTCCATATGAGCCGAACAGTGAAGACAGAAGCAAATTGATGGGCACCCCTGCCTCTGCCCTGGCCTGTACGATTTACACCATTTTCACTTTGAAAGGCTGCAGCATGGAGAGTGCGTTGACTCAGAAATGGACACCCACGGTGGCGTAAACAGTTAATTGGCCACTGTGGGGCCGGTGGCATGAACAACACAAGCCGAGAACTCACCATTAGCAGGGAATTAGACAAAAGAAACAGTCCAGAATATGTGTCCCCAGGGAGTCCCGGCTCCCTCAGTGCTAATTGACATTCAAGGCTCACCTCCAAGCTCTCGTTCTTCTTCCCCAATAGGGCTGCAGAGAGGGACTCACCACCATATAATAAAGTTAGAGCAGTAAACTGCTGACCGTTTTAATGGCAAATGGAATTTCAGATGGAGTGTTTTACTCGTTCAAGCAAATGAAAGCTTTCAAGCATAAAAATCTAATAAACTAAATGCAAAAATAAATAAGTCTGTATATTTTAATGAGGCAGTGTCCTTGGAGAGCCAAAAGTGGAAAGAACTGCTCCAAAAGCAAGGAGGCTTCTCATGTGGACAGATGAGGAAGTGGAAGGCACTTAGTCTTCATTTATTAATGCTGAGATTCATGGAGATGGCAGTCTCAAGGTTGCAGCACTCATAATGCCAATCGGCCTTTATATTATGCTGTAGTATAGTGTTAGCTGTGAGGGGACCCCTAGGGGCTAAGACTGACATCTTCTGACTGATTCACACATAACTTGTCTGTGCCCTACAGTAAAGCTATATATGAGTAAGAATACTGGAAATGGCGCATTGGCACAGTGGTTAGAAACCTACAGTATTTTCAAAGGAAGCTAGTGCCCGACAGATCCAGCGGTCTGGGTTCAAATCCCATACCAAGGCATTTTCTGCACATCCCAAAATGTAGATGAACTGGTGTTTCCAAAATGGCCTCGTGTGGGTATCTGCTTGACTTAGCCCTATCAGGTTTCTGCCACTCTCTGTGGATCCTTGAATTAAATTAAGAAGATCTGATATTTTATGTTATAAGATGCCTTATCTGTAAAGTATTTTGAGCATCCTGTACTTCTTTTCACCAGTGAAATCTAAGCTATTTAGGTCAAGTGGGTCACTGCCTCCCCATCATCATTCAGAGGGCAATGTTGTGTGAACGTTATATACGGTAAGTAGTATCGTAGCCTTAAAAAGTTAGCACACTTTCTCATCTCATCTCATTTTCTGAAACAGCTTTTCCAGATGAGGGTCAAGGTGGCAGCAGCCCACACATCTTCCTGGGTAATTCCCAGGAGTTTCAAGGCTGGATCTACTGCAGGGTCTCTGCCTAGTGGGACGTGCCCAAAGAAGCTGTAGGGGGAGCTGCCTTAGAGGCATCCTTATGACATTCCCGAAACAGATCAACTGGCTCCTCTCAATCCAGAAGAGCACCAACTCTACTATGAGGCTTTCTGAATCCTTGAGTTTATCACCCCATTCCAAAGTGTCAGCCCAGCTATCCTGTGAATAAACGTCATCTCTGCTGCTTGTACTCGTGATCTCATGCTTTTGGTTATTACCCACATCTCATGACCATAGATGATGGCAAGGATGTGGATCAGCTGGTAAGCCGAGAGTTTCGTCTTTAGGCTCAGCTCCTGCTTCACCACCACAGACCCCTACAGCACTAGCAGAACAGCTGCCGACAATCCAATCCACTTGTCAGTCTCACGTTCCCTTTTTGTGAATAAGATTGCAAGATACTTGAACTCCTTCACTAAGGGCAGTTGTTCCCCCTCACCTGGAGACAGCACTCTTTTTTTAAGAGATAACCATGACCTTAGACTTGGAGGTGCTGATCCTCATCCCAGCATCTTCCTGCTCAGTCACAAGAGTCACAGTCAGGTGAGAAAAAGAGGACAACATTTTCACAAAGCAGCGATGCTACCCCTAGCATCCCTAAATGGACACCCTAACATATTTGACTGTGCCTTAATATCCTGTCCATGAAAAACACAAGGAGTGGTGACAAGATACAACAGCCCCATCAATGAATCTGACTTAATGGCAAGCATTCGGACACATTGCATTCATACAGGGAATGAACAGCACCCAAGAGCCGCCCTGTTACCTCACATTCCTGCAGCAGCACCCCCGCAACACGTGCTGAGGTTACATGGTCATAAAATCTACAAAACACACGTAGACTGGGTTATCACACTCCCATGATCCCTACAGCAACTGCGCCAGGGAGAAGAGCTGGTCTACTGTTCCACATTGTTCCTCCTGTAATGTAGAATCTTCTTCTATAATACGCTACCTTGGCCGTCTGTTTGTCTGTCCAGGATTTTAAATCACCTGTAGCTTGCAAACCATTTGACCTATAAGCCTGAAATTTGGTACACATACAGTGCATCAGGAAAGTATTCACAACGCATCACATTTTGCACATTTTGTAATGTTACAGCCTTATTCCAAAATGGATTAAATTCATTTTTTTCCTCAGAATTCTACACACAACACCCTATAATGACAATGTGAAAAAAATTTACTTGAGGTTTTTGCAAATTTATTAAAAATAACAAAACTGAGAAATCCCATGTACATAAGTGTTCACAGCCTTTGCTCAATACTTTGTCGATGCACCTTTGGCAGCAATTACAGCCTCA
>JANRMT010062791.1:152032748-152048921 GCA_026402145.1 Polypterus bichir lapradei | reverse complement strand
GATAGATAGATAGATAGATAGATAGATAGATAGATAGATAGATAGATGCTTTATTAATCCCAATGGGAAATTCACATACTCCAGCAGCAGCACACTGATAAAAAACAATATTAAATTAAAGGTGATAACAATGCAGGTAAAACAGACAATAACTTTGTATAATGTTAATGTTTACCCCCCTGAGTGGAACTGAAGAGTCGCATAGTGTGGGGGAGGAACGATCTCCTCAGTCTGTCAATGGGCTGTCGCTGAAGTTGCTCCTCTGTCTGGAGATGATCCTGTTCAGTGGATGCAGTGGATTCTCCATGACTGACAGGAGCCTGCTCAGCGCTCGTCGCTCTGCCACAGATGTTAAACTGTCCAGCTCCGTGTCTACAACAGAGCCTGCCTTCCTCACCAGTGTGTCCAGGCGTGAGGCGTCCTTCTTCTTTATGCTGCCTCCCCAGCACACCACTGCATAGAAGAAGGCGCTCGCCACAACCGTCTGGTAGAACATCTGCAGCATCTTATTGCAGATGTTGAAGGACGCCAGCCTTCTAAGGAAGTATACAGTAGTCGGCTCTGACCTTTCTTACACAGAGCATCAGTATTGGCAGTCCAGTCCAATTTATCATCCAGCTGCACTCTTTAAAAAATCTTTAAAAAAACATACATATCTTTAAAAAAAAATGCTGATGGCGTGTACTGATGATATTAAACTTTGGATGGTTCAAAATTTCCCCCAACTGAATAAAAATAAAACAGAGGTCACTATCTTTGAACCTGCTTCTTTTGCTAATGAAATTGCTCCTCACTTAGTCTAGTCACTTAGTACTTTTTACCAGCTGAGGAAAATCTCAAAATTAAGATCCTTTCTGTCGCAGAAGGATTAGGAAATAGTAAATTATGCGTTTATTACATCTTGCAGTTCCCTATACAGTATGTAGGATTGACGTGTTACATCTTCAACTGGTTCAAAATGCAGCAGCTGGATTTCTAACCAGCACTAGAAAAAGAGAGCATATCTCACCTGTACTGGCCTCTCTTCACTGGCTACCATTGAGACTTCAGATTGATTTTAAAATGTTATTGTTTGTTTTTAAGGCCTTCACCATCTCCTTCATCTTCTCTCAGGAAGAAGGGCTTTGTGGTCATCTGCTCAACTCCTCCTTGCAGTTGTAAGACCACGGCTGAAGTCTAGGGGTCACAGGGCTTTTTCAGTTGTTGCTCCTATTCTTTGGCATAATCTACCATTCCACATCAGACCTTCTCCTTCTATCGAGGTTTTTAAGACTCGGATAAAAACCCATTGTTTCTCTACCACATTTCATTGTGGGTAAGGTCGTCAGGAGGGTGAGGATGAAAATTAAATAGTCATTAACTAACTGTTGTATAATTGTTTGCTTTACAGTAGTCTTTCATGTTCTTTTATACAGCACTTTAGTACAACTCTAGTAATTTTATAAATGAATTTGACTTGACTTGACTAGAATTTTCACACCAAACACATGCCTGCTCTTCACACAGTTTCCATAAACGTTACCCTCCATTGCCAGAGGGGCTCTTTTAGAAGTCCATTTTAGAATCTCCAATTGTCTGTGTGATTGAGAGAGTGTGCCCACAAATCAGTTAACATCATCTAAAGGTTTCTTTCTTGCCTTTCGTCTGATGCTACACTTGACCCTATGAAGCAAAACAACAAGTTCTTACAATACAATACAATACAATTTATTTTTGTACAGCCCAAAATCACACAAGGAGTGCCACAATGGGCTTTAACAGGCCCTGCCTCTTGACAGCCCCCCAGCCTTGACTCTTTAAGAAGACAAGGAACAACTCCCAAAAAAACCCCAGTAGGGGAAAAAAAATGGAAGAAACCTCGGGAAAGGCAGTTCAAAGAGAGACCCCTTTCCAGGTAGGTTGGGCGTGCAGTGGGTGTCAAAAAGAAGGGGGCCAATACAATATAATAAAAAGAACAGAAGTAATCCTCAATAAAGTATAATATAGAAATATGCAATAAAAAAATTACAAGTACAGAGCAGAATTTAACAGTAGATGATATCACAAAGGGGCGGCACAGTGGGTAGCGCTGCTACCTCGCAGTTAGGAGACCTGGGTTCTCTTCCTGGGTCCTCCCTGCCAGGAGTTTGCATGTTTTCCCCTTGCTCCGTACTCTGGTTTCCTCCCACAGTCCAAAGACATGCAGGTTTGGTGCATTGGCGATCTAAATTGTCCCGTGTGTGTGTGTGTGTGTGGGCTGGCGCCCTGCCTGGGGTTTGTTTCCTGCCTTGCGCCCTGGGATTGGCTCCAGCAGACCCCTGTGACCCTGTAGTTAGGATATAGCGGGATGGAAGAATCACTCATGAACACTTTGACTCACCTGTATGAGAAAACCCCCATATATAATATAACGATCAACTTGTCTGATGTCTTGTCATACAAGACATTGAGTGTTTTTGGGTTCTTTAAGCCAGGTTGGGCTGGCTGCTCCTTTTTTATCATCTTATTCAAGTATTGTTTACAAAAATGAGTCAAATAAAAAAAATAATTAAAGTACTGTTTGTATGTACAGTACTAAATGAAAGTAAAATTCAGAGACACTCATAATGTAGATAGCATTGTTAGTATTACAAAATATACAGTGTTAATGAGAATCACGGTGGCGCAGTGGGTAGTGCTGCTGCCTCACAGTTAGGAGACCCGGGTTCACTTCCCGGGTCCTCCCTGTGTGGAGTTTGCATGTTTTCCCCGTGTCTGCGTGGTTTTCCTCTGGGTGCTCCGGTTTCCTCCCACAGTCTAAAGACATGCAGGTTAGGTGCATTGGCGATCCTAAATTGTCCCATGTGTGTGTGCGCCCTGTGGTGGGCTGGTGTCCTGCCTGGGGTTTGTTTCCTGTGTTGGCTGGGCTTGGCTCCAGCAGACCCGCATGACCCTGTTGTTGGATGGATGGATGATATCACAAAATATGATTTGGATTCTTGGAGTTCTTCCTATGCATGAATATCTCTGTTCTTTTAAACAGCATGTAACCCCACAATTGAGGCTTCCCTTCTCCTTCACAGGGTTATGTAAGTCTGAGCTGATCTCCATCCTTGACGTGCACACGCGCTGCACAGCTTTACCTCTCTGATACCAGATTTATTATAACAGATTGCATAAATGATCTTTCTGTCCGGTGCATCAAATCATCTAATAAAAGAAAGAATTTTGCCATCTTGCCTTCATTCACAGTGACACCCGCTTCTAGGCTGCTTCAAATTGAACTTGATTGTGATTTAGAGTCTCTGCTGTTGTACTTCTGGTGTCTTATTTGTTATCTGAAATGCTTTAGACACTTATTATAACCCAAATGCGCCAAGCGCGTATAAACATGGGTTTACTTAAGATGAGCCCTTGATTAGTTTGTCACATACTAACTGTTTTATTAATGTCCAATTCTATGGGATCATAATGTCGATGTAGCCATTTATTTTCTGAAGCTGGTTTTGTGCATCATTTGGAGGGCACCGTCTACTAACCAGGCCAGGAGGGGCGCATTGATTTGACAGTGTGGCTATGAGCTCAGCACAGAAGCACAAGAAAATACACACACACTACCATGACTGGGAATCCAAGAGCGGACCAAGTGTCAGGGGGTGGTCATGCTGTCTCACTAATACCAAACGTTATTGTATGTACTGTGCCTATAAAATATATTTAAGATGACATTTTTTTTATCTTTCCAATTGGAGCACAGGCAGGTGAAGTGACATTGTCATGGTCACACCGAGGCGGTACAAGGATTTGTTCCCACAACCTCAGGGTTTGAAGTTTAAAGTGTGGTGGTAGGGTCAGCAGTTTCTCAGGGTGAGGAAATAAAGCAGAAATAAAGAGCTGTTGTTGTTTCACCGTACATCAGTGTCTTGTCTCCTTGGTTATATGTGGTGTGTGGCCACCAGAGGGGGCTCTAGCCACCCAGCCCCGACACAGACAGACGTGGACGCAAGTCTTGCCCCACTGCGTACCTTTATTATAGTGGGGAAGTGCTTTTCTTTTGCTCTCTACAGTAGTCCAATTCCCAAGCACCGAAGCACGATGGAGTACAGTCCTTTCTTTTCTTCCTCATTCCACTTCCTTCCTCTTCTGGCAAGCTCTGTCCACCTCCTCCCGACTTTGGCTCTCCAAGTGAATTGAGGCGGCTCCTTTGATGTTGCTCCTGGGTGTGCTCCAGGTGGCTCGTTAGCCAGGTCTGCGGGAATCCGAGGTGCTGCTGCAACCCAGGGGGGCTGTCATCTAGCACTCTGGGGGAGGCAGTGTCCTGTGCACGTCTGCTCCCCCGGTCCTTCCATTATATTGCCGTCCCAGTCGGGAAAGGACCACAACTGTCTGTCACAGGTGTCAGAAGTGACAAAACCCAAGTCGTAGCAATATTTCTCTGCAGAAGAGATAGTATTGTGTGTAGATTTGTCACTGCAAAGTTTAAGGGCCAATTAGCCAAAAACGTCAGAAATGACAAACAATTAAAAAGTGGTGGGAAAGAGGGAAGGATCACAACAGACTTGTTGCATACCAAAGCTCTCTGTTACAACATGGATTCTCTCCAGATCATTTCATAATGGGGAGAAACTGACAGTCTTCAGTACCCCAGCCAAGATGGACCCTAAATCGCTAGACCTGTCAGCTTTTCACAGGAGGGATGAGGAAGTGAAGACTAAGCAGGCAGTTTACTATAATCAGCGACATCACTCCGGACCACACTAGGTGTAGTCTTGAGATCCGCCAATACACCAGGATCATATTTGGTTACAACTGAAAGGGGTTTTCTTAGGAGGAATAGTTCAGCTTCGGCCTACTGTCAGGAAGAGTTTCCAGAGTACCCGAATGACTGGATTTACAATTAATCAAAAGAGAATTAAAATAAATTATTTTAGCAGAGTTCATGAGTCTTAGGTAAACAGCGGGGGGATTTTGTTAAAAGAAGATTTATTTTAAAATGCATACTAGTTAGCGAAATGGAAGAGGTGCAGGTGTAGGGACTGCACTTTCCAGGATGCTGTGTGCTGAACATAAGTTGTGAATCTAAAGAGGTGTTGTTGTTTCACCAAGCCATCAGCCTCTCGTCACCCTGATTATACACAAAGTCTTAGCCACTACACCACTCTGCCTGGGTTTGATATGATACTGATTAATGGAAGAAAACTCCTTAATGTCAAAGTAAAACAGTTATACAATTTATTTTTGTGTAACCCAAAATCATACAAGAAGTGCCGCAAGTGGCTTTAACAGGCCCTGCCTCTTGACAGCCCCCCAGCCTTGACTCTCTAAGAAGACAAGGAAAAACTCCCAAAAAATCCTTGTAGGGAAAAAATTGAGGAAACCTTGGGAAAGGCAGTTCAAAGAGAGACCCCTTTCCAGGTAGTTTGGCCGTGCAGTGGGTGACAAAAACAACAGGGTAAATACAGAGTGGCCCATGAAAAAGTGGCCTGTCTCCACTGAGACAACTACATTACGTGGTGAAGAGAACAATGACCAGATTTCGTACTTACATTTACAGAAGATGCTGAAAGTGATCTCCAGGGGTCAGACAGCAAGGAAACAAGGCAGGCGTCACAACCGCAGCCACCGATCCAGCGGCAGATGAGACGGAAGTCGTCTCGGTGGAGGCGGGCCACTTTTTCATGGGCCACCCTGTACAATATAATGGACAGAACAAAACACCAGCAATCCTCAATACAATATAATAGTGCAATAGAAATCTTACAAATATAGAGCAGAATTCAACAGTAGATAATATCACATAATATGATTTGGATTTGTTCAGAGTCCTGGAGACCTCGACCATCAATCTGCCTCTCCCTATTGGTCATTACACAGCTGAGACAGTGCTGGACCAGCCAATCTGATGAAAGGACCCCTCTTTCCCATGATTCCTGCAATCCTCCATCATGGATGACTTTACCTTAGGCAGGCAAAACAACTTGGCAGGTGGGCATTGGCACCAAGTGCCACATTTGAGTACTGAAAAGCAAAACAGAATAGGTGAGGGTTAGTAACAAACTATAACTCTCATGTTACTTATGTTTTAGCGCTAATGACCAACAACAGAGGTGCAGTCTGCACAGTTAATCAGCAGCTCTAGTCAGGGTGTGCTAAACTGAAGTAGTGAGTCTTCAGCCGGGATCTCTTATAGAAGCAGGAAGACCATTCCACAGTTTAGGGGCCCTGTAACTAAAAGCTCGACCTCCCACTGTTATTTTATTAATCCTTGGAATCATAAGCAGACCGGCATCTTGAGATCTTAATGTGCGCTCTGGTTTGTAAGTCATGATGAGTTCAGATAAATAAGCCAAAACTTAGACTTGTAAGGCTTTATATGTTAAAAGGAGGATTTTGAAATCTGCCCTAAACTTAACCAGGAGCCAGCTTAAGGATTTAAGAACTGGAGTTATGTGTTCGTATTTTCTTGCTCTTGTAATAATTTTTGCAGCAGCATTTTGGATTAACTGGAGGCTGTATAAAGAACAGTTTGAACAGCCAGTGAACACAGCATTGCAGTAGTCAATTCTACTAGAAATAAATGCATGAATTAATTTTTCAGAATCCTGCTTATTTGGAAAATGCTTTAATTTCTCAACATTTTTAACATGGAAGAAACATGATTTGGACAACTTTGTAATGTGCGCTTTAAAACAACATACTAGAGTCAAAGATAACTGAGAGATTGTGGGCTGATTCACTAAAATCAATGATGAATCATGGCTCCTATATGCCAACAGTTGAAGGAAGCCCATGGGGCAGCACTATAGCCTTACAATGTTTAATTGGGATCTTTGCAGTTATTCTAATGGTGAAAACTTGTAGCTAAAAAACTTCTTCTGACCAACTTGATCTGGCATGTGGGCCGTATGTGCCAGGGTTTCACAAAGATCTCACCCTTTTCCTGCTGTCTTTTTTCCCCAATATCTTGTCCATTTGTTGTGTCTTCATTAATTGTTTTATTTCCCTTACGCACCTTCTATGAGTTCCTCATGGTTTACTTATTTATTCTATTTGTCCTGTTAATTGTTTAGCTAATTTTCTTATATTATTATTATGGGTACATTGCATAAAATTGGTTCCCAGCATCCAAAAAAGAGACACCTAATAGGAATTCCCCTTTTAGATCCACAAGGTCAGATTCCTAACTTGGAGATTGGTACACTCACAATTGTATATGAAATCGATGAACGGGGAGTCCCCTTGGAGAGTGCCCTCGTGATTGCATATGAAATAATATTTTGCCGCCCCACAACATGACATCCCTATGCATAGAGTCTGCCCTGATTATCTGTATATTAATAAAGCAATAAGACATCTGTCCATAACTGGACATGATGTCATTTGGCATACACAAGAGGGTGACAATATCTGATGAACAAAGCCTAGAGGGCAGTTTAAGATAGTAAATTGTGCTGTGTACGTCCATGCATCCGTGCATCACATCGTCTGACATCCACATCAGAGCTGGAATGTTCAATGCCTGACAAAGAAAGGCAACAAGAAAGAGGGATGTAAGGAATATGTGGTAAATAGAGGACAAAGGTTCATAAATGCACTGGGTGATCCAAACAGACAGACTTACCATTGTATCATTAAGCTTGTTTTAATAAACAAGTATTTCAATATGCTAGGTTTATTTTATTTTTGATAGCAGAGAAGTGTGACCCTGATTATTTTTTAGCCTTCACTTGTTGTGTTTTGCGATAACATTCTGGTCAACCTTCACTACCCTCTATGCCAAACATGAACTATTCCATGGTGTAACACACCCAGTGAGGATGTATCCTGGTGTGTGCCTGTTACAAAGAACAGATGGAGACAAGTAAGCTTTCATTAGACATCTGAAGAAGTAAAGGCACTGGTGAGACGTCTAGACAAGAGTCAAAATGTATTGTGCCCTCTTTGGTTCATCAGTGATGATCACTCCAACCTTTCAATAGCATCCTCTCCGATCTAGATGTCAGATGTATGGTCTACCTTTGGCTTCCTCAAGTCTATGACCAACCCTTTGGTTTTGCTGACATTAAGGATCAGATTGTTGTCCTGGCACAAATAAGTCAACAGGTAGACCTCTTCTCTATCAGACATCTCATCATTTTTGCTGATCAGGCCCTTGATGGTGGTGTCATCACCACATTTAAAGATGGTTGGAGCTGAGTCTGCCCACACAGTCAGAGGAAAACAATGAGTACAGAAGAGGGCTCAGCACAGTACCCTGTGGAGTGTCTTTGCTGACAGTCAGTGTGGAGGATGTGATGCTGCCTATCCACACATGTTGGAGTCAACTGGTTAGGAAGTCCAATATCCAATCACAGAGGGAGGAACTCAGTCCTAAATTGAGGAGTTTGGAGATTACCTTTACGGGTACAACAGTTTAAAATGCTGAGCTGAGCTGTAGTCTATAAATAGGACTCTGGTATAGCAATTTGTATTATCTAGATGTGCCAAGACAGGAAAGCATGAAGTACAAATGATACAACATCCTCTGTAAAAATAGATGGCAGGGGAGACTCTGAATGATAAAAATCGGGAGTGGTCTCCCCTAGACGTTCTTGTGTACTGAGATATGGGGATGGATATTTGAGGAGTAAACTGCAAGACAGTGATTATATTTTAATATTATGTACATTAAAGAACCATCAACAACAAATCAAATCAAATTAATAAGCTATTGAACAATTATTATAAAAGTAAAGTTGAATAAATTGGACTCTGCTGCTGCATGAATAAAAAAGTACCACTTCCGGTTAGTGGAAATAGCTCAAAAGTTGATAGAAATCTGTGTTTTGTACCTAATACTTGTATGTAAAATTTGGATGACTTAACAGAAAGCATACTCAAGTTATCATGTTTACACACTGTTTTATCTTGGTAGAGTAATATATTGCTCTACTTTCCCCTATTGTATTATTAACATGTATCCTTAGAATGCCTAATCTCACAGACTTACCACTGTTTATAAGGTATTATTCTATATAACTTATCCCCACCTTCCCTTCTATATCTATAATTTCAGGCAATTAGATGTAGTAAAAAGACAAGCAGGAGTTAAGTTACACATAAAATAACGTATTACTGATAATATTCATAAATAATAACAAAACGCAAACTACATTTGAATATTGGCAACCATACAACCTGATTAAAATGGTGATGTGTAACTCAGGTGGCACACAGACTTGTAGTTACTTAAAATGTCTCTAGTTAAAGCATCATTGGTGCTCAGCTTTCTTCAGAAAAGGCCTCAAGCCTGTTAAATATGTCTGCTGAGCTGTGCTCTTCATTGTGCTGTTCTTGTCAGTTCATGGTGTGATGGTCTTCATCAGTTGTTAACAAGAGAAAGATACTTCTACATCATTACAGGTTAGCAAGAGAGATACTTCTTCATCATATGTTGGTTAGAGAGAGAGAATGTGGTTGAGCAAGCAAATTTATAGGTTTTCTGTCCAACCCCTACAGCCAATAGGACATCATTGTACTTAAAGGCCTCTGAGACAAGCCAATTCCAAACAGCCATATCTCAGACCAATGGAGGGAAATAGTACATCTTAACACCTGCAATCCCCCCAAGACCAATGTTAAGCTAACCTGGCTTTATGTGGGGGATGAAAGAAAGACTTTAGCAAAGAAACACTCACCAAACTGGTTTAAGACACATCCCCAAATCCTGTCGTAAAATTACAAAGAGACAATCATAAAGGGTTTCAAACACGAATGCCTCTCACCAAAGTAACACTAAATTACATTGCTTTGCCTAAATTATAAATAAAGACATACAAAACATTTATCAAGTTATATGCAAAATCTCACATCACAACACACACACACACACAGACACACACACAGACATGATTCCAAAAATGATATTTTTGGACTCATGTAAAACGTCGAGCTTCATCAAAATCTCGAAATCGATTTTTGGGATGATTACAATACTTTCCCTACAAGAAAGTAAATCAGACTCAGGGATGTCTAAAAAGTCGAGATTCATCAAAATCTTGAGGTCGAATTTTTGGATAATACTTTCCCTATATTTCATATATGAGAAAGTAAAAAGGTTCTTTATTTAGTCACTGTTACTACCAAGTCTGAATGTTTTTTTGCTCCGGTCATTGTTTCTTCAAGAATTAAGAGCGTCGTCTTTTTAACTGGCACCTTAGTCTATTCTAGTAACAACACTAACAACACAAAGCAGGACCCAAAGCAAGACAGGAAGCCAGTCCATTACACCCACACTAGGTCCATTTCTTCCAGTTTACCTAAGATCTTGTCTTTTGTGTTTGTATTTTTCTTTCTCTTTTACCATTTCTTCCTCTTTCTTTACTCAGGAAGAAAATATGGAAGACTGGGACATGAGGCTGCCACTGCATGGAGAACAAATTGCTCAAGAGATGGGAAGTGACTGGCGCTACCGGCAATCATCTGGACATTTTCTTGCCCCAATAGAAAGGATCTCTGCAAGAGGGCACAGCAAGAATAGGAAGAGGAATAGCACAAAGCGGTAAGGTGTTATATGGCACATCAAAAAGGGATTCATGGGAGTGGTGTGCTCAGAGATTTAGGTGAGAAGAGGCTCAGAGGGGACAAGGGACATTGTGGGAAATTCATGCCCACTTTTATTTCTTTGCTTTTCATTTCATGGGACATTTGGAGACATTGTAATATTCATAAAATAGAAAAAAGTATTTGGGTGACTTCAGATTATGTTAGACTATCACAATGTTCATCATACTCCCTAAATGCACATAAACTTCATTTTTCTAATATAACACACACCAAACAGTCCATGTGGGCTTTCCAATATCTTCAGACTCACATCTGGTCAGTTACCTTGGCAGTCTAAAAATAGGAGCCATGTGGTTATGTGTGCTCTGGACTGGTACACCAGTCAAGGGATGTAGTACTGGAATAACCACCATGACCCTGAATTGGACTAAGTAGATTTGAGATTCTGTGGATGTGTGCTCTATATGGCTTTCACTGTTCAAGACAGGAGTTCTAATTCAAACATGAGCTTCAGTCAACACATTTGCTGCCACGCTCTTCTCATTGTCATTTCTGTGGTGTGGTAACTGGATGTAGTCTCAGTATTAGTACAATGACAATGAGGATGGGCCAGTCAGCCCAACAGAGTTTGTCGATTTCTATTGTGAAATGATCTGGTCTGATCCACTAAACAACAGGTACGTTGAATGATTCTTCCTGCTAGCTTCATTCAAACATCACATCCACTCCACAGTTTGGTCTTTCCTTCTCCACCAGGTGGGTTCTTGTTAGCTACTCACTTCTTCACTTTAAACACATCTTCAAACGACTGGAAAGACCCTTTAAGCTTGGGCCACTGACTACCTTCTGGTAGACCAAGGGAATTCAATAGAGTCTAACTGCAGACCTCCAGAGCTTGTGGGAGGGTTATATATACATACAGTATGTACATGTATATACAGTATATATATATATATATTGTGGAAACCGTACCCCCAAACACAGACAGACTGACACCAGGATGTCCAAACCACACTCCTTTATTTTCCACTGCACCACAATGCCTTCTTTCACCAACTTTCTTTCCTTTCTTCTTCTTCTTCTTCTTTCTTTCTCTTTCTCTCTCTCTCTCGACCTCCTTCCTCCTCCTCACAAGCTTCGTCTCCTTCCTCCCAACTCTGTCTCGTCTGCTAGAAGGAGGCGGCCCCTTTTATCATGGCCCGGATGAGCCCCAGGTGCTCTCCTTGACGTCACTTCCTGGTGTGGCGGAAGTGTCAGGAAAGCACCTGGAAGCACTCTGGGTCTTCTTGGAATTATTTCCGGCAGCACTTCCTGGTGTGGCGGAAGTGCTGCCATCCAGGATTCCCTTACTGTCCGGGCGCCCCCTGGCGGTGGCCACGTCCTCTCAGGAATGTCCCAGGTCCCTCCTTGTGGCCCCCAGATAGGCCCGGGCGGCTGCCCTCTCGTGGCCGAGGAGTAATACTGTCCATGTCGGGGACTATCCAGGCGTCCCGGCCGGGCAGTGTCCCCGGACATCTGTGACACTATATATACACCCCACCTCCACCTCTCCTCCTCCTCTTCTTCTTCTTCTTCTTCTTTCGGCTGCTCCCGTTAGGGGTTGCCACAGCAGATCATCTTTTTCCATATCTTCCTATCCTCTATATCTTGCTCTGTTACACTCATCACCTGCATGTCCTCTCTCACCTCATCCATAAACCTTATTTGCTATATATTGCTTTGAGTTCCTGTAAGTCTAATCATTTTCTTCTGATGATGATGATTTCTGGTAGCAATCAAAAGCTTAAGAATAAAAAACTATTTTAAGTTACATGATTCATTTGCTCCCTTTGTGGATTTCCAGCTACAAGTATGCAAACCATATCACAGACATATCACAAATATATTAACATAAAATGACATGTTGGGGGTGTTGCAGCACCCCAAACCCAAGACACAACCTTGCTGACACAAGTCCCAGTTTAAATAAAAGGTCTATTTGCACAGATACCTTACAAAAAGGCTTCAAAAGCGGCATAAACACAAATGTTCTTGTCCTTTCTTCTTTTCTCTCTCCTTCCACACAAAGGTAAACCTTGCCTATCTTCCACCTGACTCCAACTCACCTGGATGAGGCTTCTTTTATGTTGGACTCAGGAGTACTTCTGGTGTCATAGCACTGAATGGCAGAAGCACTTCCTGCTCAAGTGGAGGCCCCACAGAACTGGGGGTTCTTCTCTGTACTGCGCTCTCTTGTGGCACCAAAGAACCCTGAAAGGGTTGTCCCTCATGACTTTGACTCCCATACTCCATACTTGGGCCAGAGGAGCATTGGCATCTGTTGAACTGGGAAGGAACTGTTATTGACTGACAACCTCCTCAAGTCCATCCATTGATCTTCTTCCCCAACTGGGATAATAATCAGGCTGGGTTACGCCTCCATATATAGTGTCCATCAATTATGACCTCCTGTCCAGGCAATGAATCACCCTTCATCCCATTCAGGGTGCCAGTCCAGCCCTTAGGCATTTACAGTATATATATATTTGTAAAAGAGATGGGACAGAATGTAAAATTATAAAATGCAATAAAAAAAAAGTAGCAATTGGTAGTGAAAACATTACCAAGATAAAGTATGTAATGCAACGTATGACATGTTTATTGGCGTGAGGCATGTTGGTGCAGTGGTAGCACAGCTGCCTTATAACAAGGAGGGTGCTGCTATGTCTCAGGTCCTCCTTGCGTAGAGGTTGCACGTTCTCCCTGTTTTGATGTAGGATTCTCTGGCAGCTCTGGTTTTCCCCCCACAGTCCAAAGACATACAGGTTAGGACGATTGCTGATGTTAACTCCAGACATGGACTTTTCAGGAATTGTTCCTGCTTTGCACTGTATGCACACTGAGATAGGCTCAGGACAAAGCAGGGTTTGAAGATGTATGGATGTTTATTTACATTTTACATCCTCCCATAGACAGTGTTTCTTTGGCAATGGTCCTGTTTGGACGCCCACAAGGCTGCACTGGACTTGTCGGTCCAACAGGCAGTCCTGGCGGGCTGCTTGTTGGTGCTCACTGCTGAGTGAAGTCTCCCCTGCCACATAACCCGTAGGTATTTCTATGACACTCTTATGGGGTACTGGAAGAACTGCTGGAATTGCTTTTAAAAAAAATCTTCTCCTCCTAAGCCAGCTGAGTCTGTTCTGCTCTAACAATGTATTGTTTACCTTGCAGGAGGCGGGTTTTTCAGCCTATGGATTTGATTGGCAGCTCATCATTCTCCAGGGACAGGAGCCTACAGGTAATGAAGGGCTTTGTGGTACCTCATTGACAACAATATCTGACCATCCATCCGTCCACTCTGTCATCTGATTATAGGTTTGTAGGTTCATTAGTAGCATCATTCTTGGGCCAGTGTACCCATGCACACACCAGCAGGGCTTGCTGGGAATTGTATTCCTATGGTGAAGCCCTGCTGGGCTCCACAGAAATAATCCTGCTCTGTTATTATTAAGAAAAATTCTGGCTCCTCACAGCTTTGGTCCGTTTCCCATGGAGACAATATGTTACTTATAAGAATGACTTAACAGTTCACATAGACTTATCTAGTCAAGGTGTCAAACTCCAAGCCCATGGGCCAATCCAACCATTGGACCTTTTTAATGTGACCCTTTTGTCAATATTCAAAAAATGTTAAATACAACCTGTGACGACAGCTAGTTTTCTCAAAGCCACCCAATTATTTTGTATTTTATATATAGACTTCATTTCCCGTACTTGAATTCTAAAACCTGCACAATCCTCATCAGCCTAGCCCCAGTAATTACACACAGACCCCCAGATGCATGCATTTCTCCATCTTTGCCATTCTTTATCACATACTTAATGATCAGCCGAAGTTGCTGCTCCTGTTCTTCTTCCTATTATGGCATTCTTCGTCACATCATCAGCTTCTGTGATTTGCTTACCACTCAGCAGATGTCACTGGTGTCCTTTTTCTTTCCAACTTGTCACTTCATTTGTCAATCAGTCTACCATAATAAATATACTAGCACGGGTCAGTTTACTGAAGTGGCCACCACCTCAAAATATTTGAAATAACAGAACACATCAGGTCATAAGCTTTTGATCAAGGCCAGGTTCAAGGTTCTAGCCCCAGCAGTTTGTGAGTAATTAGGTAACAGACAAACCGACCTTAGCGTTTTATAAACTGCTGTGCTAGCTGTCTAACAGGGGAAGTAATCAACACAGACCTCAGCATTAACGTATGCAGTGCATTGTCTATTGGGATTATTTTTTAATGCCTGTAGTAATAAAATGTATTGCATTGTTTATTCAAACAGAAAATGCACCACAATCATTTGTAGTAATTATTTGCTAATTATTGCTACAAATGCTCGTGATGCGCCATCTGTTGGAGTGATAAGTACAATATCGATGTCTCTGTTATATGTCATTTGGTATCATATCTGTAAATGTAGTGATAATGTCTGTGATGTGCCATCGGTTGGAATGAAAAATGCAATGCAATTGATTACTTCAAATGTTTGTGATGTGTCATCTGTCTAAGACGGGTTGAAATCTAAGTAATCAATGGAGAGCTTGGTGTGAACATTTGCAGCGCATCATCTTTGGGAATGTATTTTGTAATACATGTAGTAATAAAATTCATTATTACAAATATTTATGATGTGCCATCTGTTGGAATGACAAATGCAATGCATATGTGTCTGTGTGCCATTTAATATGGGATTGGTAAAAGCAGGAATTAAAGTTGGTGATGCACCATCTGTTGGAACTAGTTCTGAATGTGGTCTCCATTGATCACCAGCATGTTTACACCAGTTTTTTTAGTATAGTCAAGTGCCCTCTGATGTGACACATATGTGAAACACATGTGTACACATTTTTGCCTGCATCCAAACCACTGCTGATTTTACTGGTGTCGTTAGGCAGATTTGTTGATACGGGTGTTTAGAGTATTGAAATCTCCATCTCCTGCAGCTCTTTATTATCGTTATCAGTTCTCTTAACGGCAGTCCTTTTTGACGGAGTGTGACCCACCGTACCAGTCAAATGAATATTTTACATTGACTCCTACACTCTCATTGTAACGCTGAACAACAGAGAGCACACACATCAGGGTATTTTTATTTTTAAAATCTTCAGTGTGCTCTCCGCACATGCAACACACGTTTATATGTGTGTTTTTTTAGAAAACTTTTCGACTGTAGTCAGTTCATTGTAACCTGATGCTTGTTGTCTGTCGACCAGGTTATCGTGAGCACCTCTGATTAGTGACGTGCAATGAACGAACAAATTAGTTCTTTTGTTCTTGTCTTGGTCTCTGAATGACCGTACAGGTACAATGACATTAAAGAACAAATGTTTTTGGGGTATGCGCAGTCTGAGCTACGTTCAGCCCAGAGATACCATCTTAACTTCACTTAAATGACTGCTGTCTTCGGGAAACAGCCTATCAGTAAACTGTTTCATGACGACAACTAGCCAATGACTGACTTGGTAGATGACACCAAACATCTCCCATTGAACGGTTCACTATGACTGAGTGACAACGGCCGTCTCAGTCTCTGTTTTTTTCTATTTACTGATGAAATTTTATTTATTGTCAAAATTCAACAAAGAATATTATTATTATTATTATTATTATTATTATTATTATTATTATTATTA
>JANRMT010062791.1:152022217-152032738 GCA_026402145.1 Polypterus bichir lapradei | reverse complement strand
TATTATTATTATTATTATTATTATTATTATTATTATTATTATTATTATTATTATTATGTGTGATTGTTTTTTGTTTATTGTTAAAATTGTATTTATTTTCAGAGTTCAATAAATAGGATTATTATTATTATTATTATTATTATTATTATGTGTAAATTATGTATTTGTTGCCTGCTTTTTATATTGCTTATATTGTTTGGTGGTTAAAGTTTTTACAATATTAGGATGCTACTATAGATTTTAAACTAGAATGTAGCTTGTTGTTTTTGCAGTAAATAAATCAGTGATTCAAATAATTTTGGGGAACTGAACAAGAATCATTTTACACATCGCTACCTCTGATCTTTGCAGTTCAAAATCCCCTCCCCTACTTTGAGCTCCGCCTTCATGAGGCATTGGATTGGTTTAGAAAGGTGACACTCTGTGAGCCCTTTAATTGTTCCCACCCACTTTAAAGCAAAATTCACTCATGGCTGCCTCCAGATGTATATATATATTATATGTCTGGCTACAGCAAGACTACCGTGATCTTGTATTGGATTCAATGATGAATATATGGTGAAGGAGTTCAAAAAACTGATGGATGGATGGTGGATTGACAATTTGTTTGATTTGCTCCTGCCTTCCTATAGCAGGGAAACAATCTTAATTCCTGGTCAGTGTCCATATAGAGCTTGTACATCATCCAGTACCGTCATGGATTTTCTATGAGTGTTACGAATTCCTCTAACATCCCAAAACGTGTGCACAAAATGTTGATCTGACACCAAAAATTGGTAGCCTGTATCTGCATTGTCAGTGATGCTGCTCATATCCTGCTGCTGTGAGGGATCTGCATGTGAATTCCCGCCACTGTCTATATAGAGCTGGCACATCGCCCGCTATGTCTGCAAGGAGTTCTGCAGGAACACCCAGGATGTGCACATAAAAGTGACAGGCTACTTTGTACGTGATGCTGCTGGGGTTAGCTGTGGCAATTTGATTGATTGATTGATTGATTGATTGATTTGCTACTGTTTAACAGCTTTAGGGCCGTAGACTAAATTCCTGGCCGCTATCTGTATACAACTGGCACTTTCCCCCCTTAATCTGTATGGAATTTCTAGAGAAATTCTGGATTCCACCAATATCCCCAGGATGTGCATTTAAAGTTAATGGGCTTTTGTGAATGGTCTGTTATAAGCATCCCATCCATAGTTGCTTCCTACTTGGCTCCTGATGTTTCGTGACAGGAAGTAGCATCTCCATGAAAAATGTAATAGAAAAATCAGAATCTCTAGGGCACTAATTGATCTTTAATCAGTGATTGATGCATTTCTTTTGGCACTTCTCTAGACACTTCTTCACAACAGAGCAGGATCGGACTGGCCATTAGGTCATTTGGGCAATGCCCGGTGGGCAGCGGACTCTGGTCTGGTCATTCGTCTGGTTATTCATGAAATAAATTTTATATACTGGTTACTGCTTGACATTAAAAGTAATTTTCTAAACTACTAAACCTTATCTGTCCGGTACTGCGAATTATATAGTCCTATATAGCATACCGTATTACGTCGTCAAGCTGTTTTAGTTGTCAGTACGCATGCAACGTTGCAGTGAAATATTTGGTCAAATCTGCCTTTTGCCAGTTTCAGGTAGCATATATATTATTGCAATTTATTGTATCTCATATCTGGTATTTAAATTCTTCGGTACTAATAATTAGTTTAGATTATGTATTATGCATGTTATTGTTCTCTGGTCGTCGGCTTGAGCGATAATTAGTGATTTTCAAAACTTTTCAGCTGCGATTATTAGTATGATGAAATAAAGTTATAAATCACAGGATAGGAATTTTTCATATTAGGACGGGACATTTATAGTTCATCGTTAAGTTAATTAAACTTTTCAGTCATGTGAGGTTTTCTTTTAACCTCGGTTATAATTTATTCCATTGTAAATGAGCAGCTACTACCCTACTAGGGTACTGGCACTTGGACATGACATTGACATTTGACATGTACTCTAATAACGTGTAAGCCGTGTTACTAAGTTTTTATTTTTCATTTATTTTTATTTCTAAGCATATCGTCAAATTTTAAGTTGTGTCTAAACAGCAGTGTACAGATTAAGTTTGGCAACAGTTTAGACAGAGTTCGTACCATAGGCTCATAACAAGTAGCGAGCCGCGTACTCATCACAAATTTTAAGAAACTTACAATGAATAATGGGCCGAGTGGGTCGACCTCGTCACCTCACTCGTTGAAAGATGCCCGGTCCGGTTTTGACACCCAGTACACAGCACTCAACTCCAGGCAGTTCACCTGCAGCTCTTATGATTGGTCGCGAACTTCACATTCCACTGGATCGTCTGCGTGCTCAGCCATCTCTGCCCAGTCCGGCGCATACACACAACAATGCGTCCAAAAGCCAGAAATAAATGAAGCAACGCGTTGATAGGTCACACCGGCTCTAAATGCCAGATATAATAACAGTATCCGATTGGGTCAGGGTCTGGAGGCCGCACCGAGATCATAAATCTTTTTGATCTTCTCCTTCAAAAGTAATAAGCCAGTTAGGACCTGCCACATTTTATCTAGCTGGTGGTTCCCGATAGCATGCAAGTCGCCTCCGCAGGTTACCTGCGCCACCAGTACCGAGCTGTGACTCTTCAAGTTTCGCCGCAGAGTGGTTCGATTCAACTGCAGGATCATCTAGCCCAGTGCATGCTGAGGGCCCTTAAGTTTTGCAACCTCCAATTGAAACCATCTCCAGACCTGAACGTGTCAGAACTCGGCCAGCCAGATTCAAAGATCTTCTTACTGATTTTCACGGTTCGTTTTTGGAAGATGCATAGACAGGGGAAAAAACTGTTCTGTACAGTTTAAATTATTTCTATAAAAGTTCAAGACTCTGGTTTTTCTGTGAGTCAGTGCATTTGTTGGGGGAAGGGGAAATATTATGTTTGTAATATTTACATTTTACGACAGTGTGTGCTTGTTTGCCGTAAAGTGTTTGGACTTGGAAATGGGGATTCCTCTCTGAGACGAACTGCGCCTGTCCGCCCTTGTACTGTATGCGCCATCCGGGACTTTTCTCTCCCGTCAAGCAATTAGGGGTCTTCCAGTCTGTAATCATGGAATCATTCCAAGTGATTTTGCATCTTTTACAGGATGAAAAGGAAGAAGACTGGGGTCTGGAGGACTATATCGAGAATAAGGATTAGCTTGCAGCAGATATATCGACACAAAGAAGACTGAAAGGATACGGCGGGATAGGCTCGGCCAGCACTCACTTCACTGACTGCTTCTCGTGGACGCAAATGTCGACTTGAACATAAAATTCTGCTTTCACTTGGGACAATGCAAAATAGCTGCACACATTAGCCGTGATGTTTCTGTTGTCTCTGAAAAAAACAATAAATACATAAACTGCAAAGTAACGAAATCATTGTTTTTTGGCAGGTCACGCATGGGGTATCAGCGGGTTCATTTAGACTGCCGTCCGCAGTCATGTATAAGTGCTAAGAGTGACATCTAGTGGCCTTATATGCAAATTGCACGCTAGTGTGTGACAATTCGTTAACGCTGTGGTGTTTTTTAGAAGAGTCTTTCTCTGTTAGAAATAAATTATTATACGCTAGTGAATTCAAATCTTTTGTTAATATATTGGTAACTAATAAATATAATTATACAATCCATCTTGTGTATAGTGATATATATAAACAGCGCAAAAGAGCAGTGTGTGTTATTTCTAAAATATGTGTGTGTTCACCCTGCAGTTGACTGCCCTTGTGTCCAGTTACTGTTTCTGCTTAGCGGCCACGACTGCTGGGTTAGGCTCCAGCTGCCTCGTGCCATGCTCTGGATCAGCAGGGTTTGGAGAATGGATGGGTAGATAATGCTTTCTCAATTATTTCTTCACTTCAGTTTCTCTATGCTTATCCCATAAAGTTTCATGGTGACCAGGCTATCTAATTCTCATGAAATTCTTCCAACCACATCCTTGAAAATTCCTCAGGAGCTCTTGTGCCACTCCAGAGTTAAAACCCCTCCAGTATGACCTGTGTCTTCCCCCAGTTGGCTGCACATTGTATCCCTCCAGAGGTTGGCACCCAGAGGGAATCCTCACTACCTGCTTGAATTAGATCATCTGGCTCACTCCTGGCAATGCCACCCATGGCAACAAGGACAGAGGTGAGGTCCTGACTGTGACTGACTCGGCCACCCACACCCATCCCACCAAGGGTCCGACCAGAGTGGCACAACTTTCTTGCGTACCTTGTGGTCTTGCACCTGGCTTGCCATGTGGATTCCCGGCAGGAAGTGAAGCGGTGTGATTGAGGATTGTGCACCTTCACTACCACCGATATCAACAACTCCTTTGCACAGGCTCTTCCTTCCATCTATTTTCCTCATCCTTTCTCCTGCAACAAAGTCCTACGGCGATGGGCAACACACAAGACATCACTATTGGAACCAACCTGATGCATCTGGGAGGCAATTCCCCTGCCCATTGTACCCATGGGCCTGCCTTCTTTGAATTGTACACACAGGAGGGGGAGTGATGGAGATGGACGACGTCATCATTAGATCGCTAGACAGCCATGACTGACTGGCTCGCCTAATCCAGACAATCAGAACTACTAATATACACTCTGACAAATTAAACTACTAGAGTGGTCCTGCAGAGAGTTGCCATAGGGGAAACATTTTTAGTTCCCAAAAGATTCATCCATATTAAGGTTCCAGAGAGAACCATTTATTAATTTAGATCTGTAACAGGCTCCATACACTAAAGAACCAGGAACAGATGGCAACCGACTTGTGAAATACCAATGGCTCACGGTTTAAAAAGGACTCTTGCTGGCTGCATACATACAGTAACACGGGCTACATTCAGATTTTCCTAATCTGTTAGTGTCCTGCTAGAGAGAATATCATACATTAAATATTTAGGGGTTTTTTTTGTGCATATTAGGTTTTTCAAAGCACAAAGAACCAACTTCATGCGCAAAGAACCCATCGCAGAATGAAATGGTGCTTTGTCGAGCAATAGCTCTATGAGGAACCACACAACCCAGTAGGGAACCTTATAGGGCCATTAAAGGATCCCCATTCTAAAGGGGATAAGGTCATCCAAAACCGGCCACACATATTCATGGTCTCATTCTTGTGGTCTTCACTCAGAGCTCTTGACCACAGCTGAGGAAGGGGATGCAGACACACACCATATGAAAAGCCAGGGTCATTGTATCCCACTTCTCATCACAGAGTATGTTCGACTTGCCAACTGTAGCTGCTGATCTCTTCGGCAGACCATGTCAATGCACCACAGAAAATTGTGGGGACGCGTCATATTTAGCGATTGCGTGCTGACCTTCCAGTGCAGTCACGCTCACCCCTTCAGTTGAATAAATGACCATTTAAAAGCTGTTTACTCGGGTTGTCTTTTGTATTATACTAACGTTGTTTGGAGATCACAAATTGTCATAAATAAGCAAAAAATAGAGGAAATCAGAAAAGGGGGAATAACTTTGCTTATTTGGTTGACACCTTTAACCAACATTTATGATACAATTGTTTCCATTTCTTTTTGGTTTTTCAATTGGAGCACAGGCAGGTCACATGACTTGCTCAGGATCACACAGTGGTGTCAGTAGTGGGATGGGATTTGAACCCACAATCTCAAGGCCTGAAGGCCAAACCCTTAACCACCGAGCCACACTGCCGCTTACTTTGCCACCGCATTGTAGGCTATGTGCTAATAATTCTGCAAGTAACTATTTTACAATACTGTATTTTAACAAAAAAGCATGCATTTGGATAACTGGATAATGGACATGTGGATTATATAACACGACTAATGGGAGCTGTGTCTTTTTTCCACATTATTTTCCATTGTTCAGCTTTGGTTACTGTTATCCATCCATCCATTATCCAACCCGCTATATCCTAACTACAGGGTCACGGGGGTCTGCTGGAGCCAATCCCAACCAACACAGGGCGAAAGGCAGGAAACAAATCCCGGGCAGGGTGCCAGCCCACCGCAGGGAACACACACACTAGGGACAATTTAGAATCGCCAATGCACCTAACCTGCGTGTCTCTGGACTGTGGGAGGAAACTCACGCAGACACAAGGAGAACATGCAAACTCCACGCAGGGAGGACCCGGGAAGTGAATCCAGATCTCCTTACTGCAAGGCAGCAGCGCTACCCACTGCGCCACCTTGCCACCGTGCCACCGCTGGTTACTGTTAGCTTCTATTATATCATAACCATTTTTTCTCTCCTTTTCTGCTTGGAAACGTGAGATCAAATATTCATCTTGGTCACCACTAAATGGGGAAACGTATAAAGAAACAGATCATTTTGGGGTGGAGTATTCTTTCAACAAGTAGAGGTTAGCAAATGTTACCCTGTTGTGTGAAAAAGTGATTGGGCTGATCCAAGTAACTGTAGGCCAGTATGCTAAAAGTGCATCACAGGGAAGCACCAGGACCAGTCCTTCCTTATTTGTGAGTGTCATTCAAAAATGGAGTCCTCCTTAACTTCAACCACAAAGCCCTCTTTGGTTTGGAACATTTACATTTATGTTATAAAGCACCTGTCAAATAATGCAAAGAGTGCACAACACGTGTTTCGTCCTAATTGGGGCTCATCAGGTGTACGCACCTTTACTTCCCCTTATTGGGATTGAATCTCGGAGCCTAAGGTGAAGCCACAGACATTGCGCCATGGAGGCTGCTTCACGTACTGGACAGCGTATAGATCAGAGTTTTATATCTATTGGTCTGAATCACAATCTGATTATTTGGGTGGTCACCTACGAGGTAAAGCTTGTGATTAGTCGGCCAGTCGGCAAACATCCACCACGTCCTCTCAGTTGGGAGAAGCAGACCATATCAGCGTTTCTCAACCTTTAAGTATTTGCGACCTGAGTTTTCATTTTTTTTAATCGCGCCCCCCCCCTAACATTTTTTTGAAATGTAGATGCATATTTTATTATAGCTACCTAACTTTTATCGACATTTATCTAACTCTATATTTATTGTTCTAGTATCAGAATGTAGTTTAAGTTAATTTGTTTTGGTTTCAACAGATGTTTTTTTCATATTTTGGATTCTTGTTTTCTTTTTTTCACATCTTCGTGCCCCCCTAGGGGGGCCCACCCCACAGGTTGAGAACCACTGGCCCATATGATCCCCACTTAGACCAAAACACGTGGAGCATACTCATTGTATTATCTGATAGATACACTATAATAGAGGTCCCCCAACTCCGGTCCTGGAGGGCCACAGTGGCTACAGGATTTCATTCTAACCCTTTTCTTAATAAGTGACCAGTTTTTGCTGCTAATTGACTCCTTTGCCTTTCATTTTAATTGACTTGTTTTTGAAGATTTGTTCCCCTGAATTGCTTCATTTCCATCCTTAAATGGCACTCAAACAGAAATGAAATATGAAGTGAGTGAGCCAAAGGAAGACCAACTAAGTCAGAACATCAAACTGCAGCCAAGTTCACTTCAACCAGTTTCTTAATTGGGCGCCGATTCTTGTTGTTAATTAAACCCGTTCTTTAATTCCATGGCTTGTTGCTGCTCTCATTGTGCAACAGCAGACATTTCTGAAATTTTCCTCTTCTCCTTTTGGCTGCTCCCGTTAGGGGTTGCCACAGCGGATCATCTTCTTCCATATCTTTCTGTCCTCTGCATCTTGTTCTGCTACACCCATCACCTGCATGTCCTCTCTCACCACATCCATAAACCTTCACTTAGATCTGCCAGGTAAGAAGAAAAGAGGAAGGCCTATCCCTAACATCTTTCTCCCAATATACCCAGCATTTCTTCTCTGCACATATCCAAACCAACGCAATCTCGCCTCTCTGACTTTGTCTCCCAACCGTCCAACTTGAGCTGACCCTCTAATGTCCTCATTTCTAATCCTGTTCATCCTCATCACACCCAATGCACATTTCTGAAATTGTCAATTTTCACTTTTCTAAGACCACTGATAACATTTTATATGGACTGGAGCAGATCAACATTCCTGAGACCTTCATCTTTCTTTATTTTCAGATATTGTATGATGGACACAGTTTGCTGATCATGTTTTGGCTCATTTTATATCTCATTATTGTTTGCCTGCTAACTAAGGATAAAGAAACAAGGGGCCCGAATCTTCAACAGCAAGTCAATCACAAGGGATGTTCAAAACGTTTCAGCATTTTAATATTTTCGTGGGAGACGGTGACGGCGGGAGGAGTAGTAATTGGTCGTGTCTGAGAGTGTCATGTGACTAGTTCTGTCTGGCAAGCCAGCTGCCCTTGCAGTTTAGTATAAGGGTTGTCACCCTGTGGTGAAGATGGCTGAGAAACTTATGAATTGCACCAAAGAGGAACAGAGTTCTGTCGTACACTTTTTGTGGGCAGAAGGTGTGCTGGGAGCACAAATTTACTTCTGCATGTCTGCTCAGTATGGGGATGACGTTCTTTCTCATAGAGTCATCTATGAGTGGATTGAAATGTTCGAAAATGGCCGTACTAGTGTGAAGGATGCAGAGCGCTCTGGACGTCCAGCTACAGCCATGTGATGATGATGTGAAGGCTGAGGTGCATCAGTGGCTACGCGCTCAACCAAAAACAATTTTTAAAACCGCAAAGGAAGGTGATGATGTAGAAAAGTGATGTAATTTGTTTTTGAAATTCTTAATAAGAGTTAAAAAAAAAAGTGTGGAAACATTTTGAACATCCCTCGTAAAATTAATTCAAAAGAAGTTAATTAGCAGCAAAAACAGGTTACTAATTAAGAAAAGGGTTAGAATGAAAACCTGCAGCCCTGCAGGACTGGAGTTTGAGACCCCTGCTCCACAACATATATAAGATCTGCTTCTCACAACTGAGAGGACGTGGTGAATGTTTTGCCAACTGGCCCACCAACTACAAACATTACCTGGTAGGTGACCACCCAGTTCAGACCTGTGGATATTTACATTTCTTTATTTGGCTGATGCTTTTATCCAAAGCAGCTTACAACATGGAACAATCAGTTCCATTTCTTTTGTTTTTTCCAGATGTAGCACAGGCGGGTGAAGTGACTTGCTCAGGGTCATACAATGTCCTTGGTGGGATTTGAACCCACAACCTCAGGGTTTGAAGTTCAATGCCTTAACCACAACACCAGACTGGTGCAGTCAGAAACCATCCCTCTGCATCAGTCCAGGTCAGCACTGAGCTTTCTGAAGGATCAACATGGTGTTTTATTCAACAGTTCACACCGACCTCTGATGACTTTTTTTTTTTTTGATTAGTTTTCCTGCTCCCACCACCATCCTGGAACGTTTGACAGTTCCCAAGCAGCAAACTTCTTCATAAAATCGTAAACCGTGGGGACAGGAATGCCAAGATCTCTGAAGATGGCACCACTATTAAGGCAAATTGGGCATTCACCAAATGTGCAGATCATAAAGGAAGGGACAAACCCAGCTACCGAACAGTCGGTTGGCACACAATAACCTAGCACTGGCACTGCTGGTACCATGTAGGATTTTCATGTTTGGCAAGAAGCGTTTCTGATGGTCTTGAACAGTTAAGTCAGTTCTTCACTCCTGTCTGTTTCAAACTATGTAATTACAACAAGAGGAACTCAAACAGGTTCAAAAGTAGATGGTGACCTGCAGGTTCCTTTCACGTTTGTAGGTCTCCATTAATTGGTATTCACTTCAGCAAACAAAGGGCATTCTAAAAAGAAGAGAATGAGGTGGTGCAGTCCGAGACAAAAAGAAGCCAGTAAGTGTTGAGAATCTAACAATCGAGTTAGCAAAAATGAAGCACTAAAATATTTCTGGAGCAACAATCTGCTTCTAATTATGAAATTGGGTTGGAACCACAACCTTGAGCGGTCTAGAACTGAACGTGAGGAGCCCTGGCATAGAACAGTGTGTTCAAAAACTATTCAGACCACCCTAACTTCACTTTGAACACATTTTATGACATTGCAACCTTTTGCTGAAATCATTTCAATTCCATTGTTCTCCACATCAAGCAACACTGAATACCGCAGGCAAGACAAAATGAATCAAGGACTTTAGAAAGTTTTGTAAATTTCTTACAAATGACAAACTGAAATATCCCATTTACACAAGTATTCAGACCCCTTTGCTCTGACGGTTGCTATTTGGCACAGGACATTATTGAGATGTTGCTACACCTTGTTTGGATTCCGACAACCCAAACCCCTGAGGTCCATTGAACTGATTGCACATGATGAGAAAGGCCCCACCCTAAAGTAATAACCAGCCATGAGGTCAAACGGACCACCGGCAGAGCTTAGAGCCAGCACACATCTGGGGAAGGTGACCAAAAAAAAACAAAAAAAAAAAAAACACATCTGTAGGTTCCCCAAGAGCACAGTGGCCTCTGTAATTCTTAAATGAAAGACGTTTGAAACGACCACAATTCTTCCCACAGCAATTGGGGTAGAACGGCTGTGGTATGAGAAGTGGCCAAGAAACCAAAGGTCATTCTGGATGAGCTCCAGAGGA
>JANRMT010062791.1:151996818-152021817 GCA_026402145.1 Polypterus bichir lapradei | reverse complement strand
ATAGTTCGCTTATGGTACTGATTTATTTGAGCGAATCCAAGAGAGTGTCTGTGGGTCGAGGGGAGGTCACGCGCCAGCCTCCATTCGAATCGCTCTACCTCTGGCCACGTTTTGGAGTGTACCTTGCCTCTGCTTAGCAGGCAATACCTGTTTGTTCATTGATTTTTAAAATTTGTCCTGTTTCACTACTACGCGGGCCAAGCCGTAGGGAACAGCTAGTTTTTTTATAAATATATCTCATTATAATTATTTGTCTATTGTGTTTTGATGTGTATGCTTTGCCTTATTTATAAAATTCTTTATTATAGTCTGTGATTTTTTTTGTTAACTCTGCTAAGATTTAATTCAATATACTAATTTAAGTTTCAAATTATCATGCAGTTATTAGGTTCCACTTACCTTTTAGCATTATTGTACCCTTTGAAAGCAGGTTATTACTTTCATTACTTTTTGCATTTTTAATGGCTTTTTGTTTATGTCACAGTAGCCAGATATAAGCCTCTCCTCAATTAAAATAAAATAAAGGACACAAGAAAGCCCATTTGGAACCAACAAAAGGTACCTAAAGGACTCACAAATTACGACAAACAAGATTCTCTGCTCTGATGAGACCAAGATTGAACTGTCAAGTCTAAGCAGCTTGTCTGATGGACACCAGACACTGCTCATCACCTGTGCAATACGACTGTTACATTGAAGCACTGTGGTGGCAGCATCATGCTATGAAGATGACTGGGACACTAGATGCAGTTGAAGGAAAGCTCAATGGAGCAAAGCAGCGATATTCTTGATGAAACCATGCTCCAGAGTACTGGGCTAAGAGTTTACCTTCAAACAGGCCAAAGACCCCAATAACCACCAAAGCAAAGAAAACGGAGGGGTGGCTTAGGGTCAGCTCTATAAATGGGCTTGAGTGGCCCAGCCAAAGCACAGACTTGCACTCAATTGAACATACATCTTTGGTCAAACCTGAACCTAACGCTCCACAGATTGGTCTTCATGCAACCTGAGAGAGTATCTGCGGAAAAGAATGGCAGAGATTCCCACAAATCCAGGTGTGCAAAGCTTGTCATGTCAAATCTATGACAGCCTCAGGCTGGAATCTGTGCTACAGCTGATTATAGAGTAAAGAGACTGAATACTTTAGATATCTCAATTTCTAATTTTAACACATTTACAAACTGCCTAAATTCCTGGTTTCACTTTATCACTCTGGACTTATTTTGCTTGATAAGGGAAAAAATGAACTTGAACGAATTTAGCACAAGGCTGCAGGATCAGAACATGTAAAAAGTGAAGGGCACACAGTGTACGAAGCACCAAGGAGGGAACGGATTTGAGAAGGCCTTGAAATGGCTCTGGAAAGCTACTCCGCTTAAGAGGATATTCTGCCCACGTTTAAGTGCTCTTTATCTCCACTGCATTAACAACGTATGTTTGTAGGGTTAATTGGTAAAGAAAAAAAAAAAAAGGACTCAAAGATGTGCTGAAAGCACTCACGTCTACTTCAGCTGGAAAAACCCATCACTCCTTCATTTTTCCCCTGCCATCTCATCTGCCAGCCCACAGAGGGCAGGAGTCCAACCTTGAAGTGCCAGGTGCAAAGGAAGGAACAAGTTAGCCCCAGATGGGGTGCCATGTCCTCAGAAGGCACACTCACACACCAGTACCTGGTTTCTCCAAGCCAATTTACAGATGGATTTGGCATAAGCCGCCAGAAAGCATAAGAACCCAATCCAAGCAACCCAATCGGAACCTTAATGCCTTATTGGTGCAAACCTATAAATACTTGGGAGTGCAGAGGGATGATAAATTGGACTGGACTGCCAATACTGGTGCCCTGTGTAAGAAAGGTCATAGCAGACTATACTTCTTTAGAAGGTTGGCATCCTTCAACATCTGCAATAAGATGCTGCAGATGTTCTACCAGACGGTTGTGGCGAGTGCCCTCTTCTACGCGGTGGTGTGCTGGGGAGGCAGCATAAAGGAGGACAAACTTGTTAGGAAGGCAGGCTCTATTGTGGGAATGAAGCTGGACAGTTTAACATCTGTGGCAGAGCGACGGGCGCTGAGCAGGCTCCTGTCAATCATGGAGAATTCACTGCATCCTCAGAACAGTGTCATCTCCAGACAGAGGAGCAGCTTCAGTGACAGACTGCTGTCACTGTCCTGCTCCACTGACACATTGAAGAGATCATTCCTCCCCCACACTATGCAACTCTTCAATTCCACCTTGGGGAGTAAACGCTAACATTATTCAAAGTTGTCTGTTTTTACATGTATTTTTATTACTCTAATTAAATTTATTATTTTTTTTGTATCAGTATACTGCTGCTGGATTATGTAAATTCCCCCTTGGGATTAATAAAGGATCTATCTATATATTTATATATACTATCTATCTATATCTTAATCGTATGCGATTCACTCATGTGTTATAGAACATCAGGAATTCAGATGGGCTCTCATACAAGACTCATTTGTACAAATTTAATCCGAGCACACAGACAAGTTGACTTTAGTCTCTTGAAAGGTTGGAGGCCTTTTGAACAATCTCATCGGAGACTGTGTGGCAATATTCCCCGTTGAGACTCACAGTGCCTGCACAATTTGACCCTCTGAAAAATGTGATGTTTCACCGTGTACTAAATCTGCTTTTATATCAGGCAAAACGTGACTAAGTTTGCTATTCTTATTCATTTGATTTGCATTATCTAACAACTGACACTACTTACACCAATCTGTTAAAAGTGCAAACCTGTACTGCTACCAAGAGTTTATAGCTGCTGGTCAATACTGTCCAGTACTTCTCACATGAAGACCCAATCGTAACCCATATTGTCCTGCTTGTCATATTTCCATAAATGTTTCACAGCCAGACTTTCAAAACCTTAAACACAGTCGCTTTCTGACTGGTCAGTGGGAGGTGAAATGCACAATTGGCTTACCTGACCACTCACACCTGTCAGAACTTTTTTCATGTCAAAACCCATTTGAAGTTGGGTTGGAATATCTCATATCTTGCAAATAGAGATCGTGACCTTCACCTAATTTCACGCAATTCTGAAAAACCACTCGGGAACTCACAACTAGAGTTAAAATTGTTTTGTGTACACTCACCCTTTATAAGAAACACTGGTAATCCATTCAGCTAAATTTTGGTCTTGTGGGTTCTTAAATAGTTTTTAGCAGTAACCACCATTCCAGGGGCTGCAGAGTAATGTTTTTAAGTGCAATAATGATAAAGGCATCTATCCATTTCTTTCCATAACCAATCCTCCTTCAGGCCAATGTCCATGTGTTATACAGTTCCTCTGCAACGATTTCACTAAACTGGGTCACAAACCAATCAGCCTCCTCTAATATTCACCTGGGCCTTCTGCCGTCGTATTACAAAGCCTATGCTTTAGGATTAATGAGCAGTCAACTCAATATAATCAGAAGGGCAGGGAGACGTGCACAAAATACTGCAACAGATATTAAATTATGCAAACATGAAAAAAAAAATCACTGATATATCCGGACACTTGGGCAAAAACCTCTGTCCAAGACCTTTTGCTAAAAGCATACACTGGACACAAAAAGGATCACCAGAGGTCTGAAACATTTAAGTAAGAGTGCTGAAGAGGGGAAAAAATAAAGCAAATAAATCAAAAAATGTATTTATTGAGCTACACATTAAAGGAAAAAACATCTGATGCAGAAAATATAACATTGTCTTTTTTCTTTTTAAATCACATATGTACAATATCTGGTCAAATTATGTACAGAAAGGGAATAAAAAAATATTCTGCACATCTGCAGCAACCAAAGCAACACTTCTTTAGCGTTCACTTTTTCAATTCAAGAACCATCAGCAAAAATAAAATAAAATCCCTAAAACTATGAGACCTGCTCCCTCTGAATTACAACTTTTTTTTCCCAACACTGAACTCAAAGCTCCAAAACTCATTAAATAAATTGGGAGCTGTTTTCTTGACTACAAGTCATTATTAACAAAACACAATAAAAAATCCAATATATACAAACAACTTGTCCCCTGCAGCAGGGCCAACTGAATTTCAAAGCCCAAACTGTGACCAATATCTCTTTCGCTTAGCTTTGAGCACAGGACAGCAAGTCGGGTTGCAACCTGGGGCCAATATTCTTAAGTACTTCATCAGCTGGCATCAAATTGGGGACGACCCTTTCCTACAAATAAAAACATTTTGGAATCAGTGTTTCAATGTCGTAATACACCTCCTAATTGCCTTCCTCATCCTAGAAGCCTCTCCCAAAAGGTTTGCACAGTGCATTTCTTAATAAAGGGCATAATAAGACAAATGCTTGAATTTGTACGACTGGACGTTTCTGAATGGTGTAATATCAGACTTTCGCAACATTGTCCGGAAGAAAAGATGTTAAAGATAATGTGCTTGCATAGCTAGCTTCTAAGTGACTTTCTTTAAGGCACAGGTTAAAAAAATGAAATGAGCTATAGTGCCTTTAATCTAAATGGTTTTTATTTCCCCCTAAATGTTAACATTTTTTCCCTTCTGAAATCAAACAGGTTTCAGCAGAACCTAACAAATAACAGGAGTGAAGTGTCCAAAAACTCTGCCAATATATAATTTACTTCAATGGGAAGATCAAACATTCTCCATAACCATTTTGCCAATATGACTGTATAAGAATTTATTACAAAAAGGATTGTTTTCCTTCTCAACCAAGCAATTACTACTAATAAAATAGTATGTTCATTTATATAGCAATTTAGTTTTTAATATATGCAGCATGGAATGCTCTCTTCTCTATTCTTAGTAACCAACAGAATAACAGACAATTCGTGAAAGGGATTCTTTTTGATTCTCAAAGTAATTTAAGGCACAATCACTATTTTCTAAGGGAATCTTCAAGTATCTATTGGACAAAAGGAGTTGCTTTTTAAAATCAATTTTTCTAAAATGCCCCTTTTCTTACACAGAGAGAGGATTTTATCTTCTCTGTTTCAAGGCCATCCACTGTACCTTGTTACACCCTATCCACTTTATATGCGGAATGGGTAGACTGAACTCTCGAGTTGTGCAGAAATTTTATGTTCTCAATTCTTGGTGCTCATTAATTAGTTTGACTGTTTCCACACTTTTAAAGAAGAACTTGGCACATGTCCAGAGAGACCACCCTCCAACAATTCAGTCAGCAGCAAATTGCCTTGGTACTACACAATTAAGAATCTTCCTTTCCACTAGCAGAACCAAAGGGTCATGAAAATAGATATTGCTCTCCTAAAACTTAAACCTTAGTCAGTATATACTGTTGCTTGTTTAATTGTTCGGCTATTTTGAGCAATTAATTATAAATCCATACAATACTCTATCAACCAAAAAAGTAATTAACTTAGCATAAAGGGTTTATACCTCCTTGCAAGCGTGGTTCTTGTTAAATCTCACTAAGCACTGCATTTGAAATACCAGAAACTTAGCCAAGTGCTATCAAATGTGCCATCAACCTGAAAGGAGGACAAAAATGAAGACTGGTTTTCCTCTAAAAATGAAAATAAGCCAGCTACACTTATTTTTGATTATTGTACATAAAACATTTAACAACATGAACTGCCTCTTCAAATTATTACTTGCAGCAATTAAACATGTATTAACAAGCCAAAAAACCACTCAAAAACAAAAAAGTGAATTTTAAACCAAAACAGCATGTGAACAATTGTATAGTAAATTACTGATACTTTGAAAAACTACTTAAAAACAAAAAAAAAAAAAAAAAGTGAAACAAAAACTTGTTGCACACATGACAGGGCCATGTTGCTGAATTCTGTGCTTTATACTGCCTTTGCAGAAGTCATCCAGATATTTATTTGTCCACATTGAAGAAAACTGAGTCGTTCCATCAAGAGTTTGATTAAGAAAGGGAGACAGAGCCACAGCTGGGTGGGGACCTTGAACAAATATTAGACTTTCTCAGCGTCCTTCTTGGGACCTGATCGGCGGTCAATACGCACATCTTTGCACTTGTGGCAGTAGAATATATCTGGCACATTTGACTTTTTAATTTTTGCACACGAGAGATGCACCCAAATGCCACACTGATTGCATTCTATCATGGGTCGGCCAGCAAAGGGCTTTCGGCAGTAGCAGGTGATTAAGTCCCATGAGTCGTCTCCTGTAAGAAAAGAAAATGAAAAAAAAAAAAATTACACATATGGCATTTCACTTGAGCAATCATCACCGCAACAGTTTTTGTGGAAAAGTCAAAATGTACACATGATCCTTTTAATACCGCAGCACAAAGAAAGGACTGTCTTTAACGATTTCACACTAGGAGTGAGCATAAGACATGCGTTTAAGAATCAATAGGTAGTTACGTTCTGCTTGTAGTAAGCCAATCCACAGTGTAAGACCCACCATCAACATACCATAATCAACACTGCCAAACAGCACCCCGGTTTTATCAATTCAGACCAGGAATAGAGTGGGAGAAGGTTTGAAAATGCAGTACAAGTAAACCACAAACAACTGGCTGTGGTTTTCCAGAAGACTTACGATGCTCACTGGTACACCTTTTGTTCAGGGCTGCACCTAACAACCATTTTTTAAACAATTAGTCTAGCATTTTTTTTCAATTTGTCAACTAATCTAATAAATAACTTGTTACATCTACAGAGACATCTTTTACTTTAAATGTAAGGCATATTGTGGGATATAGTTGAAGGACGTAAATGACACACATGTAACAAGCCATCCTGTGGTTCTGAGCACTTTTAAAAGAATAAAGGGGCAGAACAAACTTTTTTCTTTTTTTTTTTTTTTTTTTTTTATTGACACCAACACACTACTTAAAATAAACAGTTATGGACGTTGCCAGAGTTCCTTCAACTCAAATAGACTGGGATTCGGTCAATGTACTCATTTCTAATCCTATCAATTCTCGTCACACCCAATGCAATCTTACCCATCTTTAACTCTGACACCTCCAGCTCTGTCTCCTGCTTTCTGGTCAGTGCCACCGTCTCCAACCCATATAACATAGCTGGTCTAACTACCGTCCTGCAGACCTTCCCTTTCACTCTTGCAGATACCCATCTGTCACATATTACTCCTGACACTCTTCTCCACCCATTCCACACTGCCTGCACTCTCTTTTTCACCTCTCTTCCACAATCCCCATTACTCTGTACTGTTAATCCCAAGTATTTAAACTCATCCACCTTTGTCAACTCTACTCCCTGCATCCTCACCATTCCACTGACCTCCCTCTCATTTACACACATGTATTCTGTCTTATTCCTATTGACCTTCATTCCTCTCCTCTCTAGAGCATATCTCCACCTCTCCAGGGTCTCCTCAACATGCTCCCTACCTACTACAGATCACAATGTCACCAGCACACATCATAGTCCACAGGGACTCCTGTCTAATCTCGTCTGTCAACCTGTCCATCACCACGACAGTAAGAAACTAAAAACATACTATGGCCACTTTGAGGCTTTTAAATATTTGATATTTGCTCACACACTACAAATTTAATGAAAAGGTACAGGTACCTGGTGAATCATTTGAACAGTTCCTGAATGGCCTATGGCTGCTAGTCAAAGATTGTGCATATGGGAATAGCTAGAGACATCCATTACTTTAAATGCAAGGCTGATGGGATTAACGGCACATTATGGGTTGGTCTGTACATTAACGACATATGTAACAAGCTATCCTGCGATTCCCGAGTCCTTTAAATATGAGGGACGTTCAAAACGTTTCTGCACTTGAAATAATGCCTTCTCTGTAAAGCACAATATGATTGAATAAAGGAGGAGAGTGGGGCTTAGGTGCTAGCCCTGTTTTTTTACTGTCCTAAACTTTTGTCTACTTTAAATTGTCTAAACATTTAAATGGTTTTCACTCACATCCCTAATACTATTAAATTACGTAATAGCTTTTGTTGGCTTTCTGAAATTTTTTCAAGTACAAGGTCTTTCACTAGCCGTTTAGCAAATGTTTGCCTATAATCCTTGGATGGATTATGAATGCAGATACAGTATGTATGTAAACTGTAATCAAAGTGCCGTACTGTAGGTACTGTTAGGCATCTTGGACAAAGGCAAGTCGAGTGTAAAAAAATGTATGTAGTAGTATGCCATTTGCTAGCAAAAATTTATAATGCAGATATAAAACTTAAAATTTTATTTCATATTTTCTGTATTGTTCATCTGATAAATTAATTTTCTAAAAATGCTTAATTAAGTCACATTCACAGCAACAGGCACATGGTCAAAACCAAATCTTGACGAGGCTCACTCATGCTCTGCCAAGATGCAGTCATCAATTATATGCAACTTTTGAAATGTGGAATTAAAACCAGTAGAGCAAACCAAAAATGCAGTGATAGAATGTACAAACTTTAGAAAGTTGATTGGTTAATCTACAAAATTATCAAACAAATTTTAAAATTTCATAAAGTTACTGCTACCAATATTAGGTAGAATGTGGCATCATTGTTTGGAAGCACCAAAAATGGAAAGTATTATATCTTAATCTGGACTGGTAATCACAATCAATATTATTGCTATTTAATCACTGCAGGATTTTATACTGTTGTTCAATGTAAGGACAACCTTGGGACACTGATCTTGGCATTCTATTATAGAAACTTAGTTGGTTCTTTTGATACACAGCAATCATTCACAGTACCTATAGAAGAGAATGCGGGAACAATACTTTTTATTTTTTACATGGAACCATTACCAGTGGATGTAACTCAAACAAAAATTTTAAGAAACTATTGTACAGAATCAATTTTAACCAAAGTAACTTATTTAAGTCATATAATTAACATAGGAAAAAAAGTGAAAATAGCCTTCATTAAGGGAAAAAATATGGGAGACAATATCCAACTTTGTTAATTCAAAATAACTGTAGATTGACAGAATTCCTCCAGACCCAAAATACTGATGTTATCTTTGTTTCAAGATTTAAGTACAATTATATTCACAGATTGAAAAATTAGCTTTTTCCAGTTTAAAACAAAATGTAAAATTAGGGCAGTTTTTCAATTTCCTACATCTTAGAAAACTCTCATTTATTTCTGTAAAATAAACAGACTACAGAACTGCTTTATTATGCTCTTCATCTTGATCAATAATGAATTAATTTAACAATACAGCAATTTTTTCGTTAAAGCCAGTTTTTAAATAGGGCTGCAACGATTAGTGAACGTAATTGACGACGTCGACTACAAAAAAATCGTTGACGCGGATTTTTTATTGTTGACACGTCATAAACAGAACCTTCAACAGAGGCTCCAGTCACAAAGAACCACATTGGTTTTTGTAACTGCAATGCAATACATGAATGTCTGGGGGCAGTATCGTTTGTTATTGTTTGTCAAGACTGCACAATGTCCTACCAACGAAGAAGAGGAGCAGTATAGAATTTTCAGGCTTTTTTTTTTTTTTTAATTAACTGTAACAACTGTTTATTGACCATTACTAAATCTCTTTATGCAATTCTCTATCTTTTCTTAGCTGAAGGTGTTGTCAATAATGATGGTGATGTATTATCATTTGTGATTAAATCAAGATTTCTTTGATTATGACATTTTAAGCATCAATCCATGTGTAAGGGAAGGAAAGATGTAGCAAATGACCATCAATTACTGTGCACTGACATTGTAGGAAAGGAAAATAACCTAATAAGTTATGAGGTTACTTAAACATTCGTACTCAAGCTAACACAGCACTATTTAAAACAATTATGTGACATTTGCATTTCATATCATATTTTCTTCAGAAAGCACTTCAGTTATACAGCCTAAATAGCTATTCGCTTTTAAACCTCTTACTAAAAAAATCTATATGATACCCAGGAGACTTGTGTCAATACACCAAACTAACTCCGGTTGCTACAATAAGAAATATTTGTTTAATTAATGTTGTGCTGTGTTGCGCTTGTTACCTGAATCTACAAAGACGTCCTTACATGCTAGACTCCCAGTATGCACCTTTTCCACTAACACCAAGAACTAGAATAATGAGATAGCTCCAGATACCTTTTCCATTACAACCATTAAACCAAAAGGATGCGTTACTCTGGGCCTAAAATTTAATGTGTGCAATACAGGGATTCTTCCCAAATAACTGGCAGGTAAGGGTGTGGTTATAGCTGTGGTAACTGTAGATTTTTAGATAAAATGATATGATGATCCTCACTATGGACAATTTACCATGCCCACATACTAAATTTATTCAACAACATTTTACACTAAGTAAATGAAACATAGTTTAATATCAATATTTAAGAATTTAAACATTAATAGTGCCACATGGAATAAATGAAAATAAAATAAAAAAAATAGTCATGATTAACTAAACTGTTTAAGCCTGGCTTTTATAAGAACACATCTTTCAAACCAGGTTTATAAGAAAATCATTTTCTCAAACTTGTGACATTTGAGATTTATGTCAAATTTCTAATCTAATTTTTCAAACCTCCTTTTTTAAACATTTGTCCCAACATTAAGCCTACCTTTGTGAAATTAAACTACTTAATCGAAGGCCATCATTTTAAAATTTCTTTAACAACCTTTGATCTGTTGATTTCAAGGAGCTTCACATAAGTGATTGCACTTTGTTACTGCTTATCCTTGTGTCCTTATCCAGAATTGGCTACTGAGCTGGACTGACCTCAACTCCAGTAATTACTTGTACCCAGAGACTACATTCCATTTGCTCCCATGCCATTCAATTCTGTGCCAAATGTATTTCACTACATTTGTCACATTTGGTTGTTATACTAATAAATATTTCTTTGCCTTCAAAACCCAACACCCATGACAAATTAAGGGTATGCAGATTATTTTTCAGCTATTAAGTATATAGTTTTACTAGCTTTTCTAACTGTTCATCCCAGCAATTACATGAGTCTGTTGACTCATATCACTAGAGATACTTGGCTCATCCTTCAAAGCATTATAAAATCAAGCCACATGAATGTCTGCTCAAACTAATGTTTAAAAACTTCTAAATAAACTATTTTAGAATGAAAATACAGAGCAGCTTCTTTTAAAAGTGTTGTAGATAAGGATGTCATGATAGCAGAATGTTTGTATTTAATACAGATACCAGTAATAACAGGTTACTCAATTTCTTAGCATGAAAAAATTCTAAACTCATTATTTGACATTTTCTGTAACTGAAAAATGCTCAATACATATTATACAAATTCAAAAATTATTTATGCACTGCAATATTTCCATTTTTATTTAATGCTGTTTTTGTAACATGCTTTTAAAGTCTGGATTCTCAGTGAACCAATTGGTTAGGTTTGTAACATTTGCTATTTTAAGATTTACATTTGCATAATAGAGGAGTCAAATTAATTCAAACTGTCAATGTCAGAAACTCATGGTGATTTGATTTTCCAAGCCTGAGCTGAAGGCTAGTAGTTATTGCTTACTGCTGATTGGCTGAACACATCACTTATACCTCCAAACATTTACAGAAATTTCCTTAGTGTGCCAATCCATAGCTATCACTTTTTTTTAAATCTGTCAGACACTCATATTTGCAGCATGAGCATTGGGAGACTCCGGTGTTTAGTTACTTTAGCCGAAGTAGGTGGTAATTGAGGGAAGGCAGACTAATCAATGTATTACACTCAAAGTCTGAATCAGAAGAAAACAGGCGTATTTGTAGCACCACATCGCTGTGGTACTGCTGACTCTTGACTGCTTGAAGAGATACAGTACCACCAGCACTCGAAGCCAATATACGCGTCAAGGGTTAGCCACCACCTCACACCACATAGAAGTAATAACTAATTGGGAGGGGAAACAACTTGCTGATTAAACATAGTAACTGCAGCAATTTGTTTCCACTTCAAGCACTGCTGGAGGGCTCATAGTATAGTACTTCAGCTGTGAAGTGACGTCTATAAGGATCAAGGATCATTCCAACATCCATGTGCAGAAATGAAATTCGGTACTCAGGTCCCTGTAATTAAACAGTGCTCACGATAACCTACATAATAAAATGTAGCCCCTTAACCCCATAGACTTTGTCTTAAAGGTATCAAAGATAAACAAGGCGGACTCAACATTTGTTTTTGACACCGGTCAGTACGAAGGTCTAAGACAGCAAAATTAACTCCTGCATCCTGAGTTAAAAAGCTCACACACCATTACACAGTACATAGGTAAAGCAGCTAATCTATACTAATAAAAGGCAAAGCCCTCACTGACTGACTCACTCATCCATCACTAATTCTCCAACTTCCAGTGTAGGTGGAAGGCTGAAATTTGGCAGGCTCATTCCTTACAGCTTACTTACAAAAGTTAGGCAGGTTTCATTTCGAAATTCTACGCGTAACTGTCATAACTGGAACCTACTTTCGTCCATATACGATATACGGCCATAGCGTGCAGCTCGGTCGCCGTGTGAGGCAGAGTTGCATCTCGCATCATCACACCTCCCACGTAATTGAGTGCCTGCCAATATAAGGTAAATATTCCCGGGTGAAGGACTGTGCTTAGCATACTCATAAGTGCAGCTACTGCGGAAACCCTCCCTCAGCGAAAGTGCGAGAGAAACTTTTAAGAGCCGGGTCTGAGCTAAAATTAAATAAAGCCGTGGACATCGCAAGATTGCACGAGATATTCGAGAGATACAAGTTTAATAAGACAACGCAGGGTATAAAGCCTCGATGCTAAAGACCTGGCGAAGTCATGGAGAACATGGAAGGATGAGTTCACATTATACACAGAACTTGCAATGCCGGAGGCAGAGGAAAACACTAAGGTCAGATTATTCCGTTATCTTATTGGAGAGAGCGGCAGGGAATTGTGTAAGGCGCTGACCGGTGATGTAAGACCTGATGAGTTAACCATGAGCTTGAGTGGTGGGCTGTCAGGGCCTGCAAGGCCTTCTCTGCTGGCCTAAAAAAATATCTGAATCACAAACTGATGTTAATTATATTTTGTCCATGAATACTTATTAAATAATTCCAAATAGTCTGTCCGCTTCCTTTCATAGATTTTCCGATGGTTGTGCTGCTTCCAGACATGTATTTTCGTATTAAAGCATTTAACCAATCACATTTCAGCCATCATTTCTTGCCAGGCAGAGAGGCCTTCACAATCCGTTCTGCAGGCCCTCTAACACAAAATAAATGTCAATTAAACTGTTGCTTCAACCAATCAGATTTTGAGTTGGTGTCAGTAGGGCCCTCTAGCAACGTTACCGTATTCAGACCCATTGATTGGATAGAAGCCGATATGAGGAACTCTATGAGGCCACTGAACGCACTGCAGGCGCTCCGAGCGCAAGATCCTTGCGCGCGCTACCGCCAACTTCATGGCAGGATTCTGGACAATATTATTTGCCAGACACAGACCAGATTTCAAGACCACGAAAAACTGATGTTTTTCACGCTCCTCGACCCCCAGAAGTTTCGAGAATACAAGAAACATTTCCCGCAAGCAGCCTTCTCCAGTTTAACACAGAGCCACGGAGCAGTTTTTGATCTGTCTCGGCTAAAAACAGAACTGACTGTAATGTATGCAATGGATGATTTTGCAGGAAAAACTCCCACTGATCTCCTTGACTTCCTTCATCAGAAAAACCTGAATGAGAGCATGGGGCAGCTGTACACATTGGTATATTTGGCGGTGACCACTCCCATGTACACTGCTTCTGTCGAGCGGACATTTTCAGCCCTAAAGCGAATTAAAACGTATGCCAGAAATACGACAGGGCAGGTTCGACTTTCAGCATTAGCTTCGATGGCGATAGAAAGGCACTTTTTGATGGAACTGAAGCGCACGGATAATCTGTACGACAGAGTAATTGAACTGTTTGAGGAAAGAGAGGAGGATGGATTTTGTTTACAAATAATCTGAATTTTTGGTGAGTAAAATGTTGCGATTTTCCTAAATATTGCAAGTTTATGAGTTATTACTGATGTTTTTTGTGTGTCGCGGCTGTAGCTGCAGTAGAAAGGAACTTGTTCACCCCTGGTTTATCTATTCAATAAAGGCATTTATTGTGGCTGCAGGAGTTCTCTGCGATGCAGCGGCTCTTTATACTGTATTTCTGCATATTAAGATGGTTTTTATAACCATAAATTAGTTTTGAGGGGCAGGTTGATTCAGACAGAGCACTACTGAAGGCCTAGGTGGACCAGATGATACGTAAATTTGATGAACATTACAACCCGAAAATAAATGAAACTGTAGAGATGTTCAGATTATATTTCTCCCAGTGCGTCTCTCCAAATCCTCCGTGCGGGAACATCATAAGGCTTAACAATCTTATTGTTACACCTTCTACGTGCATCCAATCGTCCTTATTACGAAGTCTTCCTTGCTTTACCGCTGGCTGCTTCTTTCCATTCACCTTCCTAGCTCTTTATTTAAACAGTTTTCCTTCTCACTTTTCCGCTCCTTCGCGGTCTTCTCCCTTTTCGTTCAAAACACGCGCCTCCTTGCCTTTTCACAGTCAGCTCCCCTTACGTCACACCATGGTACGTTTAGCACAAGTTAATACCGGGAATGCCTGTTAAACATCTTACATTCACGAGTAGCGATTTGCGTAGTGAACACTTCGATGAATGAAACCTGTTATCTTTACAATGGTTAACAAACACGGAATGTAACTTCAAAACAACACGTCCTCCAAATACGAACCTGATTGAAAGAAATAATGCTAATCAAATCCTTGATGACAGCAACACTCATAACAGTGACAAAACAATTACACTGACAATCAGGTTATGTTATTTTTAAAATGTTTCCTTTTCTTTTTCATAACTTCTTTAACACACTACTTCTCCGCTGCGAAGCGCGGGTATTTTGCTATTTATAATTCGCAAGCATCTCTCTCTCGCTCTCCTCCACCAGCTTGCCTATGATATTGTACACAGATATCTTGAAATTATGATGTGATATTAACCCTTTACTTCAGGACTTCTGTAAAAAAAGCTTGTTTTGCGTTAATGATTACACTTTCTTAATGCTTTTTCCTGTGTACAAAACCAAAATTTGAAAAGGAAGCTGTCATTACCCGCACTCAGATTTATAACAGAGACAGCATTACATTCTTCAATGCATCATTCAAATATGATACATGTGCCTAACGAACATTAGTTACAACCCTAAACTGTACAAGCTGGTAAGAAAATGGGCAGATGCTTGGATAGGTGTACATCTGTTGAGGGTTCTTTGCAGTCAGAGAATGAATGAGAAGTCTCAATTTGTTTATCAGCACTGTATAGGACACTGCAATAAAGATGAATTAATCTTTTTCTCTATTCATCTCCTCTTACAAATGCATGACAAGCTAAACAATTACACCTAATTGGTAATGTTATGTTGTTCTCAAAGTAAGCACAAATCCATTTAAGAATTAATTCAATAATGAGAATAAAGTGACAACACCACATGCCTGCATGTGCATTTTTTATTTATATCTACAGTCAAAAGTAAAAAGTGTGTGAACCCTTTGGAATTATCTGGTTTACTGCATGAATTGGTCATAAAAAGTGATCTGATCTTCATCTAAGTCACAGGTACTGATATACACAATGAGCTTAAGCCAATGACACAAAATAATTCTACTCTTTCATGTCTATTTTACAAATGCATTCAACGTTCACAGCGGTAGTGGAAAAAGTAAGTCAGCCTTGGGATTTAATAAGTGGTTGTCCCTCCTTTGGCAACAATGACCTCAACCAGGCGCTTCCTATAACTGCAGATCAGACCTGCACATTGTGAGGGGGGAATTTGAGCCCATTCTTTCCTGCAGAACTTCCATATTCATTGGTCGTCTTCTGTGTATGGCTCTCTTCAAGTCATTCTACAGCATCTAAATAGGATTGAGATCTGGGTTCTGACTGGGCCACTCCAAAAGATGCAATGCGATGTTTGAGGTCATTGTCCTGTTGCATCACCCAGCCTCTTCTGAGCTTAAGTTAACGGAAAGACACCCTCACATTATCCTGGAGAATTTGTTGATAAACTTTTGAATTCATTTTCCCCTCAAAGATGGCAAGCTGTCCAGGCCCTGAGAGCAGCCCCAAATCATGATGTTCCCTCCACCATACTTTACTGTAGGGATGATGTTTTGATGTTGATATGCAGTGCCCTTTTTACGCCAAATGAAGTTCTGCTTGTTCCTCCCAAATAGTTCAATTTTGGTTTCCCAGTACCATTGTGGAGCGTCCAAGTGCTCTTTCGCAAACTTCAGGCATTTAGCAATGTTCTTTTTTGAGAGCAGTGGCTTCATTCTTGGTGTCCTGCCATGGACTCTGTTCTTGTTCAATGTTTTGCATATAGTTGACTCATGAACAGAGATGTTAGCCAGCTCTAATGACTTCTTCAAGTCCTTTACTGTCACTCTAGGGTTCTTCTTTGTTAACTCTGTATTGTGCTCTTGGGGTCATTTTGGCAGGGCGCCCACTTCTATGCACACAAAATTGTCTCCATTTATAGACAACTTGCCTAACAGTAGACTGGTGAATATCTAAAATCTTTTGAGATGACTTTGTAACCCTTTCCAGCCTTATATAGATGAACAATTCTCCATCGTAGCTCTTCAGACAGCTCTTTTGTGCGAGGCATGATTCCCATCTGGATATGCTTCTTGTCAAAAGTTCAAGCTCAAACTTTAGTGTTTATCAAAGAAATTCTAGGCGACACGTCTGAACTCGTTTCATTAAATGGACTCCAGGTGTGTGAAATTCTGACTGCAATGAGCTTTTTAAAAAGTCATTAGCTTAGAGTTCACTTACTTTTTCCAACCTTCAGTTTCACAGTTTGAATGATTTATTCAATATGGTCAAAAGTTCTCTGAAAATCTGTGTATCTTTAGTTATAGGAGACTTATAGAGACGTGTTTGCTCATTATTGTGACTTACATGAAGATACAACCATGTTTTATATGGGAATTAGATCATTCCTAGGGGTTCACATACTTTTTACTTTGACTGTATATCTCTCTATGTATGTATATACACACTTTTTTTTTTTTTTTAAGTCTGAATCACAATCTGATTATTAGGTGGTTACCTAGCAGGTAGCACTTGTGGTTGGTCAGCCAGTTGGACAACATCCGCCACATACTCTCAGTTGCAAGAAACAGCTCATAAATATGTTATACAGTATCTGCCAAATACTACAAAGAGTACACGATATGTGTTTCACCCTTATTGGGGCTCATCAGGTGTACGCACTTTTGTATCTCCTTGCAGGAATCGAACCTCTGACATCAGCATCAGCTGCACCATGGCAGCTGGTCCTCTTATTTGGCAGGGTGAAGATCAGAGTATGTATTCTTTGTATTATTTGGCAGATACCGTACCATATATCTATAAGCTGCTTCTCGCAACTGACAGGAAATGGCAGATGTCTGCCGACTGGCTGACCAACCACAAGTGTTACCTGGTAGATAACCATCTAGTAATCAGATTGAGATTCACACTTAAAAAAAAAAAAAAAAAAAAAAAAATACTCTGATCTTCACCCAGCCAAATAAGTGAACCAGCCACCATGGTGCAGTATCAGAGGCCTTGCCCCAGGCACAGAGATCAGAGGTTCAATTCCTGTAAGGGGATACAAATGTATGTACCTAACGTGCCCCAATATGGGCAAAACATGTTGTCGTGTACTCTTTGCATTATTCGTCAGAGAGTGCATCACATACATACATACATACATAATTCCTCAACTTCTGCATGCACATACTAAAGTTCTCCTCCGTTAATGCAAAGTATTTCAGCAAATGACTTCTGCAGTTTTTCTTTTTGACATGTGCTGATAGTGTAGCACCACCACAGTGAGGCATTTTTATGATTAGTTTTTACTCACATTTTTATCATATTTTATTGTGCCTTCCGGAGCAGTTATTCTACTTGCACTCATGCGTTAAGTGGACTACCGACTTTCGTGAGACTATCAATACTGTAAAAACGCGGGTGTTGTTACGTTTTTGGAACCATTGCCTTGAATTAGTTCTGAAATATCAGTTCTTGTGACATTCCTAGTTGTAAACTAAATACAGGCACAGAGATAGTTGGTTGAAAACTAGCCTCAATTTATACTTACCACAACTGTGACTAGCACTACTTAGGCGGAGTTCCTCTGTTTAGAGGCCTCTAATCTGACATTATATAATTAAGCATAAATGGGTGCAAGCATGGTACCCTATTCAAAATTTGCTCTAGCATTGCATCCAGTGCAACTAGAATGGGCAATACAATTACTTACAATTCTGGATAGGTCAGACAGAAAATAGATGGATGGTTGCAGTTGGAACAATCACATTCAGAGGTTGAAGGCAACGTTGTTTCTTTGACTATGTATGCCATAGTATTAAAAAAGGCAATTAATCTTGCAATTATTTTCAATTACCACTTGAATCATAGTACTTTAATTCTAAATTAAACATGTTATATTGTTGACCTAAACCCACATTTCTTTGCCTTAAAAATGCTCAGAATTTGGAATTCAAAAAAAGAGGTACAAAAAACCAAAAAGATGAAGGTGTACAAGGGCAAAAAATGAGTAATACTGACCGGTCTTGCAATCCAATATTAATCACTTACATTCCCTAATTAGAAGACATTTCATATTATACCTGGTAGTTAAAGGTAAACCTTTCATTATCTAACTCAGACAAGCTAACATGTTCTTGTCATTCTGAGTAGACTCAAGTCTTAGTTTTGCCTTGCAGTCATCAGGGTAAATCAACAAAATGTTGAGCAGTCTCAAAGTGTAACTTGTACGCCAAAAAATGTTAGTTTACCAGAATAAAGGATCAGAATCACTAGTAACAATTTTAAGTAAAGAATGTAATTGGACTTAACATGTTAAAGCTAAGGCTATAACACAGGAATTAAAATACTTTAATTTTTGCAAGACTTTACTGGAAATTGCTTTTCTTTTTCATTAAGGTTTTTAAAATGAACTGGGAACATTTAAAATGACTTGGATTTACTACCTCAGGAGCTGTTTGACTAGGAATATGGAAAAGACATATTTAAGAAGAATGCTTATTGTGAAAAGGGCAAAGCAAAATAGACTTGGTTTAGCAAGTTCATGAAGCAGTACCTGATTCAACCATGATATCCTCATCTGCAATCCAGGTCTCCCTTTCACTAGAACTTCTGTCTGCCTCACGAGTAGAATCTTCCTCAAAACTCTCAGCCAATTCAGACTCCTTTTTTTCAGATGAACTCTGATCTTCAACTTTCATCTCGCCTGAATCATTGAAGTCTAATCTTGCCATGTATCCATCTCCAGATCCTTGACCTGGCCCTCTTGGCACTACTAATCCCAAGCTGGGGACTCCCTCAGAATCAGTTTCACTTTGAGCAGAACTCTTTAATTTCTTAAGAACTTTTGCAGTCTTAGCGCTTTTACTGCTTTTGATTCGACTCCCCTTCTCCTGACCAAAAGTTCCTATTGAAGCTGATGAGCCTATTGTGTTGCTTAGCTTTTTTAATTTCTTTTCTTTCTTCCTTTCAGATTTTGAAGTGGTGTTAGAGCTGCTGCTGCTATCATACAAGGAGTCCTTGAGTCTCATTTTCTCCAACAGAGTACCATCTGAGTTGAGCCTTGGTAACCCTTTACCTTTGGAGACACGAGCTTTGTGAACAAATGTCTGAATAGTGTGCAAATCAGAATGCGCTGAAGTCCAACCATCACTTGAGTCTCCACCACCTTTGGCCTGACTGTGTGGAGAACTGGAACTTGTGGGTGTCCACGGACTTTCCTGGAGGGTCAAGGAAGAACAACTTAAGTTCAGAACACGAATATAGTTCACAAAATTAAAACATGTTTTTTTTGCCAAATTAACTTACATAGTGAATTCTCTAAATCTCTCTAAGGTTCCAAAAACTTTCTTTCAAGGCTTTTCACGTTCAAAAAGAGGCAACCAATAACCTATTTACATTCATCCACTGCATGAACACAAAAAATCTAAACTATATGACAATGCACAAAATTAGATATTTGTGTTTTCAGATCCTGTTATACAGCATTACCAGGAACAAAGCTATTGTCGGTTCTGCAGTATTAATACAAATGACAATGAATAAACAACTGTTCTAAGTGAAGCAAGGATATTTGCTATCATCTGCACTAAAACTAAACTTGCTGCTTCAATGAAAATACACTCTGAGAAACATGAAAGAGGGGAGAAAAAAAAATACTAAAAATTGTACACACACCAGGGCAATAACATCTAATACAGCAATGCACTTTTACCCAACTTAAAAAAACAAAAGCATGTTATTACTGACCCTACAAATGTGCATCAATGGCATACTATTAAAAATTAACTCAGATTTCAGAATGTTGCCTAAAAACTGTAAGAATGCTGCCTATTAAGTAGCATAAGTTTTCAAATTCTTGATGTGAAAAAACCCTCATGCATATATCCAAAACTCCAAGTATCCAACATTCTAACTTTCATTAACACTATTTACAGTGGTTACAATAAGCCTCAAATGTTGCGAGTCCATGAATTGCTGTCTTAACATTAAAATTAAGTCATAAAAAGAAAAAAAAACAGACATACCCCATATTCAGAACCTGACAAAAACCACAACAAACTTTTTTTTCCTATAGTGCTCTGTTAACAGTAACATACCCAACATCAAGTAACACTGTCAAGCTGCCATTCTTATGCAGAAACCTAATTATTAATATTGGTAAACTATGATGATTCTAGTGTCTCTAGCCATTTTGACTATAGTAAGTAACTTGTTAATGTACCTTCAGTAAATTGATTTTTTTCATAGAAGCCTATACCTTTCCTTTTTTTCACAATCACTGAATTATGTCTCATCTCTCCAATACACTTGTGGCTTCTAACTTTAATGTTCTCCATCTTGCAGAGATATGGCACTGTTACCAGGACTTCCACTTACAATCCTTGATCGCTAGGTGTATTCATGGTCAACCCAACGGTGGAAAATTTGTAAATGCATATGGTAGTCAGCTGGACTATCAGCTTAGCAAATCTGGTAGTCCAGATACACTTTCAAGTAGCCCAGCTTTATACACATGGAGTGGAGGGGTATGTGGAACTTTTTCCAGCAATGTTTACTTGTGAAGTTTTAATGACTAGAAGGCATCTTCAAACACCATATTTTAGTAAACAGATGATTTTTTGAGGATTACGCTGATGTGTAGTCTTTTTCTAATGTACATAAATTTTATTAAAAATGTACTGAAATGCTACATTAATATTGTATTATTAAATTTTGTTTTCAAGACTAATTTAGACCCCCACCAATTAATTTCTCAGTTTGACCTTCAGGAGTATTATCAGGTGTAACATTTTTTTTTTTTTTTTTAACTATGTCATACATTGTTTATTGACTACAGCCAGTGACATATGTACTGCTGCATAAATTTTGTCAAGCTCAAACCATTAAGAGGGCCCTCATGTTAGTAAAGATGAGGTTTAGGCCAGAAAAAGCATATTCACACTCTGCAGTATTTGGGCTAATATTAAGGAGCACTTTCACAATATATAGTATACCTGTCAGAAGTCCAGAATACATTTCAGTTAATGGTGAGCTTTTTTTTTCCTTTTTAAATGAGATTCCTCTCGTGGCTTTTCTGCAGCTGCTTAAGTAAAGATTCAATTGCAATGGAGTATTGCCCTCTGATTGTGAAAGGTTAATGTCCACTTCCTAAGGCTGAACAACCTGAAAATCTGTGACAAGTGTGTTGCTGGAACTTTACAGCCATCACATGTGATCAACAAGCTACTTAATACTTTACGTTATTTTCTAAGCTGTAGCAAGCCCTGTCAGTTGAAAAGCGTCACCGGCTGCATAAATGTACATTTTTGTTTCCCAGTTGTACATTTCATTAATAGATTCAGTACTGATCAGTATTTGTTAGATTTTGCAACCTGACTATTATACTAAACAGTTAATGTTATTGCGCTTTTTCAATTTTTTAATCCTCAAATTAGTTTCACCTGGAAACAAAAGACCGCTTTCACATGTGGTTTCTGGATACTCTCTGCATATAGCACAATACTGATGCCATCCCCTTACTGCAGTCTTTGCTACTTTTAGGAATATGCTATGTAGTTAATCCAATGATAAAGTTATTCCATTATTTAAAGTTACTTTACATTTACTTCCGTCATAAGGCTGCTCGTAATTAGGATTCCTGCGACTTAGGCCTGGTATAAAGACGTAGAAAAATGGTTTGGTTTTTTTTTTTTTTTTTTGTTTTTTTTTAAACTTCATAATAATGTATGTGTTAAGTATTACCGCAAAACAAGGAGAAGATACACTTGACTTTTAACATTTGAGCCATTGCTGCCCCAGGTGCTTTACATAGCTAACCGTACTATTTGTCTTGCTGCACAATTTCACTAAACTGTTCACTAGCAGTTTACTGCACTATGAGCAGCTAACTTCAAAAGTGACACCCAAGTGAAGATTATACATGAAGAACTGGGACTTTTGGTTTTGTCAAATTGTTTTTGGTTAGGAAAATATTGCACAGACCAAAGATCACAAACATCTGGTAATCTGGCAGGCTTTGTAAACTTTTAGTTCAATTGTCTGGAATTAAAAACTGGTAAACCCAGGCATCGAGAATACCACTTTATTCATAACGCAAACAAGTCTAGTTCGCCATGGTGGGGCAACTGGTTTTATATTTACTTTAATGTCACCACAGTAAGGAAGTTATAAACTGTGGTAGTCCCTCTCAAGCGCCTTGTTATTGGGTCTCTTGAAGGTATCTACTACTAATGTACTCTCATGAATATACACCATCAAAGACAGTCAATTCTACACAGAGTCTCAAGTTGAACTACATTGCCTCCATTTTCTTTGTGTTCTAGCTCTGAAAGGATAGTCTGCTTTCCAGGGTTAAGCAACTCACAAAATGATAGCATATTTGAGAAAAGTGACATTTAAAACAACTTAGGATACAATGCTCTAAATTTCTTACCTAAAAATTTATTTAGTAACAATTGAGCTGCTTCCTGACCTCTGATCTCCTAAATTAACTCCTCACTGTTACTGCCAAAAGAAACAGTCTTAAAATCACCACCATGGAGCACAGCATCAGACCTTGTCAACAACTTTTACTTCTATTTCACTCCTTACCATTCTGCTCTTGTTCACTTTTAATGACTGCGGCTACCATCTCTTAACTATCAACACATTTTCAAACTTGCAATTTCTTACTCTCACCCCTATCAAGTCTTCTTTACCACACACAACTATTTGTAAACTTGACATTTCCGCCAGAAAAGCAAACTACAGCAAAGTCAATTCTTAATTCCATATGGCCACTGAGAGAGACTATACTTTGTTGGATTGAGAAACGAGTATCCGCTATGAAATCTGTGGGAACAAAGCCTCAGTGAATTCATGCTTTCTGTTCTTGTTGTCATTTTCTGATATTTGATTCTATTATTTTATCCCAGTGAGGCATTGTGGCACAGTAGTTAGCTTGGCTGCCTTACAGCTCATGTCACTATTTGTTCACAATAATCAAACCAGCATAGCTGGCAGACACTTCCCTAGCATTCATGGACCATTAAGACCATTGCACCATTATAATATACTCAAAACTGGTTCTACCTCCTCACAGACTTCAATGCATTTCACAAAGTTCTAGGATATTTCCATGATATCATCAAACAGGTAAATCAAATTTAGCAAGGGTCACTCATCACTACTGACCACTACAGATTTTAAAATAGAAACCTAAATATATTCAAAATTCAATCAAATGTAACTGCCATTTTACAATTTACCAAATATTAAATAACACAAGTTTTTAAACTGTCACACATTTGCCCTTTTAGGATGAAAACGTTCATTATTAATCTACCAATGCAAAACTGGCTTTTGTATGATCTGCTTCATCAAGAGATTTCTATTATACAAGAGCTTCTCATATAGTGCCTGAATATGGCTCTGACCTTTCAGAACTGACTACGGACCACGAAGGCCAGATTTCCCACTGGACTGGTACTTAGGTTAAGCAGGATGTTTAAACATTTTAGCATTTATTCATAGTTTAAATTTAACTGATGTATTGTGTGGTTAGCTACTCATAACCTCATCCTATGTTCTCATCTGACTTTTTCAAATATGCGTGAGCTTTGGAACTGTTTAAAAAAAATAAAAAATACTGGGAAATATTCTTACAGACAAATGGAGAACTATTTTTGTATTTGGGGAAAAAAATACTATAAAATTCCACATTTGAATTCTATTTTTTAAGAAATAAAATAAGGTGCACTCAATCAAGTGAAAACACCACGAATGCCATAGTTTATTGCAAAAAACATGAAAATCTTTTCTACTGAACAATGTTATTTTTAATTATTTAAACTGTTGTAGTTTAGTGATGCTGTGCAACTAATTTAGTATGAAGACAAAATCCCTGAAAAAATAATTGCCATACCAGAACAATAAAACATACGTTTGCTTCTCCCAGTAACAGAGATGAAAAGTTAACTGAAAACAACACAAAATCTCCCAGAAACAAACACAAAAGAGGCTATAACTACATTTTCAAAATAATTAGTACAAAGCTAGGGCTGACCACAAGGTTTCTGGAGCAGCTCCTTACCGCCTCGAGTACCCCTGCATTAACTATCAAACAGAGTAAATATAGTTCTATATCAGAAACTGAACCAAAAATTTACATTAGAAATGTGAGAACCTCTTACTGAAAACTTTTCATTGAGTAATCACTTTTACAGTTAAGCAGTGTGACCTCACCTTTTAACAAAAGTACTTAATAGTGATTAGCATGCATGTGTATCAACTTAGGTAACTTTTAAAAAACATTAAGCTTAGATGAGGCCTAGGTGGAATTTAACAGCTAAATGTAACAAAGGGATACACTTAAGTGGTTAGTTCTCTTTCTAACTTAGTACACCTTAAGTGAGAGTGAGCTCTTCTTAAATTCCTGAATACAGAAAATATCAAAAATGTACTGAACTTAAATGATCAACTAACACATTAC
>JANRMT010062791.1:151963954-151996418 GCA_026402145.1 Polypterus bichir lapradei | reverse complement strand
ATATATAATATATATATACACTCACACACACTGTATATTTTGTCATTTCTCGAGATTTTTATCCCTCTTCACCCAGGAAAGGAAAAAAAGTGTGATACTAACCTCTTTTGGAGTTGGGATATAACCAGCATATGCCAAAACAAAGCTGCAGAATTGCTTAAAGTCTTCTACTGTCCTCTTTCGCTTCTCAGGAGGCTAAGATAGAAAACAGTTGTAAGGCAAGGCAGTGAAAGTGACTTAAACACAATTTTACTTTGGATGTTTTCATTAATATTAAAAACTTCAAAGTGAAAGGACTGGGATAAATTAACCCAAAGTATAATATTGAACACGCCAGAATGATAAAAATAACATCTTTAAGTAGGGAAAAAAACAAACAAAAACACATCTAACAGGACAAAAGTCAAAAAGCTACAAAGATCAGATAACCAGGGCTCTTCCAGATATCATTCCAAAAGACTTTTTAGTTTTGCCATTTAATAGTTTGCTATGATAGTTACCATACGTTATTTATCACTCTCACGCCACACCAAGGTCCCATTTAAAATCACATTTCAAAATTGACCAAAAGCATTGCAAAGTGTAATGAAAATGTACCAAAACATACTGTGCAACCACAAAATGAAACCATTTCAGAAACCATACTGTATAAGCATATCCATAAATGAAGTTGAGAACCTAGTGGAACATTGAGTGTTCACCACCACATCAAGATAGAAACAATGATCATGTTTTACAATAGTACCACGCCACATCATTTCTTTCGTGTATGATAGGGCAATAAGTAAATGAGCCAATTTCAAGGTTTGAATACCTGCTACTCAGCACGGCTTCTAACCACAACCCAACTTAAAATGTTCAACAAAATAAGCACTAGAAAGACAAAGAGAACTAACACAGTCTTTTCTATTCTTTAACTGTGCCTAGTCCCAGGTAGAAAAGGCACATTTTAAAACAGAAATCGACAAAGCAAGATTTGTGAACCTGTACCTTTAAATATCTGGACATTTTTCTTACAAATATAAAAACATTTGACAACACTTATAACTAACAAGAGTGAGCAAAGGACTTAATCACTGAAACCACAACAATGTTAAAATATTTCCAAAAGGAATAGTGAATAGTCTTAATTTAGGAAACACACATAATCAACTACACCTATTTAAAAGTCCGTCTGTTTACATTCTCAGCTTCACATTTCCAATTTGTGTTAAAAAATTAATATGTAAATAAATTGTGAATAAATTTTTGGAGAAACGCGAATTGAAGCAGTCATTCTTGTTTCAGTATCTATTAATCAACTTTTTAAATGAAGCATTCACATATGAGAAAATACAACACTCAAATATAACAGTGAAATGCACAACATACAGCAGGTGGCAAACTATTTTACAGCTCAACTTGCACTGAATGTGTCAGACGTTATATTTTCTGGAAAAAGCACAACAGCTAGTAACACTAAAAGAAAAGCAAAAATTTTTTCAGTTGCCAGAATACAAGCTCACGATTGATTTTCAGACAATATAGTATATAGCTAGTCTGGCATGACTAAGTGATTCCTCAAACAACTTACTACAATATATATATGTAACATTACCTTATAACGCACTGTTGACACTAAATATACCTAGCACGTTGCAAAGGCAATGAAACAAATTGTAATTCAGACAGAAACAATGCCTAAATGAAACACTTCCAGACTTAATTCATGCACCCTTACATTCGCAGCTCATTTGGAGCGTTCAGGGTAACTCATGCGACTCAACCATCACTAGACTGATCAAAGCTGGACCTTGAGTTCTTATATACAGTAAGTATTAGGGCTGCAACGATTAGTCGACGACGCCGACTACAAAAAAATCTTCAACACATCAAAACCAGAACCTTCAATAGAGGCTCCTCTCACAAAGAATCACATTGGTTTTTGTGACTGCAATGCACTACATGAACATCTGTGGGCAGTATCGTTTGTTATTGTTTTTCAAGACTGCACACAGCCCTACCAATGAAGAAGAATGTAGAGGAAAATAAACGTGGTTGCAATGGCAAGTCGGATAGAGGAGGGGGAAGGAGATGGAAAAAAAATTGAGACAAACTTTCTAAAGCATGGGAGCACATCACCAAAAAAGAAAAAAAGTTGAATGCAGATTATGCAAAGCAGAGTTTTGTTTTCACGGCAGCACCTCCGCGATGCAGGAGCATCTGAAACGCAAGCATCTTGGAGCTGTGATGCTGCCGTCTCTCGAGAGGTATGTTTTAGCGAATAAAGTTAGTGTCACGTGTTAACAATGATGTTTGTAATACAATGTGTATATCAAAGTTTTGACAATGATAGTTAACCCTTAAACCGACACATACTTGGGGGTTAATGCACCCCTGGATGCCAAATACTTTTTAGCTGCACTTTTTAAGTAAACGTCACAATTCACAAAGAAAATTTGAAATATCAATGGAACACTTTTTTTATGCAATGAGCATCACAATTACTGCAACACTGATCATTTTACACACTGCAAATGAACTGTAAAAACTATACAAAAAAAACTACTTCAATAATTATCGTATGCTAACCGTGCAACTGAAGTCATTTATGAAATTCAGTAAATCACAGAGCCAACTGCGATTGAACTGGCTGCACACAAACACACAGAGGTAAACACTGATGATTGCAGGCTCGTCTAGTGCAGCGACTCAATCACAGAGACAGTGGTGCTGCAGTTCTGCTGGGGCCAGCAGTACTCCTGAGCTGGCTGCTCAACGAATGTATGGCACTAACTGATCAGCTCTGGCGTGTTGCCCAATTGCTCTGTGAAGCAAATATAGCCAATTGCGGGGTTCAATGAATGTATGTCGCCGAATATACTCGCCCCCTCCGTGCTGGCAAATTGCATTGAGATACGACTACAGCCACTTGCAGCATTCAATCAATATACATCGCCGAATATACTTGGCTCCAGTGGGCTGGCAAATTGCACTGGAAACCGACTCTACCCAGCTGTGGCGGTTTAAGGGTTAAGTGAATATGATTTCAGTTATGTTTGCTAACGTGTTTGGAGCTATAGTAAACGAATGAATAGGAGTAGCTGAGCCGTCCTAGTTTTTTTTTCGCGTATAATATTTGAGTTCATATGAATAGTAAACCATCACCAACTAACGTTAGGTAACTTGTGTTTTGGAGTATATCAGTAATTAGCGTGTTACATATTTTAGTCTGTTATTTTTTTATTTTGGCATAATATAGTACATGATGTGATAAACTACAACACTTTTCCTTCAAAGTGTGATGATTAAAACATCTTTGTCTGCAAAATCATTATTGTGTATTCCTGCTACCTCTACTCCCTCTGAGTATCTCCTCTCAGCAGCTGGGAACATTGTCTCAAAGAAGAGAGGCAGCCTCACACCAGAGCATGCCGAAATGCTCACATTCCTGCACTGCAATCAGGAATATATGCACTAAATCTTTAATAAACTGTACATTATTATTTTATTTGTATTAAGCTTTAGTTAAACTTTTAAGAAACACCAGTGGCCAGTTTTGGTTAAGTTAAATGCACTTTTGTTTAAAGATTATGTGCACTTTAGTTTGTATTGTTTAATGTATTTATTTTTTATCGTGATGGTCACACTAATATTAAACATCTGATTATTTTCAAATTCAGATGTTTCACTGGTTATTTTAATTTGATCATTATTAATTTTAATTGTGTTAATGCAGAGACATCAGGGTGACATTCACTGTTGGACAGACGTGAGCAGATGAGGCAAGACATGCACTGGAGCCCAGAACAGGATGTGCAACCACAGGTCGCAGGCATCAAAATAGTCAGGCATGAAATAATCGTGACTAATCGGGGAAAAAAAAAAACTGAACGATTAGTCGACTACCAAAATAATCATTAGTTGCAGCCCTAGTAAGTATACAGACAAAACTGTTGATAAAAAGTTGCTTACTATGGCCTCAGCTTTTGGATGCACATTTAAATCATTTCCACTTCTGACAGACTGCTGACCCTTGATGAAATTACAGCGCTATTACTACTGTGCAAAGCATTCAACAAAAAAAAACCAAAAAAAAAAAAAAAAACAGTAGGTGTGACAAATGTTAGTAGTAACACATACTTGGGTTTCTCTTTTCAGTGCAAAAATGTCTGCATTGTTGCATGACTAGTAACATTCAGTCAACTGTTACCAATTACAGCTTTGTAAAAAGGATTATTATGATCTCTCATTTTGAATTTACTTATCTTTACTCAAAATTAACAATATCTCTCTGTTATAAAAAAAATACTTGCAACAAGACGTGATCTTTTGAAGAGAGACAGAGACACTTTCACTACCCATGAGACGGACAAGTCACGACATACTTACAACCTTCAGACTCAAGTCCCGTGATACACGTGCAGAGCAGGTTAGAGATAATGGAAGTAGGAAAATTCGAAAGTCTCAAAATATAAGAGTAAAGATCGCTTTAGTGAAATCAAACTGAAAATATTACTCAGGAAAATAATGGAACAGTGAAAAGAGATCAAATATTCAGGTGCTGTACATGCTTTCAAACGTTCAAACCTCTGCACGAAATGCAGATCACATGCCATGCTGCAGCAGCAAGCCAACAGCTTCACAAGCAAAGAGGAGGTGAAAAAACACCTGTTATTTGTTTCCCAATGTATCACCATTTAAGAGGAGTTTTGGAGGAGTGGCCGCATCTCCTTGGGGTGTGCTCAGCCCCCCATCTTCACAACGGCACCAATTTGCAGATCACGCGTGAGGGCAGCAGCACGAAAGCAGCTGCTCAAGCAAAGAGGAGTTAAAATATCACCGTTTAAGAGGGGATTCGGAGAAGTGGCTGCTGGCAGGGGCCAAAGACCCTAGTAACTATAAAACAATTGTAACATATCCCTGTTGTCCATTATTCATAAATATTGTTAAATAAGCATCCAAACTAGATCTGCGTGGGATTGATCTTTAAAGCCTCCCACTGCTCATCTTGCTCTTGTATATTCCCACAAAGGAGGAAGAGAAGGGAGGTTGTTTCTGATTTGCTACATTGAGGACTGGCTAAAATTAAGCAAACTCTGGTGTACCTGTGCACATATACAATGTTTGGCATCACAGAACAGCTGATTTTAAAGGCATTTCTCACTTTGTAGAAAAGACAAGGATTGTTTATAGAAGACTATTCACAAGAGGGAGTGCAGACAGAATTAACTTTTGTGATGTAATTATGTTTTAGGAAACAAAATAGCCAGGCATTGACTGCATTAATTATGAAATACATTGACCTTAGAATAAAAGAAATTTGAACCCTTAGAGATGCTTATGAAGTACAGTTTTGATAGAATTCTGAATCTTTATACAAAAAAAAAAAAAAAAAAAAAAAAACAAGCATAAAAAAGGTAAAAAGCTCTGGACAGATCGCCAGTTCATTGTAAGCTTTTTGGACACTCACTAACGCTGGACAAACTTAAGAGTTACCAATTAGAAGAAGCCTACTAATTTACAGTGTGATGTTATGCACAACCATGAGAGAGAATTCTATAAAGAGAACTATCATCACTAGAAGTGTATCAAAGAAAAACTGTCCTGCAAATTCTCTTTTCAATTAGCTCACGTTCCTCAGGTTTTTTTTTGTTTTTTTTTTTTTAACATGTCAGTTATAAGAATTGGCTTTATACATCAACAGCACCCAGACTACTGGTATTTAATGAGCCTCCTCCCAAAACAAAACATGTAAACTGCCTTATCAATGTACTGCGTGTGTTACCTGCTTCTTTCAGCAATGTCAGAAATAACAGTTAAACAATACGTACAAAAAACAAGTAGCTAGTTCCTTGCATTACTATGAACAAATGATCTGGATGGAACAGTTTCAGTAATGGATGGTAAAAGATTGCGGTATTTGTGAAGATTACAAAAATTTGAAATACACTTCCGGCTAATACATCCCATATTTGATAAAAAAAGTTGCTTTCACATACGTACAGGTCATGTAACGATTCCTGAATATTTGTAAACAGAAGCTAATCATTTAACTGGGTAACTCACGTCCCCTCTTCATGTGGTTTTAAATACTGCCAATTACCAGCAGTTTTAAACAACCATTGGAATTATGTAGAACCATCATCACAGCACTGTCACTAACACATCCCTTCCCATTTCTGTTGTCAATGAGGTCAGTTTGCCCTTTAATAACAATGCATTAACCACAATTAAAAAATAACTGTCACATGCAGGCTTTTCACTTAAAATCCCCATTTTAATAGTATGTTCAGTGTTAATACAGTTATCTTGTGCGACAAATGCTTTCACAATATGTTTTAGACACAGCTATAGATCCAATGAAAAACTAATTTTACAAAATAACCTCAGTCGTATCAAGGCTCGCAAGAGCACGGGGGTTGGGCTAACAGAAGGGGAAGGGAGACAATGTGCCGATTGAATACATAAAACAAGCCCAGTTGGTTGTAGGACACACTAATCAACAAAACCACTTAAATCTTAGGACAATGCAGAAAACCAAATTAACTGAACACAACCAACTTTGGTGGAGTACAAAGGAGAATATGCAAAGTGGACACATACAATGACCAGGTCATGAATCAAGCCAAGGTGGACAAGATCATATGCATAATTTTTGAGGTGCTCAGCACGAAGATCATATTGATTATACAGATTTGATATGGTGAATAGAAACAACAAGAAGAAAAGCTGTTGACTACCTATCATCTCTCAGTCAGCAATTTTTTAACCCATTTAGTCCTTAACAGTGTCACAGGGGTCTGTTGAAACCTATCCCAGGTAGCAAAGGGCACAAGGTGGGAGCAAACTCTTGATAAGGAACCAATACATCACAGGGCAATAACATACACCCCCAACCACACAATAAGGCCAATTTAGGATTACCAATTCACCTAACCTGCATGCTTAAGAACAAATTTTACCCCCTACACCCCCATGCAAAGGTTGTTCTGAAAAACTGCATTCACCCTGTTGCCCAGGCCAGGCTGGCCATTTGTGACTACAAACTGTTCCCCAATCTGAAGTGCAATTCCCATTGGACATGAAATCCCAGCATGATTAGTGAAGGACTGCATCAGCAAAATAAGAAGGTAAAAGACATTAAAATTCAGCTGAACTGCTTTCCTCAGATATTTTCTTTTCACCATATGAATAACCTTGACCTTTCTTCTATAAAATATACACCAAAGATAGTCATGAAATCTAGAGTGTCTGCACAAGCAGAATTTTAGCCAAGGGGCCAAAAGCTTCATGAACACTGTAACAAGTACATTTGTGTCCACAGTGATTTCTTCTACTTATTATTCCATTTCATCTCTTCTGACTTGTATGTGAGATTGATATGCCCGATTAACCCTCTCCATACAGCTTTAAAGGTTTTTACTAAAATTTGTCTGGCCAGACATTCTTTTTAGACACCAGTCTCCTCTAATTATTCAGGCTTGGGACCAGCACCAAGTTGGGCAGGTTTGCTGACTCGGCAACTGTGTTTATGTCCACAGTGATTATGTAGAAAAATAAAACTTATGTTATTAACATCTTTTTGATTCCTTTCAATTTTAAGAACACAATTTCTCCTAACAGTGCAGATCATGACTAGGGCCTATCTAAGAAATACATGGTAAAAGCCAGACGAATCTGGGCAGACTCACATTACAAATTAGTGGAGGAGGAGGAATGGGTAGAAACACACACACATACATACGCTACTCAATTACTGGCAGTATGGTCTAGTGGAAAAATACCAGACTTAAAACCCAAAATTGTTGTGTTCAACACTTGTCTGGACCTCAATGTGTGACCTTCAGCAAAGCTCATAAATATAGTATGGTATAATACTAATAATATAATATAAAGTATGGTAATAAATGAACAATCTCTCTGTATGCAATTGCATAAAGTACCTCAGGATGTCATTCACTACAGAAAAGGTGCTATATGCAACATTGTTGGTTTAACTCTGTGACAATTTATGCATGAAATAATCCAAAGGGAACATCTTTAAGTAATGCTTATTTCCTATAAATCCCAATAACTACTGATTTGATAGAGGTTTATCACCTAGCTGCTAAGGTCACAACTTATAAGCACTAAAAAGTATATTATATTCTTTTCTTTGCTTAAGTCCATTTTACATCAAGCCTCTCTATAGTTATTACTTAAGTTTCAGAACAGAATCAGTTAACTATGGCACCAATGTATCTTGGTATTAAACTTAAAACATCATATTCTGAAGTCCACCAGTACAGCCTGTAACATATGCACCATTATCTAAAACTTGCAGGTTTAGTTAAATATCGATTCGTTAAAAAAGGTTTAGAAGGGGGTACTTACCAGAGACTCCGGTTTGCATTTCATAAGGGAATCTGAGAAGAGAGAGAAACAGACAGAAAAAAATTACACACTTCTAAAAGTAGCCAACACCATAATCTCTCATGAAATTGTTATTGCACAATTCGGCACATGACGTGAATGTCTCCGTTGCAAGCCAGGCCCAAGCGGATTGGCTATTGTTAAGTATTAACGTTTATTGTAGAACTAGTTAAAGATTAAAAAAAAAAGCTATGCATAATATTGTTCCTCGATGGCCTTCTGTTACGATGGCACCGTAAAAGGCTTTATTCGTCAAAAGTCACATTAGTAGAAAAAGCATCTGGAACAAAATATCACCAAATCCGAACAGATTATCGTATTGTAATGCGCGGTTTAAAATTAACTCGATAACCAAAAAGGGGAAAGCGGTGTCGTTTTTAAAACAGAACTAAGACCACCGTAATCACGCTTTTATTACTTCCACCCTTTTTATCCCCACGAAGAATGAACTGAAACATTTCTTCACAACCCATGTACAAAACTAAGTAAAAACAAAAGATCTTTGCAAGATAAAAAGGGGACAAACGACAGAAGTCGGTGTGAAAGAAAACTACTGAAATACGTACCGCTGTTCAAAATCCACAAAACTAAATGTAAAAAGGCACGAGTCGTTAAACCTTTCCACAATGCCACGGCAAGAGAAAAAATCCTGCCATCGACCATATTTTGCCAACGCATCCAATAGGCCTGGCGCCCTTCGTTTGTTAAAAAAAAATAAAGAATAAACCAAAATGACCGTCATAGACGGGAGATCACCGAAATCTACCCAGCTTGGCATCTGCAAAACAAGTTTTGACAATTTTTGTCGTCTTCTCGCAAACAGTTCTGTTCGTCGTGATCTTACCCAAAACATGGACCCCAACGCCACCTTTTTGTTTTCTTTTTTGCACAGCTAGACGCGAAATTGTAACGATTAAATGAATTAATGTATTCTCCTTGGTTACCTTGATGCTCGGACATGACTTCGAGCATTCTGTCGCCAGCAGCCTTCCCTCGAGTCTGTCGTTCGTCGATCTTTTCTCCCCCCACCCCAACCCCCTGAACCCCAGCTCTCCGGAACTAAGCACCGGGACTGGGATTTCAGGGGTTTCTGCTCGCAAAACACCAGTAGAAAAAAAAGCAAAAAAAATAAAAAATACTGGGTATTCTTATTCCTTTCTTGCAGATAAGGCCCACCAAGCGAGTTCCACTTTCCGCGCTGCTCGGTTCTATCCTGTTCTGTTCTCGTCTTTTACGATCTTTGGTCGAGATATGCCATTCGATGCGACATCTTCGTCGTCCTCTCCTAAACCGACGTCCACTTAAAATGTAGCTCCGCTGTAAAAGACTGTTGCTTCTCCGTCAGCCGGGAGAAAAAAATCTGTCCGACGCCCTGATCCGCTCACCCCCTGGGCCGCATCGGCTGCATAAAACAAACGCCACAGCTTCTCTCAGAGTTCTCCTGTCTATTTTGTTTTCTTTCCAGCAAAATATAAGGATAAAAATGACAAGGCAGGATTCCTTGATTTTATTTTTACCACGAGCAAACTTCATAAAAGAAAAAATCTCTCTGGACCACCTAAGCAAACACCTCCTCGAAACCACCATTAACGCAGAAAACCGATTCTAAAGCGGCCTCTCGCGGCAATAGCCTGAATACGGCGTTAAAGGCGGGGATGTAGAGAAACTGTGGCGGTCACGATAAGGAATGTGGGAATTGTAGTTTTACCACCCATATCATCAAGCGTTACAAATAAATAGAAAACTACAATCCCCTTCGTCTAGACGAATACTTTTGATCATTATTAGCAAGACCAACCCATTCTAAAATCAATCACTACACAAAAAAGCTTCTATTACATTAAATTATAATTAACATTAAATTATAATTATAATACTTAGACTGCTCATATATTTCAGTTGAATCTTTAACAATGTTAATTGTGACACGATAGATATGAAATGCTTATAATATGACAGATACATAGATTTAGCTGATGTTGTTCGATAGTGTTTAGGATACTGATTTTTTTTTTCTTAGTCTAGCTGCAGGTATAATTACATAATAGTTCTCCTACTCCTTTTTGCTCAGTTTTTATCTCGTTCTCTGTTGCTTCTGATGGTCGAGCCTTCTAATCATTCTTGTATGTATTAAAACTTGCTTTGTAAGTTACCTTGGATAAAGGCATATGCTGAAGAAATAATAGTGTATCTATGCAATAAAACCTTAATGTTTGTGTGTGTGTATATGTGTCCAGTTCCTGCCAGCAATCTGATTGGTCAATTTGGCTTTGGTCTGATTGGTCAATTGTTCTGTGATTGCTCAGTCAAAATAAAATTGAGTCAAGAAGCTACAGGCAAGGGAGGTGGACTACACATGAGGATACATAGGAAAGGTGTGGGATTAACATTACGATTCGCCTTCAAACATGACAAATACTCACAAGAATATGAGGGGTGTTTTTACAGTGGTAATGGGGGCCAATCTACCATTAGTGGTAGTCAAAAACAAACTTGAGTCGAGCAAGGAACCTTGAAATGATAGAGTCTGAGAAGCCGGCTTTGTGGGAACATGATTGGCAGCAGAAGTACCAGGCAAGAAAGGTTGAGACACATATGGATACCAAAGAAAAGTATAGGAGGAACACGTCAGGTACAGTACACATTAGGCAAGAGATATCAAATATTTTTAAATTTATTCAATTACCTGCCTTTGACAGGTAACATAGGTAGTAATGATAATAATAATAATAATAACAATAATAATAATAACAACAACAAAGATAGATAGAACTTTATTAGTCCCAAAAGCTTTTAACTTTACAGCTTAATAAATAAATAACAATCTATAATAACTCTATATAATAACAACAGTTCTACTCAAAAACACACCCGAAATAATAAAAAGAAAATAAAATTTCTGACTTAGCCAGAGATGAAAAAATCAGTCCCAGATACAATGAGGTACTATAAAGACACATAGCTGTAGATATGAAGGAGCCCCAGTGGCATTTCTTGACAAACTTCAGCTGAATAATTCATTGGCTAAAATCCTCATTGCTGGTGTGTCAGAGAAAAGATGTGCAGCATTTTACATAATGGCCATAAGTTGTATCTTCATTCTCTCCTCCTCTATTGCCTTCAGAGTATGTTCCAGAACTGAGTATGCCCTTCTTAATCAGCAAAAACATTTGGCAGGCCTCTCTTGAAGTGATGCTACCAGCCCAGCATGCCACAGCACTGCTAGATTACTTCTTATTAGATATATCAGAAATGTGTATTTTAGGTTGACTATCAAACCTAAACTGACACAGCGTGTGGATCCTGTTTAAATTTACTTTTTTTATTGTTCTCCATGATGCACCCACAATCACAGACTGGAATAGGTTGGTTTAGTGAATGAAAATTCTATTAATATTCAAGTTCAGCTTTATTGTCAAGTGTACAAAGTAAAATTACATTTTTACTTGTGTATTTCCTTATCAAGTTACCCCCGTGACCTACATTTAAAGCAAAGTCACCATCCCATTTGCATGTGGTAAAAGGTGAATAAAGAAGGCTGGGGTCAGGAAGGGCTTCCAGCCTTAAAAATGTCTGCTTTAATATCAGTATGATGATGTACATAGGTAAGATTTACAAAGCATGAGGGGATGCAGCTAATAGTACCCCATGGGTGACCCTCAACTGCCTATATCAAACATAAATTTGTAGACCCTGATTTATAATGTTCCTAAACCTGATGCACTCTGGGAAGACTGGTCAGGTGGGAAGAGAGATGCAGATGTTGTGTAAGTAAGACATGTGAAGGAAAGAGTATAAGAAATGCCACAATGCCATGGTTGGTACATTTGTACCAGAAAAATGGGGAGACAAGTGGTGGAGGTGAAAAGAATGAATAAGTGATTTGAAGTTGTTAAGGTAACTGTTGGTACAGAACTGATGAGTATAGTTTCAGCATGGACCTCATGGGCAAGCAGAAGCGATGAATAGTGAGTTTTTGGACAGGCTGAGGAAGGTGATGTCTGGGGTACTTCAGTGGAACGTTGTAGTGGGTGGATACTTGTATGGACAGCCAGTGCTGACGGTTATAAAGGAGGATGTGGGGGCTTTAGATTTGGTATCTGGAGTATTGTGGAAAACAGAATTCTGGAATTTGGTTATGCCATGGAAATAGGTTGTGTGCAACGCCATGTTTAAAAAGGGGAAAAACGAGTTGGTGACACATGAATTCTCTGATGTAAGAAGCACAATAGACTACTAGCTGAAAGGAACACGGTGATTGAAAGTAATGGATATCTGAAAGAAATACACGTAGAATGGTATGATTTACTGTAAAATTTATTGTGAGAAAAAAGAAGGAACAAACTGTATGTTTTCATAAGAAAGTGCTGTAGAAGCATTCAAAAAAAAGAAGGGCAAAGTAGCAGGCCTAGCTAATGTGATGTTAGAAATGTTAAAGGCAGTGGAAGGTCCTGGAGTAGCATGGTTATCAGCTTGCATAATAGGAAAGAGAACAACAGATACAGCCTTTGTTATCAGGCAAATACAAAAAGTGTCAGGTGAAAGAGAGAAGTTACATTATATATTTGTAGATCTGCAGAAGGCTTTTGACAGGGACAACTGGTGAAAGCAGCATTGCAAAGATTAGTTGTGGATAGATGGTTAGCATCTGTAGTGATTTTAACGTACAAGGAAATATGAACTGTGGTTGGGTGCAGCAGATGGGGATAATGAGCTTTGAGGTTACGGTGGAGCTGCACCAGAGATCCATGCTGAGTAGATTGCTTTTTGTGATAATGATTCTGACCAGAGTTGCTGACCAGAGAAGTTCATGAAGCATTGCCATGGGGGATCTTCTTTGCTGATTTTAATGGCAAAAATAATGGTGAATAGGAATTGAAGGAGAAGATACTGAAATGGAAGGCTAGTTTGAAAGCAAAAGACATCATGGTGATGGAAAAAGTGGGTGCATGGACATATAGGATATCTGTTAAAGGTTTTGGAAGAAACTCAACCTAATGTATGATTTGCTGTAAGTGGTTGCATGAAAGATGACATGTAGTGAAAGATAGTCTGCAGGCAGGCAAAGGATGTGATCTTTGTTTGCAGTAAGTGTGTGAATGGTGTGCCGAATGCCAATGTAGTACATGTAAAATACATGTCAAAAATGGAGTTGTTATGGTGAAAGTAGAAAAATTCTGCTACTTGGGTGAATGTAGCAGAATGTTCAGTACAGACAGAGGTGTGGATACAGCAGTGATAGCTGTGGTGAAACATGCATGGGAGAAATTCTGGGAGCTGCATCCCAACATTAAAAAGTTAAGTTTATGAAAGTTGTTTGAGGAGTACTATGGGAGTGAGACATGGCCAGTGAAGTCAGAACATTAAGAAAAGCTGGAAAGAACAGAGATGAGATAAGAGGAAAATTAAAGCCGAGTTAAGTGAAAGACCTTGTGTGGAGATGATAGGCTTTGTAATGATGAGAAGCATACTAAGGGTGTCTGGGCATGTGGAGATAAAGTCAGAGGACGATTGGGTGATGAGGTGCACCAAGAAGGAGACTAAAATAGAGGCTAAAGAAGATATAGTTGGGTGTGGTGATGGATGATACAAAAAAAAAAATCTCATCCCAAAATATGCCCAGGACTGTTAAGAGTAAAGGAAAAAGATCTGGGGGGCAACTGGCTAACACAGAAAATGGCCATTAAACAACAGAATAGTGAGAGATGTATAATACCAAAAGAATACCTATAAAATAATATGACAGCATACATAAATATATACTTACAGTATATACTATATGCTTGAATGCATATAGTATTTATTATTATGAATGACTGTTCAGCAACCTCATGATCTGCAGACAGATACTCTCTCTGAATATATTGGTCCTCTACCATTTGACAGAAGGCAAGAGTGTAAAAAGTGACTGTGCAGGATGACTGAGGCATTTAATAATTATTTTTGCCTTTCTATGGTAGTGAGTGTTGTACATGCCCTGTACAGAAAGCAAGTGGGTGCTGGTAATATTCTGTGCCACCAACACCACTCTCTGCAGTGCTTTCGTTTGTTGAGCCTAGCAAGTGCTATACCAGGATATAATGCACCGAACGAGGATGAACTCTGCTGTGCATCTCTAGAAGTTTGTGAAAACAGACAAAGGAATATGAGTTGTCTTCAGATGTGTAATGAAGTAGAGGTGCTGGGGTGCCTTTTTGACAAAAGCCCAGTTAAAGACAATCCAAGAAATATGAAGTTGCTCAGCCTTTCAATGGCATAACCCACCGATGTAGTCAGTCATTAAATACTGTATGAATGTACCTGTCCTTACACCATTGAGTTATTAAGTAGACCACTTCTCTGTGAGCAGTCTCATCATTGTTGGTGATCAGGCCTGTGATGGCGGTGTCAACAACATATTTAAAGTTGAAGTATTGGCTGTGTCTGCTCACAGAGGTCAGAGGTGAACAAGGAGTACAGAAGAGAGCTCAGCACAACAAACTGTGGAGCACATGTGTTAAGGGTCTGCATGGAGGGTGTGATGCTGCCATTTTGCACATGCTGATATCCATTGGTTAGGAAGTTCAAAATCCAATTGCAGAGTGATGCACCTAGTCCTAAACTGAGGAGTTTGGTGGTTTGCACTGTTTGTACAACCATGTTAAATGCTGAGCTTTAATCTGTATGCAATGATTTTTATTATCGAGATGTGCCTGAATGGTATGGGGATATAACATGCTCTGTGCCTCGGTTGTGATGATATGCAAACTGGAGGTGATCGATGACTATCTGGAATATTCTTTTTAATGTATTCCAGCACTAATATCTCAAAGTATTTCAAAAGAACTGAGTGAGTGACACCAGTCTGTAGTCTGTTTTCTTAGCACAGGAATAACTATTATCCTTTAAAAGCAAGCAGGGTCAACAGATTCTCTCAGTGAATTATTAAAGATGGAACTAAATACATCAGCAAATTGGATGCCATGGGCTTTTCAAACAAGCCCTAAAATTGTATCTGGACCGGCTGCTTTGGAGACATTAACTCATTTAAAGGCAATACTTATGTCAAGTATGTATTTTGCATTGGAACAATGTTATTTTGTGTTTTCCCACCCATGAAACAAAGAATGTGAACCAAACTGTGATCTCGGAGGGCCATGGTGGCTGCAGGATTTAATAGCAGCCTCTTACTTAATAAGTAAGTCAAACACTGCTTCTAATGGAACCGACTACTTTTGCCTTCATATTAGCTGACTAGCATTTTAAAAAATTAGAAACTGTAATTGTTTCTTTTCTCAAACAATAATGAGATTCAAAACAAGCAAACAGATGACCAACGAACTCAGGTGGAGAACCAAAATGTTCAATACAACAAAATTCTTGCTGTTAATAAAACTAGTTATTTAAAGTAATTCTATGGTTTATTAGTGCTCTCATTCTACCACACTAGACATTTCCAAAACAGTTGCTTTTGGGAGCATTATCAAAATGTTTTGTGGCACAGAGCAGATCAGCATTTCTTTTCACTTCTTTTTAAAACAGATATTGTTTATGGATGGAAATGTGTAAACTGGTAATCTGATAGCTATTGTTTAGCTGCTCATTAATTAACAAAAAATAGTTAAGGGTTCTGGACCATAAATAAATAAAGTTAATTGAAGTTAAGGTAATAAATAAAGTTAATTGAAGTTAAGGTAATAGACATTTATCTCATTATCAGCAGCAATTGGTTACTAATTAGGAAGGCAGTTGGAATGAAAACCTGCAGTGACTGTTTGAAACCCTTAGTAGGACATCCATCCATTAAAAGGCACACTCTCACACACCCCTATATTGATTCACTCACAGTCCAGAGTGGTTGGGAAGACTGCCAGTTTGGTGGACAAAAAAGAAACTAGGCCTGTCAATATATTTCTTATTTAATTGGACTCTTTACTGACTGTGGCGTGTCTTTGATCTTCTAGAAAATATCACTTAAGACTTGACCAGTTACAGTATTAAGACTGCTGATCCCTTTCCCATCTCAGCAGTATGGGTTACATTGTCTTTACCATTAAAATCAAGAAGGCCGAAGGTCTGATGTCATTAATTGCACTTATATTACATGATAAAAAGTGACAGGTGTTTGTATACTTGTTCACAAGCTAGATGTGAATGACAGTGGTGCTAATTGCTCTTTTTGTTGATTTTTGTATACTGTTGCATGTTTTTTTTTCTTTATTGACCCTGTTTTACTCTGCCAAACATCAAAAATTTTTGTAATATTCACAGGCATTAACCCTTCCTCACTAATTATGCCACACACAACTCAAGCACTGATTTTTCTCTCAGCTGGACTACTGCAACTCTTTCCTGGTGGGACTTCTTTCAACTGCTAGACTGGTGTTCTCTGTTCTTTGTTTCACTCCTACTATTCTCCTCTATTTAGATCTCTTCACTGACTTCCTGATACTGCAAGGATCCAGCTAAAAACTCTTGTCCAGACATACAGTTATGTGAATGGTCTTTCTCCTCAGTATCTCCAGTCATTGGTCTCTCCATATGGTCTCATCATATGTCTCTTCAAAAAGTCTTCATTTTGCTTGTCTGTCCGCTGACTGTCACTCCTCTTGCATGACATGCTGACACTGGACAATGCTTCTACATTCTTGCTCCACGGTTGTGGTGTGATCTTTCTTTAGCTATTCAAACTGCACTCAATTTACTCATGCTTATGCATCTTTTCATGAAATATTTTGGAATTGGTTAGTTCTCTTCTAAAGGACAGCTACTGTTGTAGTGACAAAGAGTTTAGGATACTGATGTTTGTCTCAGTCTAGTTAAAGTTATAATCTATAGTAGCAGTAGTAGTAGTCCTACATCCGCTTGCTTGGTTTTTATCTTGTTCTCTATTGCTTTTGATGCTTACACCTTCTAATCATTCTTGTATGTATTATATCTTGCTATTTAAGTCACTTTGGAAAAATAATAATAATATATTCACACCAAAGCAGCACTCTGTTATGGATGAAGGTATCAAAGCCACATTCAACCTAAGACAATAAGAGATTTGACAAATCACAGGAGATTATTCACTCTACTTGACTCATTGGCTAACAAGTAAGTTCTCCTAATACTTCATCCACATACCTTTTTAAAATGTTGCTAGGGTTTCCACTTTGACAACACGACTCTGTAACAAATCTGATATTAGATTCCTATGACCCTTTGTGTGAAGAAGTACTTCCTATAATCAGTTTTGAATTCACTGCTGTTTAATTTCCACCGTTTTCATCAAGTGCATGACTCTCTGTTTATTGAAAGAATACTGCTAAGCTAGCTGCCAATCACAGTTAGTACTTCAACTACAGTCATGTTCCCTGTTCCAATCATTTTCTTTAAAAAGTGGGTATTATACAAAAAAAAAAAAAACACACAAATTCAGACAGTTATAGTAAATGGGCCAGCAGAGGAATACTGCTTCAATTTAAAAATTCTGATCTGCAAAAAGACCCTGGCTGAAACTAAAGGCTGCAGCATAACCAAGGTCTCATTGAAGTATCACAAAGATTCCACATACAAAGCAGAAACCAACCAAGCTGCAAAACGTCATTACTGCTTCCAGAAAACAAACAAATTCAACTTAAAGAGTTTTCTAAATATAAAAAAACTAGTATAAGACTTGGACCTGTTGTTCTCAAATAAAAGGTAATTAATTGAAAGTGGATAAAGTCCAACTGTAGAATGACAAACTAAATATAAATTTCAAAAATGTAAGCACCATGTCTTAGGGGGGAGATGTGGTTTGATACAAGCTCGCATGGATGGCAAAGCTAAGGAGATGTATGTCAGTCTAGTCTTAAAATAAAAAGGAATGGAAAATATTTTTAAAGGCGGTATAATATGGAAGTCCAAAACAAAAGAAATCTATTATTGATAAAAAGGATAAAAGCAAGAAAAACACAAAGACGAAGCAATGCAAGAATGTGATAAAACATTAAACCAAAAGCTTAAAGTATTGTGTGTTATTAAGAGAGTTGGTTTTGTGTAAAAGTGGTGAAGTACTTTTTATTGCTGTTTAATGATGTGTATGTACTTGTAGTTGGTATTCTTGTTTAAGATGCATTCTAGTTGTAAACAATTGGGTGCATGGAGTGATGAAGGCATCTAAAGTTAGTGGAGGCACTACAGCACATCAGCAATAGCAATTTTTGGCAAAACGAAATACAAATTAACACATCAAAAGAAAGATGCAACTTCTGAATACATATAACTAAACACTTATTTAAAATATTTATCTTTTTAAATTTAGAGGTTATGAGATGTGACAGTTACGTAAGTACTTGCAAATATACTGTATATATTGTATCCAACTGTGCATATACACACACATACAGTACATACTCGTATCTTCGTGTTGGTATTACATTATTGTTAACTATTCAGGTGACATAATAATAATTTCAATGTACTAGGCACATATGACAATAAATTTGACTTGGATAGTCGATATGAGTGAAGCTTTTTGCGCTCCCCCGAATGCTCTCTTCGGTTAATTGTGACTTTAAATTGGCTCAAGTTTTGTGAAATGCTAGGTTAAGACTTCTTGCTCCACGAGCAACTGAATGCGCAATTTCAGATAGTGGTTATATTACATGGCAGTTATTGTTGTAGTTAATTAATTTTGCGTTGTAGAAAATTTCACTCTGGTCTGCGTTGACTATTCTCGGCCATTCGAGGTGACGGCTTCCAAAATATTCCGCCTTTTGTTACTGTTAATAAAATTGCCATGTCGGATTACCTTAATGCTGGCTAAAATGCACCTTCATAATTACTAAATTACATGTTTTATTCAACTGAGAACATAAATATGTCATAATCAACCACAAAGAAGACTGTCTCTACCTGCAAGTGGATACATCCCTAGCTACCCATTTAGCCTTTCCTCAAGGGGTTGTGGGAAATGTAGTACTCGCGTTTACTAGCGTTTGTTGCCAGTACACGCACGCGCAAACGCGCATACTCATACACACACACACACACACAACAACAACAACACTCCCAGAGTCACATAGAAAGAGGGTGGGACTTAATAGACCATACAATAAATCCTCCCATGGGTGCGTCAAGTTGGAGTACAGGTCCCAGGGGTGGTCCAGTATTCAGGTCTTCTGTGTGTTGCGTGTGTGGTCAATGGTATACGGAAGTACTGTTCAATTTAAGAAGCGCGATTCTTTGTTTCCGCTTTACGAGTTCGTTTAAAGTGCCCCGCACTGCACAATATGCAGGTCTCACAGTTTGGTACTAGGCGGCAATAATAGCTATGAACATACATTGAGAGAGGCTGCATTTTGAATTGCATTTTGAAAACGTTTTAGATATGTGACAAATGTGTATAACTTGGTAAAGCGCTTATGGCTATATCCCAACAGAAAGCGACTATCATGTCATTTCATTCCTCAAAAAGTTCGGGTTCTTTTAAATGATGAAAAGAATAACTCCTGTCATTCATTGTATAACCTGTATCCTCAGTTAACTAATACTTATGTTTTATGATACTCGAACTATTGCCATTACCAAAACTGAAAATCTCCAAAAGAGAATTGCTATAGATAAAAATGGATACAAACTTTATGTTAAAGAATGCCAGACCTTCGCTTGATAATCTACCTGAAACACGCATCCGAACTTTCCAAAGGATTAGAGTATCTGCGATGTTATGGCTGATGTCACAACTCTACTAATCATTCGCAGAGGTGAGAAAAATTCACTTGTAAACCGCTACCGCTGGCGAAAAACATCTGAAAGCGTAATGTAACGCACGCAGACTACACTACAATAATAATTTCAATAAAATATTTACCGGAGGATGCCATTCTCTTTGAGCCGTCTTCTATTGCTATAGTAATGTGAAGAACTGTGCAGAATTCTCGCGTTTCGTCTGTGGCTGCCGAACATCGTTGTAACGTAATCGAAAGTCCAACCGGTGGAATCGCAAAATAACTCCTCGTTGTTCGTCCAGCCTTTAACGGGAGAAAACTATTCTTAGAGGTTGTCCCAGATGGAAAGTTTATCTTAAAGCCCCGACTGTATGTATTTTAAGGTTTAGCTTGAAATCCCCACTCACAGTTCTTTTGATAGTGACACGAGCACTTAGGTAGTCGTGCTCACGTACTAAGCCTGGTTTCTTTTACGTTTTGTCCGGGCCATGTCAAATTAATAGACCATGCTCAAAGTATGTGACATACAGTGTACCGGTATTTGTATCGGTCATACTGGATAATACTGCATATCTGTCTATCAGACCGATTCAACATACCGATTATGGCTTTTTATTCGTTTAATGTGGAATTAACTCCGTATTTTCTTTTGGTGTAAATGGTTGTCATATAAAGGCACTATATGCATAAAATTATTATTATTATTATGGGAATAGTTATGCTTATTCCATCCATCCATTTTTACCAGAGCCTATAGCACAATGTATGAGGGAAAACTGGTCTGATTGCCAGTTCAATACTTAGTTCATATTAACTGTTATTAACGGGCATACATATCTTCATCTGAAGTTAATCAGTCAGCACGAGAATATTAACTAAAAATTCTATATATTTTTAATATACATTACACTATACATGAGAAGGTATTATAAAGTTAGTCGTGGCCAAAAGTTTTGAGAATGACACAAATATTAATTTTCACAAAGTTTGCTGTCTCAGTTTTTATGATGGCAATTTGCATATACTCCAGAATGTTACGAAGAGTGATCAGATAAATTGCAATTAATTGAAAAGTCCCTCTTTGCCACAAAAATGAACTTAATCCCAAAACACCCATTTCCACTGCATTTCAGCCCTGCCACAAAAGGACCTGCTGACATCATTTCAGTGATCCTCTCGTTAACACAGGTGAGAGGGTTGATGAGGACAAGGCTGGAGATCACTCTGTCATGTTGATTGAGTTAGAATAGAGAGGTTCACTTGTTGTGAAGCAGGCTTCAGGGCACCCAAGAAAGTCCAGCAAGCACCAGGACCGTCTCCTAAAGTTGATTCAGCTGCGGGATCGGGGCAGCACCAGTGCAGAGCTTGCTCAGGAAGGGCAGTAGGCAGGTGTGAGTGATCTGCACACACAATCATTCAAATACTTTTGGAGGATTGCCTGATGTCAAGAAGGGCAGCAAAGAAGCCAAGAAAAACATCAGGGACAGACTGATATTCTGCAAAAGGTACAAGAAATGGACTGCTGAGGACTGGGGTAAAGTCATTTTCTTTGATGAATCCCCTTTCCAATTGTTTGGGGCATCCAGAAAAAAGATTGTCCAGAGAAGAATAGATGAGCTCTACCATCAGCCCTGTGTCATACCAACAGTAAAGCATCCTGAGACCATTCATGTGTGGGGTTGCTTCTCAGCCAAGGGAGGTGGCTCACTCATAGTTTTGCCTAAGAACACAGCCATGAAAAAAGAATGGACCAAAACAACCTCTGACAGCAACTTCTCCCAACCATCCAAGAACATTTTGGTGATGAACAATGCCTTTTCCAGCATGATGGAGCACCGTGCCATAAGGCAAAAGTGAGAACTAAGTGGCTCAGGGAACAAAACATCAAAATTTGGGGTCCATGGCCAGGAAACTCCCCAGACCTTAATCCCATTGAAAACCTCTGGTCAGTCCTCAGGAGACGGGTGGACAAACAAAAACCCACAAATTCTGACAAACTCCAAGCATTGATTATGCCAGAATGGGCTGTCATCAGTCAGGATTTGGTCCAGAAGTTGATTGACAGCATGCCAGGGCGAATTGCAGAAGTCTCAAAAAAGAAGGGCCAACACTGCAAATATTGACTCTTTGCATAAACGTAATGTAATTGTCAATAAAAGTCTTTGAAACTTATAAAATGCTTGTAATTATACTTCAGTATACCACAGAAACATCTGACAAAAACATATAAAATCACTGAAACAGCAAACTTTGTGAAAACCAATGTCATTCTCAAAACTTTTGGCCACGGCTGTACTGACAAAATACAAAACAAGATAAAAAAGTCTGAATTCGTGTAAGCCACCCTAAATCAGGGTGTTCATAAAAAATGTAATGATTTAGTTCATGAGATAAAAGTACATAATAAACAAGAATAGTTGCATCAATATTTGAAAAATTAAAATATATTCATTTAAAATATTTAAAGTCTAGATATTCTTGATCTATGTATATACTGTAATACACTACCATGGCTGTTTGTTTGTCTGTCCAGGATTTTAAATCACCTGTAGCTTGTAAACCGTTTGACCTATTGACCTGTAATTTGGTACACATATACTACGTGACGTCTATTATCCGCTTGCAGGGTGATGATTGACCTCCAAGGTTATTCCTCTTTTTATTTTTATTTTAATTTATTGTAGAATCAAGTCTCAGCAGCGGCCAGCAGGGCGGCCATGCGGCGCATGCATACGGGCGCCATTCTCATCCCTACCACCTGCTCCGTCACTTCCTCTAAAATTAAAGAAAACGTACTAAAGTAATTGCAACACAAACACTGACATAATCAATTTTAACGTGAAAAGATGCCATCGAAAGAAGAGAAGAAGCAGGCCGCTAGGGTGGAGAAAAGAAGAGCTGCTCTGGAAGCAGCAAGCGCATCAACCTCTGAGCAAATGAATGCTAAACATACAGAGAAAGAGTATGAAAACAATGAATGCTCAAGTCAAATGTATTCACTGCATGTTATCGTGCAGTGCGCCGTTACTGGTTAAAATATAAATGTGTTACTTTCACTCTGTGATAGATAGGTCCATAAAGGTCCAAGTCCCTATTAAAGGATCAAAAATAACAACATATTCATAATTACTGTCCTTGAAATATCCTAAAATGATACCCCAAATGCTTATGTTTGAAATGTTTCATTTTGACCCTTCTAAGAGCAGCTCTCAGAGGGGTACAGAATCAAATATTAAAAATAGTATCATATTCATGACCAGCATCCTCAAAATAGCATAAAAGAACACTCCACATGTCTATATTAATGGTCCCCATTTTGTCAATTTTTTTTTTGCGATGAGGAGTAACTTTGACCCCTCATATGTCAACGTGTGCACAACTTCAAGTCCTTTTAATCATTTTTGAAAACACCTATTGGTTTACCCTTTATTTTAAGGTTGTAATTTTGTGCATAAAATATAATCCAAAAATTGACTAAAATGAGGATTTATTGGGTCTAGAGGACAAAAAATAAGTAAAGAAACCAAAAACACTCAATGTCTTGTATGACAAGACATCAGACAAGTTGATCGTTATATTATACTTGTATATGGGGGTTTTCTCATACAGGTGAGTCAAAGTGTTCATGAGTAATTCTTCCATCCATCCATCCATTCATCCATTATCCAACCCGCTATATCCTAACTACAGGGTCACGGGGGTCTGCTGGAGCCAATCCCAGCCAACACAGGGCGCAAGGCAGGAAACAAACCCCAGGCAGGGTGCCAGCCCACCGCTGGGCGCACACACACACACACACCAAGCACACCCACTAGGGACAATTTAGAATCGCCAATGCACCTAACCTGCATGTCTTTGGACTATGGGAGGAAACCGGAGCACCCAAAGGAAAAACACGCAGACACAGGGAGAACATGCAAACTCCACGCAGGGAGGACCCGGGAAGCGGACCCGGGTCTCCTAACTGCGAGGCAGCAGCGCTACCCACTGTGCCACCATGCCTGAGTGATTCTTATGAACACAATATATTTTGTAATACTAACAATGCTATCTACATTATGAGTGTCTCTGAATTTTACTTTCATTTAGTACAGCACATACAAACAGTACTTTATTTTTTTTATTTGACTCATTTTTGTAAACAATACTTGAATAAGATGATAAGAAAGGAGCAGCCAGCACAACCTTATGCTAACTGTCATATTGACTAAATATATGAGTGCTGACTTGTTGTGACCACCTGAATAAAAAGAGCCAAGCGCTCAGGATGTACTCTCTACTACAGTGTTTCTCAACTGGTTTGGCGTAGTTTTCCCTATATAAGTGTCTTTGCAATACTCCTTGATGAATCAGGAACAATCATTGGAACAGAATGGGGACCAAGCTCAATAGTCAGAGCAGCAACCCACTGCAGCCTACTGTGACCCACTTTGTGACCCAGTACCAATATAAACAATAGCAATTCACAAACAAGCAGCAGCAGCCCACGACCCAAAAATGGGTCGTGACCCAGTGGTTGGGAAAACACTATGAAAGATTGCCATGTATGGTTAATGCCTTGCTTGGGATCACATTCTTAGAACCTATACAGTACTGTACTATTCTTGTTTTTTTTTAACTGGGAACCTGTGGCTGTGTTGTCTTTTTTCTGATGTTATTTTTGCCACTCATTGTTATTTGACCATAAATTATTAGGTTTCTGAAATGGAATATGTTATTTTATAATTGTTTTCTACTTTTAAACTAAATCAAAATCAGGGTCCCATGGAGCCAGAGTTTATCTCTAGCAGCACTGGGTGCAAATCTGGAAGCTGTCATTTTTTCAATCTTTTATTTGCCATATACAATTTTTTGTATTAGGAATTTGTCATTTTCTGCATGCCTCCAAATTACTCTGCAGAGAGTTTTGGGGTCAGAGCGCAGGATCAACTATTTGTATAGCACCCCTTGTGCAGTTGTAGGTTAAGGGTCTTCCTTAAGGGCTCAACAGAGTACTGTTCTTTCTGTTACTGCAAGGAATCGACTTGGCAACCTTCAAGTTGACAGCAAAGATCCTTTAGCCAGACAGTCACCGCTCCACCCATTTTGTTCATTGCACTGATCAACTCATGCACACACCTACTCTCTCAATACAGGGACAATTTGGAGTCACCAAATAACATGCACATTTTTAGGGAAACAGAATGAAAACCATATTAATCAGAGAAAATCCATGTAAAAATGGAGGGAATGTGCAAACTACATGTGAAAAATAAACAAGCATAACCTTATCTATTCTGTTTCACTTCCCCAAATCCTGCTGTGACATATGGCACCACTTCTCTACTGCCAAACTGTTCTCTTGCTCATGGAAAAGACACCTGAGAATACAAGGAGCTGATTTTTCTAATTTTCTAATAATTACAATGTATTTATGCATTTTATTATTTTTTCAATTAATAGAGTTGTGGTACATCACTTACTGGACTACCGTGCTGTGCTTTTCTCAATTCTCTGAGGTGTTTTACATTATTGTGTACGCGTATAATTAGCCTTGCAATGTAAGCATTATGCCTTCTGTTTATTATGCTTACCATGTATTCACATTTTACAATCAGTAGTCAACAGTGTAAAGTTTCCTGTTTCCTACTGAAATATAGCTCCTAAGTATTTGAACTATTCTGATACAATTTAAGTTGCTATGTATTGTTAATTGGGAACAATATGCTGTAATTAAAGTTAATTCTGAATGCCATAATCTCCTTAAGGATTCATTGAATAGGTTTAACATATTGTATGTTGCAGCAAATATTGGTTGGTTATGTAGTCAGCAATAAAAGATATATTTTGCTAAAGTACTTCCCAAAGAGTGTCCTGAATTTGTTGGTGTTTGACAAAGGGTACAACTAGGTGTTCAAGAGCAATAGCAAATAACATTAATGATAACACTGGACAATAATTTTTGAATAATTTTTGCTGATTATGATAGATAGCTTCAAGCTGAATGCAAATATAATTGCAGATTGACTGCATCTCATACTAACTTGGACTGACATGAAATTAACTTTTAACGAGTTTTGCATGTTTAATTGTATAATGTTGCTGACACATTGTATTAATTCAATTAAGCTAAAATGTTTTGATGCTGATATTTGCTTTAACTCCATATCTGATGCTTGTCATTTCATTGTCCAAGAATAGTTAGCCAACATTGATGGATTCCACTTGTCCGATAACACGTTTACACCATTGCAAAATCTTGGTGAAACCTTCCACCATGTTCATGACTTACTGTACAAAGATTAGCAGCAAAGAAGTCCAAGTGTGAATGCAGAAAATGAATCTTTAGCAACATTTTACTGTAATGTTCAGTTTTGTATGCTTGAAACATATTGTCAACAGCTGGTTGTAGTTTGGTGCTTTGTAGTTGCCAGGAAAATTCTCAACAACTGCTTTGAATGCTTTCCATGCGATTCCCTCCAGCACCACTAGCAGGTCTTCTAATCACTTGTCATTGATGACGTGTCTGATTTGTTGACCAGTTCTTTCCTTAATCTTGGCAACAGTTATTTGTAGAAACATCTGTTTCAGAAATTGAAGTCTTTCAGTTTCCTTGTTTATTGCTTTCATGACAATATTCAGCAGTCTAAGTTTTATAAGGAGAGGAGGCAAAAACATATTTGTTAGGTCAATAAGTAGTTCATCTGTCACACTTTTCTGTCCTGGAACTAAATGCTTACAGAGCAGCCAGTTGTTTTTTAATGTAATAAGACTTTTTAGCATGGCTCTCACATTTACAAATGAAACAATAGTGCTTTTTATAGTATTTGAGCTGCATAAAGTTCTAATTTCCTTATTTTTTTTTTTTTTGATATTTTCTAATATCTAACTATCTATCTATCTATCCCTAGTATCACTGCCAGTGCTTTTAGGTCACTACAGATGTTCTAACTGTAGCTGTTGTGCTGTATATGTTGTCACACGTGTGCCTGGGGAACAACCTAAAAGGCTTTTCTGAGTGTAATTTACTGCCAAGACATGAGAGGGCACTGTGTAATAACGTTCTCTCTTCTCCTTCCCCTCCCGCAGAAAGGATGATTGACACCTCTCCAACAGTGACGTCACTTCCGGGGCCAGACCAGCTGGACCCGCCTTTTCTTCCCATAATCCATCATAAGAGAAAACAACACCATCTCGGGCAGACCAATTGATTTCTAAAATGTCTCAATCTTGCACTGTTCCACACATTAAATTTACGCCTTTTGCGTAACTTTAATATACGGGGTTTACCTCAGGGTGATCTTTTATCTTGTGCTCTTGTTTCATTACAATGGATACTTCTAGTAAGAGAGAAAATTTCAACAATGTAGTATGTCACAGAAAATTTTAAAGGTGATTTTTGAGATCAGCAAGTCAAAATCCATTAAATGTTTAGGAATCAAAATTTTTATTATCAGGCTTAGCCGGACCAAAAATGGATTTTAGCCTCAAAAAACTTGAATGTCTCCAAAAACCTACAAGGAGAAGCATAACCAATAACCCTACACTTGTACACACAAAGGTCAACAGAATCTTTATGGATAAAATAATGTATTCATCAAAAATACATATCGAAAAGGACAAGGCAAAGCAACTCAGAGCACAAGAGGTAAAAAAAACAGCTGCCAAAAAGACAATCGTAAGCCAAGAAGTCCCAAAACAGAGGACAAAAGTTACATCCAACAACATAGCAAAAAAGGAAAAAAAAAATCCAGAGAAAAATAATACTTACAAAAGTCTCCAACAACTACAATACTCAACTGCTGGCTCTCACTTTTGGCTGGAATAAATAACCAGAAGGAGCAGCCATGACATCATGGTAGCCCCTCTCCTTGGGCTCCCCCTACAAAACATATACAAATAACAAGGTAATATACACTAAAGGATGGCACACATGGACTGGCATCCTGACTGGGGTTAAACAAGGATCCTTATCCAGCCAACACACCAATACAATGTAAGGACCAGGGGAGATGAACACTGTTGAATATTTTCTTCCCTATTACAACAGAGCAGATGGCAGTATCCCTGTATTGGGACTTCCACACAGACACCCGCAGAGCATGCTGGGATGTGTAGTCCTACAGGGCATTCCATTGGGGCTGCCAGGGGAAGCTGTTCATAGTTAATAGAAGCCACTCAATCTTAGCCAGGCAAGTCGGAGTCAGGAGAGGAGATGGACAGTCGGGAGAGGAGATGGACAACACTCACCTGGGAGGAGTCGAGGAGAAAGGGTAAGAAAATGTTTGTTTTGCTCTGCTATATTGGGCTGTATTTAAAGGAAAAAAACATATTAAAGGTATTTTTGCAAATAAAACATGTTTATGTGCACCCAGGACTGTTTTTGTATAGTTGTGCCTTGGGTTGTGTGTGACAGCGCATAAATTCAAAAACGTTTACCAGAATCTCATCATTGTTCAGTAAGAAGATAGGTCTGCAGAATGCACAGACCAATGACTTTTCAGCCATCTATTGAAAAACTGCAATTGACACCTGGTGTAATGAGTTCAAGCAGTACATTACTTTCTGCAGCTCTTTTACAGCTATCTAGAATTAACAAAGCAAACTTCACAGACAGTCTTTCATAAAATTCTGCTGGTTTGCCATCTGAACCTGCTGATTTCACACTTGCATACAATTAATACCATCTTGAATTCTAGAGAGATTTAGTTATTTGTAAACGCTCTGAGGTTTCTATTTTATCAGAAATATTCTGTTATTAGTTTCATTTTTATAAGTAATTCTAATTTATTTTTAGTTTTTAGGTTTTTTTTTGTGAAAAAGAGGTTATTTGTTCCCCCAAATACACTTGAAGATATTCCCACAGACCTGTGTGGAGATACATTAATTTCTTTGTAATTACTGTATCAATTTCTACAGAGACAAATTTAATACAATCTTCATCAGCTGGTATTAATGAACTAAGTGAACAGCTGTGACTGAAATAAGTGGTGCATAATATTTAGAGTTATAAAACAAGAGGTGCATTTTTAGAAATAACAATGACATCACACCATCCAAGAAATGACAGAAGGTAGTAGGTTATAATGAGTGAAAAGACCATCAGCTTGTAATGAACTGTGATGCACTTGTGAGAAACAAAGAATATTGTCTCAAATATGGGTACAGAAACCTCTTGACAGACTGTGGTCCTTGCGAAATTTGGAGTTACTGGGGCAGTTTTAGATATTTTAAGCTGCAAGTGACCTATTTAGAGACAGGTTTAAAACAAAATAAAATCTCCTGCAATTAAAAGTTTATGAGAGCTCTTATTTTTAATTAGAAAGAGAATATTGACTAAAAACTATTAAATATCCCAATTGGATTTCATGCATCAGCTAAAAATATTTTAGCTTCCTTCAATTTCCCTAGCATCATTCCAAGTCCCATATTATCAGTAGCCACAAAAGGGATGTGTTCCATTTTTTTTCTGCTCATCCTACTATAGTTTGAGAAGAAAACCTGAAAACTAGAAATAACAAAGTTCCTGACAAAAATAGGCTTCTGTGGGGACTAATTCTGAACAAACAAAAAAAAATTAAAATATCCATGAAAAAAATCTCAGTGTAATACAGTTGCATAATCAAAATGTCAAATATCCAGCGAAATGATCACAATATCCCAAACATGTGTGCTTTTGCTAAAATATCATTAAATAAACCACTCCCAGAAAATCCTCTTGAGAACAGCTGGAGAATACTGTCAAAACGAGAATGAATATTTGAATTGAAGATCCTCTTCTCTCCTAATTCTTAGTTCATTAAGCTTCAACACCAATTTATGTGATTTTTCAGTTGCAGGCTGTGAAAGTACAACACTGAATTGACCTTCAGCTTGTTGAAGCATCTCAAATATGCATGAAAACAAGACAGACTTTCTACCTGTTAATGATTTGTTTTGCTTTTCTCTCCTAATTGTTTATCTATCTGTAATGTTGATATGATGTGAGGTGCCACGGTACCCTGTGAATGAGCCGTTACTGAGCATGCCTCCTGATCAATGAATAAAGAGGGAAGTGATTCTTCAGTTGAAAGGTCTTTCTGAAAGTAAGTTTCTAACCAGCTTAATCTAGACAAGGGTTGCATGGAGGGTGCTGGGAGCTAGAGCCAATACCAAGTAACATAGTGCTCAAGGAAGAAATAGGGTGCCAATCCATCTCAAGGCTAACACACACACACTAGGGCAAATCTAGTGTTGCCAATTCACCCAACCTGCATGTCTTTGGACAGTGGAAGGAAAGTGGAGCATCCAGAGGAAATCCATGCATACACAGGAAGAACATGCAAACTCTATGCAGTAGTACACTGGGGAAATGGCATTAGTGCATGTGATGCCAACAAGATCAAACAAACGGATTAAAAAGACTTCAATCTTAGGAGCCAGGTTGAATACACTGGAGGAAGTGGTAAAACAAAGGTCACTCTGCAAGCTGCTTACTATCCTGGGCAATGACTTGCACCCCCATACAAGGTTTTCGCTAAACTGAGGAGCACCATCAGTAACAGTAGGGGGAAACTGCACTGCTCCAAGGAGCACCTTGTGAGGTGGTTTCTACCCTCAGCCGTTCATCTCTATAACTTAAGCCATACAGTGCAGTGAAAAATATTTGCCCCATTCCTGATATTTTTCCTTACTCATTACACTTTTTTGTTTCTGATCTTTAAACAGATTTAGTATAATATGAAAGCCGAACAGAGTTAACATAATACACAGTTTTTAAATGATCATTTGATCTTATATATAAAGCAGACTGTAACAATATTACTGTCTGTATGTATGTTATCATCCAGTTGTGCTCCATAAAAGCAACCAACAGTTTAATCATGAAAAATCCTCAGTATTATTTGTTTGTCGTTTAATGATTGTTTTTGTTAACTTGTATAACTTATTGTAACAATGATATAGTGGTAATAGTATTAAAACAACCTAATAATAATATTAATTTAATTGACATTTTTTATGTCGTCAAAAATTCTGCATGTAAAAACTTATTACTACACCACAAAACAAAAATTAATCTGTCAGAAAACCTTAAAAATAGCTTAGCTTTTCCCATCGTTTTTACACTACTTTGAACTTATTCAGTGATTATATTTTGATTAAAATAAGCTATTATATAAGTATGCAATTTTATTTTTATCTACCATAAACATCCTATATTTATTTTGTGGATTCAGCAGCTCTATTTGCATATTTTCTTTATTCATTAACTAGCAAAATACCCACACTTCGCAGCGGCGAAGTACTGCCTTAAAATTTTTATTAAGAATAAAATTAAACCTTTTTACACTGAGGGAAAATATACCAATAATTATTTGTTAAGGATCTCTTTGTATACCACATTGTCATTTCGGCCCTCCGGTTTTAATATGACCAAGCTTTGCGCTGAGCTTACTCTTGAGCATGCAACGTACAGTTGGCCATGTAAAAAGTAATCTTGTTTCAAATCTCACAGCTTGGATTGCTGCTGTTACAATCGGTTTGAGTTTCATGGTTTGTTTTAATTACGACAGTATTTGCAGGACTTGTGTTGAAGTGACATTCGGCATCTGTCAAGCGTTGTAAGCATACAACCGGTTTCATCGATAACTTCACATCCAGCTTTTGAGAGTTTAAACATTCATAAACATCAAAGTGTCCACTACTGAAATTGTCACCTGTGAATCTAAGATGTTTAAGAGGCATTGGTGGTTGTCCAAAGGTGTAAAATATTTGGCCATTTCGGTACACTTGAAAGCGACATCCGAACAATTCAGCGGCAGCCATCAACTCATATGCAGAACCATAGGTGAAGGGCTTAAGCATTTCACTCTTATAGTGCTCCTGTGTAGTATAATTAACTCCTGTACTATCATCAGTCCACACCTTGAACCTGTCCCAGTCATTCAATACATAAGACACAATGTTCCTCCGGAGATTGTTGAGAATTTTCCTGGCAACTACAAAGCACCAAACTACAACCAGCTGTTGGAACGATAAAGGAAATGGGTACCTGAACAATGTAAAGTAAGTCTAAAATACCTACACAATAACTATAATCGTAATAAATGAACAATAAAACAGCGGAGAAGCCATGAATTAAATAAAAAGGATGTAGTTATCAGCAGGGAGACGTGAATCCCGTGGCGAAACAAGGAAGGGAATGTAGAGACTGGAGCGATGGACGGCCCTATATAGGCAGGCAGCCAACAACGTGGGAGGCGTTGGGATGGGGGACCCAATGCTGCCTCACATGGTGACCGAGCTGCAGGTTATGGACGTACTGTATATATGTACGCAAGTAGGATTCAGTTACCATTGGGAACCCGCATACCAAATTTCTTGAAGATGGGCAATAAGTAACAAAGACCGTTGGAAAGTTCAATATGGCGGCT
>JANRMT010062791.1:151914495-151936345 GCA_026402145.1 Polypterus bichir lapradei | reverse complement strand
GTTTGGAAAATTCAATATGGCGGCCGACAGTGGCGTCATACCACTGAAATAAGTACGTACATCGATTTTGGTTAGCGCAGGGAAGCCACCTACCAAATTTCGTGAAGATGGGGTCAGCCTTCTACCTACACGGGAAGTTGGAAAATTAGTGACGTTGGAAAGTTCAATATGGCGGCCGACTATGGCGTCATACCATCGAAATAAGTACATACATCGGTTTTGGTTAGCGCAGGGAAGCCGCCTACCAAATTTCGTGAAGATGGTGCCATAAATAAGAAAGTTCAACATGGCGGACGTTGTCGACCGTTATCGACCGTTATGACCGTTACGTGTAGAATTTCGAAATGAAACCTGCTTAACTTTTGTAAGTGAGCTGTAAGGAATAAGCCTGCCAAATTTCAGCCTTCTACCTACACGGGAAGTTGGAGAATTAGTGATGAGTCAGTCAGTGAGTGAGTGAGTGAGTGAGGGCTTTGCCTTTTATTAGTATAGATATACATATATATACATATACATATAAATATATATACATATATACACATATATATACATACACACACACATATATACATATATACACATATATATACACACAAACACATATATATACATATATACACATATACATATCTACATATATACTGTATATACACATATATATACAAATCTACATATATATCTACATATATATATTAGGGGTGGGACTCGATTAAAAAAATTAATCCAATTAATTAGAGGCTGTGTAATAATTAATCTTGATTAATCGTATGTAATCGCACACGTAAATTTGCCCCAAATCGCAAATGTGTTTTTTTAATTTAAAAGGGTTTTAGTGGGCGACAGAATCAAATAATAGACATGGACATGAATATTGTAAACTCAAGCTCTTTTAATTTCTGAAAAAAAAAAATGCTTTTAAACTGCATTTGAATTCAAAACAGAAACAAAAATATCATCCCTGGTTAAAATTGGGCAGAATTAAAAATAAAGTGCTAGTTTAAGTACTTTAAGTACATTTTCAGAATGGTATTGTCTTTAAATAATAATAACAACCAAAATTTCAACATAAAGTGCAGTTTTTCTTCTTAAAAAAATAAGTCAGAAACATAAAAGGTAATTTGACCAACTTAATCTTTAAACTCTGAGTAATCTTAGCCAAAATTATTTTGTACATTAGGCTAAAACAGTGTGATCATTGAACATTTTGTAATTAGAATTACTAACGGTCACAGAAGTCCAATGATCCCCAGTAAGAGCCACAAAGTACGCTTTCTGAAATGCATCTAATTTTGCTTGGTTTTCACTGTGCACAAAACCATGCTTTTATCAAGGCTTCGCTTGGGTAGTTTTTTGAAATTAAATTTTCCTCCCATCAGGAACGCGCTTCATTCCGAGTGTAACATTTTTGTAGCTGTGATGTGTGCACCAGTGTAATCGATGTACCAGGAAATCATGCATTGACAAAAGTTCCCCTTTGCTTGGAATTGAAAATGTGATTAAATGCGTTATTTTTTGTTATGGAGTACATGCATCGAAGCTTCTCAGCTGTGCTTGTGCTAAGAATAGGAAAGATTTTAAAAATAACGTAACATGATTCTGCGTTAACCGCATATTTTTTCATACGTCTCATAACTTGCAGCAACGCGGTAAGTGTTCGGCAAGGCAGCTGAAGCGCTGCATTATGGGATCTGTAGTTTATTGTGTTACCAGCGCTTCATATACCCGGGCCATTAATAACAATAATACAGTATATAAAATGATCTCGCGGGCCGGATATAATTACACGCCGGGCCGGATGTGGCCCGTGGGCTTTGAGTTTGACTCATATGGACTAAATAGAACTTGAAAAGAAATATTTTTTGGAATGTGATCGCGCAAGTCAGTACATCGAGCCCGCGTGCTATTGTGGTTTTGCTTGTGTGCTTCAGTAAGTTACCGTCCCCTCGCTCTTACTTTTTTACCGTTCATCTAATGAATACACTGAGTATGGCTTTACCAAAACAATCATTGATCGCGAATAAAGTATCCATTATTCATGAAGCTTCAATAGGTGACACGCCGGGCCGGATGTGGCCCGTGGGCCTTGAGTTTGACTCATATGGACTAAATAGAACTTGAAAAGAAATATTTTTTGGAATGTGATCGCGCAAGTCAGTACATCGAGCCCGCGTGCTATTGTGGTTTTGCTTGTGTGCTTCAGTAAGTTACCGTCCCCTCGCTCTTACTTTTTTACCGTTCATCTAATGAATACACTGAGTATGGCTTTACCAAAACAATCATTGATCGCAAATAAAGTATCCATTATTCATGAAGCTTCAATAGGTGAATAGGTGATCTGTCTTTCTGCGTTAACCGCATGCGTTTTCATACGTCTCAAACTAATGTGATGCGAGGTTAAAATAAATCAAGAAGCGCGCGTACATACTTAGTGCATCCCCTCTCGGGAATCGAACCTCGGACGTGGGCGCTACAGGCGAATGCTTTACTACCGCGCCACTGCGTGTGGTTTATCTATTTGAGCGTAGTAGTGTAATTCGGTTTTTGTTCAGCACTCTTTGGAACTGTTACTTTTTGTCTGCGCACTGCGTCAGTTCACGTGAGCCGCTGAATATGGTTTTATATGTCACTCGCTCGCTTCTAATTGTTTCGCTGCCTTCTTAATTATATAATGCATGTTTTCTAAAGCGCGTTTTGTAGCTCTTCCTGGCTTTCTACGTAATGCGTGATTACGTGAGAGGCGTGATGATGTCATACGAAACTCCGCCCCTCCAGCTGAACTCCATTACAGTAAATGGAGAAAAACAACTTCCAGTTATGACCATTACGCGTAGAATTTCGAAATGAAACCTGCCCAACTTTTGTAAGGAATGAGCCTGCCAAATTTCAGTCTTCTACCTACACGGGAAGTTGGAGAATTAGTGATGAGTCAGTCAGTCAGTCAGTCAGTCAGTCAGTGAGTGAGTGAGTCAGTGAGGGCTTTGCCGTTTATTAGTATAGATATATATATATATGACAGCAATACTCATAACAGTGACAAAACAATTACATTGACAATCATGTTACGTTATTTTTAAAATGTTTCCTTTTTTTTTCATAACTTCTTTAACACACTACTTCTCCGCTGCGAAGCGTGGGTATTTTGCTAGTTAGCAATAAGATGCAAGTGACAAAATAAACTAGCATTTCTCCATTTAACTTGTTTCCATTTACACCTGTGTGTATTTAATGTGCACTATTTGGTTTAATTAAATACTTAGCAGGAAAGTGAAGAGAAAAAAAGTAAAGGGCTGAGAATTACTCTTCAATTTTAGACTTCAAGTAATTTGGATGATATCCTTAGAAAGGAAAAAAAATCTAGGGTATAAGAATGACCTGACATGGCAGATTTAAAGCATTAACAAGTCATGAAATTAAATTATTGGCAAGGATTATTTTCTAACTAGACATTATGCCCGTTACAACTAGAACAGTAGTGCATAAACATTAGTTGGAACAGTCTATATTAAATGGCAAGGGACCTTGTATGTGGCTGTAATATGCGTCACTGTATTGTGTGCCTTTAATTTTCTCTCTCAGTAATACTGGTTTGTATTTCCTTAAAATGCCTGTAATTTTGTCTGACAGTAATACAGTGGAACCTCGGTTCACGACCATAATTCGTTCCAAAACTCTGGTAACCCAATTTGGTCGTGAACCGAAGTAATTTCCCCTATAGGATTGTATGTAAATACAATTAATCTGTTCCAGACCGTATGAACTGTATGTAAATATATATTTTTTTAAGTTTTTAAGCACAAATATAGTTAATTATACCATTGAATACACAGCGTAATAGTAAACTAAATGTAAAAACATTGAATAACACTAAGAAAACCTTGAACAACAGAGAAAACTAACACTGCAAGAGTTCGCGCTATAGCCTTACGACCCGCTCACTAAAAATACTTTTTTTTAATGAGTTTTAAGCACAGGGAAAAAAAGTGAACTTTTGAACAATCCGTAATTTAATAAACAACCAAGAAAAGTAACATTGCAATAATGCATGCGCGCGTCTGTGTGTGTGTGTGTGTGTCCCTCTCACGGGCCTGCGTGTGTGTGTCTGTCTTTCGCGTGTGTGTCTCTCTTAAGCGGGTGCCTCTGTGTCTGTGTGTGTGTGTCTCTCTCTCTCTCGCGCGTGCCTGTGTGTGTGTGTGTGTGTGTGTGTGTGTGTGTCTGTCACGCGCGCGCGCCTGCATGTGTGTCTCATCGGATTGGCTGGCCCAACACTATTTCAGCCGTGGAATGGCCAAATGGGGGAGGCAGCTTGATGGATGAGGTCTCCAGGACTCTAAAAATATCCTTATCTTATTATGTGATATCATCTACTGTTAAATTCTGCTGTGTACTTCTAAAATTTTTATTTTTATGCTGTATTAAGGATTTGTTCTGTTCTGTGTATTGTATTGTATTGACCCCCTCCTTTTGACACCCACTGCACGCCCAACCTACCTGGAAAGGGGTCTCTCTTTGAACTGCCTTTCCCAAGGTTTCTTCCATTTTTCCCTACAAGGTTTTTTTTGGGAGTTGTTCCTTGTCTTCTCAGACAGTCAAGGCTTGGGGGCTGTCAAGAGGCAGGGCCTGTTAAAGCCCATTGCGGCACTTCCTGTGTGATTTTGGGCTATACAAAAATGAATTGTATTGTATTGTCTGTCGCGCGCATGCCTGTGTGTGCGTGCCTGTGTGTGCGTGCCTGTGTGTGCGTGCCTGTGTGTGTGTGTGTGTGTCTGTCGTGCGCGCGCGCGCCTGTGTGTGTGTGTCTGTCTCTCGGGCTCCTGTGTGTGTGTCTGTCTCTCGGGCGCCTGTGTGTGTGTGTCTCTCTCTCGCGCACGCACCTGTGTGTGTCTCTCTAACTGCACACACAGGGAATGCACAGGAAGAGACTGAACACGTGCCATGTGGCCCCGTGCATGCGCACTTCACCAGAAGACACACCCATGGACACCTGGACGCATACAGGGGTTTTATTAAAGAGGATTAAGCAACTGGGTTGGAACAAAAACCTGCAGCCACTGCGGCCCTCCAGGACTGACCTTGCCCACCCCTGAACTAGTTCCTTGGTTTTGCAGATCTTAAGTTGCAGACAATTTTTTCTGCACCCAAAAAGAAAGTTCTCCAGCTGAGTCCTTCTCCACTTATGGGGTGTATCCCCTATATTGATACATCACGTAAGTGCAGAATCATCCAAGAATTTCTGCAAGTGACATGACCTGGTGTTATATTTGCAGTCGGAGGTATACAGAGAGAAGGGAAAATGAGACAACTATTCACTGTGATGCTCCAGTGTTTCACAAATTCGTATCAGAGACAAACTCCTTGAGTCTCATAAACTGCGGTCTGTCCAACACATTATCCAGGACTCCATAGGTTCATCCACCTGCATACGTTTGAACTTACCTCTTGATAGGGATGGCTGGATGGTACTGAAGACACTGGAGAAAGCACAAAACATAGTCCTTACAGTGCTGCCAGCTTTGTCCATATGAGAATAAGCCCTGTGAAGCAGATGGATACGTGTATTCTCCACTCCAATCTTTATCCACTAGGCAAACTGCATCAGGTCCAGGTGATCTGCTAGAAGAGGACCTGTATAGTCCAGGACCATCCTCACATAGGTTGTAAGAGCTGATATGTCAGTGCCACTGATCTGTAGGCATTAGGTAAAGAGGTGCCTGCCTTCTTTGGAACAGGAATAATGCAGGATGTTTTCTACAGGAGTAGAACTTTTTGCAGCCTTAATGATTGACTGAACAGGCGACAGAGTTGGTCAACACAGACCTTAATAACTAAAGGACTAACTCCAACTGACTAGCAGAATTGGTATCTTCATGATGTCAACACCCTATCTTGTCATCAGAAAACAGACCTTTATGTAACATTTTAGGATAGTACTGTAATTTGCTGCCTTAATTTTGTTTTCTAGCGTTACAAGTCTTCAATGTCTGGGGTAGCAATTATTTCCACATGTTTTATGGTAGATTCTGTGTACTGTACTTAGAATGATGCATGTTGTAGCAGTTCTGACAAATGTAGCACTTTTCATCCTGTTAGGAGGTAGATTAGTTGCAGTCTGCTCAAAATACAGAATCTGAGTCTCTCATAGACTTCTGACAAACTGTTGTCAAAATGATGTGTACTTTTTTAGGTTTTAACAGCTTTAAGCCCAGATTTATTAAGCACTTTGGTAATGACGGTCATATGTACTGTTTCTCCATTCTCCCACGCTCATTTTCATAGAGATACCAGTGGCCTCTTTATCTAGGGATCTTCTATCATGGATACATGATTTGGAGGGTGCCCTGTTTTACAGATTCACATCTGTCCCATATTTTATTGATGTGTGAGTTTTTCATTGTCTTGTACCTTTTTTAATACCATTCTTCTTATTATTGCCTTCCATAGCAACATCTCAAAATATTATTCTGTCTTCATATCCTAATATTTGTTAGGAGATGCATTAACTAACTGTGGGACTCCCCAGAATCAGGTGTGATTAACCGGAGCTCGTGGGAGGTGCATTTTCTACCCACAGATGGAGACAATTCAGATAGTTATATGACTTCTAAAGACAGTTGATTACACCAGAGATTATTTAGGCATGTCAAAGCAAAGTGGGGGATTCTTATTCAGTTCTGTTTTTAATTTATAATTCATCTTGAAGAGTCTTTAGAGGTTTGTATTTACTTAGACATTTTAGAATTCTTTGTCTAAATAAAGACATTTAAGTGATACATACAAAATTCACAATTGAGTGTCATAAAGTTTCGTATTAAATATATTTTATAGTCAAAGCTGAAGTGTAGGTTACACATGACGCAGTGGTAGTGCTGCTGCCTTACAGTATGGACACTGGGCCTCGCATCCTGTTGCTCCCTTCATGGAGTTGGCATGTCTTACCCAATGTTTGCTTGAGTTTTCCTTGGGTGCTCCTGTTTCCTCCCACTATCAAAATACTTGAAGTTTAGATGTATTACCAATACTAAATTTGTCCCTAGTGTGGGGGTTTGTTGTGAGAGTGTGTGTTTTCACCTTAAGATGGCACCCTGACCAGGCAGTGTTTCTGTTGGAACCTGTTGCTTGCTGGGATAAGCTCTAGCTACAAGATGATCAATTTCTAGATTAGTCCTGGGAGGTTTACCGGTTCATACTAAAAACTGCTTTTATTTTTGTTATGACATGGATTTTTCTTATACCACAATACCGGTTTAAATAGCCTAAACAACGTTTGCACCGTGGCGCAGCAGGAAACTGTTTAAGGGGGGACGTTTTTCACTGCTACACCGCTAAACACACATGCAACTGAGTACATGTATTAGTGGAGTTATTGAGCAGTCAAAATGGACAGAGAACATTCAGAAACTGAAGCTGTAGCAGACAATAAAGTTGAATATAATAACAAAGAAGAACTTTTCCCGAAAAAAAGAGCCATGTCTGCTGTCTGTTGTCAACACAAGCAATTTGCTGCACCACCTTAGCCGCAAACATGCTTTGGAGTACCATGAATGTATGAAAATAAGATTGGCACCCTCCACGTCCTCAGGTAAAACTGAAAAAGCTACAGCTACAGTCAGATGTCACTTGTAGACGCGTTTGCTAGAGGTACTGCCTACGACAAAAAGAGCAAGTGGTGGATCAAGATAACCAACGCCATTACAATCCAGATAGCTAATGTGTCAGTGGACAGAGATTGTTAACATTAACAGAAAGTGTAGTTGGTATACAAAACATATTATTTATTCCTTTTCTAAGACATGTTCAGCGCAATACAAGTTTTGAAAAGCACCTCTGGATATTTTACTAAGTCTAAATGCCTCTTTGGATGGTTGAAAATATGTTGTCAAAATTTTAGTTGTTTGCAAAATTTGTTCAGTAAAAAGGTTCTATATTTTGACTGCAACTGCCATGCAATGTGATTCCTTCTCTTCATTAGTGCCACCCCCTTGAAAACTATCACTTTATGGGGCCATGCAAACCTGTATTAATACTCGTGTGCACATTAAAATGTTTTTTTGTACAATTCTCATGACAGTGGAATAGGTTTTTCTTAGCCAGTCTACTGCCGTAATTGCAGTGGAAATTGTGGTTAACATCCAATCATGCATGGGGAAAAAATACAGTCGAATTCCGTGAAACCGGTATAATTTTGAAAAATACCGTGATATAGAATTTTGGTCATACCGCCCAGCACTATTCTGGATACATGGGTTTAGAAAAATGTATGCTGAAGTGTAATACGGAATTAAGTAATGTTAGTTAAAATCTGGATGGTTTATATTAAAGTTCAGTCTAGAAAATATAAACCCAAAAATGTAGTCATTTTTTCCAAAAATTGCTGTAATATTAAAGAAATAAATAACTTATATAATATTTGCAACAAACAGTCTGAACATGGACAGCTGTGGGTCAAAGATATCTCTTAACGAAATCTCTGTTAATTTTGTAAATCAGTGGTGAAATCTTCATACCCAAATATGCATACATTATATAAATTTTGTACCTGCAGTTATTTTTAGACTGGACTAAAATGTTAAAATAATAATTGCATTACATGATGCATCCCATCATTTTGCTTCCAAGACAGTGTAATGGTATCTTGTTATGTATCAGTGTGAATTTATGTGTATTTAATGTTGTATTCAGTCATATCACATGCACTTCAGAACAGGTCATCCACCTGAAGCTAAGCATGTTCGGGCCTGGCCAGTACTAGGGAAAAGCGTGGCATGTTGCTAGAAGAGGTGTTTGCAAGTCCAGCAGGGAGTGCTTACCCTGTGGTCTAAATATGTATACCAATACCCCAGTGCAGTAATTGGGGACATTGTGCTGTTAAAATGGCGCAGTCCTTCAGATCAGATGTAAAAATTAAGTCCAGACACTCTGTGGTCATAAAAGATCCATGGATATCCTTTGTAAAGAGTAGAGTGTATCCCGATGTCCAGACTAAATTGCCCACCATTGCCTTGTCATTCTGGCCCCCTAATCTCTCTCACCACTTCACCATCTAATAGCTCATGTGTGGTGAGTGTACTGGCACAAAAATGGCTACCGTCACATCATCCAGGTGGATGTTACACGTTAGTGGTGGTTGCAGTAGGTCCCCACTCATTGAAGCACTTTGAGTAGTGAGAAAAGAACTATATAAATGTAAAGAATTATTATTATTATTGTTGTTGTTTTTGTTAATTTTGTGTTATCTTTCATGTATTTGTTATTTCAGAGTAGTTCTCACACGTCCCTATTGAGTTTGTCTGTTTGTATTTTCACCTAACAATGTCTGTTTACTTTTTTAAAAGCATAAGTGATTCAATCTGTGTATAATCGAATCATCTCAAGCATTATCCACTTATTACTGTGGCAAGGCATTTGCACACAACATATCACTCATGCAGCTTAGAAACAAATCTGGAAAGATTCAAACACAAAAGAAACCAAAGAAATCTACAGAAACTGCAGTTTAAGGAATAAAGAAATGAAGAAAATACATTGGTGTTATTGTCTTAGAAGATGACAAATTAATGTTTGGTGTTTTAAGAAAGGCAGTGTAGTTTGATCATTTGTGAGTTAAGTTTCCACCGATTGTGCATACTGTATATGCAAGGCACTGTGATCCAAATGAAAAAAATTACCTTAAACAGTTGTTGTCCTAAGTATCTCAACTTGTAAACTGCATTTCGGATGGGGGTTTAATGTAATATGGTGCTATATAAAGCAATTTTTGTTCTTAAGTTTTTGCATTTTGTCTTATACAAAGCTATCCAGCATGCCAAAATTAGAAATTTAATGTCTCTTAGTATCATTAAAATATTCTTAGGGCCTGCAGTTTACATATTTTTAATAACATTTGGCCATAATTTCAGTAAGTTGTGCTGTAAAATTTGTTAGGTATATGTCAAAGTTCCTTCTTATAACTGACAGAATTTTGTGTTACATTTGTTGTGTTGATTTCAATGTCCTGATTATTTTCAAAATTATAATCTCATTGGCTGTGTATTACACCAGTGGTGGTGGTGTATGCTGTAAATTGTATATTGGTATATTTCACGTTTTAGAAACATGAAGGTGTGCTGTAATGACATCATGCAGTCTTCTAATGTGACATACACTGTAATATTTATTTGCGTAATCTGACATCCTCTGTGTCAAGAACAGCAACTGCAGTCAGCTGTTTAGTGGTCTCAACCTCTATTTGGCATGTGTGAGAATCCAATACACAACAGAAAGACCTTCACATTTAATTGTTATAGTTGGTCTGTCTTTCTTTGATAATTACCATTTTTCTCTGCATTATGATAGAAATGTACAGTACAATACAGTTGAACAATAAGTGTGCTAGCAAGTTTTAGGAGTTTTCAGTATTACTCTCTTAAAGTTCATACTCTTGCTTGATGTGAGTGGCCATCTGAAGGGAATTATTAATTCTGCTTTCTGTTGGTGTAATGTTAGGCTATGCATCCATTAGACAATCCTGAAGGAACCTTCAGTTGTGCTTTTAGATAATGATCCCAAACATAAAATCAAGTCTGCAACTAAATTACTCAATTCAAAGAAATTCAAAGTTCAAGGTCAGGTTTATTGCCACTTGTACAGAACACAGTGAAGTTCTAGCCTTGTTGTCTGAATAACATGCACCACATCACTACTCTCAATGGAGTCATGATCATCAAGTGTAATTAGTCACCTTCATCTTATAACAGAAGTGATGTGTTTTGAAAAGTAATCTGAAAAGCGTTGAGTGACTGGGAAGTTATTCAGATGTTCAGAAAAAAAAAACATAGTGAGATGGGATACCCATACTTTTGAGCATGACTAGATCTAGTTCTCAGAGTGACAAAAATGTTAGAGGGTTGTTAACCTAACAGTTGATGAGCACAATCTTATGCAGGCTGACAGAAATACAGTGGTTGGACCCTTTACATGCAGTTGAAAACTCAAACGTTTGGTAAGATGTCGCTTCTCCTCTCTGGAGTGCTCTGTGTAGCTGTGTAAAACTCACTCTTCTGTCTGAAGCAAGTGCAAGGTAGAAAACATTATTGAAAAGGTTACCAGACCATTTCAGGGCACACTGATGCGCACACCCACATTCACTTGTATAGAGTCAATCTAGTGTTACCAGTTACCATAACACACAAACATTTTTGGAAAAGAAAATTAGAAGAAATCCCATTTTTTATTCACATACTAACAATCTTTTTTAAATAGCACCCTTCTGTAGAGATCAAGATGCTTTACGGGTACATTTTCTTTCTTTTATTTCTGTATATTTTTTTTACAGCTGGAGCACAGGCAGGTTAAGTAACTTGCTCAGGGCCACACCACTTCGAATTAAAGTGTAAACATAGTGTTTTTAAATCCAGTTAGATATCCACTACACCACACTGCCTGCTTTTCTTTACAAATTATTAGCACTGGGATAAATACTAGATCCAATTTATATTACATTAATGAAGGAATACAAATAATTATAATTGATTAACAAATGTCTTTTTTTCCTGTAGTGCAAAACTACAACTTGCTCTGTTTTATTTTTCAGACTGTTTGCAATGTGGTGGTCGTGGCCTGCTGAAGAGTTTTATCAAAGCTGCATTGCTTCGGTAAGTACAGTATTATTAATTTTTTTGTTCTATAAATTTTTGATGTATTTGTTAAAAGATGAATTCACTATTTTTTAGTCATTAAAAAAAAAGTGTTTTTTTTTTCCATAAATGTTGCATGCATTAATTGTTCCATGGAAACATGCATTGTTAAGTGAAGCTGTATTTATACATTAAATCAGTATTGGGGCTGCTGCTTTTTTAATATACATAAGTGATCTGGGCAAAAATAAAATTAATAAGCTTGTTTAGTGTGTGCATGTGATACCAAACTGTTTAGCAGGAAAGATAATGTAGAAACATTTAAATTGTTATAGAGCAACTTGGGCAAGTTTGTGGCAGATGAAATGTAAAGAAAGTAAATGTACAGTATTAGATGTAGAAAGTAGAAATGTTAGATTTGAATATGCAATGGGTGGTCTGACAGTTGAAAGTAACCCTTACGAGAAGGATGTGGGAGTCATAGTGGACTCATTGCTATCTACTGTAAATTCAGACAGCATACAGAGGTTATAGGATGTTAGGTTTTGTAACTCAAGGTATATAATGCACTAGTGAAGTCTCGCTAGTGGAGTACTGTTTGCAGTATGAATGAATATGGATCCATATTACAAAAAAGATGTACCAGCATTAGAGAAAGTCAAGAGGAGAGCGACTAGGCTGATTCCAGGATTGAGAAGTTAAAGGAGTTTAACATTTTCATGTAAAGCAAATAAAGATTAAGAGGTGGCATGATTAAAGGGTTCAGAATTATAAATGAAATTAGTACAGTTGATCCCAGCTGTTAGTTTAAAACAACAACAACAACATTTATTTATATAGCACATTTTCATACAAAAAAATGTAGCTCAAAGTGCTTTACATAATGAAGAATAGAAAAATAAAAGACACAGTAAGAAAATAAAATAAGTCAACATTAATTAACATAGAATAAGAGTAAGGTCCAATGGCCAGGGTGGACAGAAAAAACAAAAAAAAAACTCCAGACAGCTGGAGAAAAAAAATAAAATCTGCAGGGATTCCAGGCCATGAGACCGCCCAGTCCCCTCTGGGCAATCTACCTAACATGAATGAAACAGTCCTCTTTGTATTTATGGTTTTCACGGAAGGACTTGATGATGATGATGATGATCACGTGGACTTCTGGCTTTTAGTCCATCAATGCTGGGGCATCATGGTGCTTTGAGTAGGTTGGTGGTGGCGCAGGCCACCACCACAGAGAAACCGGAAAAAGAAACAGAAGAGAGAGTAGAGGTTAGTACGGAATTTAGAGCCACCATGAATAGTTATTATGATGAATTGAACATACAGAGTATCAGGATTAAGATAAAATGAAGTTATGAAAAGGCCATGTTAAAGTAATGTGTTTTCAGCAGTGTTTTAAAGTGCTCCACTGTATTAGCCTGGCGAATTCCTATCGGCAGGCTATTCCAGATTTTGGATGCATAAGCAGCAGAAGGCCGCCTCACCACTTCTTTTAAGTTTAGCTTTTGGAATTGTAAGGAGACACTCATTTGATGATCTAAGATTACGATTTGGAATATAGGGTGTCAGACATTCCGATATATAAGATGGAGCGAGACTATTTAAGGCTTTGTAAACTATAAGCAGAATTTTAAAGTCAATTCTGAAAGACACAGTTAACCAGTGTAGCGACATCAAAACAGGAGAAATGTGTTCGGATTTTCTTTTCCGAGTTAGGATTCTAGCAGCTGCATTCTGCACTCGTTGCAAATGATTTATGTCTTTTTTGGGTAGTCCTGAGAGCTGTGCGTTACAGTAATCTAATCGACTAAAAACAAACGCGTGAATTAATTTCTCAGCATCTTTCAATGATATAAGAGGTCTAACTTTGGCTATATTTCTTAAGTGAAAAAATGCTGTCCTAGTGGTCTGAAAAATAAAATAAACTAGCTGAAATGAAGTACCTGGCATTGCCCGGGAGGAAAATAAATTGTTTTTTTTTTTAAATTGTGTGAGAAAAATATAATTAAAAAAAACAGAACTTTAAAAATAAAAATAAATTAACAAACAATGAAGACTCACTAACGTGCTTGTCATGCGTATGTATGTTATCCTCCAGTTGATGCTCAGAACCCGCCAACTCTATTTAATTTCAAAAGTAACAGGGGAGCAGTGGTGTTCAAATATAAAGAATGCTGGCAGTCACCTCCAGTTCGCCCTGTGGTGGTCGTTCCGAGTGTCAACTGGATGATAACATGCATACAAGATGGCAAGATCACCACCCACCCTACACAGAAGAGGGTGGGTTAGGGTTGATTTCACCCTAATAATAATAAAAATTCTTTGTATTTATATAGCGCTTTTCTCACTACTCAAAGCACTCAGCAATTGCAGGTTAAGGGCCTCGCTCAAGGGCCCAACAGAGCAGAGTCCCTTTTGGCATTTATGGGATTCGAACCGGCAACCTTCCGATTGCCAGTGCAGATCCCTAGCCTCAGAGCCGCCACTTCGCCTACTATACTGTACACCCTACAGTATTTTTAGTCAACCAATGAGAAACATGTGTACCAAGTTTCATGAAAATCGCTCCAGCCTTTCGGAAGTAAAGCTGGAACATACATACATACACACACACATACATTGACTTTTATATATACAGTATAGATTATTCAACAAGAACACAGGGAAATGGTTAGAAACGTGTTAAGGGCAGGTTCCTCACAATTGTTAGAAACTTTTTCTTCATTCAAAGAACCACAGACACATGGAATAAATTACCAAGTAGTGTGGTGGAGAGGAGGATTTTAGGGAACTTCAGATCTCGACTTAATGTTATTTTAGACAATCTAGGTGAAAAGAATTTTCAGTTTTGCTGGGCTGAATGGCCCATTCTTATTACAATTGTCTTAATAAAGAAAATAAATGCGTCTTCCTTAGTGGCTTACAATTGGAGCCAATGAGGCACCAGAAAAAAAAAACAAAAAAAGAACTTTCAAACTTAGTCCTTTTTGAAGCAATAGAAGTTGCAGTTTCATAAACTTGCCTACCATGTTCTTTATTATTGGCAACAAGATGAAGTTGGAAGTAATTAGTTTTATAAATTGTAAATAATTATTTATGATCTTACATTCTGGGTGCTATATTGAGGGAAGAATATATGTTCTTATCACAGACTTTGTAAAAGATGGTCAAGAGAAAATTGAAAGTGCAATAAGTAAAACACATTCAGTTCCTCTTTAGCATACATTGCCTTTCAGCTAACGCAGTTTCAGAAATATCTGATTGTGAAATTAAAATGAAACATTAGAAAACATACATAACATGATTATCAGATAGGTTAGGGTATTAGTTAACTGTTTTGAAAGAAAGGAGACAAATACCACATTTTTATTTATTAAATATTTTATAACAAGTATTCATATTAAACAATAAGAGTTATAATGGAATGTTCATATATTCTGTTATTAAGAGTACCTGTGGTGCTTGAAAACAGCTTTCATAGAGAGCAGATTCCAACACAAATGATGTAAAAATGTAGTTATTTTTGTAAAATTGTCTGCGGTTAACTTCAGAAAGATTATGGCTAATTGTAGTTCATATTACATAAGTTTAACATTTTGAAACAAGTACCTGATGGAGAGTTAAGATCTCTGTTGAAATCTCAAAGTAAACTTTTTGTTTTCAAAGTACCATGATGGATAGTAGGTGATTGTGGTACTTTGCCAGTAAATTATAGCCATTAGTGAAATGTAGAGTTGTTATCTGTAGATGATGCAACTGTGGGGATCTTTCCTGCTTATGGAGCTCTGTTTCTGTCTAACCCAGGTCTACATAAGTGACTTTTTACTTTCCTTGTGTGCTTTTTTTTAACTTTTATGATTGCAAAGATCATTTACCTTAGTTAGTACATCTAGAAGTAGCAGGTGAAGTGATTTAGTTTGGCAGACATTTGTATATGCAGCCTAATTATGAGTTGTCTGCTGGCATTTCAATAACATATTATGAATCTGCTGTCAGGAACAGCTATTTAATTAGTAAAAGAGGAAATTATACAAGATTAAATAACATCTCAAGATACATTTGAAAAAGTTAAATCAGTAATTTGGTCACTTGGGATATTTCTCTGTTTTAATATAGTTGATTTTGAAAGTTTATGAATGCTTTTAAGCTTTTTTTTGTTTCTCAGATTTCATAAGTTTGTACCTTTTTGTTAAGAAATCACTCCATCATTAATGGAAATGGCTTGAGTGTATCCTATGGTGAACTGGCAAACTGCCTTTTGGTCAGTGCAGAAAGGAAAGGCTCTGGCTTCCATAGACCTTTAAATCAGATATGAAGAATGAATTTGATGACTGATAAATAATCTATTCATCCATATGTTGTTCAACATTCTTATCCATTTTAGTTCTGCAATGAGGTGATTTACAGTATCTTCTAATAATTGTTCAAGTATAGCCTTGGCTTGTTTTTTCTGTCTGCTTTTCTATTATTGTTAAATCTGAATTATTATTTTTCATGTCTTTGTTATTTTTGTTTTTTTATTGTTGTGTAATTGTGTTCTATCGCTCTAAATGTGCTTACATTCTGTGTGTTCTGTGAGTGGTACTCCCAAGAGAGTATCTCCCTTTAGCCATTTAAGTCCCAGGAAAGATGGTCTTATGCAGTACTGCATTGAAACTCCTTGGAATCTTTTAAAGATATTATTGGTTTTGTTTTTGGAATTACTGTATGTTTTTTTCAAACTATTTAGTGCTCTGATGGTTTTTGGGCTGTTCTCTTTGATTTTGGATTAGGATTTGGTTACCAGGGATTGCCTTTTAGGTAATTCCTTTTTGATCATCTTGAGGCTTTTTTGTTATTGTTCATTTTTTGTGAACAAATATATTCGTCGATAAACAGTATTTGCTTAAAAGACTTCAGGCTGGAGTTTTCACATTTAAACCCCCTTGTAGGGCATTTTGCATATTTTGGGACTTTAAGGAGCCCTTTTTAACTTTAAAGGCCAGTTTCCCTATTCCTGTTTAGGCCAAAGACAGAAAGTATGTGATAATGACAAACTGGTCAGGGGTGAGCTTCTTCTGAGCTGACCAGTGAATGTCCACTTCTGCTTTGTGGCTACTTTTTGAGGCCTCAAACTTTTTCGCTATGTCTGGGCCTCCACTTCATAGCAGTAACATTGGATGCAGCTTTTGAAAGGACTAATTTAGAATTGACAATTAACCTAACACAAGGTTTTAGAGGTATGGGTATGCCCAAGTAATCCTTCCAGAAACAATATTTAAAATCTTTTTAAACATGGATGAAACACATCTGAGTGGATTTCCTTTTCATGGCACACATTAGACATTTTTACACCTGATATGTATATCTCTGTGGTGGGATTCAAATCCCTGATCCGTCAAAGTCTGTGCAAAATTTGCTGGTTCTTCCATGCCTTTGTCAGATTCTCTGGGAACTACAGCTTCCCCAAATCACAGAGATATTCAGAATGCTACAGAATTCAATTATAGTGATTTTATTAACAATAATAGCCAAATTACAGATGTTACATGAGCATGTCAACAGGCAAGTGGATCTTGAACACCTTGTTACCTTTTGGAGCATCTCACCTAGCTGTTCAGCACAAAGTATAACACTTTCAGTGTTTCTTTCTCTCCGTCTCTTTCGATCTACACTGTTGCCAGAAGGGGGTTAGACGCAGCTCACCTTCCGACTCCACGCTCAGTGAAGGACTGTCTATGAGGAACTTTCAAACCCCAATCAGGGTTTGTTCTGGCCATGTCCATGAATTACTTCTAAACCCAGGGGATTCTTCCAGTTTGTATCCCAAGACACAGGTTCAGATCTATCTCTAGGGGCCACTGATGTCCCTGCAACAATGAGCCTTTCATTGCTTTTAAAAAGAAAGGTCATTAAGACCGCATCTTTGATATTTATCCAATCAGAGAGGTAGCATAGCCCCATACATTACCTCCTCCTCCTAGAGATGTGTACCTTCTGTTTGTTAGAAAGTGTTGATTTTTGTTGGCATTTCATCTCACATTATATGGTATCTTTGACACCTGCTCCTCTCTCCTCTCCTCCATCCCCTTCTTGGGTGCCTTTCCCACAAGCACTTTTGAGACATCCCTTGTACAAACAAATCATGTCTCCACCCTCTGCCTTTCCTTTGGTAGTGAGCTGACAGCAAATATCCCTGCCAGTGTATACTGTCCTTTCCTATGGCCTTGCTGAAACCTGCCTCTGCACTATACAGCCCCTTTCATACCTGTAGTCCTCCTGACTACCAGCCCACTCATCAAACTAGAAAAAAAGAAAATTAAGAAATTATATTCCTTTTCAAGATGAACTGTGTCTTTGAAGATATTGCTCATGCCGCCGCAGAATAATTCCTTTGTAGTTTACTGCTTACAGATTATTGTCCCAAATTTAGGTAGGATTTACAAAGAGGATTGTTGAGTAATCGTGCTAGTCTGTCTTTTATTGTATTTGTGGTTAGCTGATTAAGGTGTCTAGAGGAGCAGTCAGCCTGAAGCCATACAAAGAAAAAAATCCAGTTAAAAATAATTTTACCAGAGCTGAAATCCACCAGGAATTAAGTGCATGTTAAGCAAGCACAGGAAAAAGAAAATAAAGCATATTTTCTTTATTTTCCTTGATGCCAAGGATCTGTGCTACTGCTCCACAGATACAGCATACAGGGTACAAATCCTAAACCAGTTTGTTACCTGTGTGAAGTTAACTTGTTCTACCTTTGTTTGCCTTAGTTTTTCACTAGGCAGTCCAGTTTTACATCTTCATCCCAAACAGGTGGATGTTTAGCTAATAGGTGATTCCAGAGTAGTCATTAATGAGTGTGAGTATTGGTTGTGTGAATGCGTTGGCCCAACTATGGCTTGGTGCCCTTTTAAGGTCTAATAATACTTGACATATTCCTATTGCTGCTGAGAATTTGCATTTGGATAAAGTGGGTTTAAGGATTTTTTTGGGATTGTTTTAAGTGGTCATATCTCATATCTTCATTAGAAGTATAAACCCCAAATTGCCCAGACTGTGGGGTCCTAAAGTACATTTCATTACCACTAAATAAGATTTATTATTTATATACGATGGGTAAAAAATAATAAACTCTCATCTCCAATTATCAGTAAATAAACAAATTAAAATGTTTACATATAAAAAAAAATTAGTTTTTTTTTGGTGCTTGCCTTCTAGTTGGTAGGCCTTGAGCAATATGTTAGTAAAGAATAAGAAGCTTAATGAAAGAGACGAGACCATTCAGTCAATCAAGCTCATTTGGCAAATATACAGTATGTGCTAGGTTTTGTTTAAAATAACATTAGGTGCTTTTATTTTCACTTTGCTATCAAACTTTGAAATGTCTAAGGTTATGTATTATATTGCAGTGCATTACTTGTTTTCAGGGTCTTGACCAGCTGACATAGGAAATGCTTTGATGAATACTCTACGTTCATTTATTTAATGAGGAGTGAGGCTTGTCATTCTTCTTTTTAATTTACAGGAATGAAACTGTCCATGTTTTTGAATTTGAGATTTCACAGGAAGAATTGTACTCTGGATTGACTGATGGAACATCTTCAAGGTTTTTATCACACAGGGCCTTTGTTGATAATACATGATAATATATTCTAAAAACATCATAGTAGAAATGAATGTTGTTAATTTCTTCAATGAAGAAATAGTACATGCCAAATATAATTTTGTAGACATATATGCTTGGATATTTACAGCTGCTCTATACTACAAGCTGGCGAACATATGATATTAATGCCCATGATCCTAAGTTAAATACCATACTTCTTCATTAGGGCCCTTTTTAATTTCTATTTAACGTGTACTCTCTGTGTGTGTGTGTGTGTGTGTGTGTGTGTGTGTGTGTGTTTGTGGGCCTACTTATTGATGGACTGGCTTTTAACCTAGACCATGCAGTTAATGCTTCTGGGGTGGACAGGCAGTATGGCATTGAATTTTAGATAACAGGTTATTGTGCAAGTTACTTATTATGTATTTGCTGTAACTGTAATAAATAAATGAACAGTTACTCAATTTGCTTTAACTGTAATAAATAAATGAATAGTTACACAATTAAACAATACCCTGGTTGTGTTAGTCCCCTTGATTAAAAGCTAATGTACAGTAATAATAATACACCCTTAATAGAAAAAATAGGTGCAGAAAATCTGTGATTGGATAGATTGATCGATTACTGTTTAATTACTATTATTAGCTATAGTCTGTGACAGAATTTGCTGTACTCATTAGCAGTGGTTCAGTTTCCATATAGAAAACCATGGGAGAGTGGCATAATAAGATTGAAAAGAGGGCTATAAATCAGGATCTCCATAGAAGATGAATTGCTGGATGAAATCCAATCAGGATCACATTGACATTACTACAGAATTATTGTTAGAGAGTGCGACAAAGACATGCTGATTAGCTGAACAAACAATTGAGTGACTCGGGCAGATCTTATGAAATTGCATCATAGAACCTATGTTATTTCCAGTTAATGAATGAATGTTTTCAAATATTGTGCAATAACTCCGCAGAAAGTACTTTACAGAGATTACAAGATTACAATAATAAAGGCTTCTCTTGGCTCACTTTGCAACTCAGCATTGGTAAGGAAGAATGCAACAAGAGTTGTGAATCTTTTAAAAAAGAATTCAAATAAAATCAAGGTAAGCAAGTCTCTTCCTTTAGTAATAGTAATTAGTTACTAATAAAGTAACTGGCTGGAATGAAATCCGGATTCAAGTTTGACACCATTTGGCTTAAAAGATATGTCTTCAATATTAACTTCAGTAATTAGATTGATAGGGTGTTTAATGTTGCCAGGTAGGAAAATAATTTATGGACCTATGCATTGTGTGATGGCAATATCCATTCTGAAGTGTAGGCATTTATAAGTTCAGTTCAGTTCAGGTTGTAGTGTGAGGCATTTTTGACTTTAATGTGAAAGAAGTTATTTTCATATTGACCCCAAACTTACAATAGCTGGAAAACAGTGTGAGAATTTTAAATTGTAGTAGTAGAAGGAATAGTAGTTATTATCAAGATAAACTTGTGGAAAAATCCATGAGTAAAACTCCAGTATTGTTAATGAAAGTAGAGGCTGAGGTGACAACAAAAAAAAAATGAATCTGGAATAATGGATATTCGTATAATTTGGGATGTTGTTTACAGACACACTGCATTGGCTCATTGCTTTTGTTAGGTTTCAAAAGACACTTGGTAAAAGATAATTCTGCTGAGGGTTTTGTTTTTACCTGTGCTGAACAATGTTACCCAAAACTGATTCCTGGCTGCGACAGAGACATTTATAATTATTTTGTGAGCATAAAATGCTGCCTCTTACCTCTCCAATTATAGATTGTTATTTGGAACACATGCATTTCATGTGTGCTCCGTTTCTACAGTAATCTGTGTAAACACATTGTTGAAACAGAAACGTTTTCATATTTGAGTAATAAATGTTACAAAATGTAGGCATAAACTATAGAATGTGTGAAGCCTGATTTCCAAAGATCAAATAAACACTTTCACAAAAGGCTCAAGAACGATACAACAGCTCTTGTGGTGTAGCGCTAAGATTTGCTGTCTCATAGCGCAGCAGGCTTGCCATACCTCAGAGACCCGAGTTCGATTCCCCACTGGGGAGGACGTTTTTTTTTTTTCTTTTTAACCTTCGCCGCTCTGCCTGCCTGCCTGCCTCCAAGTGTCTGCTTTCTGCGTGCTGGGGCGTTTTTGTTTTTTTTTTCTTCTTAAGTAAATCATTAAGTTTAAAATGTCGATAACGGTTATTTCTGTTGATTAATTCATGCTTTCATTCATTATAGCTAATACTGTTATCAAGTGGTAGCTATTTTTGCCTGTTGTATACAATCTATCTAGCGTCTTTCACATCTGTCTCCACTCTCACTGCCCGCTTGCCTGTGTGCAGCGTGTGTCGTTTGATATATGATTTAATGTATTTCTTTTTGACAATTCTCCAATTTGTAAAATACACATTCATTATATATAAAACTACTATATACCTAATACTGTTATGTATCTGTCTAGTGCCTTCTCTGTCTACCTATTATATAAGTGTCTTCCCTATTTATCCATTTATCTAGTGCCTTTCACATGTGAATGTACTCTCACTGCCTGCTTGCCTTTCTGCGGCACCTGTCATATAGTGCCTTTCACATCTATCTATCTATCTATCTATCTATCTATCTATCTATCTATCTATC
>JANRMT010062791.1:151904233-151914485 GCA_026402145.1 Polypterus bichir lapradei | reverse complement strand
ATCTATCTATCTATCTATCTATCTATCTATCTATCTATCTATCTATCTATCAACTTATGTCTGTGCATTATTCAGTGATCTGTCTGACAGTGTGTGTCTTACAGAACTTAAAAATAAGAACAGTTATAAGGACACTTGTTCATGTTAATTGCAGTCTCAGTTGTTAAAAAACATTTTAAAAGCGGCATCCCACATGTAAATATAACAATCTCATTAACTGACAGTGCATACCAATTTATAAATTTTATGTCCTTTTGAGGTTAAAAAGAAAACAAATAACACTTTCGCCCCTGCGGGGAAGTGAACTTGGGTCTCTGAGGCACGGCAGGACTGCTGCACTATGAGACAGCAAATCTTAGCGCTACACCACGGAAGCTGTTGTATCGTTCTTGAACCTTTTGTGAAAGTGTTTATTTGATCTTTAGAAATCAGGCTTAACATGTTCTATAGTATATGCCTACATTTTGTAACATTTATTACTAAAATATGAAAAAGTTTCTGTTTTAACAATGTGTTTACACAGATTACTATAGAAACGGAACACACATGAAATGCATGTGTTCCAAATAACAGTCTATTATTTTCACTCTAAGGGCTCATTTATACTTCACGCTCAGAACGCGTACGCGCCCGCATTAGGGCTGCCACGCGTCCCCAGCGTTCATTTCATGCGTCCTCTGAGCAGGTCCTCAGAAATTAACGCGACGCGTGCCAGCAAAAAGTCGGGGGGCGCAGTGTGCTAAAAGTCGGAATGTGACGTCAGAGTCTCTGTTTACTATCTACATGTGACAGAAAGCCTCTATGCAGATCCTACGGGGATCGATGTGCGTTGCTTTGCTGTTTGGTGAATGGTTTGATGTAGTGAAGCAAAATGCTGACATACAGATTCATTCGTAGTGATTTTATATTCAAGCGTCGCATATTCCCGATTGTAATGACACGATGCATTTAAAAGTCTCACATAACATCTTTGTGCTGTCTTTTTTTTTTTTGCAACTTAACAACAGCAACATAATGTATATTGCTGTATTTGAGCCACTGAGAAAAAAATAAAGGACACGGTGAAAACATGTATTTTGTGATTAAAGTGGAAATTTCGGCTTTAATCTCAGATTGCCCACTTTAACCTCGTAGTTTATTTTATCATTAAAGCAGACGGTTGTAAACGTCATCCCAGTTTTTAATCGCTGCGAGCTTCTTGGACCTGACAGCTGCGGCAAGCAGCAATATATCACCACACAGAAAAATTAAATGTATGATATTTCAACTCTCTGCACATTTAGAATCTTTAGATTTGTACTTGATATCACTTTCATGATTAAATGCATTAAAGTGTGTATGTTGCATTTTACATATAATTTTGTTTAAATAATGAATACTGTTAATAATTACACACATGGGGGTGACACGGCGGCGGAGCAATAGCACTGCTGTCTCACAGGGAGTTATGTTGCTGGTATATCCTGCTTGTATTTCACACTGTGCTCCGGTTTCCTTCCAAAGATATGCAGATTTGGGGATTTGGTGCCGCTAAAATGACGCTAGTGTATGCGAGTGCTTGTATTCACCTTGCGATGAGCGGAGACCTTGTCCAGGGATTGTTTCTCAGTCGTGCCCAATGCTTGCTGGAATGGACACATCCCTGGATTTATGGATTTAATCAATAAACATCCTTTTCAGAGATATTGCGGTAAGGTGTTATCGGAATTTAATAGGTGTTTTAGGCAATTCACAACACAGAGAAGCCGAACATGTTCTCACCGTGATAATATCTCGCACTGCCACCTGGTGGATTCCTCCAGATTTACGTAAAGTACGCGCACAAGTATAAACACTACAACGCTTGCGTAGCAGGAGCGTCCTCTGCAGCATGCGTCGTGTCGCGTGAAGTATAACTCCGGCCTAAAACTCCAGCAGTTCAGTCACGCCCAGATAATCAAACAAGGCATGAGCTGGGAAAACTTAGTGAATGTTCTGCGACGGTGGGGAATGGAATAGCTGGCTGCTTGCTGTCCGTCTTAGTCGGCACATTTAGAAGACAAACGACGCTGGCGGAGAGGTGCGAACGGTTTTAAGGTGGGCCGGATCTACGTGTTTTTTCGTAGAATCTGGTAATTCTAGTGTTAAAAAACCTTTCTCATTGTTCCTTTGAAATCCTGACTTGTTAATCTTTTTGTATTTGCTGCTCTCAGAAAGTTTAGTTAAGGTAATGCCCTCTACTGGTAAGGAGATGTACTGGCCCTCAGCCAGACTTGTTTACTTGTTATTGTAAGCTGCCTTCTGGAATCAATATTATTAGTTGCTAGAATTTAATGTTCTCTTGTGTTCAATCATCTGACATTGAGTTCCGCCCTGAGACTTGTGTTTGCTGAAATCCTGCAAATGATCTCAGCTTACAGAGTCCCTCAGCTTCTGTTTTACAGCTAATGTAATGCACTACTTTGTGTCATTTTATTCCATTAACTGAATTGTTTTTAAAGTGTTTTATGGTCATGTCCACTGTTGCAGTCATTAACTTACAGAAAAAAGAGTTCAGACTCATTATTACTTACAGAAGGAGAAATATTGAGGAGTACTATAGCTTACAGTGTTTGTGCCCTTGAGTCTTATGGTGGCACTGATGGAACGGATGTGTAACAAAGCTGCTAGGCTGAAATAAACCACTGCAGGGAAATTTGTGAACTATAAAACCTGACAGTAAAGTCTGACTTGGGACCTATGATTGTAAAATGCTGCTGCTCCATACTCATGCCTCACCCAATTACACCTATTATGTTTAATATGAAAATAAGTTCTGATTGTTATATGTTAACTCCTATTTTAGCCAATGATTTTTTTGAACAAACCTGAATAAATTGAACTTGACAAGTGACTGTTCAGCATTGAACAGTGAACATTCAATGAAAAGGAAATACATAAAATAAAGCTTAATTGATGCACTCTCTTATCACTGCAATCCAAGTTTGATTCCAGCTGGGGTGCCTTTTGTGTGAAATTTGTATGTGGTCATATTGACAATGCAAGTTTCTTCACAACACTGTGGTGTCTTCCAACAAACTATGCTAACAGGTCCATTAGCCTGGTGTAAATGACTGCCTATGGGTTGGTTAGTAATGCTATGTGTTGGAGGACTCACTTTATCCAGGTTATACTGACGGGCCATAGGTCATGCTAAGCTCATTTATATATTAATGTCATGCAATAATGTAAATATTTAATTAGTCTTTCATTGCCAGTCCATTTTAATCCCTTTTATTTCCCAGTCTTGTCTTTCATAATGGATACACAGATCCTCTCAACTGGATTAGCAATGAAAAACCCTTTGACTTCAGCATCCAGTCTATAAAGGCACAAATTGACCAGTCAAAGGATAAGGAATCAGAAGCTAAAAATATCATCCTAGTTCTAGATTCACTGAGCTGGCTTCTCCATCACATTCCCATAACTGATGTCTGTCAGCTGCTGCAGGAGCCGAAGAGAAAAGGTGAGGGAGAGATGGAAAGTGGGCTGGTCATGCTTTCAGGTTGTCAGCTGATATTCTATAAATTATGTTTTAATATTTATGCAAGTGCACAATATCTTCTCTTCAGGAATCATAATTTATGTGCACCAACTTTGAGAGCATCATAATATTAGCCACATTCATTTCTAATGGTATTTTGTGCATGGCATGAAATACATGGGAGCCTTGAGTAACTCATCTTCCCACAGTGTTGCACAAGCTGACTCTCTGAATGGGTCATTTGTTAACATGTGTGTGAGGATCAATTTTCAATATGTTATTATTTATAAACTTGAAAGTATAACCAAAGAACCTATTTTGTGTCTCAAATTTTCTTTGCACAGGAAATTCTGTTTTAGTTAACTCTTATGTGTACATTTGCTATGACCCCAGTGTAGCACCACTGATGGTATCACAAACTAGCACTCGCACTTTTTTTGAGTGAAAAAAATACAAGGTTACAAGTCACTCTTGATCAAATGTGTTTGGCCCATTAAAAAACAAAGTCAAACATGACATTCATTCTTGTCTCTTTTCATTATGTCTTTCAAGTAATAAAGATTTTGAAAACACTCCACTTCCAGAATATTTTTTTAATCTGGTAACCTACTCGAAATAATAACAAAGCTGAATGTAAATATTTTATTACATTTCCCCATGTTGATTGTCTATAGAAGCTATCCACAACATTTTTTAAACAATGGTCATCTATGAATTTCAAAAGACTTGGCTGATCCTAATAAAAGGAATTTTAGTTGGAGGAGCTTTGCCAGTGAAATTTTGTTATGTAGACGTCTTTTTGGATAACATCAGTGCAGCGTCAATCTAAGATATTACATTACTTATAATGGGATGGAAAAGTGAAATGAGGTTGTGGTTAGGTACAAAAGCAAAACTATTGAAATTCTAGCACCTGATGAATAACTGTGTTGTTTGATTTATCCCTTTAGAGTCAACCGTGAAGCGAATTATTGCACTTATGCACTCCGAACTTCATGATCAAGGTATTGTTGGTAGTATAAGTCATATGGCAAACACAATTGTGACATTATCCCCAATCCCAGAATTCACAGCAGTAAATTGGGAAGTAGATCCTTACGCCATCGGAGAAACAATCCAACGCAAGAAATCAGGCAAAGTTACCAGGGAGGTGAGGAAAGCATTTGCTAAGTATCTTTAAACATAATGGATAAAATACAGTACGTAGTTTGACGGGTTTGTGTCTATTATGAAGATAACATGCAGTGAATACACTTTACTTGACCATTCATAGTTTTCATACTCTTTCTCTGTACATTTAGCATTCGTTTGTTCAGAGGTTGACGCGCTTGCTGCTTCCTGAGCAGCTCTTCTTTTCTCCACCCTAGCGGCCCGCTTCCTCTCTTCTTTTGTTGGCATCTTTTCGCATTAAAACTGTTTAAGTCAGTGTTTGTGTTGCAATTACTTAGTACGTTTTCCTTCATTTTTCACTTAAGATGGCACTTAAGTGTTCAATCTGCCTCAAGAATGATTTAAGATATGAAGAGGTAGGTCTATCCAGCAGGGGGCGCTAGCTCCCTGGTTGGAATAAGTTCTTTTGTAATTGTGGCATGTTACATAACCTGAAACGATACAGATATAATATAAAAAGGCGATACCCCTCCCTTAGTGATACGGCGGTAAGAAATCACATAGAAGAAATAACTTAGCTTTTTTTAATGACGGTTTACCCGGCATAACAGACGAGGAAGCCATGACAAGCTCTTGTGTAGAGTCTGCCATTTTCATCACTGCGTTGGAAGGAGTTTCCGGATCGGATGACAGTATCTCCCATCCGTCCGTCAGCTTCAAAAGTGTACTGGGCAATGATCTAAGGCTTTATACTCTTTCTCCATGTGCAGGCCCCCACTTAGTTAAATCATGCCATTCCAAACAAGGAAATGAAAATCCAATGTCATTCTGACTCTGACACACAGAAATAGTACAATGCCCATTTTGCAGTTGTCCCTTTCTTGTCTTCTAATGATTGCCTAGCAGTTCTAAATGATGAGCCCCTGTGCGCTAAATCTGTCCTTGTGTTAGCTGTACATCTGAATGGATTTATAAAATATTTTTTTGTACAGAGCACAGTAACATATTAAACTTATGTACTTATTACAGTAGGGAAAGTGACGGCGAAGGTGGTAGGGATGAGAATGGCGCCCGTATGCATGCACTGCACGGCCACCCTGCTGGCCGCTGCTGAGAGTTGATTCTACAATAAAATAAAATAAAAATAAAAAGAGGAATAACCTTGGAGATCAATCATCAACCCAAAAGCGATTGGTACACATCATGTAGTATATGTGTACCAAATTTCTGGTCAATAGTTGAAACAGTTTGCAATCTACATGTGAATTAATATCCTGGACAGACAAACGAACAGCCAGGTTACATATTATATAAGAAGATGTGATTTGGGATGGGGTGTAGGTTTGTAGAACAGGTAAAATGATATTCTTCCAAATATTTCTAAATGTTTTGAAGCATTGTATTTGGAGCATTACAACTTTGTCTGACATGTTTGTGATTATTTAGTGTTGTAAAAGCTGTTGTTTTTTGTATCCGCAGGAGGAATGCTACACTGTACAGAAAGACTTCTCTCTCATTATTCATCATGATTTGAACAACAAAAAGCAGGCCATTCCTAAAACAGACAATACAGCCCAAGTACGACATACGTTTTTGTTCAGCTACAAAATACTTAGAACATCCTCTTCTAGCCCATTTGTATTCCAAAATTTTAAATAAGTGTAGTAAAACTGAAACACTCGAACTATGTTTAAGTTATTAAATGAGTTATAGTACTTCTTTAAAGAGATTATATTAAGATTAACAAACCAAATTGATAATGGACCTTCAGAGTTTTAAATAACATGGCAAGCATGAGAAACGTTCCATCTGCTTTCACCTGCTTTTGTTTATCTCTCCCAGGTGGACCCTGCAGCTAATTTAACATTTAATCTTCGACTATCAGAGGAAGAACGTCATGCAAAAGAAAGGCTTTCCCTTCCATTCACCTTTAGTGAAAAAAAGTTAGTATTGTTTTTTTTCTAATCAATAAATCTCATTGTAATTAAGTTCATTATTGATTTAGATACTTGCTGTTTTACTGAAGTAGTCTTTTAGAGGTTAAATGGTCCTAAGGAAGTGTTTTTTCTTTTTGTATATAAAAACTGGCTGTGTTAGCCAGCTTTGCCTAGGAAATTTCACATGACATTGGGCCTCAGTTATAGTGCCTTTGGTTAATTGAAAGTATCAGAAGTACTTTGTTACAGAGTACTTTTTTGTGTACGGCACTTGTAGGGTTATTCCCAAAGGCTAATATTATTGGCAGGCAGTGTGGTGTAGTGGTTATAAAGTTTTGGACGTAGGACTTCAAATCCCGAGGGTGTAGGTTCAAATTATTCTGCTAAAACTGTGTGACAAAGAGCAAGTCACTTCACTTGCCTGAGCTCCAATTGGATAAACAAGTGAAATGTAACCAAATGTATGTGAAATATTGTAAGTCTCCTTGGATAAAGGCTTCAGTAAATAATAAGAAATAATAACATTAGGTCACTGGAACTGATTACTCTTGAACATGCTATATACAATTGCATATGAGGTAAACATTCCTGCATTAGATCATTTCCTTCATTTCCTAGCGACTTGGCTTTTGTTGGTCATTGCATAACCCAATTTTACAGGAAAGTGTATTCTTTTACAATGAAACTGGTAATTAGTAGGAATAAGGTGAAATTTGAGCGTATATTATTATTGTTACTGGACCATATATTTTTTCTCTTGTTTTCGTTGGTCACTCAAGTATTTCTTTTCATGTTTTTCATCAGTTGTATGTTCAAGCCTGTATTAATTTTTTTTTGCCATAGCCATAGGCAGACAATAAAGTTCTAATACTGAATCACATTTTAGATATGTGATTCAGTATAAACACCACTAATGTTTGTGGGCTGCACACTTGTGTGTAATGAATATTTTCCTTTTGGGGTTGTTTTCTCTAGTGCTTGAGGTGGACGAAAATAATTGGCAATATAATGTTTTGGAGGCTCATTAATACAATTGTGGGTCCTCATTTAAAGTCTGCATCTTTCAAAGTATTCCCATTCAAAGAAAGCAGATGCATGTGTAAATGTTAACCATTTTGGAGGTTGGAGGTGTGTTCCCCTGTCAAAGACCTTAGATGCTAATGTATATTACAGTGAAGTAGCACTTGGGGGACTCATCAAGTTTAAACCTATGCTATCTGACCCCTTAGTCTTGGAGCCAAGGACACCATTTATCCCTGGTAGAACACCCCAATTGCCAAAGCAACTTAGTGTAATATCAACTGGTTATGGATAGTAGTGTAGTCAATATGGACCATACACTCAACATTATAAAAAAATGTTCTCATGCTCTTGTCTTGCCTTGGTTGGAAAATAAACATTCTTCCATTTTTTTACATTGTTTGTTGTAACCCTGAGTCATAGTGGTGTATCAACCTTTCACACCCAGTTTTGAAGTGTTTCTTAAGTTTCTCCCAGTTCAAATTTGTTGCCTTGAGATTCTACTTAGAACATTGGATGCAGTAATTCTTCATTTCAGTAATCATTCTGGCCACCCAAAATGCACAGACCATGCTCATGTTTAATTGCTTGTGAAGAATGGATTCATCTGTACCCTAATTAATGCCTAAAGTGTCTACTGTCTCATGCACCATCACTCAACAAATGCCCATTACAGTAGCTCCATGGTGGTCTTTTTATTCCATTAAAGGCCATCCACAACTTTAAGAGCTATCCTGTCATGATGGAATTCTGTAGTTCAGACTGTTGAGTCAGGGATATAAAGGGGTCTGGTCCTAGGCAAGAATGAAACTCCTAAAGTGTATTGTCTAACATTAGAAACCTTTTGATAGCAAGATTCTTGATTTTGTGGTTTTCGGCATCCATGTTGACTTGGTTGTGAAACAAGTAACATAATGATTAAACCACAAATGCTAGAAAAAAGGTAACATTCACATATTTTAGTAAATAAAAGTTAATTTTTAAACACCTATAAAACTGCCACTGTAAAATACCACTTTCAGGGTCAGGATCAGAGTGTTTTGCCAACTGACACCACTTGATCGTGTATATTAAAAGTTTCAACACCTTTCACAAACGTCAGGTTTGGCTGATGGTTATCTCTACACTATGCAAACAAGAAACCTGGGATAGGGAAAAATCCTACAGGAACACCTGTTTTTGTTTAGTGTCAATAAAAATAACTACAGCTTAAGACATGTGACCTTAGGGCATTTTTTAGATTATCATCAATTAATTATAAACACAGTTACAACCAGCATTATAAATGGAGGGTGTGTGTCTTATTGAGCAACTAAAAATTAGAATTTTGTTTATTTTTATTGATTCATTTTCATGATGTGTTTATCACATATATACTGTCTGTTACAAGAAAGTGATTTGAAATGATTAGTGGATGTAAATGCTAAAATGATAAAAGTTGACATTTCAGTTGGGGTGTGTAGAATTTTGATATACACTATATACCTTACCTGTATATGGACATTTTTATTTATTTTGTATTGCCCTTCTTTCATCTCAGATTAGTGGTAATATAAATAAATGATAATGTAAACTATATTAATTTAAGGTTAACATTGTAAATTGAAATAAAATCATTAAGTCAGAGATATTATGAAAGCAGTTATTTTCACATAGTTTTTTTTGGAAGTGTAAGGTGGAAAAAGGACTCTAAACTGACAAATTTTATGAAAGTAGATATGGAAGTAACAAGGATTATTTTTGATTGTGACAGGCACCTTTAAGTAAGCTGTCTTATAACATCAGGATACAATTTTTTTTATATGTATTTGTCTACTGTTGGGTTGCATAACATTAAGTGCTACAGTGAGTTGGAAGTAACAATTAAACCAGTAAAAATGAGTTTAAATTTCAAGCCCCTAGCCCAAGATTTCTTAGAAAGTAGTTTTAATGCCATACTAAAACTATTAATTGGTTATGCTCAATTAATAATTTGGTTGCATTGCAATGATAGAAACCCCTCATTAGAATCAAACTATCATTTTGTGAACTTGAGTCTGTATCAGTATTAAACAGTTTTATATTCAGTGTTGTAAAACCGGTTGGGTATGAGTGATACCCATTAAAATTACAACCTGAAAGATGAACCTGTTTTGTGTTACTGGTGCCCTGTCCTGGGTTAATTCCTACCTTGCACCCCGTACTACTGGGATAGTCCCCTGTGCACCTTAACCCTGAAATGGATTAAACAGTTTTCAGAATGTATATTTGCATGTCTAATATTTTATTTAAAATAAAAAAAACAATAATAAAGGGCACTGAGGTGATGGAGTGGTTACTGTTGCTGACTAATGGCTCCATGGACTGTTCTATAGATTCTACTCAAGTCTCTTTCCGTGCAACTCTAGCATGTGTTCCCTGCTGCTTCCTGAGTTGTTCTTCATGTATGCTATGGTTTTCTTTCCATCCCAAAAACATGTATGTTAGGATGATTCTCATACATGATTTGGCCCATTGTGAATATGGGTGTATGCCATGTAAAGGAATAATGCTGTGTTTATATATATATATACTCAGCAAAAAAAGAAACGTCCCCTGACTTTCAACTGTTTTTACTTTCAGTAGACTTAATGTGTAAATGTTTGTATGAACACTAAAAGAGTCAACACCATAAGACATAAACTAAAAATGTTTCACAATGTGT
>JANRMT010062791.1:151874210-151899233 GCA_026402145.1 Polypterus bichir lapradei | reverse complement strand
TATGTGTGTGTGTATAAAATATATATATGTTAAATATAGATGTTGAAGACAAATGTTTATTGTATACCAAAATATCAAGTTAACCTTGTGTGTTGTTTTCCCTTCACACAGAAAGCACTCTATCTTACAGCCTCGTCCAGGTGGAGGAAAGATTGTTTATGAGCCTGATGCCCAAGATGACTTTGATGAGGAGGATCCTGATGATGACTTAGATGTGTAGAAATGGTCTTTAGATTGTTTCAGACTGTTTGCTCAAGTAATGGATGCTGTAAAATATCACCTAAGATTAATTGTCAATGTACTGTGGTGTCTTTTTTATAAAATAAATATGTTTACATTTTTATAGATATAAATATTACTTTATTTGTTCCAAAATTCAGCTTTTACATACGCTCAAAAACAGAACAACATGAAGTAAAGAAGTACTTTATTATAACAATAACAACCTCCCTCAAACACACACAGAAATTACAAAAAAAAATTAAAAATCTGATTTGGCTGATGATAAAACAGAAGCCCAGTCAGGCACTATAAAGATGCATTGGTATGCATGAAGCTAGCGCCTTGAGCATGGGAAAATAAAATTTGTTATTATTATTAGTAATATTAATGTGCCCCAGTAGTGTTTCTTGAGACACTTCTATTGAGTAATTCATAGGCTGAAATTACCCAATTCCAGTTTTTCAGAGAGAGGATGTGCAGAATTGTTCATAATGGCCATCAATTATATCTTCATTCTCTTGTCTAGTGCTACCTACAGTGGGTTGTGAGCGAGCCCTTAACTGAGCCTGCCTTCTTAATTTGCTTGTTGATTATGTAGACCTCACTTGAAGTGATATTACCAGCCCAGTACACCACAATGCAGAAAATCACAATGGTCATCACAGAGTGGTAGAAGATACAAAAGAGGTCATTACTCACATTAAAGGTGCACCATCTCCTAAGAAAAAAAGAGTCTGCCCTTTCTTCTAAAGCTCCTTTTTTTACCAGACCAGTACAACCTGTCACTGATGTGGACCATGAATACTTGTTACAGTGCACCATCACTTCCACATCTACTCTCTTAATAGTGACTGGGCAGAGAGGCTTTTTGGTGTGGCAAAATATTCTGAAAGTATTCAGACCCCTTGACCTTCTGCACGCTTTACTGTATTGTACATTTAATTGTAAATGGGTCAATGTGTTGTTTTTTTTGTTCATCAAGCCACACTCAGTAACCCATAAGGTCAAAGTGAAAACATGTTTTCTGAAAAGTTTACAAATGTATTAAAAATCGAAAGCTGAAATCACTCATTGCTGTAAGTATTCAGACCATGTGCTGGGGTTTCTAAATTGTGGTCAAGTGCCTCCTGTTTGGTTTAATTGTCTTTGAGATATGTCTAGAACTTGACCGGAGTCCACCTGTGGCAAACTGAATTAATTGGATGTTATTTAGAAAGGCACACACCTGTGTATATAAGATCCAACAAATCACACTGCACATCAGGACAAAAAACAAGTCATAAAGTCCAAGGAAATCTCTGTAGATCTCAACAATCAAATTGTGGTTAGGCATAGATCAGGTTAAGGGAATTGTCACAGACAGGCCTAGACAGAATACAGACTTAGTAAAATATCTTTCAAAAAAAATTCAATGTAAATAAATGCAAAGTATTACAGATAGTAAGTAAAAATATTAGATTTCAATGCACAAATGGAAGGTTTCAAACTTAAAAGCACACCTTATGAGAAGGGCCTAAGAGTTGGGCTGGACTGGTAACTGAGCACTTCCAGATGGTGTACAGAAGTGGTCATGAAGGCTAATATGATGTTAGGTTAAATAGTGCCCCAAATATAAAAGTCACAGGAGGCAATTAATAAGTTATATAACATACTTGTAACACCTCACCTGGAGTACTGTGTTCAGTTGTGGACTCCATATTACTTATTAATACATAGCAGCACTGGAGAAAGTCCAGAGAAGAGCAATCTGCTGATTTAGGACTGAGAGGTATGAGCTATGAGGAGCCACTGAAGGAGTTGAAACTTTTTACTTTAAGCAAATGGACATTGAGGTGACATGAGTGAAGTTTAAAATTGTGAAAGGACCTAGTACAGTGGATCTCAAGCTGTTATTTTACAATGAGAATTGAGAAACGTTTCTTCACATAAAGAACCACAGACACATATAATAAATAACTACATAGTCCAGTACAGAATTGCATGGACTGGGTGTTGGGCAAGGTCATGGGGTCCAGCGGCTGTGGGCCATCTGTTGATGAAGAGAGATTCACTGATCTTGACTTTGTTGACGATGCTGTGATCTTCACAGAGTCAGTGGAGGCTCTGGTTGTGGGTCTCGAGAGACTGAGAGAGGAGTCTGAGTGTCTGGGCTTGAGCGTGTCCTGAATGAAACACCAAGATCCGGCCCTTTAATGACCTCTTTGGCACAGCCATCAGCAGTGTGTCTGTCTGCAGAGAGAGTGTCGGCCACTTCAAGAGGTTTACTTATCTTGCCAGTGACATTCATGAAGTCAGAAGATGGATTGGGAGAGGATGGGGGGGGTCATGAGGTCACTGGAAAGTGGGAGGTTGTGGCGCTCCAAATATCTTTCCAAAAGGACGAAGGTCCAAGTCTTTAGAGTCCTAGTGCTTTCTGTTTTGCTATGTGGTTGTGAGACTTGGACGCTATCTAGTGACCAACTCCTTTGGTACTGTGTCTCTACAAATATCATTGTATACCGCTGGTTTGACTTTGTGTTGAATGAGCAGTTGCTCATGGAGTGTCAGTTACAGCACTACAGCCATGTGGCACAATTCCCTGAGGGTGATCCGGCTCATTGTTGAGGACCCGAGCAGCAGGATCAAGCCAAGGGTCCTGCCAGGCTGCAGCAGATAGAGGGTCATTTCCAGAGGGTGGAGCTGGACTGTGTGTCTGCCTGGGGGGTTGCCAATTGGGATCCTGAGCTGTTTCGTTGTGTGGTGCGGCAACGTGTAGTACCACTGTATGCTCCCCATTGTACCCTGAGCTGACCTGCAGTAGAGAACAGGACTTGGAGAAGTTGGGTAAGTTAGATTGAAGAAATATCAGGCTGAATTGCCTGTTCACATAAATTTTGTTCTAATATGTAAATGCTTTATCCATTTAGTGTTAATATCTGTTGTAGATGGGGAAGGCAGTCCATTTTAAACCAAACTTACAATCTTGAAATACCATGGGATGTGAAAAGAATACAAAAATGGGGAGTGATAAAATATTTTATACATTGAAATAACACTTAATTGCATATTTACTGTTTTTTAATATGTATGTCATTATTAGTTTTAAGTTCAAGTTGATAATATCGCACAGATGATCATTAGATCATCATCGCATTGTGAAGAGGGGGGCTGACCGCACCCCAGGGAGATGCGGTCGCTCCTCCGAAACCCCCTCTTAAATGTTGATACAATGGGAAACAAATAGTTTTTTTTACCTCCTCTTTGCTCGATCAGCTGCTGGCCTGCTGTTGCTGCCATGAGACAAGACTTGTGCCAACAGATTTAACCACGCCCGGAGCCAGAAATAAAAGACAAAGAGTAGGACAGCTGCTGTACTAGATTTTAAATGTTTGAAGCGCTGCGCGAGATGCTGTCCTACTCTTTGTGTTTTATTTCCGGCTCCGGGCATGGTTAAATCTGTTGGCACAAAGTTTTGTCTCGTGGGACGTGAGTTCTTGATATTTTTTAGTTTATAATTTAAAAACAGAATAAGAATCTGAAAATCTAACAACATCACATTAAAGTTGGATAAATTCTGAAAAGAATGATACCAAACATATATATGTAGGTTTTAAAATAAGCCCGATTTAAAGCGTGACAAAAAAGTGACATAAAAACGTCACATAAAATCATTGCACAAAATTGTTGGAACTTTTAGGCTTAGGATTTTATATATACTGTATATTGGGTGTGAAAAGGATGGATAGGATTAGAAATGAGTACATTAGAGGGTTGGCTCAAGTTGGACGGTTGGGAGACAAAGTCAGAGAGGTGAGATTGTGTTGGTTTGGACATGCGCAGAGCAGAGATGCTGAGTATATTGGGAGAAGGATGCTAAGGATAGAGCTGCCAGGTAAGTGGAACAGAGCAAGGCCTAAGAGAAGATTTATGGATGTGGTGAGAGAGGACATGCAGGTGATGGGTGTAACAGAACAAGATGCAGAGGACAGAAAGATATGGAAGAAGATGATCAGAGGAAGAAGAAGAGTAGATAGCCAAGCTGCTATATGTACTTATGCAGGTAGTTTCTATTTAGACGAGATCCTAGAAGAAAGCACTCTTGGTCATCTCAGACCTCACATACCCCTGCAGAAAAGCTGAAGTAGTTTTACTACTATATAATCCTACATTTTTGAAAGTGTTGTGTCAGAGAATCGGTCTTACTTTGGGTGCCATTTACAGCTTCATTCAAGGCAGCAAAGATGCAAGAGATGGCTGTCCCTGTTTGAACCAAGAGTTGAGGAGAAGGAATGTGAGGACAGCTAAAAGGATCATAGGGGTCTCCCTCTCTTTGGACCAGGATGTTTTTCAGATATGTTGTCTGCATAGAGCCTCCACCATTGTGAAAGACGACTCTCATTCGTCACACATACTGTTTGACCTGCCTTCAGGTAGAAGATACCGCAACATTAGCTGGAGGAAAACCTGATGCAGTCTGTAAAAAACCTGCACGTTAGGAAAATGTTTGCTTGTCACTTAGACAGCATCCCCAAGCATAAAGTCAAAGCTACAAATGAATGGCTAAAAAACAACAATGTGAATACAATGTAGTGGCTGAGTCAGAGTCCAGATCTCAATCCAACAGAGAATTTGTGGCTGGACTTGACAAAGGCTGTTCACTTGCGATTCCTGTGTGACCTGGCAGAACTTGAGCAGTTTTGCACAGAAGGTATGGAGAAAAAGTCTGGATGTGCAAAGCTGATGGATAAAGACCTGATAGATAAAGACCTGTGCGTACAGACTGAAGGCTGTCATGGCTGACTAAATACTGAACTAAGGGGGTGAATACTTATGACAACAATTACTTTGTGCTTTATATTTGCCATTTATCAGAGCTGCTTTGTAGAGATCTGTTATCACATTAACATTAAAGAGTCTTTTTCAGTAGGTCAGTGTCAAAAAAGCCTAACAAAATCCACCTTGATACAATGTTGTGTAACAGTAAAATATGAATACTTCCAAGGGGATGAATACTTTTTATAGACACTGTAAATATCCTACTAGCACGCTGTTGTAAATGCAAAATAACAAGAAAAAAGGCTCACTAATTAAACAATGAGATAAATTAAACACACAGCCTGGCTCACTGATTTGTGGCTCTGCTTGGAAGAGAAACTTGCATCCATCATGGCATCCAAGGACTGAACTTGAGTACTGCTTTGCTAGACTCTGGTGCTCTTCACTCTAGGATGTTATGGCTTTCTGTATGTCATTTTGAATTTTTTCTTTCTATACAAAAAAAGAAATAAAACATGAGCATGAGATAAATACCAAATGGCAACAGATCTTGTTATACATTGAAGATTTAACAGATAGTGGTTCTCAGTCTTGGTCATGGGGGCTCACTGTGGCTGTAGGTTTTTGTTCCAATCAATTTCTGTTTTTAATTGGACTGCTACAACAACAATAACAATAACATCATTTATTTCTATAGCACATTTTCATGCAAATGGTGTAGCTCAAAGTGCTTTACAGGATAAAGAATGAAACATTTATAAAAAAATAACATCAGGCAATACTAAATAGCAAAGAATATAGTGCTTAGTAATAGTAATAGTATAGGTCCAATGGCTGGGAGGAGAGAAAAAACAAAAAAAAAAACTAAAGAGGGCTTGAGAGAAACAGAAACAAAATCTGCAGGGGTTCCAAGGCCATAATTGCCTAACCCCCACTAGGCATTCTACTTAACATAATTCACCTCAATCACTCCTCATGGCTTTCAGGCTTCACATGAAAGAATTAGATGATGACGGTCATGTGGACATCTGGCCTTCAATCCATCAATGTAGGGACTGCACAGTGCTTTGATCAGGTGGTGGTGGCCAGAAACAACTGAAAAAGAGCAGCAAAGAAAAGTAAGGATTAATATGGATTGCAGAGCCATGATAAAAATGATCATTCAATGCATATACAGTATATCAGAGATACATTAAAATGTAGCTATGACAAAGCTATGTTAAAATAATGGGTTTTTACCAGTTTTTTAAAGTGCTCCACCATATTAACCTGGCAAATTTTTATCAGTAAGCTGTTCCAGATTTCAGGTGCATAACAGCAGAAGGCTGCCTCACCACTTCATTTAAATTTAGCTCTTGAAATTATAAGCAGACACTCAATTGAAGATCTAAGGTTACGATTTGGAGTGTAAGGTGAAGGTCAGTGAACCAAGAGAGTCAGGGTCATCAGGTGCTATTGATAAATACAGCTGTGTGCCCTCAGCATAGTTGTGGTAGCTCACGTTAATCTGACCTAATGGATGCATTTAGATTGAAAAGAGCAGTGGACCCAGGATAGATGCTTGTGGAACGCCACATAGAATATCATGTGTCCAATTACCATAACTATAATTACCACAACCAACAAAGAGATTTCTACCTGTTAAGAAAGACTCAAACCAATTTAAAACACTGCCAAAGAGGCCCACTCACTGACTAAGGTGGTTTATAAGAATATTGTGATCAATGGTATCAAATGCGGCACTCAGATCTAAGAGGATGAGAACAAATAAACAGCCTCTGTCTGCATTTACCCGCAAATCATTTACTACTTTAACAAGTGCAGTATTTGTGATATAAGTGATTATTTAGCTGTGTAATGACTGCCTTTTCTAGAATTTTACTTAAGAAAGGCAGGTTGGAAATAGGTCTGAAATTGTCAAAAACAGAGGAGTCGAGATTATTTTTCTTGATCAAAGGTTTAACAACAGCAGTCTGGGAAGACCCCCATATCTAATGATGAGTTTACTGTGTCAAGCACACTATCAGTTAGCATGTCATATACTTCTTTGTAAAAGCTTGATGGTATTGGGTCAATGACGCTGATGAAGGATTTCAGTTGAGAAATTATTCTATATAAATCAGGTAAATCTGTCCTGGTGAAAGAATTTAATTCACTTAAAATGGAATACTGGGTTTTAATAGGATCAGTATTAGGAGGATGTACTGTATTGTTTCGAGTAAGCTTTTTGGAGGCATTCCATTGAGTGACCAGGGTTTTAGCAAACAATCAATAATTTGCTAAATGATTAATTTAATTTTAAGTTAATGATCTGTTTTTATCCAGTTTTTATGCTTTGGAGTCAATGTACAAATTATGAAACAAAAGTTTTTTTACATTTTCATTAAAATGTACTAGGACGTTATATGGGAAATGTATTTTTTACTTTTTGACAATATTTTTATCCTGATTTTCATTGTGCTTTTCCAGGTTTTCTGGTTATTAATCCATTATTTACTAATTAGTGTATCTGGTGATAAAGTAGTTGCAGCCTTTCATCATTCAGTGTTGTTTTCGCAGATGTCTGCTCTGCTTCTTTTTAATTCTCATTAATAGGATACAATGAAAGAAGCAAATGACACAGAAAAAAGGTCAAAATAACTGAAAAAAATGAGTTGAGCATTTAAAGATATTTAAAAAATAGAAATACTTCTAAATATTTTATAAATGTAAAAATCATACTAGCATGCTTTTCTGAATGTAGAGTAAAAGAAGAGAAAGAAGAGTAGCTAATTAAATTACATCAATTATTACCACTGATTGTGAATCTGGTTGGGATAAAAGCCTGCAGCCACAGAGGGTCCCCAGGACTGAGTCTGAGAACCAAAGAAGCCAACTGGCTATCCATCCCTCCCTGGTCATAGTGACCACATACAGAGAAGGCAATCCAGGCCAGATATTCACTATTAAGCGGTGGCATTGGTCCAGCACTGGGAACAGACTTCAGTGATGCCTTTTCACCCTTCTGTTATGACCACGTGTTTCACAACCTGAAGAAGTCATTTAGTTTGAAGAGATGCCCAGAAGACCGAAAAAAGAACAAAATGCTCAACATCCTTGAATATTTCTACTGTGTCTGTTTAATCCTTTCTAAATTCAGTTTATGGGGTCCACGTGGGATGGTGGTGCAGTAATTAATGCAGCTGCCTCACTGCTCTGGATTACCAAGTTTGAATATCTACTTGGTCAATATCAGTGTGGAGTTTGCATGTTCCTCTTATATGTATGTATGGTTTTCTCCCAGGATATTAGGTTGAATACTGACTTATTCATTTATTTATTTATTTGTGTGTGAATGTGCCTTAGAGGTTTGGCAAATATATGAATGAGTGCAATGGACTGAACTGGCATACGATCCATGATCAGTTACTACCTTGCGCCCAAAGCTGCCAGGTTACTCTCCAACTCACTGCTATGTTTGGGAATAAGTGTATAGATAGATAGTATATAAACCTTAAACAAATTAATGACTGTAATGGACTGGCGTCCTATCAAGAGCTGTTTAATGCAATGTGTCCAATGCTGTCACGATGTGGTGTGGTCTCTCCCCTTAGCTTATATTGGATTCAGAAAGTATTCAGACCTCCTTTAGTCTCTGCACACTGTATTTGCTGTCGCATTCCAGATTGTAGTCAGGTGCATGTATTTTGTTTTAATTCTCCTTGAGATGTGTCTAGAATTTGACTGGAGTCCACCTCTGGAAAACTGAAATGATTGGAGACACACCTGTGTATATAAAGTCTACAATTCACACTGCATGTCAAGACAAGGACTAAGCCATGAAGTCCAAGGAACTCTCTGTAGACCTCTGTGATGAAATTGCGGTAAGGCATAGCTTAGGGCAAAGAAATAAAACCATTTCTAAACCTTTGAGTGGACTCAATAATTGTGAATTGCAAAAATTTATCCACCAGGACTCTTCCTAGAATTGGCTATCTGGCCAAACTGAGTAACCAGACAAGAAGAGCCTTGGACAAGGACCCAATGGCCACTGTAACAGAGCTTCAGACATCCTCTGGGGAGATAGTTAATCCTGTCGGAAGGAAGGAAGACTATCTCATCAGCACTGCATCAATCAGCCATTTATGGTTCAGTGGCTAGATGGAAGTCACTCTTGAGCAAAAGGTATATGATGGCATTTAAAGGACTCTCAGAGCACAAGGAAAAAGATTCTGTGGTCTGATGCGACAAAAATTAATCCTTTTTCGACAGAAGTCCAAACACTATGTCTGTCAAATGCTAGGCACTGCTCATCACCTGCCTAACACCATTCCTAAAGTAAGCATGGTAGTGGTAGAGTCATGATATGGGGTCACTTCTCTGTGGCAGGGACAGGGAGACTGGTCAGAACTGAGGTAAGGATGAGTACAGCCAAATACAGAGAGATCCTCAAAGAAAACCTGATGGTACACTGTCTCAGGCTGGGGCAACAATTAACCTTTCATCACAGCAATGACCTGAAGCAAACAGCCAAGGTAATGTTGGAGTTGCTTCAGGATAAACCTCCAAGTGTTGTCGAGTGGCTCAGCCAAATCACAGATTTAAATTTCATAGAATATCTGTGGAGAAACCTGAAGATGGCAGTTTGCAAATACTTCCCATCGAATCTAACAGGGCTTGAGAGGATCTGGTGGGAATAACAGGATAAATTGCCCAATTTCAAGTGTGCAAAACTTGTATTTTTCACTTAAGGAATATAGCTTGTGACCACCAGGGGGCACACAGCTCCCCAAATACCCGACTCCACAGGCACAAGTGCAGCACAACACAAGGCTCTATTATTTCAATGGGAATACTTTTTAATCGTTTTCCCACCTTCAGTGCACAGTGCATAGTACACATCCCATTAAAACACAGTCCCAAGCACACTGTACTTTGTCTTTCTACTCTCTCTGTCTCCTTCCGCTTTCACTCCCTCTGGCAAGCTTCATCCCTCTTCCTCCCAGCTCTGGCTCCCTGAATGGAATGAGGCAGCTCCTTTTATAGAGCACCTGGAAGTGCCCCAGGTGTCCTGTGATTTCCTTCTAAGCGAACTTCCGAGTGTGGTGGCATTCCTGCTGAGGAGGGCTCAGCCGTTTCCCTTGTGCCCACCGATGGTGGCCACAGGACCCAGCAGTGGTGAGCTTCCATGCTCGTAACCTGTGGCACTGTAGTAAGCCAGGAGGGCTGCCCTCTGTCATCCTGGTGTATACATCTACATTTTAGATGTATCCCTATTAGTCTATATGGGAACTGAATTATCATTTTCCTCTAGGTTCTGCAATTCCCTGCTAATCTCTACCATTCTCTGCTGTCTTTTCTAGTTCTTCTGGGGTGGCGATCTGCACCACCACCACCACCACCACCTGATCAAGGTACTATGCTGCCCCCTCTGTTTATGGATTGAATGGCAGGTGTCCCAGATGTTCACATGACACCATCATCTTCAATTTCTTCCCTGTGATTTAGAACATCTAGGTTAGGTAGAATGCCCAGTGGGGTCTGGAATCCCTGCAGATTTTCTTTTTCTCCAGCCTTTTGTATTTTTCTGTTGTCCTGGCCATTCAACCTTACCTTTTTCTTTGTTATATACCGTATAATATTTTGCCTAATCTTGTTTATGTTTTATATTAACTTCCTTTAATTTAATTTTGTAAAGCACTTTGAGCTACACTGTTAGTATTAAAAAATGCTACATAAATAAATGTTCTTGTTTTAGAGAATTATCAAGGAGATTAAAACTTGTAATTGCTGCTAAAGGGGTGTCTATAAAGTACTGAATACTTCTATGAATGAGAGAATTCAGATTTTAATTTTTAATAAATTTGCAAACCTTTCTGAAAACATATTTTTGCTTTGTCATTAGGGGTTATTGATTGTACATTGATGCACAAAAATGACAATCTATCAATTTAAAATGAAATCTACATCACAATAAAATGTGCTGAAAATGAAAGGGTTTGAATACTTTCTGAATCCACTGTATATTATTGGACTAAAATTTCAAATTTCTCTGTGAATGAAAACTAATTAGCAGACCAGGTAAACAATGCCAACTATGAATACGGACAGCAGGTGGCTTGCCATCATTTGGTATCTTTTGTGCTGGTCTTTTGCAGCATCTCCTTTTTCACACATCTGGCACCCCAAGCCAACAAGCTTCTTCATCTTCAGATGATGGGTGCTACTCCATTCCTGCAAAAGGGCCTGTTGAAGTTGCTGGCAATTGGCAGGCAGGCGGTCACAATTCTTGATGTTGCCATCACGGGTATCCCAAAGTTGCTCTGTCAGGTTCAAGTCAGGACAGAAAGCAGGTGAAGACAGCACCCTCACAACCACATTCAACCCTCAGAACAGCTGTAACCACAGTAGTTGCATGTACACTGCCATTGCCTTGCTATTGGGTCAGATGTCTAAGAGGAGTAAGCAGAGGGCCTCAGACAGGCCACCCTGCTTTAAAGTCAGCAGAAGGGAGCATGAAGCCTATGCCTCACTGTCTCATCATTGCATTTGTTGGAAATTTCTGCAGCAGTATTGGAGGCCGACTTGAAACAATCTATGAGGTGGACCAGTGAGTCTTGTTATGATATGGTCACTGGAAGGTAACAAGATTCTGGATGGATATATGTTCTGCTGGATTATCTTAACTCACTATGTCTGGCAGCACTGTCATGTGATATGCCTTCCTATGGCATTCCAGTGGTGCTTTGTCTCTTGTTTCCAGTGGCAGTTGAAGTATTATGGTATGCACACAAAACTTGCTAAGGGTGACTTTTGTCTTGTTGTGACCTAAGGCTTTTTTTAAAGGTGACCCACTCAGGCATTGTTTTACCTGGACCTCAGTGGTTAAAAGGCTTTCATGTGTTAAGCAAATTCCAATGCCATATTGCTTAAGCTAGATTTCCGGTTGGAGAGCTAAAAAAAAAAGAATTTTTTATTAAAGTAACCAAAACAGAACAAGAATTTTCTTATTACTGAAAATGTTCTGTGTCTGTTTCCATCAGTATATTTAACGGTATATTCAAAGGCCACACGTTCCCACACAAAGGCAATGTAGCATAATGTTTAAGGCTTTGGATTTTAAACCTTGAGACTTTGAGTTCAAGTCCTGTTACTGACTATGAAAGACCATGAGCAAGTAACTTTACCTGCCTATGCTTCAGCAGGAAAAAACATACAGGATGAGCCAAAAAGAAGTACCACATTTCAAACATTTATTCTACAAAAATGCTACAAGATAAAATAAATTTCATTACGACACAAAAAAGGGGATACAAAATAGATTTTTGTCACTGTGTTTTAAAAATGATGTATTCAAGGTGGTGACCATCATTAGTGATAAACTCTTTGAGACGATTTCTGAACACTCGCATGACTCGTTTGGCCATTTCAAGTGGAATAGTGGCGATTTCATGGCAAATAGCAGCCTGGAGGGCTTCAAGGTTTTGAGGTTGGTGTGTCTATACCCTTGACTTGAGAGAGCCCCACATGATGAAATCGCACGGATCGAGATCAGGTGATCATCTTCCCTGGAAACATCTTGCATGGATCTCCGCGTCGTATGAGTTGTTGCTCCATCCTGTTGAAACCAGGCATCCGTTTCTTCCAGCTTTGGCCGCAAAAAGTTCTCTAGCATTTCAATGTAACGTTCTAAAGTGACCATGACGGTGCTCCCGCTCCTACAAAATGTAATGGCCTACAATTCCAAATTCCACAATCGCACACCAAACTGTAACAAGCTCACTGTGCAGGGGTCTCTGATGAAGTTCACAAGGGTTGATTTCAGCCCAATAGCAAAGGTTTTGCTTATTTACGCAACCATTCAAATGGAAATGTGCCTCATCACTGCACATGACGATGGCATCTCGATAAATGGTTTGCAGAATGTTTGCACACAATTCTGTATGGCTTTCCCAGTCTCTCTCAGTGAGTTCCTGCACTACCATCATTTTGTATGGATGGAAATTAAGGTCCTCATGCAAAATCCTCCTCAAACACATGTTGGAAATGCCAGAAGCATGGCAGAAGGCAGAAGCATGTTTGCATGCTTAACATCTAGGACACTGCAAAATTGATTCCCTTATAACTTGGATTTTTCAGGCATTCGTACAGTCCGAGGACAACCTGGAGATTTTCTGTTCAATGTTGTACCCGTATGTCTAAATTTAGACACCCACTGAAGAATTGTTTTCCGATTTGGGACATCACCATTAGGAGGAATACTGAAGTGCGTTTGAAAGGCGCGTTGTGTAGTGATGATGGATTTGTTGTTTTGAAGAGCGCAAAACAAATGCACTTTGCGCAGCAGATCAAGGCATGTTGCCAACTGAAAACTACAAGGGACCACTCGGCTGCCTCTACCTCACGCAATGACCTTGAGAAATGTGGTACTTCATTTTGGCTCACCCTGTATAACCAACTGTATCTCAGAAGTTATTAAGTCACCTTGGATAAAGGTGTCTGCCAAATAAATTTATGTAATTAAATGGTATGGACTGATGCAGCAGCCTTGTAACCAATAATTCATTATCACTGCCTATTATACAGTGGCTTGCAAAAGTATTTGGCCCCCTTGAACTTTTCCACATTTTGTCACATTACAGCCACAAACATGAATCAATTTTATTGGAATTCCACATGAAAGACCAATACAAAGTGGTGTACACGTGAGAAGTGGAACGAAAATCATACATGATTCCAAACATTTTTTACAAATAAATAACTGAAAAGTGGGGGGTGCGTAATTATTCAGCCCCCTGAGTCAATACTTTGTAGAACCACCTTTTGCTGCAATTACAGCTGCCAGTCTTTTAGGGTATGTCTCTACCAGCTTTGCACATCTAGAGACTGAAATCCTTGCCCATTCTTCTTTGCAAAACAGCTCCAGCTCAGTCAGATTAGATGGACAGCGTTTGTGAACAGCAGTTTTCAGATCTTGCCACAGATTCTCGATTGGATTTAGATCTGGACTTTGACTGGGCCATTCTAACACATGGATATGTTTTGTTTTAAACCATTCCATTGTTGCCCTGGCTTTATGTTTAGGGTCGTTGTCCTGCTGGAATGTGAACCTCCGCCCCAGTCTCAAGTCTTTTGCAGACTCCAAGAGGTTTTCTTCCAAGATTGCCCTGTATTTGGCTCCATCCATCTTCCCATCAACTCTGACCAGCTTCCCTGTCCCTGCTGAAGAGAAGCACCCCCAGAGCATGATGCTGCCACCACCATATTTGACAGTGGGGATGGTGTGTTAAGAGTGATGTGCAGTGTTAGTTTTCCGCCACACATAGCGTTTTGCATTTTGGCCACAAAGTTCCATTTTGGTCTCATCTGACCAGAGCACCTTCTTCCACATGTTTGCTGTGTCCCCCACATGGCTTGTGGCAAACTGCAAACAGGACTTCTTATGGTTTTCTGTTAACAATGGCTTTCTTCTTGCCACTCTTCCATAAAGGCCAACTTTGTGCAGTGCACAACTAATAGTTGTCCTATGGACAGATTCCCCCACCTGAGCTGTAGATCTCTGCAGCTCGTCCAGAGTCACCATGGGCCTCTTGGCTGCATTTCTGATCAGCGCTCTCCTTGTTCGGCCTGTGAGTTTAGGTGGACGGCCTTGTCTTGGTAGGTTTACAGTTGTGCCATACTCCTTCCATTTCTGAATGATCGCTTGAAGTGTTCCGTGGGATGTTCAAGGCTTTGGAAATCTTTTTGTAGCCTAAGCCTGTTTTAAATTTCTCAATAACTTTATCCCTGACCTGTCTGGTGTGTTCTTTGGACTTCATGGTGTTGTTGCTCCCAATATTCTCTTAGACAACCTCTGAGGCCGTCACAGAGCAGCTGTATTTGTACTGACATTAGATTACACACAGGTGCACTCTATTTAGTCATTAGCACTCATCAGGCAATGTCTATGGGCAACTGACTGCACTCAGACCAAAGGGGGCTGAATAATTACACACACCCCACTTTGCAGTTATTTATTTGTAAAAAATGTTTGGAATCATGTATGATTTTCGTTCCACTTCTCAAGTGTACGCCACTTTGTATTGGTCTTTCACGTGGAATTCCAATGAAATTGATTCATGTTTGTGGCTGTAATGTGACAAAATGTGGAAAAGTTCAAGGGGGCCGAATACTTTTGCAAGCTACTGTATATATTCACATTGTTGACAGAACACAAAGGCTCTCAGGACCCCAAACATGTACATAGGAAATGAACTTATCAAAAATACCACAAATACATATCAAGCAAGATGTTTTTCTTGGCGTGTTACCACAGATAAGCTAATGATTCCGTGTTCAGGCGAAGCTTTTATAGTTAGGAATATACAAGGCCATCTTTAGCATATAGCTGATAACATGCAAATTATAGGCAAGTAAACTTACTTAAAAAGGTAAGGTAGGATGGTTCAAACCTGAAAAATAGAATATATTTATGGTGCTGAGACTCAAGGTCAGAGGCTGCTTTCTAAAGAAGTGGCTGCATATTTTTAAGCACATTGACAAATGTTAGTGTAAAGTGTCTTTGTTGTAATGGTAATCTTATAGCATTCCTTCCGAGATATGTTGAACATACTCTTTGTCTCTCATCACATGTCCATACTACTTAAATCTAGTTCCTGTACTTTCTTATATATCTCTTCTGCTTTTATTGTACCTCTGAACGACTCATTTCTTATTGTCCTTTTTTTTGTAACTCCACACATCCATCTCAACATTCTCATTTCTGCCACACTCAACTTTTTTTCCTGTACACCCTTTACTACTCATGTCTTGGCTCCATACATCATTGTAGATCTTACTTCTGTCTTAAAAATCTTACCTTTGACTTTCACCTTCATTCTTCAATACACCTCATACCTTCTTCCAATTGTTCCATCCACACAGCCCCTTTGTATGATACCTCTGCACCTAATTCCCCATCTTGGGCTACCACTGCTTCTAGATATTTAAAAGTATCCACTCTTTTCAATAAACCTCCCTGCAAGCTAACTTCAGAATCCTGATCCTCATTAAACTTAAAATATTGTCTTCTTTCCATTTATCGTCAATCCTCTGTCTTCCATAGCCTTTCTCCATTCTTCCAACTTCCTCTCAAAATCCTCCCTTCTGGTGCTACACAACAGAGTGTCGTGAGCAAAAGGCGTGAAACACGAGTCAAAAATCCATTACCAGGTTAAATAGGTAAATACTTAAAGAAAACCCCTGGTACGAAAACACAAAATAAAAACTAAATATACATATTGACAGGGAAAGAATGTCGGAACTGTTACTGTTAAATGCAACTTTTGATATCATTCGTTCACCATTTCAATTCAACCATATGAGCTAGGCTCAAACTTTTCGTTATGTGACAGCCCGAGTGCGTGAACGTGCACGCATGATAACGCTCGCGCTCACGCGCCACCCATCCGCCGTCTTCCCCGTCAGGTGCACGTGGGCACGCCGCCGCGTTCTTGTCGAAGTTTTTCGACGGAAGTGACGCGCCGATGACTATGGCGGCTCTCAGTCCGGTTCCGGGTTCGCTGTGAACTGAAGCGGGTTGAAGTGGACTTTCCCGGTGGGGAGAAGGGGGGGGTTCGAAAAGAAAGAAAGAAGAAAGTTTTTTTGCTGATTTTGTATAAGTGGCGGCAGCGTGAGAAGAGTCGAAACTGTTAGTTTTTGTTTTATTATTTTTTTATTAAGGTTATTAACGTTTTAATAAGTGTGATTTTAACAGTGCGGCCCGGCTTGGTTTTTTTTTTTTTTTTCCTTCTTCCCTACGGGTGCCGCTTTTGAACGGTACCGGTGGCTCCCTTGCTGGCTGGAGGAGCGACCTGAGGGGGGTGGCGGCGGTGGCGGCTCCACTCCCTGTCTCGATATTGCACTCTCCCCGGGCTTCTCGGTGTCCCTTTCCCCCCTCCCTCCCCGACTTCTCGACATGCTTAAAACCCGGCAATGTCTCCTCGGGATCCGCACTTTCCTCGGGGTCACGTCCCGCATCTGGGGCTTCATTCTCTATGTACTCAGGAAGCACCTCCGCACGGTGAGTAAAGCACTTCGCTTCACTTTCTTTTTGGTCAGTGTTTGTGAGCGTGTCGTGTGTTTGTGTGTTATTTAGCTTTTTCAAGAAAAAAAAAGTGAGTTTGTGAAGACTGCTTGGTTCAAGTTGAAGAGCTTGCATCCTCCTTTATGTTCGCACACAAACAAGTTGATGTTTGTACAAGTTGTGGGACTCGTAGTGTAAAGTTGCCACCACAGGGTCTCGTCTCTTCGTCTATCATGGGACGTCCTTTTGAACGGCTAAAACGGGCACTAAGATATTTGAAGTTTACTTTTGGCCTTAATACCTAAGATACATTTCCATCAATTGACTAATACTTGCCTTTACATAGTGAAAAGAACAAACATTCGTTAAGCAATACGTATGCATTAACTCGTGTGCCTTTATGTATACGGTTATCGATGTGTCGTGTAGTTAAAAATAAGTGGAAGTCTCACTCGCTTATAGTGAACTTTCTAAAGGTGTTTTGTCATTAACCATCGCTGAGGCCAAGAGTATCTTTTTACAACATTTTTATTTATAATTAACCTCATTATCTTACCAAGCGATATCTCAATAAGCATTATAGCTCAGTGCACTAAAATGTTTGATCCAACTGTAATTTTTTTTCTCTTGAAAATACACAGATTATAACTGTGTAGTGTGAGGTTACAAACGTTTTTGACTGCTTATAACATTTTCTTCTATCAGTTACATCATGGCCATCACCTTTTGGCATTACCTACCATTCCACAGTTATGGTACATAAGTTGAAAAATGCCTTTCTCATTTTTATCAGCTTGTTTTTGTAGAATCCTATTATGTGTATTATCTAGCTGGTTTGGTATATAGGTACAAACTAAATACACTAAACTAGTTTGTTTAATAGATGCCTAATATATGCATGCATCCAAAGTGTCTTGCATATCATAGGTGTTACAACACATTGTGGTTAGGTTAAGTTGACTTTTTTATACCACAGGGACATTTGTTTGCCCAGGAAACTATGAAACATTGGCATTGCAAGAAAATATACAAAGACATGACAACTGAAAACCGGTGTTTTCATAAGTATAAAGATTAATAATTACCTTTTATGTAGAAATTTAGCGGTATCACTAAAACAAATGGAACTCAAAATTGCTTATAGCTATAGTAACTAGAGCTCTTAAACTTGTGCAATAAGAACCCTGTTACATTCCTATTTATTGGCCTTTTTTGTGTCTTGCTATAATTTTGCCATCTTAATTTAATCAATTTTTCTGCACAAAATTCAAATCACCTTTTATATAAGTTTTTTGCGTTGACACATGTACTTAATGTAATGTGATCCAGTCAAAAGTGCAGGTTTGTAGGTTGGTCAGGTGCTCTTAAGTTGTGACAGGATCACTGAAAAGACATGTTAATACAAGTTTTAAAGAAGGTCTTTCTATTTTGTAAGCAAACATTAAAACTTGCCTGAAGATGGGGCCTGATTTGCCTCAAACACTTGCATATTGTAATCTTTTTAGTTAGCCAATAAAACGTGTCATTTTGCTTGACTTTTCACTATAAGCAAACTTGAAAAAACAAAAGCCCTGCTCAGCAAATGGGCACCTTTATATGATGCCTTTTTATAGCAGGCACCTTCCTAGTGAACTTTACAAGTATAGATGCATAGTACCACTTCAGCCATGTATCCATTTTCTAACCAGTCTATCCATTTCAGGGTCAGAGAGAGCCTGTGACCTTCCTAGTTGTCACTGGAAGCAATGTTTGCGTCAACCCTGAATGGGAAGTCAGTATATCATGGGGCTTATTTATGCATGAACCAATGGTCATTCAAACTGGGGCAATTTAGATATGAGACTTAACTGAAGGATACGTGAGATAAAAGGCAAAACACCTCTTTAAGATGGTTGACCCATCAAGCAAACGATTGAAGGAATACTTTGTTGGCTTATTTTTTCTGATATACCTCGATTTTCCTTTATCTTTACTGTTGGCTGATCTTTTGCAGGTTGATTGACTTGCTTAGGGTCATTTTATGTTTAAAGCAGTTATTGAAACTGTAATCTTGTGCTTTGGGGGCTAGTTCCTTAGCCTATATGTCTCCCTGACTATGACTTCAGTGTAAATGCTGTATGTGTTTGTTTTAGAAACTGATAACCTTGTGTAATGTTGGTGCACTGGTAAAGATTGTTATTCTGCATTTTTGATTGAAAAGAAAAAAGAAAAAGCTTAACAACTGTAAATGGGCCTGGTCTGATTTTGCCCTGGGATAGAGGGCATCCCCGTCATGGGTTGGTTGCTGTTCTGTGTGTAGAGGTGTCAGGATATATACAGTGAACCTAAGCTGTAAAATTTGGATTTTAAATCATTTTGTATGTATTTTGTTTCCTTTGTACCTTCAGCATAATTTTAAAATATCATGTTAAGCAGTGTGGCTTTGTAGATAAGGCATTTCACAATAAATCGCAAGGCTGTCACTTCCAGTTGTCATCACTGGCACACTGTATGACCCAGAGCAAATGAGGTGACTTTCCAGTGCACCAAATTTAGAAAAATAAAATCTGTTTCAGTCCTGTAAGTTGTTAGACATATTTGATTGAAAGTACTAGGTAAATAAATAAACAGTAATTCATTTGGTCTAAAGGGAAAATGCAGTTGTTACATAAGCTCAAGAAATAGAGAAATGAACTGAATTGGTTGAGCTTTTTTGGGCTTAATGGCCTGTTGTCAAAATTATTCTAATGTTGTAATTAATAGCATACTAGGCCCCTTCAAGTTCTATCTCAATTCAATTTATTCTTAAGCACACTTTATATTGCTATACAGTAGTTACAGATATATTGTGAACAAAAAGAATTGCAGCATAAACACAAAACATTGTGACAACGTCAACAGCTAACATCATGCTCTAAATACAGTGTATTCAAAAAGTTAATAGTTGCATTATGTATTACTACATATAAGCATTACAATAAGTGTTATGATGCACCATTCAAAAACTTTTTATATAAAAAATATAAACTCTGTTGAAAACTACAATCAATACAGTATATCCCAGAAATTAAGATTCATTAGTCTTTAAACAACACTTACAGAGTGGTTTTTAAGTCGAAATTGCAACTCTCTTAAGTCGGCTTAATTGAGGAAAGGATCGTACTACAGCCCAAAAGTGACTTTTTTTTTTTGTTGTTGTTTTGGGATAGTAGATCTCTGAATCACATGCCAAGTGCTTCAGAATACACCAAAAAGAGACAGAAGATAGGAAAGACTTTGCAAAGGCAAACATAATTATTGCAGTCATGCTAAAATTACAAGTCCTTGACCTTGATGTAAATGCTGAAACTGATGGGGCTTATCTAATATGTAATCCTCGTACTTTGTTGTGCATATGTTTTATTTGTTCAGCTCAGTGTGAATTATATTTGTCTTGCCAAGAGTTGCTCTGGCTGAAAAGTACAAATTGTATCTTTGAAGAATCACTGTGCCTTCGTGTATTGTGGTCATTATTAATGAATCAACCTCCATGTTAGTTGCACTCATTTAAAGTAACCTTCTAGTACATTGGTGTTTTATAATTGTTTGCACACATTTTCTTTTTTTTTTTTTTTTTAATCAGTGAATGGTAAGTTGCATGATTTGTTCAGAGTTGCATAACCCCCAATCACCAATGTAAACACTGTAGCAACAGGTGCCTCATGTATAATAGTAACCTTGCTAAAACGTGGTGTACAGAAAAACTGGAAAAGTGCGTACGCACAAAAAATTTAGATCCATAAAACTGTGTAAGCAAAGTTCTACATACTTTCATTTTATAAGTTCCAATCAATGTGAATTTTAACGCACATGCATAAGCCTATAGCTGCACCCCAACTCCTCCAGGGAATTTTTATTTTTTGAATATGCAAATCAATATAAATAACCCCTTACATTCACTGTTTTGTTAAAATACAATGGCAAAAGCATATGTTAGAATTTCATCAAATACGAAATGGAGGTCCTGCCTAGTTAAGGGAAGGCACGGAAAAACATACTATTTGGTGGCTTAAGTACTGTTATAAGCAGCAAAAGTAAATTGGAGTGGCACAGTGTGGCGGAGGTACTCAACAGTTCAAGTTCAGAAAGTCACACGGTGCCTAAAATAAAAAAAGAAATGGTCATGTATTAAAGTCGATGTAAAAATGCGAGTCGCAGCCACCACTGAAGGAGGTAGCAGAAGTCCAGGGCTCACACTGTATGAGCAGTGAGGTGCTGCAGTTCTTGGCGAGACACTTATAATCGGCATTTTACCAGTGAGTGAGGGGGAGTTTTAATTTTTTTTTCCCCACTTACCATTATCCATACTTGTGTAAATAATTTGCATGTTTAATAAGAAAAACAAGCAAGCAACAGATGCAGTATTACTGTTTATTCTGTTTTAGAGAATATTAAAAGATGACCCACATGCTGGGGATGCTACTCCAGGTAGTGATGGCACTGCTGTGCCGAACACATCTTTGGGTGCTGGGTGCAAACACACCCCTGCCTCAGAAACCGCCGGGCAACCATATGGCCATGTGCTCACAGACTCATTTCTGGAGTCACAAAATGCAATAGTGGATTCTGTAAGAGATGTGTGGAAAGGAATTTGGGAATATAAATTCTGTACTATGTAATATTGACTACAAATTAAATGAGTTGGTTAAAAAATAAGTGTTACATCTGATTACCTGTTTTTACAATCTGCTAATTACATTCAAACAAAGTTTTTGTCGGTTCAATTTGGATGATCATTTGGTGGGTCAGGTTCATCATACCATATCTCTTCAGGCATGGGCAAGCCACGATTGTGTGCCACATTATGCAGCACGCTACATGCTGCACAATGCGAGACACATTCTGTGGGCTACAGAGCAGCACTCCACCAACGGCCCTTAAGCTGCCCAATAGTACGTTCTACCTCTGCCGGAGCCTGAGAGTGAAAGTCATTATAACGTTGCTGTTGTTCAGTCAGTGGGTTGGCGAGCAGGGTAGAAGCCACTTCAGTGGGTACCCGCTGTTACCTAAGTAATCATGTTATATGGTTACATCATATACTGTAGATAACTTATAATTTTGACCAAAGGAATAATATTAAATATCTTACCAAGAAGCCAGCCATCACACACCACAAATTTGTTCACAACACAACTATTTCTCCGAATGAATGAATCATGAGTTGAGCTTGGCCATCTCGCTTCAGCTACAACATTAGTGAGATGCATTTTCGCATCACAAATAATTTGCACATCTTCTTGGAGGAAGAAGTTGCATTTTTGAACAGGTATGAAAGTCAGGGTCTGATTTGTGATGTTCTGCTAAAACCAATATCTGAACCCATAAAACATCAATCAATATTTAGGCCGTTGCTGAAAAAAATGGACAGTAGAATTGACCCTGAATTTGATTACGTGGTTTTGCGAATTTTACATTTACTTGTCATGAGAATCAATCTTGCCACCTTTCAGTTGTCTGCAAAAGCATTTTCTTTAATCTGTTTTATGTGGCGCTTAATTGATGTGGACATTTTAAAGGATGCACTGATTTTCTAGCACTTTAATTTTATGTGGCGCAACACTGAAACTACTTATAAACATAACATATCTAAACTAAATGGAACTGATGATCTTTTCATGCACTATTGGTATGGGTTTACTTTTTTGTGCCCTTCATTGTTGATCCTGTATTCACATTAACAGGACATTGCTGAGGCATGTGCAGTATATGGTGACTTTGAAGCTTATTTTTGTATTAATAGGTCAAGAAAATATACGTTGTTTATGATTTTTACTCTTAACTATGTGTGCTTTAGACAGCACAAAGGCCTGTTTTCAAATACAAGCTCATACACTTGTCTGTGAGGTGTCTGCATGTTTCTCTTACTCTGTGTGAGTTTTTGCCTTTGATTTCAGGTTCCTTTCACATTCTAATGCATGAAGATGACTTTAAATTGACCACTCATAAGTGTGTGACCAGATGGGCAGAAGTCCAGTGACCTGATGTCACTTAGCGCAGTGTTTCTCAATCACTGGGTGGGTTGCGAGTTGCTGTTATTGAGTGTGATAGTGGGCTGTTGAGTGTTTTGCACCAGGATGACTAAACGATCTGCATTGCTGTGCTTTTGCAGGCACTTGATAATTCTTGATTCACCAGAGGGGAAGTTCACACATTGATACTTGTTTCATCAAGAGAGACCCCCACCTCCCCTCAATTAATAAACTAAAAGAGGAAAAACTGGGTTGTAAGACCATAAAGGCTAAGATACATTTACTTAGTGTGTTTATACATGCTTTACTCGCAGAAAGGTGGTTCTAAAATTCCATGCAAACCTTTATTCCATTTAGAGAAACCAAAATCTTGATCTCTGAAAAAAAAACAGATTAAAACATGTGGATTTCTCTGTTATTATCCCAGTTATTTTGCCATGTAAACTTTTACCTGGGTTACAGTTAAGGACTTAATAGTCTGCAGATGTCCATTGCACTATTGTCAGCCCATACATGTCTTTTGCTTTGCACTTGCTTACAGCAGCCCGGGGTCGAAAACTATGGAAGCCTCCACAAATTACATTTCTTGAAACAAACAGCCTTGATGGACTAAATGATTTACCCTCGTTTGTCAAATTTATTATGTTCTTATGTTCTCAGGCAATTGCATTATTCATTCTCCTGGTTGAGGTAATCTCTCTCAGTATTTTAGAAATCTTTAACTTTAGGTTGATGAGCTGAATATACAGTACCAAGCTGGGGAGCACAATTTTTAGTGTAGTAGGGTAACACATTAAAAGTAACATACATTAAGTAGTCTTATTACTGTTTAAAGTAATTAGCAACCTAATGTAATGCTTATTTTATTGAAGAAAAAATGTGTGCGTTATTCTTATCCCTGTAGTTCTGGGAGTAAGGCAAGAAGCAAATGGTATTGATATGCCAGTCCTTTAATTTCTCAAACGTGCAGCCAAGAAGAAAAGAGTATGATGTATGCAGTCCACTAGCAAACATAAATTAAGTTTAAAGTAGTTTTACTGCAACTTTTTGCTGTTGATATGTTGGAACAGTGTGATCAGGCAATGCAGTGTCTTGTTTTCATACTGTGATTCTTGGGGGCTCAGTTTGGAGATATATAAAGGGGGATGGATGTTACTGCCCATAAAGAACACGAAAATTATTACATTTAGCTGTGTTCAGTTTCAGTATTGCATAACTGTGTCATTTTTTTTGTAAGTAGTGGATTATATAACTAAGTTACTTTTAAAAAGTACACACTGCTCTTGAGACACAGGCTTCATGCTTGTTTTTGGATTCATGATGGCCATTGATGTGTAATTGTTTTATTTTTTTGTGTATGTTTTGATGTAGAAGTGTTTTGGCAAAGGAGAATTCCATAATTAGACCCTTGCATGTGATCAGGGGTTTTTAAGAAATCATGTTTCTGCCTTAAGTAGGATTTCCAAACCTTATCCTGGTTTTGTGTGTGTTCAGGTAAATGCACTGACCGAGAGACAGCATTACCTTGTTTTGGACTAATTTATGGGTTAATTTTTTTGTTTCTTCGTCAGTGAAGGTTTTTATTTTTTCTCTTTCTGAATTTACTGAATTTTCAATTTTAGATATTGGAATTTCCAAATACTTACTAATAATTCTTATTTTATACAGACACAGATACACATTTAAGGAGAATTTGATGTGTTAAATTCTAGAAAACTACATTTTCAACAGAATTTCTATTTTTCAAGTACACTATATGTGTAGGTATTGAATTTCACCATGGAATTCTGGGAGTTGTGTCTATTAAACGTCTTGCAGAGTTTAACTTAAAGTGGAAAAATGTTACTGCTGCTTTTTCAAGGCAATTGCAATTTCTACCCTATTAAGGATTTAATTTAGTAATAAATATACAGGTGCCGGTCATAAAATTAGAATATCATGACAAAGTTGATTTATTTCAGTAATTCCATTCAAAAAGTGAAACTTGTATATTAGATTCATTCATTACACACAGAC
>JANRMT010062791.1:151744303-151873810 GCA_026402145.1 Polypterus bichir lapradei | reverse complement strand
AAAAGAAATAAACATTTGAAATACATCAGTCTGTGTGTAATGAATGAATCTAATATACAAGTTTCACTTTTTGAATGGAATTACTAAAATAAATCAACTTTGTCATGATATTCTAATTTTATGACCGGCACCTGTACATAATTCCTGCACTCAATGAGAGTACAGTGATATGTGAGTTACAATCGTTACAACTTGGAGAGTTAGGTACTTAAATTAGGTAATAAAGGATTATGATGAGAATTAATTTGCATTCATGCTCTGAAAGTAATGGACATAGCTATACTTATGAATTAAAAAATCAATCCCCTTTAAAACCAGTTTTCCAGGTCAGATTTGTGGAAGCAATTGCATATACTAGCTGCGCTGTGAGGGAGGCAAATACCAACACTGCACTCACACACATCAACACTTGTTCATGTACTCTAGGTTCTAAACATGGGCTTTACAGGATGCAACTGTCACAAGTGAAAATTGAGGCAATTATCAACAAATGGCAATCTCTATACCAATGGTTAGTCTAGAACACAATTAGCAGCTCCATTTGTTTATTCCAGAATGTAATTTGCTTAGTTCCATAATAGCTAGACTTCTGTGTGGCACCTCTTCTAGTGCATGAAGCACAAGGGTTTAATGCTACAAAATGTATTGTGATGAAGTGTATAATCGCAGAGATAACTAAAATTGTGTGCTTAAATTACTGAAAAACAACAAGCCCCCCTGCCACCAATGAAATTCAGGCCCTAATGATTATGTAATATTGTATATAAATGTGCTGTAACTTTTTAATTGAATTCTCAATGTCATATATTTTTCGTATATATTAATGATTTATGCTTTCTAAATCTGCACATTCTCCTGTTAAACTTTTTGCAAGCTTCTAGTTTTATTTAGAAAAAGAAAATTAATGAGAAGTCAAGCAAAATGACACCTTTTATTGACTAACTGAACAGATTACAATATGTAACATTTTGAGGGAACTCGGGGCCTGCCTGAAGTAGGGACTTGAGTTGCCACGAAATGCTGGCATATTGTAATCTGTTCAGTTAGCCAATAAAATGAGTCATTTTGACTTCTGATTGTCATGGCTAACACGGTACAACACTCTGCTACTACAGAAAAAGAAAATAGAAACCTCTTTTTATAATACTGTACAGAAAAAGAAAATAGAAACTTATTTGGCAATTGGTCTCTTTGAAAATTGCATTTAACATTGCAATAAGAATTAAAACCTCTAGTTAGACGTTGAAAGGTTTTTGTAGCAGTGAATAAAAAAGGTCAAAGGCAATAACATAGTATAACATCGTTTGTGTGGGTTTCCTCCGGGTGCTCTGGTTTTCCGCCCACATTTACAAATATCTACAGGTTAGTTAATTTTGATGCCAGTGTCCAGCACTGAGTGTGTACATCAGTGGGCTATGTTATGGACTGGCACCCTGCCCAGGGTCATTTCCTCCCTCGCATCCTGTGCTGAAAGCATTGGCTCTGGCGGGTTTGAAAATGTCATGTTTTCAATCTTGATTATTTGCTTGTCTCAATCACATAAGGTCAGACAAGCCCCAGAAATGTTCCACACATTTGGGAGATATTTTCTTAAAATTAATGGCCCTTTCAGTGCAGAGCCTGATTTGGTTTAGATCATTGTTTAATGTACATTATTATAATGCCTATACATAGTGATGAAAATTGTTATTGTCAGCTCCTAATATGTATTCTTTGGTCCTGTCAGATATCCTGAGTACCTTGTTGTTATTTATACATTTACCCATATTGGTCAAGTATGGCTCTTTCCTGAGAAGTGAAGAAAATCCCTCCATTTAGCACTTAAAATTAGGACAGTACAGTAGATGAGCGGATAGACACTATAAGGGGTTTGCATGACTTGCTTTGTTAGTTGCTTTAGTAAGGTATGGTAAATAAAAAGTATTCACAATAGCATAAACTACCTAAGCCTCCACTCTGACCTTGTTTTATAGTTTGCACAGTGACTGTTACTTGCACATCTGCACCCATTCAGTGTGTTCATATTGATTGCCACAACTAATAATTTCACTGTACTCTGTACATGCCCTGTGAAGCTGTTAAATGTACATGTATTAACCTTACTCTACTGTCCAGGCAGTGATTTTTACAGTGTGTTTTTGTCAGTGTCCTTGAGCATCTCTATAGTGAAATGTTTGATTTTAGTCAGAAAGTGCAGTTTTATAAAAGAGAAGGCAGTAACAGGATTATGGATTGGGTGAATGCAGTGCACACACATGCTATATAACTAGTACTAATGGAGTCTGTAGTAATAGCGCAATAGTCAGCAACAGTATTCCACCTGCCCCTAAAGTAGCATTTGTGAGATTGTACAGTTTTAGAGGGAATAAAACACTACTTGACTACTGGGTAACTGCACTACTTCCTGCTAGCTAATACCACAAAATGACGACGTCCTATGTGTGAAGCACACTTGAATATGGTGATGTGATGTAGCCATTTTTCCACAGAAAATTTATAGATTATCTTCTGTATGACCTAAATATTCAACAGGTTTTAAGGTAGTTAGCAATAGTGTGTGTACTTTCTGCCATGGTTAAAGTAGGACAAGTAGCATATCTAAAAATTAAAAAGGAATAAATGTCAGGGGGACAATGCAATACCTCCAAACAATAGTACAAAATTAAAAACTGTCACAGGTTTTCTACACATTGTCAGAATATCCGTAAAAACATTCTTTGTTGGTTTGCTTTCATGAGACATCTTATAAATGATGAGGCATTGGTATTTCTTATGTCTGTGGATTCATCCAGAATTATCCCTAAAACAGTACTGGCTTTAACTGCAGTAACTGCATTGTCAATTAATATGTTCAGGATGGAAGGTTGCAGCTCAGAAATTCCAATGCTGTTCTTTCACAGCATTTAGGTTGTATTGATATACACTCTATTTTCTTCAAAAATCCAGCAAGCATTAGTGCATGTCTCTGTGAGACTGGACTGCCACTAATGTATTATACAGCATATAAAATAGAACTCAAATTGTGGAATAACAATTACAACTGAGCACTTAAATATGGTGTTACAATGTGATAGACAGTAAGTACAAGGTAATAACACCTAGTTACACTAATTATAGGATAATTTGCATAATAAAGTACATCATAATTCGGGACATTTTAATGTAAAGTGTTAACTGACCGTTCTTACAGAAAGCTAAAGGGTAGTTCATCATTTTTTACAGTTTAAATCTACCTTAGAGTTTTTAGTTTTTCACATTCGCATGGTCTTGTTCTCCTTTTTATATTGTGCATTTGTACTGGATTGATATAAGCAGGAACTGCATTAACCCTTTGTTTAAAAAAATGTTGGCTAGCTGTAATTAAGTGAGAATTGCAGCACAAAAATATGAGTTAAAAGAACCACAATATGGATTTGCAAGCATTCAGAAAGCATTCTGTGTGGACTATACTGGATACACTGTGTAATTGCTAGAAAGTTTTTTTTTTCCAATAATAAATGGGGGGAAAAAACTGTGGGTTTGTAATAAAGATTAATGTACTTGTCTCCTTGCAAATAGTACTAAGGCGTCACTACTTGTTCATCTGAACAGTTTTAGCCCAGCACTTTGCTATTGTGTGCATACTTAAATTTAGGCTTAATTTTGATTTTTACAAAGTATGTTCTGAGCCTTTCACCCAGTCACTTGCCAGATGTGGTGTTCCCACTTTTGGATGGTCATGTTTCTATTCTGTTTTTGCTGTGGTACGCATCACCCATATTATATGGCTATAAATGAAATTATTGTTGTGGTTGCCTTTAATTTTATTCCTTCATGTAAAAATTACTTTTTTCACCACGTTATTTTTAAACATAGTAGCTGTATATTATTGTGTATGTTACTGTTAACTCCACAGTCTTAACACTTAATGTAACTTATACAGGAATATAATTAATTGGTTCTTTACTTATGGGTCATGTAATTATGGCTTGACTATGCCATAAATACAGAAAAACCTTTGTGGTTGAAATTGCCAAAAAAGAACTACACTTCTCTTTCTCAGCCATTAGTCTCCCTTCTTCTTCAGTATTTTGTTACTTAATTCTACACAAAGTTTGTAAACTGTCATAGTGAAGGCAACATAAGCAATTTGAAAAGAGGATCACAGTTTTGGAAAATGTCAAGATCCAATAGACTAATGCATTTAATAAGTTTTATTTGGCTCATTTAGTGATATTCCTGTCTAAAACCATTCAATTTTTGACCAGGTACACCTATTAAAGTTTTGAATACTTAAGCATGGATATTGTATAAAAATTTATGTATATCCTCATGATTTCTTTCTCTCACAATGTTTATTAAAATGGTAGTGAATTTTTGTAATTACTTTTCCGAGAATGCTTGTAACTTGTGTACCTTGTATACAGTGGCATGAAAAATGATTTTGCCCCTCCTTGATTGTCTGTTATTTATAGTGAATATTTTCAGGACAGTAACAAAAATTTCATATTAAACAAAAAGCACTTGAGTGAACAAAACATTTTTCTTAAACTTATATTTAATTTATCTACTGAACATTAGTACCTTGTGAAAAAGTAGCGGCCGATTTTAAAGAGAGTATTAGCTGACTGATCACTCCTAGATGTGATTATAGTCTGCCGTTCTCGTTATAAATCTCACTTGTCAGAACAAAGTTCCAGTAAGCCCAAAATGCCATAATCAAAGGAAAATCCTGAAGAGTTATAAACACTTTTGTTTTTCTGATTTGGTGAAGATCTACAAAATTCATTCTGGCACCACAGTTAGAGCCATACTCTTCAAATGAAAAACTGTTGAAACAATAGTGAATTTTGTCACAGTGTTCAGTCTGCCAGAATTACTCCAGGACACAATGTGAAAATATAAAGGAAGTCGCAAAACATCCTAAAAAACATGTAAAGAACTGCAGGCTTCTATTGCCTAAGTAAAGGATGGAGGAATGCGCTTCATTGTAGGGTCGCAGCACAGAAGGCACTGCTAACCAAGAAGAACATAAGTGCTCATCTCTTGTTTGTCATGAAGCACACGGATGATCCCAGAGCTTCTTGGGAGTATGGCCAAAGTGGGACTTTCTGGATAACATTGGCCCTGTTATGTTCTGTGTATAGCAAATCAAATTACATCACATGTATTGTCAAACATGGTGGTAGTAAAATGATGTGGGAATGATTTACTGCCACAGGACCTAAACATCTTGGTAAAACATAATGAACCATGAATTCTGCACTCTATTAGGAAATTGTTAAGGTGAAAGTATGGTCATCTGTCTATAAACTTAAGTGTAGCCGAGTCTAGTAGCAAGATAATCATTCAAAATAGAAGGCTAATTCACATCAGAATGGCTGAAAAGATGCACACTGAATTGACCTAGACAAATTTCAAGCTGTGGCAGTACTTCCAATGAGAAATTAAAGCTATAAATCCAGTGTTTCTCAATTAATGCAACCTTACAAGGAATAAACGCTAAACTGTCCTTTACAGCAATGTGAAAGATGGGTACTCAGTTTTGGGAGGTGTTTGCATTCAGTGAAGATGAAGATGGTGCAGTGTTAAGTATAAGGGGGCAATTACTGCTTCACACAGTGCTAGTTAATTTTGGATAACCTTGTTTATTCAGTTGCCATTTACCATATATTAGTTTTTGGTTTAAAACCTGAAAACATTCAGTGTCATAAATTTGAAGTACTGTACTGTAGAAGACATCAGGAAGTTAGGCAAATACTTTTTTTACAACACTGTAGATGACCACAGCAGATAAGAGAGAAGGAAGTTTTTATTAAAAATGAGAATTAAAATTAATAAGGATTAAAGAATAGAACAGATAACTATTGGTTGTGCAGGATCTGGTCATTTTAGTCAGTCTGGCTGCTTTGCATTCTGCTATTTCCAGTATGTGCCTTACTTTTTATAGCAGTCAGACAATGATCACTTGCTTTGTGATGTATGGCGGAACAAAAAATGAATCTTTAAAGAACTAAAAGCGAATTTCTAAAAGATGTAGGAAAATTTTGGATGTTTCAGCTAATCTACAACGGGCAAACAAATATATTAAATATTTGTTTCTCACTTTCAATATATTTTTTTGCCTGCCTTTAGTTAAATCTATAGACTTTTTTTCAGCACAATCAACATTTTACCTTTAATCAGCTATTCAAATACTAGTCACTTGTAATATGTGCTGTTGCTCTTTACATTCAACATGATCATTGGATAAGTAATTAAAACATTATATAATTCAGATACGAAATACGTTGCATTCTAGCAATCATAGCAGTTTCTTAGTTCTTGAAATCAGTGAATAGCATTATATTGAATTAGGTACAAAATATATTTTACTACAATGGAGTAGCTTAGTCACAATTTGGCATGATATTTACAGGTTAATCCCAATTTAGTATGTATTATTAACGATAGCTTGTTCCCACTTTTTAATTGAAGATTTGTAATCTTTTATAAGGGTTTTAGTTAGGTATTTGTTGGGATACATTGGAGATCTTCTTCTGTCAACATATTGAAATATATTTCTTCACGTCACTGATATATACATATATATGTATGTATGTATGTCACCATCATAGTCAGACCTTTAACTGCCATGGCCTTTTAAAAATTGGGTCATTAAAGAAAATCCTTCGAAACACTTCACATTTAAGTGAGACTTCCACTGTAATTTGGAAATTGCCTGAACATAACTACAGTATAATCAATTATTACTGTGTAAGTTGTGGAGTGGTGTGTGTAAATTCACATTTTAATTCTTATTCCCTACCTTCTTCTGTACTTATTTAATTTTTCAAATTTCATATTAATAATGCTTTTTTTTATATAATGGTGTTTACCAGTATAAGTACTTTTGCTTAGTATATTACTTGTGATACTGTCATAGCCACAGCCAATCTAAAAAAAAAAATTATAAGTTTGCAAAATATATGGTTGTGTTTTAATGTGTCATTTTTTTTTTCTTACATAAAACTACATTTAGTCCTATTGGCATTGGTTTACAGCTCCTCTATTCTAATCCAATTTTGCTCACTGCTTTCTGTAATTCTGAGTGTTGATATGAGTGTATTTTGCTGATGCCGAGGTCAGACAGATAAGCTAGACCATTTAAACATTTTAAAGTCAGTTCTAAGACTGACGGGAGACCAATGAAATGAAGCCAAAATAGGAGTGATGTGCTCACACTTGAGTTAGTTAAGAGCTTCACAGCAGAGTTTAGGACCAACTGCAGGTGAGAGAGAAGAGTTTGACTGACATCACCGTACAATCAGTTACAATAGTGAAGATGGGATTCTTAACTGGAAAAAACAACTTAGTACAACAGAGTTTCTACTTGTCCAGTTTAAGACTATTGCTGAGGATAACACCCACACTTTTTGCAGATGTCTTGTAATGTTTTGTCTAATTGGCCTAGGTTGGTAAACAAGCATACCAGAACACACTGGAAGGACTAAACCGCACAATCTCAGTTTTGCTTTGATTTAAGTCAAGAAAAATTGACAACATCCAGCTGTTTACACCAACCAAGTGAGCTAAAGTAGACCCCAGGGAGTTGTTTCTAAGCTGTAGGTAAATTTGGGTGTGACCCACAAAACAGTGGAAAGATGCATTATGTTTATGGAAAATATAGCCAAGAGGAAGCATGTATAATGAAAACAAAATTGGCCTAAGTATAGAACCTTGAGGGATCCCATATTTTATGGTATGGGAAGATAACAATTCACCCAAATTAACTGAAAAAAAAATTCACAAAAATATGAATGAAACAAAATTAGAGTAGTCCTTTGAGTACCAATAACATTTTCTACATGTTACAGTAAAACATTGTAACCAATGGTGTCAAAAGCTGCAGTCAGATCTAAAAGTACAACAGGTAACCCAGAATCAACAGACAATATAATATTAAGAACTTTTAAAAGAGCTGTTTCAGGACTGTGATGTGATTTAAAACCAGATTAAAAATTTTCACGTATGTGATTATCCTCAAAGAATGAACTAACCACTGAATTAATTATTAAAAATGCAGTGAGAGCTACCAACTGATTGATTAAGCTTCTTTGAATAACAATAGAATCACAATAAAACTAGGTTTTGGTTAAAAAAAGCTTAACAAGAAAAGTGTAAAATATAAATAAGATGACTCGGCAGATGTTGAAAGCAACTTGCAGGCACAATTTAAGTGCAATGGTAATGACAAATTGTAGGAATGATCTGTCATGTTATACTTACAGTATAAGATTATGTATGGCTTTGTAAGACCATGCTTCTTTGAAAATGTAACAATGATATTTTAAAGAAAGCAGATGTTTTCTCAGTAATGTGTTTTTATGGTACATTTAGGACTTTTTTCGGATTTAATCAGCAATGAGTTTTTAAATACTGTTCTAATTATTGACATTGGTATTTGCCTTTCTGATTTCTGCATCTTTGAAAGAACAAACCTGCAGTCAAAATTAATTTAAGATATTTCTTATCACATATATTACCAAAAGGATTATGAACACCAACAAGAAGTAAAGAGTTTGGAGTTAATATTTTCAGTTTTAATTTGAAGTCTCACAATTGATTAACTGCTAAAGTAATCCAGTATACTCCTCAGTACTCAGTCCTCAGTAAGTAGTTGCAGTATAGTTAATGTACAATTCATTTCCATAAAGATATTTGCAACTCATGATCAGTAACAAACACAATAACATTCACTATCTGATTGTCTGTCAGAGTCTGCTATTAATAAACACTACAAAAGTTAATCAATATCTTGATTGTGGGACCTGTATGAAACTTGTTTGTAGATCAGTATGCTTGCCATTCTATTAACACAGCATAATAATGTCTTCTATAGCATGGCACTATGGTACCTAGTCAGCATTTACACCTATAGCCATCGTTCAAGCTTGGTATCAAGGTCTATTAAATTGGAATTAGCTAGCTTACCTATATATGGTGCTGAATTTTAGGAAAAAAGGCAAAAAAACTAGTCATGTAAAGTGAGCTGAAACTATTTTGTGCTTCACCATCTCTTGCAAAGTGCTTTACAACACTAAACTGCTAAAGTCATTTTACAATACCTTTCAAGTCTAGGTTTAGTGGTATGTTTACATTGTTTGCAGTGTACATACTACAATGAAATTCTTACTTGCATGACATTTTGTTGTCTTAACTTTTCCAGCATTGATAACGCATGTATATTTAGGAAATTCCCAGGATTATACTAGGGCTTGACCTGGGAAATTATCAGTTCACACTTCCTCGGATTACTGAGTCATATTTGTTCTTACATACTTTTGCCCCAGGAATTCTCAGAATAACCGGCATGTGTGAAAGAATCTTTTAACCTACAATCTGGAGTGCAGCTGCAGTAGCATTTCATTTTTGGTTTTCATTTTGAGCTTTGAAACTTTCATTTTTCAATTCAAGGTTGTTTTAGAATGGCATACATGCTAAAATAAGCTTTTGGTTTCTGGGTTTTAGGCAAGAAATTGCTACAATTTTGAAGAAATTGTAGCTTTATGTAAATTCTGAAGGTTACTTTTGAGTTAGTTTTTTTAAAAAAAAAATTCAAACTGAGTCTTTTTAGATCTTGTTTAATAGTTGCACATTCGAACATTCCATAAAACCTGGCAGTCTGCCATTCACTGTTCCTCCCCCCCTTCAGGTGCTTCTTAATGCAGTTACATTTCATTTTTACTAGTGTCCTTGAGTATGTCATTCAGTTTTAAACTGGAAGAATTTGCACGATTGCATTATTGATGTATTTGGGAACTGAACAATATAATATTGTTAAGGTATGGATAAGGATAAGGTTCACACACAAACTTTCCTGTACAACACTGGATATTGATTCCAGAATCAGAAGCTGTGAACTGAAGTCCAATCCAATGTCTGTATTTATGCTGCATGCTCTAACTGAGAGCATACATGTTCATTTTGTGCATAGTGCATAGCATATCTTCCACTTGTGTTACTATATACTGTTACTGAATACAGGGAAAACTTTTTGTCCAAAGGTGGGAATTTGACATTTTACAGAAGCTCATTTTATTTATATAAAAATAAAAATAAATCTTGGAAGGAGACGAGACGTGATTTTCCGAGAGAGACACTTTCACGTCCCACGAGACACTGTTGCAAGACATTTATTATATATATTAATATATATGAATTAGTAAAAAGGAAGAAAATTAAAAAGAAAATCTTATGACTTGGCAGTCACAGTGAGGCTCTATAAAGGTGTAATGCTGTAGGTGTAATGAGCCCCAGTAGAATTTCCTGACACACATCTTCAGAATGATTCATTGGCTGAAAGTACTCTGCGTTACTGTGTCAGAGAGAGAGAGAGGGTGTGCAGCATTGTTTGTAATAGCACTCAGTTTTGTCTTAATTCTTGCTTTTAGAACATTAGAACACTATAGACGAGAACAGGCCATTCAGCCCAAGAAAGCTTGCCAGTCCTATCCACTTTTTTCTTCCAAACAAACATCAAGTTGAATTTTGAACGTCCCTAAAATCTTACTGTCTATCACACTACTTGGCAGCTTAATCCAAGTGTCTAGCGTTCTTTGTGTAAAGAAGAACTTCCTAATATTTGTGCAAAATTTACCCTTAAGTTTCTAACTGTGTCTATGTGTTCTTGATGAACTCATTTTAAAATAACAGTCACGATCCACTGGACTAATTCCATTCATAATTTTAAACACTTCAATCATGTCACCTGGTAATCTTCTTTTGCTTAAACTGTATAGGCTCAGCTCTTTTAATCTTTCCTTATAATTCAACCCCTGTAGCCCTGGAATCAGCGTAGTTCTTCTCTGGACCTTTTCTAGTGCTGCTATGTCCTTTTTGTAGCCTGGAGACCAAAACTACACACAGTACTCCAGTTGAGGCCTCACCAGTGCATTATAAAGGTTGAGCATAACCTCCTTGGACTTTTACTCCACACATCAGGGTGCTATATAACCTGACATTCTGTTAGCCTTCTTAATGGCTTCTGAACACTGTCGGGAAGTTGATAGCTTAGAGTCCACTATAACTCCTAAATCCTTCTCATAAGGTGTACTCTCGATTTTCCGACCGCCCATTGTGTATTTAAACCTAACATTTTTACTTCCTATTTGTAATACTTTACATTTACTGACATTAAATTTCATCTGCCACAAATTTGCCCAAGCCTGTATGCTATCCAAGTCCTTCTGTAATGATATAACGGATTCCAAATTATCTGCTAATCCACCTATCTTGGTATCGTCTGCAAACTTAACCAGCTTGTTACTTATATTCGTATCTAAATCATTTATATATACAGTGGAACCTCGGTTCACGACCATAATTCATTCCAAAACTCTGGTCGTAAACCGATTTGGTCATGAACCCAAGTAATTTCCCCCCATAGGATTGTATATAAATACAATTAATCGGTTCCAGATCATACAAACTGTATGTAAATCTATTTTTTTAAGATTTTTAAGCACATATATAGTTAATTATGCCATAGAATGCACAGCGTAATAGTAAACTAAATGTAAAAACATTGAATAACACTGAGAAAACCTTGAACAGAGAAAACTAACACTGTTAAGAGTTTGCGCTACAGCGCTACGAAACAAAACACTTTAAAATAGTTTTAAGCACTGGGAAAAAAATAAACATTTGAAAAATCCATAATTTAATAAACCAACTAGAAAAGTAACATTGCAACAAATCACGCTACGAACTGATCGCTGTAAACAGAAGTGAAGTGGAGGTTAAAATCCAATAGAAAAAAGTCTTCATTAAATACTAGGTTAAAACAATGCTCTGATCTTTCTCTTTAAAAACAAGCCTGGTGCATTCTTTAACTGCCTTCTCGGCCTTATGTGTCCAGTGTGTGTGTGTGGGTCTCTCGCTTGCTGGTGCGCATGTCTGTGTGTGTGCGCGCGCACGTCTCTCTTGAGCTCATGTCTCTGTGTTTGTGTCTCTCTCGTCTGTGTGTGTCTCTCTCTCTCTCTCTCTCTCTCTCTCTCTCTCCACAGAGAGAGACTGAACACGTGCGGAAATCATCGGCGCGCACAAACTGAAAGGGAAACTGGCTTGTTTGTATACCGAGTGTGTGGTCGTGAACAGATGCAAACGTTTGGTGAACTTTTTGGTCGTAAACCGATTTGTATGTGTTTCGAGACGTTCGTGAACCGAGGTTCCACTGTATATTAAAAACTGAGCCTGACCTTTTAGATTGTTGATTGATTTTAACCAGCCCAACACACCACAGAATAAACTAAACTAAATAAATGTAGTCTCCCAAGGAAAAAAAAACAGTTTTACCACTTTTATAGTTCCTCTGTTACGAGAGCAGCCCAACCTGTCATTGATGTACATTGTCACTGCCATCACAAACATTCCCTGTATAGTGATCAGTCATGGAGGGTCTTTGGTGTAGTAAAAGTCAATAACCAGTTCCTTGGTTTTGCTGATGTTATATTGCAGGCAAGTCTTTCTGCACTAAGAAGTAAAGTTGTTCACCTTTCTCCAATACTCTAACAACCATATATCATCTGAGAATGTCTTCAAAGCACATAACCTGGTGTTATATTTATAGTCTGAGCTATACATAATAAAGAAAAAAGGAGACAGGACTGTCCCTCATGGTGCTCTAGTGTTGCTGGCTTCAGAAATGCAGTCCTTCAGTCTTGGAAACTGTCATCTCTCTGATAGGTAGTCAATTATCCAGGACACCATAGGCTCATCCACCTGCATATATCTGCGTTTACCCTTTAACAGGGTTGGCTGGATGGTATTGAAGGCACTGGAAAAATCGGAAAACCGTAATCCTCACAATGCTGCCGGGTTTGTCTAGTTGAGAATAAGCCTTATGGAGCAGAAAGATAATTGCCTCGTCCACTCTAATCGTTGTCCCATAGGCAAACTGCAGTGGACCAGGTGTTCTCCTACTAGAGGACTTGTATTTTTCAGGACCAGGATCAGCCTTTCAATGGACCCCATGAAGTGAGACATGATGACTACAGAACAGTGGCACTTAGGTGAAGAGACACCTGCCTTCTTTGGAACAGGAACAATGCAGGATGTATTTCACTGCAGTGGCACTTTCTGAAGCCTTAGGGACATACTGAACAGGTGACAGAGGATACTACAAAGTTGGTCAGCAAAGGCCTTAAGAACTCTAGTACTGACTCCATCTGGTCCCATGGCTTTTCCAATCTGTAGCTTCCTCAGTTGTCTGCTCACTTAATCTCTTGTTATGGACAACCAATATTGATGGTAAAAAGTGGCTTTTTCACTGGCCATTTCAGTTGACATGGGAAGGGTTATGTAGTAGGGATGATAAGGGGACCAGTCATTAGAAGAAGGTGGTAGTGGAATGGGAAATATATTAAAAATACATATATACACCCACCAACCACTTTATTATAGATACACCTGTTCAACTGCTTGTTAATGCAAATATCTAATTGGCCAAGCAGCAACTCAATACATTTAGGCATGTAGACATTGTTAAGACAGCCTGCTGAGTTTCAAACTGCACATCAGAATGGGGAAGAAAGTGATTTAAGTAACTTTGAACATGGCATCACTGTTGGTGACAGACGGGCTGGTCTTGAGTATTTCAGAAACTGCTAATCTGCTGGGATTTTCATGCACAACCATCTCTAGGGTTTACAAAGAATGGTCAGAAAAAGAGAAAATAGCAAGTGAACTGTAGTTGTCTGGGTAAACATGCCTTGTTGATGCCAAAGATCAGAGGAGAAGGGCCAGACTGGTTCAAGCTTATAGAAAGGCAACAGAAAATCAAATAACTGCTCGTTTTATGTATGAAGAAAAGCATTTCTGAATGTACAAAATTGTCGAACCTTGAAACAGTCAGGCTTCAGCAGCAGGAGACCACACCGGGTGCCACTCTTGTCAGCTAAGAAATGGCAACTGAGGCTTAAATTTGCATGAGCTCACTAGAATTGTGCAATAGAAGATTGGAAAAATGTTGCCTGGTCTAATGAGTCTTGATTTCTGCTTTGGCATTCGAATGGCAGAGTTGTAGTTTGGCGCCAACAGCGTTGAAAGCAGAATCCATACTCCCTTGTGTCATGTCAATATGGACCAAAATCCCTGAGGAATGTTTCCAACACTTTGTTGAGTCTATGCCGTGAAAAACTATGGCACTTCTGAAGGCAAAAAGGTGTTCAACCCAGTACTAGCAAGGTACACATAATAAAGTGGCCAGTGTGTGTATATATAATTTTGTGTTTAGTGTTTTTGATACAAATACTTTTGTAAATAACACAGCTAAAATTAAATGCATATCTAGCTGTATATCTTGCAGCAGTCCTTTTCCAAATAATCAATTTTGTGTTCACCCACCTTGGGGATTTAATTTACACTGACTAGTTAAAAAGTCTACCTTTGGAAGGATATGAGATTGTTGTCTACAGTGTCACAGCATAATTGGCATCTCAGATGACTAATGTTGAAAGCAGCTAGAAGTACATTTATTTGATGGGTTTAATTGATATTGAACTGCAGGTGGAGGAGTATCAATCCCCAAATAGCGTCTTTACTCATTAACAGCATTCGATAACATAGGCTACTGCACAGTGTTTGACACTTTACAAACTATAAATACATGGCTTATTCCCAGATTCCACTTACCAAATAACAGCAAGTGAAGCAATACGTTAAAGCAAAGGTTATAGGTAACTGCAGCAAATTGTATTTTCAAGGGATTTATTACAGTTCTCATTTACATAAAATAATTGAGACATGGGTATTAATAGAAATACATGAAATGCAAAGAATGTTCAAAAGCAATATAAAATATTTTCAAAAATGCATAAAGTACAAAACAGTATAGAAAATAATTTTGTAATCTTGAGTAAAACAAATCTGAATGTAGGTATTATTGGGAGCAAGTTTCAAAGTTTAGGAGAACTACAGAAAAGAAGAACCAAGTTAAAGATTAGGGGCTGTTGATACTTATGCTTTCTAAATACAGTCGTGTCTATTTTCAGCCGACTGAGTTGAAGCCATTTGTACTTATAGCTGAGGGTCCTAGGAAAACAAGACATCAAGCTTTTTAGGGTTCTCTCCAATTATTGGCCCTCTAGGCACAAGAAACCCCTCATTCTTTTTTACTATACTGTACCATATTTTGTGCAGGAAATTACACCCTTGTCATAAAGAGTAAATCAATAGGTGTCTTTGCCATAAATGATCGGAAGGACTTAGAATTGTGCATGCCACATCATGCGACCCCAGGGGTCACCTGCTAATGCAATATGGGGGGTCAAAGTTAATCCTTCTCACAAAACTTCAAAAAAACAGGGATCAGTAATATAGAAATATGGAATGTTGTTTTATACTATTTCAACAATGCTGATTATTTGTTTTTGTAATTTTTGACTCTTTACAAGTGGTGTTAGCCCTTTAAGAGCCATTCTCAGAAGGTTAAAAATGGCACATTTCAAACATAACTATATGGGGTATCATTTTAAACTATTTCAATGTCAGTGACTGTGAATATGATGTTGTTTTTAATTTTTAATCCTTTATAGGGGCTGTAGCTCTCTATTGGCCACTATCAGTGGGTGAAAGTGACAAATTTCTCTTAACATTGAGAATATTTAGACTTTATACATCATAAGAAATGTAATGCTTTACATCATGAACACTCCAAATTAGGGCGATTTGCACTAATTCAGACTTATTATTTTATTCACTTCCTCAACATAGTTTTCACACTATGAAAGCAAAATACCCTATGTAAAGTACTGTTAAAGATGAGCTTTATAGTTAAATCAATTTAACAATCCACACTAAAGCTTTGTCAGCAAGTATTTATGTCAGTAGATTTTTGTCTTTTGGAAGAGTGCTGACAATTAAAGTCAGTATATATACTTGGTAAGTGGTTTGCTAAAGAAAGGTTAAGTCTACTCTAAAGCCTTACTTAATCTCATAATGTTTGTTTTACAAGGTGATTAATGAATTTGATTTTCAGCACATTACAAACACACCATAACTTAGGGTGTTCATAAGAAGTTTAATGATTTACTTCATGAGGTAGAAGTACATAATAAACAGGAATAGTTGCATCAAATATTTGAAATATTAAAATGTGTGCTTCAATATAAATGTCTAAATATTCTTGGTTGTAATAAAACTTGTCATTTTTCACCCTCTGATAGAGGGCAGGGTACTTTGCAGTCCCTCTTAAGATCCATCAGATTGGATGGGAAGCGTCGGTGCACGTCCATTTTAAGATCTCTCCAGAGATGTTCAATTGGATTTAAGTCTGGGCTCTGGCTGGGCCACTCAAGGACATTCACAGAGTTGTCCTGAAGCCAATCCTTTGATATCTTGGCTGTGTGCTTAGGGTCGTTGTCCTGCTGAAAGCGTCGCCCCCCAAGTCTGAGGTCAAGAGCACTCTGGAGCAGGTTTTCATCCAGCATGTCTCTGTACATTGCTGCAGTCATCTTTCCCTTCATCCTGACTAGTCTCCCTGTTCCTGCCGCTGAAAAACATCCCCACAGCTTGATGCTGCCACCGCCATGCTTCACTGTAGGGATGGTATTGGCCTGGTGATGAGCGGTGCCTGGTTTCCTTCAAACGTGACGCCTGGCATTCACACCAAAGAGTTCAATCTTTGTCTCATCAGACCAGAGAATTTTGTTTCTCATGGTCTGAGAGTCCTTCAGGTGCCTTTTGGCAAACTCCAGGTGGATTGCCATGTGCCTTTTTACTAAGGAGTGGCTTCCGTCTGGCCACCCTACCATACAGGCCTGATTGGTGGATTGCTGCAGAGATGGTTGTCCTTCTGGAAGGTTCTCCTCTCTCCACAGAGGACCTCTGGAGCTCTGACAGAGTGACCATCGGGTTCTTGGTCACCTTCCTGACTAAGGCCCTTCTCCACGATCGCTCAGTTTAGATGGCTGGCCAGCTCTAGAAAAAGTGGATGATGGAGGCCACTTTACTCATTGGGACCTTCTAATCAGCAGAAATTTTTCTGTAACCTTCCCCAGATTTGTTCCTCGAGACAATCCTGTCTCGGAGGTCTACAGACAATTTCTTTGACTTCATGCTTGGTTTGTGCTCCGACATGAACTGTCAACTGTGGGACCTTATATAGACAGGTGTGTGCCTTTCCAAATCATGTCCAATCAACTAAATTTACCACAGTTGGACTCCAATTAAGCTGCAGAAACATCTCAAGGATGATCAGGGGAAACAGGATGCACCTGAGCTCAATTTTGAGCTTCATGGCAAAGGCTCTGAATACTTATGTACATGTGATTTCTCAGTTTTTTATTTTTAATAAATTTGCAAAAACTTCAAGTAAACTTTTTTCATGTTGTCTTTATGGGGTGTTGTGTGTAGAATTCTGAGGAAAAAATTTATTTAATCCATTTTGGAATAAGGCTGTAACATAACAAAATGTGGAAAAAGTGAAGCGCTGTGAATACTTTATGGATGCACTGTATATTACTGTATATTACTAAACGAAGGGAGTCTAATCATAGACCTTAATGTTGCATTGTTGCATACATACACCAGTGTCATCAACACTTGACAAATGCAAAGGTAAAACTCCTTTGTTGCATGTTGGGGGTGGTCCACAGTCCAGTGCAGATTGAAGGCAAAATCCAGCTAAAAATATAAGGAATTATATTTTGAGCATAATTTTTTTCTACAGTGGAGAAAAACCACCAAAACCTACAAAATTAAATATTTTATACACAGCAAACCATTTTATCTAACAAGGGATATTGTTTATGTTTATTCCCCCATTATTAAAGACCAAATGCATGGTTATTGCTGATTTTTGTGTTTTATTTTGTGGTGTACAGCACAACTTTTATTTCCCAACTGTTGTATTAAAAAAAAAATCTAGTAATTAATCAAAAGTTGGCCCACTGGTGATATCATTATGTACATCAAAATTAATGTAGCAAAATGTAAACCTTCAACATATAGCAGCATTTTTTTTAGATTTTTTGTCATATTAATGTTTGCATATTAAGCCCTATGTTAAAGAAGCTTAAAGAGAAAAAGCTTATTGCAAAAATGGCTTAATCCCAGATCAGCTGTGTCCTCTGTTTTCTGTGTTCAAAAAAAAAATTCCATTTTATTTAGCTGCATGGTATTCATGGTCCACCCTTTATGTAAAATTTATAATATAGTGTTAAACACAATGTTGCATGCCCAAATGCTGTCAGAAATTTCAGGCATCTTAGTCACTTTGTTACTATTTCTGTTTGGGTAAAAATGGTACCTTTTTAAGAGTCATTGTTTTTCACCCATATCCACCGCTATCTTCTCATTAGCCAGGTTATAAGTTGTCTTCTTCCTTTTTGTTATTCTTGTGTGTTGTGGGGTGGGGGAGGTTGTATGTTTGTTTTAATATTTCTATGTTTTATTGAACTTCTGTAAAAGCTAATTTTCCCCCTTTGGGTCAAACAATGATCTGCGCCTCATTTCTACAGTATGAAAAATGCCTTTTTAAGTAGCACAGTTAAAATATACAAACATATGCTGCAAATGGGCGTTATGCAATTCTTTATCTGTAAATTAAAAAACTGTTGCCAATGAGAATGAATAGATTATCTGCTACTTCGAGCCATTTCTGTGTCCCATGCATCCCATTCCAGATACCAGGAACCCTCCCATACTTCAAAGCAAGAGTGAAGTACACTTGCTGTCAGCAGATGATTTGCCACATTCTGCAGGTTGCAACAGTACATTACTGAAATATGCAATTTTACATGTATGGTGTTGTATCTTAAAGCACAGTTCTGTTCATCTATAAATAGTGGAAACAAAGAAGCTTGGAAGCATTTGTTCAGTGTGCTCAGGGGTGATAAAGAGTAGTGGTTTGCCTTTCTTCTTAGCACTATTCCATGGAAATTAACTTTTTTTCCAGATTTTGAGTACATACACTATGATGGCTATATTTTCAATTTTTTTTTTTTTAAATTGAGTCAGCTGCATGCTCCCATGATTTACATATGATTATGACAAATGCTCTTGCAACAAAGATACTTATTTTTGTATCTCAATCTATACAACTGTTCATTTTCTACACCCAGTTTTCTAGCAAAATGTGTGAATGCAGGGCAGAACTAAGCATAGGCTCTTGCAGTATCTCTTGCTTATACAGAAGGGGACTCTTTAATGTGTTTAAACTGATGCCCAAAAGCCAGATACAGTCCCGATCAAAAGTTTAAGACCACTTGAAAAAATGGCAAAAAATCATATTTTGCATGGTTGGATCTTAACAAGGTTCCAAGTAGAGCTTCAACATGCAACAAGAAGAAATGGGGGTGAGACAAAACATTTTTTGAGCATGCAATTTAATGAAAACAACGATTAAACTGAAACAGGCTGTTTTACAGCTGATCAAAAATTTAGGACCACTCCTCCAAAAAAACCCATAAACCCCCCCCCTAAAAAAAACAGAAATCAAACTTCCAAACATGAACTCGGTACTGAGTAGCTCCACCGTTATTCTTGATCACTTCAAAAATTCGTTGCGGCATGCTTGATGCAAGCGTTTCCATGAGGTGAGTGGGAACATTTCTCCAAGTGGTGAAGAAGGCCGCACGAAGGGCATCTACTGTCTGGAACTGTTGTCTATTTTTGTAAACTTCCCTTGCCATCCATCCCCAAAGGTTCTCAATTGGATTTAGATCAGGGGAACAAGCAGGATGGGCCAAAAGAGTGATGTTATTCTCCTGGAAGAAGTCCCTTGTCCCTTGGCATTGTGTACTGTAGCGTTGTCCTGTTGAAAAACCCAGTCGTTACCACACAGACGAGGGCCCTCAGTCATGAGGAATGCTCTCTGCAACATCTGGACATAGCCAACGGCCTTTTGATGCCCCTGCACTTCCTGAAGCTCCATTGTTCCACTGAAGGAAAAAGCACCCCAGACCATTATGGCGGCCCCTCCACTGTGGCGCGTAGAAAACATCTCAGGTGGGATCTGCTTGTCGTGTCAGTAACGTTGGAAACCATCAGGACCATCAAGGTTAAATTTTTTTCTCATCAGAGAATAAAACTTTCTTCAACCTTTGAATGTCCCATGTTTGGTACTCTCTTGCAAAGTCCAAACGAGCAGTTCTGTGGCATTCAAGGAGACGAGGTCTTTGAAGACGTTTTTTGTTTTTGAAGCCCTTCAGTCTCAGATGCCGTCTGATGGTTATGGGTCTGCAGTCAGCACCAGTAACGGCCTTAATTTGGGTCGAGGATCGTCCAATGTCTTGACGGACAGCCAGTTGGATCCTCCGGCTCAGTGCTGGTGAAATTTTTTTGGGTCTTCCACTTGACTTTTTTGTTCCATAACCCTTAGGATCATTTAAGAAATTCCAAATGACTGTCTTACTGCGTCCCACCTCAGCAGCGATAGCGCGCTGTGAGAGACCCTGCTTATGCAGTTCAACAACCCGACCACGTTCAAAAAGGGAGAGTTTTTTTGCCTTTGCCATCAGAACGTGTGACTACCTGACAGAAAATGACAATGAATCCACATCTTTGCACAGATTTGGCCTTTTAAAGGCATGTGGTCCTAAACTTTTGATCAGCTGTAAAACAGCCTGTTTCAGTTTAATCGTTGTTTTTATTAAATTGCATGCTCAAAAAATGTTTTGTCTCACTCCCATTTCTTCTTGTTGCATGTTGAAGCTCTACTTGGAACCTTGTTAAGATCCAACCATGCAAAATATGATTTTTTTGCCATTTTTCAAGTGGTCTTAAACTTTTGTTCGGGACTTATGTAGAAATGTAGTCTGTGTTCAAACCAGGAATTTTCAATTACAAATTCAGTTGGGTCAGATTTTCAAACTAAGAATTTTAGCTAGGCCACCCATTTTCAGCAACTGGTAAGCAGCAGGTAATGACAAATTTTAAACTAACACAAATTAATGTTTTGAAAAACAAGTCATTTGTGTTAGTTTCCCCTTTACATTTAGTCACATCTGACACAGGTACATCACAAAGTGCATTTAACAATCTAAAAAAACTATTGCAGCACACCAAATAAAAAGTCATTCGGCGTTTTGAAGCCTTCCCCGGAAAAGTGGATCCTGTGTGTGTTATTTGAGAGGTCTTCAGAATATGTAGGCTACAGTTACCCTGATAACTTTCTTAGTAGGAGAAGTGACATATTCTGTCCCGAGCAAGAGCAGTGACTTTTGCCTTGTAAAATGTCAGTGCAATCCGAAGAAATTGGTGAAGAGTACTGTCAGTCAGAGAGTAACGAGACCTGCTTTTTATTTAGTTCGTGTGTGAAAAGCTTGATTCGCATGTGTATGTTCATCTAATGGATGCAACTTTCTTAACGTTATGGAAATGATGTATGTTGGCATCAGTCCAAATCTTCCCATGCCTGTTAATGTGAAGCTCTGTGCCATGGTTACAGATGACTGCATGTCAACAAATTTGAGTATGAATTTCCCCTTGTGAATGGAATGGAAAACTTAATTTGCTCTGGTGGATAAATAAATCGCTTTTTCTTGCAGCAGTGAACGGGTCTCTGGCACAACCCATAACTTCTGTGGGCAGAGAGAGTCCATCAAATCGACCAGCAAAGTTCTCTTTCAACCTTGCAACAAAATCTGTCATCTCATCTGTAATTTGTGCCGGTGTTAGATGGATTTGTTGAGCACTGTAAAATGCAGCATTTGGCCTTTGCTCAAGTCAGTCACAAAAATACCAAGTTTGCGCACATCTGTTGCACTAGTTCGATGATAATTTTGTCTCTGCTTTGTAGTCCCACATTTAGGTCATTCAGGCGTTTCAATATGTCGCTCAGAAAGCAGACTTTGTCCCTGAAGTTGTTGTCCAGTATGCGATTCAAATGTGTTTCTGCCTTTTTTGGTTTGCTGCTGTGAAAGCAAAGTTGTGATCACCTCTCTGAGATCACAGAAACACTTCAGTGCTTTCTTTGCCTTTGGACAACCACCTGATGTCATTATGAAAAAGCAGGTCGTGAGCTAAGCAGACATTTCTGACAGTAGCATGCAGAATAAGTGGTGTTGGAGGCTGGATGTGGAGTGAATAAAATTAACAGTAGCCATCACGCTGTCCATTGTTGTTTTGAGCTTCCCACAGTTTTGCACACAACATGTAAGGATATACTCTGAGGTGCAACAGTGGACAAACGTGCTGCCAAACCATTCACTTTTCCTGCCGTGGATGGAGCCCCATCCATCACAAGCACAATGCTTCAAATCCATACCATTGTCTTTATGGGGGAAAAAAGCTGAAATTTTCTCAAGGATCATCTTGCCAATTGTGTGTCTTTCTGACGACGGTAAGCTGAACAGTTCCCCACGGAAGCATTTGTTGTCAAAAAAACAGACATACAGTACAGTATATGCACAATTGTGCATTATCATTTTTGTCTATGGACTAAACTACTGCTATTGACATGATCTTCAGGTCTTCTAGCAACATTTCAAGCACATCTATAGCAAGAATTTCAACCCTGCGAATGTTTGAAGTGTTTGATAAGGTATGTTTTTAACAGCAGATGTCTTTCTGTTTTTAATTTTGACATTATCACCTCCTCCATGAAAGCCAGCATACAGTCTTTCATGGTTTCAGAGTTTGTGAATGGGCTTTTCTTTGCCAAGATCCAGGAAACATGAAGAGAAGCTGCTGTAGCTCTGTCTTGGGCAGTGCATGACTGCACCATGGTTGTACAGCTCCGGTTGTAAGATGCAATCAAACTCAGCACTTTTGCAGCCATCTCTGAGATCCCTTGAGAAAGTTTGTGCAGAAAGTCTGGTCTCAGTGTGGTACCTCTGTACATTGTGATTTTTTTTTAAAGTATTGCAGCGCTTTCATTGCAAATAAAACACATCCTGTAGGTTTGGCTTTTGGATTTGTGGGTAAAATAAAGTAGTTTTTGTCAGTCCAGGTTGAGAAAGACATTGTTGGATCATATTGTGATGTGTCTCACTATTGCGTGGGCATTGGACAGTGGAAGTTTGGGGAGGGAGTCTTGGGAGAAAGCACTTTGTGTGGGCTCAGGTCACCTCCCTAGAGAAAGCTGACTGATAGGATCACAGTGAGAATGGAGCAAATAGTAAAAGAACAGGAAGAGGCTCTTTTGTTAGTTTTTTGTTTACCCAGACATGATGCGGTAGGGAACCATTTATATCGCGGCACACCAAAATAAAAGCCACTCAGCATTTTGAAGATTCCCCTGTATATAGTATCATAGACTGCTACCACTGCTTCTAGATGCACAACAAAGCACTGAATTGTAATCTATATTTATAATTGACTAAGTCGCCCGACCATGGGATACGCACGACAGAGCCCTGTCCGCCATCTCTAACCCTCCTCCTGTGTCATGGGAAACTCACAACAGAGCCCCGCCCGCCTACTCTAACCCTCCTCCCGCGTCCACCCTCGCTCTCGAGGCATGCGCACTGTCTGCTCATGTGCTCGTACGCAACACCTCACCAAACACAGCCTCAGTCGCTTTCATCTCTGCTACAGTCCACATGCATCTCTGAGCCACGTTGACGTTTTATTGTTCGTTTCGGTTCCGGCTGCTTTTCTATATATATAATCGACTAAGTCGCCCGACCATGAGGTACGCACGACAGAGCCCTGCCTGCCAACTCTAACTCTCCTCCCGCGTCATGGGGTACGCACGACAGAGCCCCACCCTCAACTGTAACCCTCCTCCCGCATCCACCCTTGCTCTCGAGGCATCGACTTCTCAACTGTCACTCCGGAACAACTCAGTACGCAAGCTATATTAAGCGTCACCAACGAAGACTCGCTACACCTTAATGAACAAGTACTGAAGCTTATCCCTACCAACAAAGTAACTTTCACCAGCGTTGACTCCATCGTCACAGATGATCCCGAAGTCAACTTTCATTCCCCGAAGAATTTCTTAACAGTCTTACTCCCACTGGCATGCCTCCGCATAAACTCAAAATTAAAATTGGTTCAGTCGTCGTGCTTCTCAGAAATCTCATGCCAGCAAGAGGTCTTTGTAATGGCACGAGACTGACTGTTATCAGCATTCACCGCAATGTACTGGAGTGTATAACTATCGCAGCTGCTATCTCACAAACTGTCCTTATTCTCTGGATTTCCCTGACCCCATTAGATTCAAATTTGCCTTTTACTTTTACATGCAGACAATTTCCTGTTAGTTTAGCCTTTGCAATGACAATTAATAAGGCACAGGGCCAAACTTTCAAAAAGATATGCTTGTATCTGCCAAAAGCAGTTTTCAGTTACGGACAATTGTATGTTGCTCTCTCCAGAGTTCCATCTTTTCATTCACACACAGTCGTATCCTCAAACCCACCCCATTTGGACAACTGTGTCTTTCAGGAAGTGTTCACCCATCAATAAATAATTATGCAGCGTATACTACGCCGCGGGTCGGCTAGTAAATAATAATTCTTTACATTTATAAACCCCTTTCCCACTACTCAAAGTGCTGTCCACACTGGAAGATCTGGGACGCAAACCCCTGATCTCCTTACTGACGGACAGTAGTGCTACCGCTGTGCCACCTGTGGGTTGAATGTTGCCTGGCTATGTGGAGTGTTGCATTCATGGTCTGTACTACTATAGGAATTTATGTAAGAATTTCTGAAGGCTCATGAAATATGTTCATCTCTGCGTTACTAGCCGCACCAAATGCTGGGTCATTTGGAAGTTGCTTTTGAGCCACATCCATATGAATAGGCAGTGTCTAAACTAATGCTAGTCCTTTAAAAGTTAGGGTACTTGATTAATTTCAACAGTATATTGTACAAAATAATACAGTACAAACATGTTAATTAGTAAAATAAATGAACATTTCTGTAAACTAAATGAAAAAAAAATTGACTTTCTAACAATCTACCTGCTGTCTAATGGTAGCGTTTTGTTTTTTTTTTTATTTTTATATATATAAAAGATCTCTGATTGTGTTCCTTGGGGTTTGGGCCACTATGAAAGGTTCTGCTTTGTGCTGAAAGTGTTTTGTAGCTTAAGCAGTGTATCATACAGCTTGTGGCTATTGTCACTCTTGATGACCACAAGCTTAACAACCATTCCTCTTTGCTACTGCTTCTACAGAGTCTAGATAAGTCCCTAGGACAGAACCAGATACAGCCTCAAAGTAACGCTGTGGCTTCTATGTCTGTATTGCAATCTAAATTTCTTTCTAGAGGCTCCCTGGTACTAGTTTATTTGGACTACCTTAAAGTCTACTACCTGGTTGGAAACTGAAGTCGCAAACAAACACCTTCAACTTCCTGGAGTCCATAGCCATTTTCTTTTTGTGGCTGTAGTAGCTTTTCAAAGTCAAATATCTACTCACTTTCCATTTTTGCATTCTGTTTGGTTTTTAATAATATTCTAATAAATAAATGCAGTAAATAATAATTTTTTGTAATAATGAAAGGTCTTCTAGTCTTAGGTTAACCTGGAAGTTTGCCTTTGCTGTTTTTAATGCAAAATTGACATTCAATATGTTAATAGCACAGTTAATTGGTGAAATTTTGCTTACTTTGAAAAAGAGCATTTTTGACAAAAGTGCAAATTGTTAAAATTCAAATAACAATTGTTGTTTAGGGTATAATTAGGAAAGTAATTTATTAATTCCATTTGCCTGTACAACCTGCGGCTCCCTACATGAATAAGTTGAAAGCAAAAAAAACCCTGTATGTCTAGGTAAATTTTATTTAGTGATAACAACTAAGCTCCTGATGAAACTTAGATAAACCAATATAACCATAGACTGCTTACAGTGTATTGTGTTCTTGTGAGGCTTAATCGATTTGTTCCTCTACACTATTGTTTGAGTGTTCCTATAGTGTATCTCTATCACCCAAACCCTCACTTGTTGGAGACAGCTGAACAGAACTTGTCAACAGTGACTCCTCTCCTTGTGACACTTGAGCACAGCTGAATGCACTAAGAATAGAGAATTTTTTTAGTGGGGGTAGGGTGGTAATTGATCTGATGGAGCCAAAGAGATAAGTGTCGGGTGACGGCAGGTGCAGCACAGGTTTTCTGGTTATGTATGCAAAATTTGATTTGTCTGAGGCATTGTTCCCAATTATTAATCTGCATTTTTATTCTTGACCCTTATCAGTTATAAGTTGAGAATTAAACAAACTGACTAGTGAACCTTATGCTGCTTATCTTGATGTCATTAGTTGAGTCTTGTCACTGACAAGATACTCTTTAATAGCCTGGGCCACACTGTTATTGTTGTAATGGAGCTAGTCATTTTCTCAGAAATCTGAAGTTTAAGAAGCAGTAGCTTTCCCAGTCATGCCAGCTCTAATGTGTCTCTATAAAGTCAAAGACTCATTCAGTGACCGTGAAGGGTATGCATTGCAGTTTTTGATTTGAATACTTCACATTGTGTTCTTTGAAAGAGCATGTTGCTAGACTTTCTAAAAGGCTTCCTACTTTTGTCACACTGAGGCAGATTTCCTCTAACAGGTGCATAAAATCTGTTGTATTCAAACTTACTGACAAATAATAATGTTGGATTCTTGATTTATATCAAAAGGAGTAAACAATCACATTGCATCTCTCTGGTGTAGTGCAAGAACACCTCCATAGACCTATTTTATTACTGCAAAATTAGTGTTTTTATTTGAGAGTGGTGTTTTATTATCCTCGTTCTATTGCCCATTTATTCTATATACATTAATGTTTTTAACTCCACTCCATTTTTGTATATGCTTAAGTTAAAGTATGACCCTTATTTAAATGCAAAAAGACTAAATGTTTTTGTATTGGCCTTGATTTTTCAGCTTTGTTTAGTAATTTCAGTCATTCATGTTCTAAGCTCATTCAAGCACTTCAGGGCCATTGGGAGCTTGGGCTTATCCTGGCATCATCAAGTGCAAAGCAAGAAAACCAGCCCCAGGCAGGGTGACCATCAGTCACAAGCCACAGTTACTCATACAGTCCTAGTCTAGAGTTGTCAATTAATCTAATGCTCATTTATTTGAGATGTGGGAGGAAAGCCAGAGGGACTACCAGAGTACTGAATAGAGTCCATAAAAGTACAGGGATAGTCCATATAAACTGCAACCACGCTAGCTAGGGTTCAAATCCAGTATTATGTGAGGCAATACCATGAACTACTCAGATGCCTAACCCGAATTAAATGAAGCTTATGCATAAGTGGTTATAAGAATATTTTGGATGTTATGGTAGTGCTTTAAAATAATACCTTTTATTACCCAATTCACATATCACTTCAGAACCAAGTATCACATAGTAAGGAATATTAAAACGTAAATTTCACAAGAGCTGTGACAATGTTCAGGTATTAATTATGTCTACTTAAAGGCTGCAAGCAACAAACATTAGGTTTAAAATGTTCAGTTATATACATATTTAATTAACCTTTTTAGTATCATTGAGTGCAAATGCAGTCAAATTCTTAGCAAAGACTACTGTTTTCAAGATTTGCAGGTTGTTCTAGCCTCATGCCTGATGCTTGCTGGGATAAGCTTTAGCGACCCTGTTCTGGATAAGGGGGTTTGGAAGATGGACTGATTGGCAGAATTCAGTTTAATTTATTCTTATAATGAGCACCATCATATCAAATTAAAAGAAAGACTAAAAAACGAAAACCATACAAAATGCAAAAACCTCGTAAATCTGGAGAAGTATGCATATAGATGTTTTTAATTTCAGTTTTTCTAGATAATAGTAAGCATTATGAGGGGAGGATAAAGCAAAATTCCTTTCTACACAAATTTTAAAGAAGATTAAACCTAAGCTTATCTTTGGATAATGAGTGTCTACAGTATACTTTTACTACCCATGGCTGTTCTACAGTGTACTACTGTATAGGCATCAGGAAATGAACTCTTAAACTGTTTTTTGTAATATCAATTTATTGTAACCGTAATTTCATCTTATTGTTTGTGATACTAAGTGCCACCAGTGTATGAGATAGAAAGGAGAAAGAGAATGTGAGACTTGGTTGCAGCAGGTGGCACAAGAATACCAACAGCTTTACTGAGAACAGTTGTAAGAATGTGCTATGCTAAAAGAGTCAGACTTAAGCTATAATTTAAATATTAAGACATAAAGGCTATCCTCTGGCATTAACAATTATAGTAGTACAGAGTTTGTGGGTCTTGTAACTAAAGGTTCTGTCTCCCACAGTTTTTAGTCATCCTTGAGATTCTAAGAAGAGAGGCATCCTGTGATCACACAGTGTGATGTCATCTGTAGGCATTGATATGATCTGTACAGTAAAGGGAAGGCAACCATTCATTCCTTTATTAGCATTATTTATTTTATTATTTATTAGTATTAGTAGCCATTCGGTACTTTATATGGTAAAGAGAAGATTTAAAAATTGTAAATTTAACTGGAAATCAATATAATGTTTTTAAGATGTTTATATGTGCATACTTTTTTGTTCTTTTTGTTTTGTTTTTGTTTAATAACTTAAGCAGCGTGAAAAATCAAAAAATGGTCAATTCTTCTTAATCCAAATAACTGAATGCCTTTTTTTGGCTAACTAAAGAGGAGGAGTAGCATTATCACATGCACAATATTTTTTTTAACTTTTTTTGTCTGACCAACATGCACTGCATTAGCATTCATTAGCTATTTTACATTGTGTATTTTTAACTGAAATGCTATTTGATCTAATGATAACATTTTACATATTATTCATTGCTAGTAGATTTGATGCAGATGTGCAATTTTTGTAGTATCTGTGTTGCTCTGAGTAATTGTTTAAAACCATAAATACAGGCTCCATCTAGCAGTAGCACTTGCCATTATTCAGACATATTGCACAGTAGGAACACAACTAGGTATTATACAGTACTATCGTGATTAATTCACCAAATGTTTAAAGGGGGGCAGAGATATTTTAAAAAATATTCAGTAAGCAGTGTTTGCACCTGCCCTTTTAGACTTGATTAACATTACACGTTTCCTGAATGTGTTGACATCCATTGTCGTCGTTGATCATCTGACAAATCCTTTGGCATACATTTATTCATGGCTTGTCAAGTTCACAGTTGCTTCATTAATCCTTTTTTGAATATGAGAAATTAAAAGATTATCTGAGTTTTATATTCAAAGCTCATTTGTTATTAACTTGTAAAATGATATCTTAAAATATGCAAGGATGAGTAATCTGGATTAGGAGTTTATTTTAATTTCATGTTTACCATATAGTAAAGTAGATATCAACATTATAATGAGGATATTATATATTTTTGAAGAATATTCATATTTTAGATATCTCTTTACATGTTTTGACCATTTTCAACATGATTTCTAGATATATTTTTATCTCTTTGTCAGTGGCATTTGTAATTCTTGAAATTATAAACTATCATTTTCAACACTGGAACTCTTACTACAGTTCTAAAACATCACAACCCTATTTATTTTACACAAAATCCTAGGAGTATTTGAATTTGATTTCCTGAGTGAAAAACGTGTAATTGTAGTTGTCAAGCTTAAAAAAATCCATTCCATTCATCTTTTAAAATTTCAACAACTACTGTATAATTAAAATAATGAAAAGCATAATCTGCATGTTAAGAATATGAATATTCAGTTACAGACTATAGCACATACATAAGCTGACCTTTACTTTGAGTAAGTGCTGGTATTATAGCTGAAAACCTGTGCAAGCACTCTGACAGTGTGGCAGAAGAGGAGGCAAAGAAATCAGTGTTTGCTATATATAGATCCTGAAAACTGAATGTCACTGCTAGGGTTAGTAGTTCATGTGCTGTACAACACCAGAGTCCTTGGTTCAAACTAGTCCAGGTGTGGAATTGGCACCTCCCGTTCAATGTATGTGTTTTTTTTTTTTTTGTTGTTGTTTTTTTCCCTCCAGACGGCTTTTTCTTTTTTATTCCCCTCCCACACTCTTAAAACATGCATGTTAGCTTATTTGGCAAATCTTGACCCAGTGAGAGTTAATGTGAACTGTGGTGGACTGGTTCCCCATCCAAACGCAGTTCTTGACTTGTGCCTAATACTGGTTTAAAAGACGCTTTCTCCCTGGTACCTTGATCTGAATCTATTTTGATTAGAAAACCAATGAGTAGCTTCTTCGTTCAGGATACAGCGGGTCTTCACACCTGCATCCTCACCCTGCAGTCTCTTTGTGTTAACACAATACATTTTTTTTCATTCTTTTATATGGTCTCCCTGGTACTTGTGTCCTAAAACATTTCAATCAAAATATGATTTATTTCTCTGAATAACCATATATACTGAAAAAATATGGATTCCCAAGAACATTTTTAAAATTTTAATAGTAAAAGGTCGAGGCTTTGCATTTTAATGATACCAAATTTCTAATTGGACGAAAAGGGTTCAAAGCTGGATTTGAATTTTCAGCTTTTGTTTATTTACATTTATTATAAAAGTAATTATAACCCATTAAAATTTTAAAGCATGTTTTATTAAATGTGTCTGGACTTTTGGTTGTAGCTCAGTAAATTATGGTGTAAGCTCTTCACGGAATATAAGTTATACAAAAACTGTGTATTTACACAAGAAAAGCTTTACATTTTATATTAATTGGCTAATCTAAACTGGATGTGTTTGAGTGTGCCCTTTGATGGGCCTTATTCATGGCTGGATTCTTCTCTTAGCCTAATGTTCCTGAGAGATGTCATAGCTTCCATTGACCCTTTGTTGTAATAAGTAAGTTTAAAAAATAAATGTATGCAAACCCAGAATTTCCATTATAGGTCTACAGACAAAATAAGTATCTTGTTAGCATCAGGCATAATACAGGAATCCAACAACAACAAGCAGGATGCCGCTGTGTTTTAGGAAAGATTTACTCTCCCACACACTCTCATTATATGCCAGTTTATTGTTTAAAGGATACCTAAAGTTAGTTATTAGCTTGACAAACAGAAGTGCTGTCATCAAAGAGCTTTTTAGGTATAGGGATGAAAAACCTATTTTAGAAAAGGTTTGGGCTGGTTTTGAATAAACACATATTTCATAGTTAACATTCAGAGACTTGCAAAGGGTGTTCAAGCTTTTCAGCAGCACTTTTTATTTAAAAATGTTTGCTGTTCTATAAGCTTATAAAAGGAAAGCACACTAGGTAAAATCAAAATTAACGGAATGTTTAGGTTACAACAGGATGATTAAGGAAAACTTAGAAATGTGTTGACAGAAACTGAACTCGGAAGGTAATGCTAGAAATCCCTCAATTGTTACAAAGTTGAAGCTGTTCACTACAAAGGGGTGGACAAGAGTTCTGCCACAACTGTAGTAGAAACACAAATACAGGAAGTAATTAGTTTTAGTTATTCAAGTAAATGTGGTACAACCAGTTACTGAATCTAAAGAGACAAATACTATTCAAGGTCAAGTTAAACTCTCATCAATTTTATAACCTGTTTATCCAGTTTAGGACTACAGAGAGTGAGTGGGTCTGTGGGGAATTTTTGTATGCTAGTAGTATTACAATTGCCTGGAAACTTTTTATCAAACTAATCCACTACCATCTTGTTTGTGCTACATTTTTTAATTAGAATAGTTATGTCCTGAATGTGGAAATGATAATCATATCATTGTTATGTTGTAATGGGGGAACCTAACTTCATGTCAAATTACCAAAGCTGAATTTCTTATGAAAAAAATGAGCAACCACAAGATTTGATTTTGCTGATATACTATATACGATATATTTGCTGTAAATTCAAATAATATTTTTAATATGGCAAATGCAAAAATGGACCGCTGTGGTGTTTGGCTGTCTTAGTAAAACCTGGCTTAAATCCGTTTTTCTTTTTTTTTTTTTTTTCTCAGCGAAATGTTAAAATGGATACTTTTTGATGTCTATCTTAAAATCTTTGCAATAGTTTCACTGAGAAACTTTGTTTTGAAGTTGTTCTGAAGAAAATTGGTTTCTTTGTGCTTTTAATATAAGCATAGTCCCTTATTGGCCAAGCTATCTTATACTGCTTATATTGCAAGGTGAGGTTTAAATTTACACTTTCCTAGGCATACAGGAAGTCAACAAAAGCCTGCTGTTTACTTTGTGGCTAACATAGAAAGCGATTGAGCAAAACAGAATTTACTGTTCAGCAGGTTATGTATGTCTTTTAGACACCTCTATGCTTGCTATAGACAATCAATTAGGTTTCAATAAGTAAAATGTAATTGCTTATTTTAAATGGTCAATCCTCACTTGCTTGTTTTAAATGTTTAAAATTTACTGCTTTGTGGTCATGTGCTGACATCTTTTTTTTCTGACCTTGTATTACAGATAATCCAGTATCAAACGGTGCGATATGACATTTTGCCTCTGTCTCCTATTTCTAGAAACAGACTCAGTAAGTACAGTATCTTCATTGTGTCTTCTCTCAACAATGCTATAGTTACCTTAATAGATGCACACACTTAAACACCAAACTTCATATCTAACTTTTCCATGACCTGTGTTACAACTAAAAAGATTTAAACAAAAGAGCAATAAAGTATGTAAGGCTAAGCATTGACATAATATGTATAAAAATTTGTTTTGAGCATGAAGAGTTGTAGCCAAAGAATAAATATTTCTGTATTATTAAAAGATAAGTATAACAAATGTGACATTAAATTGTAAGGAAAGTAATGTATTTTTATTTATGTCCATATAGAAAACCAGAGAAATTTGAAAATTTAATGAAGTATGGCATAAAAAATGTATCTGTTCACCATCATTTTCACTTGACTTTTCATAGTGAGGGTAACTTCCTCCATGTTTCTACTATGGAGCTCCCAGATGAAAGATAAAATTCCTCTTCTCTCTTGTATAAGCAATGGGCATGCTAATTAGTAGTAGCAATAGCAGTATTAAGTAGATTCCCCAACCATCTTAGCAGATTATTTTATATTCACTGTTCAGGGAAACAGACCACTGTAACATGTTTGCAACTATAATGCAAAGTATCTGAATACAGCTCTTGCTTTGCAAATACAGCATGCAGCAGCAGTCCCAGGAACTACATGTCCAAGCTGCTTCTTCCAAAAACTACCCCAGGGTATAAAACATAAAGCCTTTTCCCAACTCCAGAAAGTAAATTTAGATAGGATAGCTAGTTGTGCAAGGAAGAATGAATTGCTTTATTGCATGACAATACAAAATCTCTGTTTAAGTATGCTGGTGTAGTCTTTCCTGGGGAGGGTGATCCCATGGTAGCTCAAATGTGCCTTTTGGCACATCTGTCATTTCAGAGGCAGATTCTGCACTCAAAAGGTTACTGACTGCATAATCCTTCTGGTACACTTCAAATTTATAGGATTAAAAGAGAGAGAGATTAGTGTGATGATTTTGTGTGTGTGTGTGTGTTTTTTTTTTTTTTTTTTGTGTACATATAGAGCCTCCTAACTCCAAAATTGCTTTGAATAATTTTTTGTTTGAATGCAGGTACATATATGCTGTCTAAGCAAAATTTCACTTTTAAAATGCTAATCTTATCAGCATTATAATAGACATATATTTAGCTGTGACTTTTAAGTTATGTTGCACCAGAATGGGCTCCAGCAAAGTGTATTTGTTTGCTCATATACTATGGATCAGTCAACTTTTCATGTGTGTTTATCATGTCTTCTCACATTATTCTGAGGACCACACCTCCTAAAAGGGTCGTGAAATAGTTGGAAAAGTCTAGGAACGATTGAAAAACCATTTGAATATGAAATTTGATGTGAGTAAAACATAAGTAAATAGCTTTAATAAATAGCATTTTATGAAGCATATTGTCATTTAGGGTTTATTGTGATGACTAATGTTATTAAACAAATTGTTCCAATTTTCATGTTGAAGCAATTAATATTCCATTTAAATTAATAGTTAGATTTTCATGTTATGAAAATTTACTGTGTGAAGTGGTTTTCAGGAACAGATTAGCTTTGTAAACTGGGGTAAGCCTTAATGTGGTTTTTGTTTTTAGTTTAGTCCGTTACTGGTGTCAAATTGTATCTTCCTATCTTGAAGTCCAGTTTTGAGCAAGAGAGTGAGATAAACAGTATGAGATAATTGCACCTCTAGGCTTCCTCTTCTCTTCTTTAATTCGCTTTTGAATTGGCTCATGGCAGTGTCCATTTTATTACTTATCAAGGTATAGCTCAATTCTGCATCCCGGTTTAAGAGACATAAGGTTATACCCTGTCTAAACAAGATTTCACTTTTAAAATGCTAATCTTGTCTGCATCATAATATACAAATATATTCTGACACAACATATTTTAAGTCACAGCTAAAATGTTTTCTTGTTTTAAATTTTAAGCTCTTTTGATGAGCTTCTCCAACAACAACAACAACAACATTTTATTTATATAGCACATATTCATACAAACAGTAGCTCAAAGTGCTTTACATAATAAAGAATAGAAAAATAAAAAACACAATAAGAAAACAAAATAAATCAGCATTAATTAACATCGAATAAGAGTAAGGTTCAATGGCCAGGGGGGACAGAAAAAAAAAAAAAAACTCCAGACGGCTGGAGAAAAAAAATAAATAAATAAAATTTAAAAATATATAATTGACTTAAATGTCTTATTAGTTTAAATTGATGTCACTCACCAGTATAATTATAGACTTTGCAATTTAATTTATTTAAAGAAATGTTCTTCAAAGCTATTATTTGTTTGAAAGTGGAAAGTGTTGGAAATCTGATAATGTAGCTTACAAATTAATTTTAACATTCAGACCTTAGAAAACTCTCAAGATGCAAGGTTGATTAACAATGAAGTAAAAGAAAATGCTGGCCTCTATTTGTGTTTTGACACAATACTGATCAGTGCCAGTTGGCAATATTCAGAAGTAAAGGTTTGTTTACACAACATGCCCAGAATGTCAAAGCTGTTCACAAAATTGCTCTCCATGGTGACTGAAGAATACAAACCATCAAGCTTGGAGGTTAATACTGTGTCATATCTCTATATGTGTAGTTTAACTTTGAGACTAATCCTTTTCCTGTTTTGTTCTGTGGTATATTCTGAACCTAAATACTGTAAAGGTAAATGGCTTTTAAATGTAACTAATTGTTCCACTAAATGTAATCCACATTTTTGTGAATGTGGTTTCATTGTAATTGTATGTAAATCCAGATTAAAGGACTCTGTTTTTCAACTGCAAGAACAAGCATTGTATTGTATACAATTAATGAAAAATGTTTCACTCAAGAATGCAAGTCTCCTTGGAAATTTAATGTATACTATGATTTAAAAAAATAACTGTTACTTGAAAAATACTGAACTTGAAGTCTTTAAATCATTATGGAAAGTCATGTCATATGTGTAGTATTAAAATCAGAATTGTCTGTACTTGTGCAAAAAATCAAAATATATTTGAATAGCGTTTACATTCACATAGATATTTTCAACAATGCAGTAACTAATAACATTAAAAGAGTAGTGAGATCTCTGTTTGCACACCCAGACTAGTGGTCCTGTTAATATTGCTGTTTAAACATAAGTCACAGACAGTCTGCACGGCTTCTATCAGAGACAGATAATTTGTAGTAAGGTCCAAGTTTTCTGTTTATGCTTTAGAAGATATCTCAATATCTTTTGATTTCTCTCCTTAGATGCAGTAAAACGAAAAATTCTGGTTCTGGATTTAGATGAGACGTTAATTCACTCTCATCATGATGGGGTTCTGAGGCCCACAGTGCGGCCAGGCACACCACCTGACTTTATATTAAAGGTAACTGTAATGCTTTTCTATAATTATGTATGCTGTATCACTGAAAATGTGGAGTAAGATGGGGAAGGTGCACAAGACAAAAATTCCACTCGGGCAACAAAAGACCATCTCTGACTGTTACTGCGGGTAGAAGAGAGCCATAAGCCGGAAAGTCTGGGACTCTTAAAATGAGAGGCACCATGACGTGGCTGGCAGCAAAGGGGTCCTGCTCATGGAGGTGGACCTTTGCTATCTAGTATCTTTGCAGGCTTTCTACAACCTACCATAGGTTTCTTTCCTTTTAATCAGAATAATGCATAAAAGATTAAACATTTCCGGGACCCTTTAAAGGGTATGGTGGCCAATATCCACTGTCTCCATGGAGGTTACTCCAGAATATAGAATTTAAAGGCCTGTCTTTCCAGAGGTCCATTGACTGTCCTGAAAATAAATGTGAAGGGAATTCCTGAATGGGAATGTTTTTTGTTGTTGGTTGCATTTGCTTTGTATTAATACTTGGTCTATTCACTTTGACCATTACTAACTTCATTATTATAGTTTAATAAAATTAGTTTTTGTGATCAGTGGTTCTTAGTGCTGTGCAGATTTAAAATAATCAAGATCCGAGAGCGTGTAGGCTCAGAATCGGGTTCAGGTGTGCGCATGATGGCTCTGCTCTGCTTCTGATTGTAGTGCTTGACTGATCGCACACTCAAGTGCAACTGTGAGTGGATCAGTTGGGTGCCACATTCCCTCCTTGGAGTGGGCAGAGGGTCACAACTGTGCCCAATCAAGCCAGTATTAGGTGCCTGCATTGCAAAGAGAGGAATGCAGAAGGCCAATGAAAGAAAATTACATGAGATAGAACGAGAGTTGAAAGTTTAAAGGGAATGGAAAGAAGGCCGGAGAGAATGGTAGAGGTGGCTAGTTCATGAAAGGCAAGTTTTCGGTTGAGTGTAGATAGGTAGCTGGGAAAAGGGCCCCAAAGAAGAGCATATCACAGGTGATCAGAGTCTAAAGAGAGTCACTCTGGCTGAGCAGCTTTAGGTAGCTGGAGTGACCTGTTTCTCATGTGGTTCCTGCTTTTGGCTGAAGAGTGGCAGTGGGAGTTGCAGAAGGGAGGCTTGGTTTGGCACCCAGCCAGAGCCACAGACTGCAGCAGGGATCCAAGCATGGATATAGAAGGTCATTGATGAAACTCCCCCCTCAAGCTTTTTTTTTTAATATTTCTCCATGTAAAATACATATTTCAATAAAATATTCGGAAACAAAATAAAAACACTATTAGGAAATGCACTGGGTTATAGCTTTCTTAAAACATAAGCTTTCATTTTGCTCCAGATTTTTATTAGGATTGGCCGCAAAATGTCCGTATTTTTTATACTTACCACTTTTATATTATGTTTCTACAATGAACACCATTCCAAGGTGCTTCATAAGTACAGGTTCCTGGTCTAGTTGTTTTTGTGCAGTGCACAAATTTGATGTGATTTGCTGAGATTGTTTGTTTCTATGTATGAAAAAATATTGGGATTTAAAATGGTGATTATGGGCAAATATTTGAATGTTCAAGTTAATTAATTATGCTTGATTTAGGTTTACTTTTATTTTTACCATCTTTATGAAGTGGTTAGTACATTGTATTATGACCAAAAAAAGCCCAAAGACCTGTGTGAATAATATTTGTTACTGATGTCCTTGAGATTCTCCTGAACAGCTAGTACAGTATTGTTCACAATAGAAAAAATCTGGTATAGTAATCTTTCTTTCCAAAGGTTTTTAAAGATGTAGTGTTTTGTGTTCAGCACAAGAGAATCATTTTCTGTTGTGAGGCAATATTTCATGGGATTTGTCAGAAGAGAAATGTTTTGTTCAGCATGGACTCTGTTATATCTGGGGAAAAATATTTCACACTATCTTTCGCAGTTACAACCTCACGTGTGATAATGATGATAGTGTTACGGTTTAGGGATGCATTGCTACATGAGGCGTGCTTTTAATATGGGGCAGTACAGTGATAAGTTTAAATTCTACCTGCAGCCTTATGGTTTCATGTCCATTACCTTAAGCTACTGTGATCTGTTCCCAATCAAAGAACTAGACCAGATATATTGAATATGTTTATTGTTATATACTTTAGGTTAGGACAGAAATTTTTAGCTCTGTTACCTTTATATTCCTTTATAGGGGTTTGTGCTCTTTAGTTCTGTAATAGTCTTTACCTGCTGAGAGTTTGACATATGACATTTAGTAATCACTTTCTGTAATTTGAGGTGATGCTTAGCAAGTACTAATGTACTTGTAACATTCAGCATCTGCATTAATTTTTGTTTAAACCAATAGTTATGTTGATAATGTTTTAATATTTTTATGCCCTTCAGCATTAGTTCTGTGTTCGGTCATGAAACACTATAACTGATTGTTCAAGTGAAAAATTTTCATTATAATATGAATTATGGCACTATGGATATAGTAGCTTGGTTGTTTGTGTGCATTATTTATGCTTTATATGCATTACTATATTGTGTAGCAAGAGATTTTGCTGTCTTCAGTTCATTTGTTCCAGGAGGTGCTGCAACTTTGATAAATTTACTTTATTTGATGGTGTTATTAATACTACAGTAATAGTATACTTCTAGTGTATTCTTTGGCAGATGTTTATTCCCAAAATTAGTTACTTGATCAGAATAAGTACAATATACTTTTTGTGGGATTGTTAAATCCATGAAGCTTGGTATCCTCCTGCACAGAATAAAAGAAATAATGAAAGAAAAGTACCAGAATACATTATTTTTGGGATGATGCTTTAGTGAGCACTGCCAATTTTTTTCTCTAGTTCTGAGCTTGTGGTATTTGAAATCCAATAGCGGGACTGAAATGCAGATTTTGAAGTTATTTTTCACAGGGTGACTAATTTCTGTGTGATGTTTCCTTATTATGTTTGTTTAGAATATATTTCAATCTAAATATTACATGCAACTTTTTACTCAAGATATCAAGACTTACAAGTTCATAATCAAATTTCGAGTTTTCCCCTTAAGTTAAACAAGGTTTATGTAAGTGTTGCCTAAAAGCACTTCATCCAATTTCTCAGTTGAGTTTGGGGTGACAATGTGTGGGCTCTTGAGTTAATAGATTTTTGTTGTCTATTACTTCAATTATTTTTTCTCCATGGTTTTATAACTGCAAAAACTTGATTTTCCTTTAACAATGGTAACCTCAACAAAATGCTTCCTGTAGCTGCAGATCAAACTTGTGTAGGAGGTATTTTGACACCTCTCTCTTTATATATCTGTTTATCTCATTTCCTTTCCTTTACGACACATATTCTCCAGTAGTACTATTTTTCCCCTATTGGTGTACTACCTATCTGATTATGAACTGAGGCCCAGGCCTTTAGAAATGCCTTTGGGGCAATTTTTAACTTTAAGCTTCTACACAGAGTTCCAAGTACCCCCCTTCCTAGGGATTCAGTATAATTTGTTCATCCTTGATCATTTAAACTATGTGTGAAAGTTTGTTTTATTTGTTTAATCAGTGTCTCTGTATATTTGTACTGTTGAAAGAAATATTTTGTTACTACTAACTCGATCATTTTTTCCTTTCTCTTGTAGGTTGTAATAGATAAACATCCTGTCAGGTTTTTTGTACATAAAAGGCCTCACGTTGACTTCTTTCTGGAAGTGGTAAGTACCTATTGGTGTTATGGCTTATTTTTTCCCTTTAACAAAAATCTTAAGTTGGGCTTAGTGCTATTGGGAGACAGTGCACAGTGTTGCTTTATATGAAATATATCCTTAGATCTATTTACTTGCTCTTATACAGGTGAGCCAGTGGTATGAACTGGTAGTTTTTACTGCCAGCATGGAGATCTATGGTTCAGCTGTAGCTGACAAACTTGACAACAACAGAGGAATTCTGAAGAGAAGATATTATAGACAGGTAGTGGATTTTGTATCATTATATAAAATGTTTTGTACATATTGGATTTTATTTCTCCTTATGAGTTTTAGGAATCTGTTGTTTAAAAACAGTACTTAATTGTTTTCTTTGTATATTTTAGATGACTGTTTTCAGTGTAATTGTTTGTGATGCACTTGGGAATTTCATCATTAAAAAGCAAAATTGTACCTAACTAGTGGTTTCTGATGTTGAACATAGTAATGGGACTCTGAATCAGGAGTTCATTTTTAGGATTATGCTGAATGCCTTTGTTGTAGATCCAGACTGAGCAGAATTCACTAAAAGAACTTTGTAAAGAAAGCTATAATAAGTGTTTAATCCCATTTGGGTACAATTTAAATTGGGCCTGTGGGTTTTCATATGTTAACCCATGTCCTGGCACTTGGTTAGTTAGTGATAATACAGGCTGAGCTTGGTTGTCAGTAGATGATTATGTAAATATAAAAATGAGAATAAAATAGTCTGTAGCTTAGTGTAATTATTTCCAGTTTTGATGATTTTTGTCCTGCTTGTTTTAATAACATGATAGGCAGATACTTGAAACCATGTTGTTGATTTCCTATTCATTTTACAGCTCTTAAATTATTTGTTGTCATTAAGTAATAATCAAAAGTGTCTATTACTCAGGTGACAGAAGTGAGACATGGCTTACTCTCTTTAAAGATGTAACACTCAGTAATCAAAAATAAAGATCTAGGATGTCAATTTTCTCTTCACATTGGAATATTAGACGAGTTTCAAATATTTATGCAGTGCTAGTGCTGTCACTATAGAATCTTTTATTATTGAGATTTAGATAAGACTAATATATCTACTGTGAAAGAATTCAAATGTTAAAAATGAAAAAAACACGGAGGCTGCAAATTCTTTTTTGCAGTGCTATAAAATCGTGCTTCTTTCTCGGGACCGAAAGCTTCCTTAATGTTTTCTTTTTCTTTACAGCACTGTACGTTGGAAATGGGTAGCTATATTAAAGACTTATCGGTAGTACATCATGATCTTTCAAGCATTGTCATTTTAGACAACTCTCCAGGAGCATATCGCAGCCATCCAGGTAAGGACACTTTGTTTTTTATTAAACATGTTTGCTTTTTGTTGCAAGTAAGTATTAAAAAAAAAAAAAAAAGAAGAATCATAAAACTGCTGCAATAGTATGAATTAAAAATTATTTTTATAAGTGAGTTAATTCTGTCTCCACAGCAATACAGTATACCTCCAAACAAGAGTACACAGAATAAATGGTGTGGAAACCTTTAATTTTTATTAACTATGGTTTCAGTTATAGTAAGGAGCCAGCATTGCTTCATCTTACTGTGTTACTAGCCAATGGAGGCATAAACATTTCATATCTACAATCCATTTTATACAGAGTATCCATAAGAGACTTGTATGATTAGGCAAATACTTAACTTAGTTTTTAATACCACTTGTTGACTGTTTTATTAATGTGCAGTAAAGAAGAGTATATAAATAGTTGCCTCTTACATTTAAATGCCAACAGGATAGTAAATTTTTTTAACAAGGAAGACCAATGATAAGATATAGATCTGAAATTATGGAGGTTATTTGCAAATTGTGAAAGTAATATATGACAAGCCAACAATAGTAATGTTCTGTTATATATTTTAGGAAAAAAGGTCATTCTTAATGAGGGGAACCTAAGGAGTGCAAAACATTCATGTTCAAACGACTTGTTTAATATTTTTGTTATGTAAACCCTAATCAACAGAGAATTTTAGACGCTTTGTATTGAAACACCAAGAAATATCACCTGCATGCAGTCAAACGAACAGTCAAGCTCTAACCTCTCAAACCTGATTTGTGTAGTCTGCATTCATGACTATTAATGAGACCTTTCCTTTTTATGCATTAAATAACATTTAAAATAGGCCAGTCTCCATTTAAAGTTAAATAAGAAACTTTTCTTATTTGGTCATCTAAATAGAAATTTAGTAATTAGAGTTTCTCCTGGATATTTTAGGTTGGTTGTTTTTAATTTTGGCCATATTTTGTTTATGAAGCAGTGAGACTTTGTAGTTTCAATATGACCATTTAAATAGACCTTGTCAGGTTTCTTAGTTATTTAGAGCTTAATGCTGTGTTTTCACTGGACGATACTTATTTAAAGCTAAACAGAAATAATGAAAAAAAAAAAATCAAGATTAACCATCACTTTCTCTTATTTGCAGTATTGACAGACTGATAACCATGTGTTGTATTCTTTTTCAGATAATGCAATACCAATAAAATCTTGGTTTAGTGATCCCAGTGATACAGCACTTCTTAACCTGTTACCTATGCTGGATGCACTGAGGTATTTTTCTTTTTTTTCTGTCTGACTTTTACATTTTTTGCTGTTTTTGACAAAGAACAATTGTCAAACTTGTCATTTGGTCATAGCAGCACACAAACACCAAGCAAATTAATTCAAAATAATATAGGTCAATATTGAACTAAATATTTATGATTTAGATTATTAGCATGATGCACAGTACAACTTGTGGTAATACATTATTTGGAAACTATTTCATAAAGTCAAATGGTTCTCGCGGTATTTCCCTATTACAAGCTCCAACCACAAAGTAAATCGAAGTATTAGTAATCATAATATGCTTCAACACTAGTTGCCTAGTTGAAACATTGTCTCTGTTACCGTTTATCAGACTTCAAGGTGCTTCACCATGGATTACAATGTCTTTAGGCTTTTGCTGCATCCAATGTCATTAGAAGCTAGCTCCTATCTTTAACAGAACTTGTGGTTTACATCTAGTTTCAACTTCTTAAGACTTTTTCTTCCTCACAGAAATACAAATAATGAAAGGAAACTTTCACAAGCTATCATAGACTTAAACGTGTAGAATCCTTAAAAATCGTGTTTTTAGAATCATTTGAATAAACATCTTGAAGAGCAGCTCAAAACAAAGCTTTTTACACACTTTTTTAGGGATACATACTGAAGATTAACCCCTCAAAAGTAGAAAACATTGGTATGCTGTATGTGGTAATTTCCCAAACTGATTAGTAGACAGGAGACAAATATTACAAAAAATAAGAGTGGGCTACATTGGATCAGGTCATTGGTTGTATTCTTCTGTGAGCTATTTATATACTTTTACTTTTTAAAATGTGTATGATAATCACATGTTTTTGGCTATTGTAAGTAAACTTGCAAAATTTGCCAGTCATGCTAAAATGTGTCAGATAATTAACGAGTCTTTTGCAAAAACAAACTACACATGGACAGTTTTCATTACTGGAGAGTCCAATTGAAAATGTTTTTTAATCTAGATTGTGTAAAATGCTACATACAGGTTAAACAAACTATAAATGTGTGGTTGGTGATATCTGTACTGTTAGGGGAATGCTATGGGAAGTTTGTGAAGGAATTATACACGCTGTAATTCATGTAGATAACAACAGAACAGTAACTAGATTCCATGTCTACAGCTTATCTTAATGTACTAAACTGTTTACTCTTGGTCTTTTGACCATGTGACCTAAACCTCTGTGCATTAATGAGTTGGTAAGACACTTTGCTATGTATGTTTTTAAGTATTGTACTACATGAAGAGGAAAATATTTTGTAAGCCTTTAAAATATTTCAAATTTCCATTTTAAAATGTATGAAGTGAAGGCTTAATTTGATCTTCTCACATGACAGCTGTTAATGGGGTGTGTCCTAAGTAAGTGTGAGTAAATGGTGATCATGACAAGGGATATCATCTAATGGCAGTACACTGAAGAATGACAAAAGCTGGTGGATTTGCCCTTGTCAGATGTGGTTACAGAAAAAAACATTGTGTTGGATTCAAATTTGCTCTACTGGGGTATGACTTCTTTTCTTGGTACACTATGATTTTTCTCATTTAAATTACATACATAAGGGCCTTGTTTAAAATTAAGGGCATGTACCTTTATGATGGAAACCAGGAAAAATTTCCTCAAATAGTGCATTACAGACTGCAGAGTCATGTAGCTGTTTTAACTGTAGATTTAATTTGATTGTCTAAATTTTGAAAATGTAACAGTATATAATGTACATTTTTTTGCCGTTCATTTTTAATCGTCAAACATTTATCTTATAATACATCATATTATATATGTAAGTATTTATTGAATGTAGTTGGATAGCTTGGAATAACAGACCACATTTAACATATCGGCAACTGACTGCCACTAACAAGAGATATACACAGCATCTGTATATATAGTCATGTGAAAAAGAAAGTACAGGTATCCCTCCTCGATCGCGGGGGTTGCGTTCCAGACCCCCCCGCGATAGGTGAAAATCCGCGAAGTAGAAACCATATGTTTGTATGGTTATTTTTATATATTTTAAGCCCTTATAAACTCTCCCACACTGTTTATAAATATTCCCCGCAGAGTTATACAGCATAATCCCTTTGTATTCTCTTAGATATTAGGTAAGATTCATTGAAATTCTGTATATAAACACACTGTTTATATACAGTAAAACCTAAATATTATTTTAAAGATATTGAGTGTCTCCGATATCACATATGTTACAGCCATTACGATAGACAGGTCACCAGCAATAAATACGTACAATGCAAGAAAAATAGTATACAGTAAATGTGTGTACAGTGACACTAAACGTACGTACATGTACTAAGCACTGTAAGAAGAAAATTAATTATGGTTACTCACCAACAATGACACGATGACTTGTCCGATAACAATGAGTTTAATTTTACTGCACAACAAAGGAGAGCGTTACAGCCCTTGTAAAGGAGCCACTTCAGGCGATTGTGTAGCACTGCCGTTGTTCTTCTTCTGGCAGTCTTCAATCCAAATCCCTAAAGCAGATTCCATCCAGACTACTGCCTTATTACATCCACTTACAACTCGTTTTGCACCCTGGTTAAAAGGACACTGCAGCCGTAGATCTTGTATTCCTTTCCTACTTTTTAAATAAAAAGAATCGTAGCCTTCAACAAATCCAAAACGTTTACCTTTTTGGCAATCGTTAACATCTTCTGCTTGCGCTTGGGCACGGCCCCTGAAGCAGTAGCAGATTGTTTTGGAGCCATAATGAAGGGCTTGACTATGCACAAAGATAAACACTAAAGAGCACAACTCTTTACACAGCGAAACACGTTGATGCTGAATGAGTGAGACGAGACTTCCTGGTTAACACTGCATTCAGCACGCAGGAGCTCAACTGCGTGCTCTGATTGGTTAGCTTCTCAGTCAGGAGAACTTAACTGCGTGCTCTGATTGGTTAGCTTCTCAGCCATCCGCCAATAGCGTCCCTTGTATGAAATCAACTGGGCAAACCAACTGAGGAAGCATATACAGGAAGTAAAAAGACACATTGTCTGCAGAACCCGCGAAGCAGCGAAAAATCCGCGTTATATATTTAGTTATGCTTTCATATAAAATCCGCGATAGAGTGAAGCCGCGAAAGTCGAAGCGCGATATAGCGAGGGATTACTGTATATCATCTTTTAATTCGAAGGTTTTACATATCAGGACATACACTGGGAAAACAAAACTTGTATAAACTTAAATTATGCCAATCAATTGCATTCACTTTTTTAAGTTCTTTCAACTAATACCACTTTTAAGTAAATCCTACAGTGGTATTTAATGTAAATTTAACATTGTTTTTTGAGTTGAGTGAAAATAAAAATGTGATATGAATTTGTTGGGTTAAGTAACATTTTCTTTTAGAAAATATTTACTTTTTTAAGTTAAAATAACTAATGTTCATAATTTATCCCTACACAAATGGTTTATGTATTATCAACACAAGATTTTAATTTAACTTAGTTAAACTTAAAAAGGTTTACACAGTCGATTCCCATAATTTCTTTTAGTAAGCCTAACTTAATATTCTTAAATGTTCAAACATAAGTCATAAATGTGGAGAAAATCACAAGAGAATAGCTTTTGTATTTTTAATGTATACAACATTGTTCTTTGAGTAACAGCAATTACAATGTACATATTATTTTACCTTTATTTTCTCTTCACAAAAGCCTACAACCGTTCTATGGGCTTGTTAACACTGAAAATGATTTTACAATCAGAATTGTTCATTTTCTTCAAAATTTTTACCAGTCACAGTATGTTACTTTTACAAAATAAACTTAACTGTGAAGCGGTACCTTTAAGAACCTTAACAAATTCTTATGTAAAATAGGGCTTCTATATTGGTAGCTAAATGCAAAAAAAAAAAAATCCAGCAAACAATGCTTTTTTGTGACTGAAATATGGTCATATATACATACATACAAAACAATATGCTCTTCTAATATTGCAGTAAATAAAGTTGATGCAAAAAATAAAGCATTAACATTAGCATATTAACCTGTTTTTTAAAGAGAGAACTTTTGAGCTAAGTGTGAGACCATTCAATTCCAAAAACAATTTTTGGAATACTTCTAAAGTATATCTGAGCTCTTTAGGGTAACGTAGATTCAGTGAATATATAACCCCTAGTAACATGGCACATGTCTGTTGCAAAGTTACCAAAATTATTTACAGCTTCAAATCCCTCAAAAATCTGCTGGTTCTGCATCAGGAGCTCCTTCATGCTTTGCCACAAATAGTTTGAGAGCATACTGACTCCAGTCAGACTGAATACTATCAGCTTCAACATCCTAAAGAAAATAAAATGCCATAATTAATATCAATAACAAATACATCTACATTTCAAAGGAATACTCCATCGAAAAATAAACACTTTAACTGTTCTTTGTACTACAATTGTAGAGCTGGCTGAGAAGAAATTTAATCTCAGGTTTTAAAGCAAAGCAAAACATCATGATGCAATACAATTTAATAGAAACTGATTCTGGATAGTGCCAAACAATATCAAAGTGTTTGAAAATATCTCAGATTACTAATATTGTATAATCAAGATGAATGACATCCAGTGTTTTTAATTTCCTGATATATAAAACCACAGAACTGTAAGAGGGTGTACTTTCTTTTTCACACGACTGTATATGAGTGTACCAAGTGAGTTACCTGGGACTAACTGCATCTTGAAATTTTGGTGTTTCAGTGTAAAATTTTAACATAGCAATAAAAGAAGTGGTTAAAGTGTGTTCTTAATGTTTTCACTGAGTGAGTGGTCATTCTGGTGCCATATTATAGTGCAGTTACAGCTTATACAGATAATGAAATTAAATGCAGAAGTAGTGTGCTTAAAACATTTTGGAGTGTTCATACACAAAATCCAGAACATGCGTAGCAGTGAGCGCTATTTTCATGATGCAGACTGATATTAGATGCCTTTTTGTTATGTTTGCATTATACTTTGTGAATTTTTTGACACACTGAATATGAGGAATCTGTTTCTGCATTAATCAAGGTTGATTACCTTATAAATAAATAAGCCTATTTATTTGCCCCATGTGTTTTCCTCACTAATTCTAGCTGGTGTTTACATTTGTCCTTGTGCTAGTGCTCACGAAGTCTAGTGGCAACTCACTGATGCAATCACAGAGATTGAGAAAGAAAACCCAGACTTACTAATCAGTATTTTGGGCAATTTTAATCATGTCAGTTTTAGCCATTTCCTTAAATATCAACAGCAAATAAATGCCAGAGATGGAAATATTCTAGATCACTGCTATGCCGATATTGAGGATGCTTATCATGCCTCCTTCTGTGCCAGAACCATCACTGCCCCCCACCCCTTGCCCCCCATTTGGTAATTGTAACCATTCTATGATTCATCTTATTCCTCCTTACAAACAAAAGCTGAAAATGGTTAGTAAAGAACATTTAGAAAGTGGACCAGCAAGGCAATAGAGGAGCTTCAGGACTGCTTTGCCTGTGCAGACCGGAGTGCCTTCAAAACTGCCATCTCCAACTTACACAAATACACTGATGCTGTAACCTCATATACTGTATTAGTTTTTGTGAGAATGTTTGCATTCCAACAAAAACTTCTGTGAAGTTTACCAATGATAAACCTTGGTTCACCCCAGAGCTCGGACGACTACGTCAGGTCAAAGAGTGTGCTTTCGGATCTGGCAGTCGTGAGGAATACTGGAAAGCCAAGTATATCTTGGAGAAAGGGATCAGAGGTGCGAAAAGAAAGCATTCAGATAAGCTGCAGGAACAATTGTCTGCAAACGACAGCACATTAGTCGGAAGAGACTTTAACACTAGAATTACCAGAGCCTACGAGAAAACTCGTAAATACGCCCCACCTTAAATTTGTTCGCACCTGTCCGTCAGCTTCTTTTGTTCTGTAAATCTGCCGATTAAGACAAGCAGCAAGCAGCCTGCTATTCCATCCCCCACCGTCGCAGAATGTTCACTAAGTTCTCCCAGCTCATGCCTTGTTTGATTATCTGGGAGTGAACTGCTGGAGTTTTAGAGTGGAAATAATGGATCGTTATTTGGAAAACATGCATTTCATGTGTGTTCCATTTCTACAGTAATCGGTGTAAACACATTGTTAAAACAAACTTTTTCATATTTTAGTAATAAATGTACAAAATGTAGGCATAAACTATAGAATGTGTGAAGCCTGAAGTCCAAAGATCAAATAAACACTTTCACAAAAGGTTCAAGGACGATACAGCAGCTTCCGTGGCGTAGCGGTAAGATTTGCTGACTTGTAATCAAGGGGCCACCAGTTCGATCCCCATTGCTTCCTATGTTTGCCGTTTTCAGTAGTGAGCTGCTCTTATTGTTAATATTATACAGTACACACATACATTTGGTTTGCGTCTGTAACGTAAAGTGTTTTGAGGCAATGGAACTGGACATTCTCTGATCTGGAGGGATAAATGACACACAAACGCTGGTTAATCTGACTTCGTATCTCACCGTCACTTTTTTTTTTTTTTTTTTTCCAGTTTTATTGAGTGTTCCTGCTCACGCAGAATTAGTATGCACCTTATGGTGTATGATGTCAAAAAAAAAAAAAACAACACAAACGTAGGTATATGTGATATTTTATGACCTGAATAGTACCAATCAGAAAACATCATCACACTAATGCAATATTATTTGAAAACAAACAGCGTCAGATCGGGTATGAATTTACGCTGGTGCTGTTACTTAGAGTCAGATAAGGAGAGGCGGCAGGTTTTGTGTTACAGCGTGATCGTGATTGAGAGAATAAAACTGAAAAAAGCTAACTTTTACAAGTACCATAAATTTATACCCAATGTCCCATATATTTGTCTCTTTCTTTTTTTTCTCCATGCTGCTAGAACTGTCTTTCTTACATTTACGATGTGTGTACCTGTTGCAATGCGCACACTTTTCTCTATGCTGTGGTTTCCATTACATTGAAAGGGCATATGACACTGACTCAGTTTACTTTCCTGGGGAAGCAGCTGTCTTGGAACAGAAGCTTGTTGATGTTGCATTTTCCTTTTCTTTTTCCATTGCCTTTTCTTGTAAGATGCAAGTTCCTCTGCAATATGAGCCATGAACACTCTTCTTTTCACAGTGGCCCCGTGCATGCCTTGCACAGTATATGTGCATTGATCCTTCTGCACTGAAAAAGCTCACGCCTTCTGGTGCATGATGTCGACGCAGCACGGAGAAAAAAAAGAAAGAGACAAATATATGGGACATTGGATATAAATTTATGGTATTTGTAAAAGTTAGCTTTTTTCAGTTTTATTCTCTCAATCACGATCATGCTGTAACACAACGCCCTTACATTATTCCCCCCCAATCCTGATCTGACTCCAAGTAACAGCTCCAGCGTAAATTCACACCCGATCTGACGCTGTTCGTTTTTAAATAATATTGCGTTAGTGCGATGATGTTTTCTGATTGGTACTATTCAGGTCATAAAATGATTTCTTCAAAATATCATATATACCTATGTCTATGTTTTTACTTTACTTTTTACATCATACACCATAAGGTGCATACTAATTTTGCGTGAGCAGGAACAGTCAATAAAACTAAATAAAAAAAATAAATAAAGTAACGGTGAGATATAAAGAAGGCAGATTCACCAGCATTTGTGTGTCAGCTTTTCTCCCTCCAGATCAGAGAATGTCCAGTTCCATTGCCTTAAAACACTACTCAGAATTATAGTTATTCCCAGTTTCAAATAAAAACTAACAGTGTCAGATCCTGAGGGCAGTAGTATGTATCGTGATTGTGAGTGAGAGAATAAAAGTGAAAAAAAGGTAACTTTTACTAGTACAGTACTATAAATGTACACGGTCTGTACAGTCGCAAACTAAGTGTATGTGTGTACTGTATAATATTAACAATAAGAGCAGCTCACTACTGAAAATTGCAAATATAGGAGGCATTGGGGATTGAATCGGTGGCCCCTTGATTACAAGTCAGCAAATCTTACCGCTACGCCACGGAAGCTGTTGTATCGTCATTGAACCTTTTGTGAAAGTGTTTATTTGATCTTTGAACTTCAGGCTTCACACATTCTATAGTTTATGCCTACATTTTGTAACATTTATTACTAAAATATGAAAAAATTTCTGTTTTAACAATGTGTTTACACAGATTACTGTAGAAATGGAACACACATGAAATGCACGTGTTCCAAATAACTATCTATCTATTTCCACTCTAAAACTCCAGCAGTTGACTCCCAGATAATCAAACAAGGCATGAGCTGGGAGAACTTAGTGAACGTTCAGCGATGGTGGGGGATGGAATAGCAGGCTGCTTGTCTTAATCTGCACATTTACAGGACAAAAGACGCTGACAGAGAGGTGGGCCGGATTTACGAGTTTTCTCGTAGGCTCTGGTAATTCTAGTGTTAAACAGGTCAGTAACTACAAGAAATTAACATCAAGCAGTTCTGCTTATCTTCTTTCTGGCTAATCAGTTAAATCAATTTTATGGTGTTTTGAAAGACAATGGGACATAAATCTACCTGATGGTCTCACTGTTACCACTCTATACTCCTCCTCAGTTTCCTGTCATCACTGCAAAAGACATCTGCAGCTAGTTCAAAAAGCAAGATATTAAAAAAGCCCTTAAAAATGTACTATTCCACACTCGAGTACTGTCTAGGCAAATTGTCTGCACCATTTGCAGACATTTTCACCCAATCTCTGGATCTATGTATGCACTGTTCATGCCTGACTCTAACATCATTCCAGTAGCAACAAAATCAAAGGTCACAAGCCTACCTGACTATAGACCTGTAGCTTTAATTTTTTTTCTCCGGCCGTCTGGAGTTTTTTTTTTGTTTTTTCTGTCCCCCCTGGCCATTGGACCTTACACTTATTCTATGTTAATGAATGTTGACTTATTTTATTTTCTTACTGTGTCTCTTATTTTTCTATTCTTCATTATGTAAAGCACTTTGAGCTACATTTTTTTGTATGAAAATGTGCTATATAAATAAATGTTGTTGTTGTTAACCACTGGGGTAATGAAGACCTTTGTACACCTTATTATAAATTACCACAAGAATACTGCAAACGACTTCCAGAATCCTTTTCAGTTTGCATACAGAGCCAACCAGTGTATGAATGATGCAGTGAATTTAGGTCTGAGTTTTATTTACCAACACCATGATAAGCCATGGGCATAGGTGAGGATCTTGTTTCTGACTATAGTTCTGCTTTCAGTCATCCCAGAGCTCCTAGATAAGAAACTCACTAAGTTCAACCTTTCAAGTTCAATCTCCCATTGGATCACATCCTTTCTTACAGATAGGAAACAGTAAATCATTTGGGCACACACATCTCTGACCCATTAACCCTTAGTACTGGTGCACCACAGCGATGTGTCATTTCCTCATTAAACTTGTCACTTTAAACAAATAAGTCTACCTCTGGTGATTTGTCTGTTAAACTTCTTAAACACTAATAGGCCTCATTTCAAACAGTGATGAGTCCATATAAACTCAGCAAAAAAAGAAACGTCCCTTTTTCAGGACTGTGTATTTCAACAATGTTTTAAAAATCCAAATAACTTTACAGATCTTCATTGTAAATTGTTTAAACAATGTTTTCCATGCATGTTCAATTAATCATAATCAATTAATTAACATGCACCTGTGGAATGGTCGTTAAGACCTTAACAGCTTACAGAAAGTAAGCATTTAAGGTCACAGTTCTAAAAACGCAGGACACTAAAGAGACTTGTCTACCGACTGTGGAAAAACACCCAAAGAAAGATGCCCAGGGTCCCTGCTCATCTGCGTGAACGTGCATTAGGCATGCTGCAGGGAGGCATGAGGACTGCTGATGTGGCTAGGGCAATAAATCGCCATGTCCACACTGTGAGACGCCTAAGACAGCGCTACAGGGAGACAGGAAGGACAGCTGATCATCCTCGCAGTGGAAGACCACGTGTAACAACACCTGCACAGGATCGGTACATCAGAATATCACACCTGCGTGACAGGTACAGGATGGCCACAACAACTGCCCGAGTCACACCAGGAACACACAATCCCTCCATCAGTGCTCAGACTGTCCGCAATAGGCTGAGAGAGGCTGGACTGAGGGCTTGCAGGCCTGTTGTAAGGCAGGTCCTTACCAGACATCATCAGCAACAACGCCGCCTATGGGCACAAACCCACCTTCGCTGGACCAGACAGGAGTGGCAAAAAGTGCGTGAGTTTCTGCATGACAACAATGTCAGTGTTCTGCCATGGCCAGCGAAGAGCCCAGATCTCAATCCCATTGAGCACGTCTGGGACCTGTTGGATCGCAGGGTGAGGGCTAGGGCCATTCCCCCCAGAAATGTCCAGGAACTTGCAGGTGCCTTGGTGGAAGAGTGGGGTAACATCTCACAGCAAGAACCGACAAATCTGGTCCAGTCCATGAGGAGGAGATGCATTGCAGTACTTCAAGCAGCTGGTGGCCACACCAGATACTGACTGGTACTTTTGATTTTGAGCCTCCCTTCATTCAGGGACACATTGTGAAACATTTTTAGTTTATGTCTTATGGTGTTGACTCTTAGTGTTCATACAAATATTTACACATTAAGTCTACTGAAAGTAAAAACAGTTGAAAGTCAGAGGACGTTTCTTTTTTTGCTGAGTATACAAACAAGAGATGGAAAATCTGACATTGTGATACAGCCATAATAATTACAGAATAATTTAAGTTTCTGGGCACTGCACTGTCACAAAACCTTAAGTGGAACAATAACATCATATACGTTATTAAGAAAACCCATCAGAAAATGATCGTTTTCAAACAATTTGGGTTCAGTTCTACCCAACCATCATCAAGTACATTCTGACCTCATCTGTAACTGTCTGGTTTGGTGCTGCCTCTTTTCAGGCTTAGGTCAATCTGCAACACATTATCAATGCCTATGAAAGGATCATAGGCTGTGACTGAACGTCCATTGAAGTCCTATACGAGTCCAGTGTAAGGAAGAGGGCTGCAAATATCATTGCTGATCCAACTCACCCAGGTCATCACCTGTTGCATGGACTTCCTTCAGAAAACATCACCATGCAGTGAAAGCTTAAATAACACGACACCTAAACAGTCCCGTTCCCAACCCCCCCATGCAATTGTTCTTACTAATCAGGTCTGAGTTTCTGCTCAGTATCTATGTAAACCAGCACCCTAAACTGTCTAGACATTTTAATCCTACTATCTCTTTATTTTTTGTATTGCCCTTGCATCATATTTCCATTTTATATTTTATCTTCATATATTTTTTGTATTCTGTGTTGTCCTTTTATGTTGCACCAATACTATTAAGACAAGTACCTAGTACACATTAGTTTACCTGTCCAATAATTTGAGTTCTGGTTCTGATAATTGTGTTTTTCACATTTCTGTGCATGCAGAGCTATTTAGCCATACCTTTTATAACCTCTGGAAGGGTTTTGAGTGATTTACAAAAATCTTAAAACAGATTTGATAGAATACTGATAATTGAAGGATACTTTGTTATAAAGGAACTGCACAGAATTGAATTATCTTCTGATAAGACTGCCTCCTAATTGTACTTAAATATGTTGCATTCATTTTTTTCCCCTCTTCCTCTTACCAGATTTACAGCAGATGTCCGATCAGTCCTCAGTCGGAATTTACATCAGCACCGGCTCTGGTAGTCACATGATCAATCCAGGCAAAGAGACCACCACTTTCTCTCCAGTCCACCCTTTTGCTACTCCTGTGAAAAAATCCTGGTGGCTTTTGATTCCATTTTCATCTCTCTGGTTGGTTTGTTTTTTTCAATGCCTGTCACTGAGCTTGTGACCTGTCTGGAGAAGACTTTGAGCCTCCTGCCTTATACACCTATCCTTTTTATGGAGCTGTGTTATCTGAGACAAAATCTTCCCCACCCTTTCAAAAAGACTGCACCAAGAAGATTTGGCACTGTGCAAATGCTTTCTTATTCCCACCACTGCTTTTTCTCCCCAACAACCTATATATCATATACATTATATTGGACAAAGTACCCCATAGGGGCACCCCTTTCAATGCTTTCCTTTCCTTTATTACAGCTCAGATTTTTATTGAAAAAGACACACATTAACAAGGTTGCCATTTCTGTAGATGTGAACTTGAAGGACAACCGCTTAAAGCCTCTAAACTACTTTGCACAAAAAAGACAGTAGGCTTTGGGGACGTTTTATGGTGTTATGAGTTCAGGATAAGACTTAATGCACAATTAAAACACAAGAGGCCAGCAAGCCCTGCAGCAGACTGTGCAGATGTCTGGATTGGTTACGTTGCTAACAAAAAGGAATATTTTAAATGGTAGCTGGTACAAGAGGAAAAGAAGGAAAATATACACAGGACCGTCAAAGGAACAGTGGACTTGTAATACTGCTTCTGTATGGAATTTGTATCTTTTTCTTTTCCCCTCACAAAGTGCCACGTCAGGAAACAATTAAAATGGCGTGGAAAAATTATATTAAAATAGACACATTTTCTAAAGATTGAATATTCCATCCTTAAAATTGCATTCAGGTTTCTGTTTGCCCACAGGTAGTAAATGCATGCAGTTCTTTACACCAGGTGTGGGGAAACTGCTTTTTTTTTCTTTTTCATTTTATTTTATTTTTTTTTTTTTTTTTGCCTTTTCTCCCATAACTTCTTTATTATTAATCAAAGCAAGGTAAATCCAGTGAAGCTAAATAAAACAATGTTTGTATCTGCAAACAGCCTAGGTCTCCTCCCTGCAGCACAACAGAGCCCACTTGCTTGTGAACAGTTTTGAGTCACAGGTAGTACCGCCATGGTTTCAATTTTCATAGCTGTCTTTGTTAGGTTGGGCATTATTCCTGTTTTAGCAGGATGGGATGTCAACGATTTGCATGATTTAAAGATTGTATTTTTTGTCTTTAGGTGCCCACTTTTTTTTTTTTTCTTCAGACTATCTCTAGACCAACAACCTAACCATTTTACATTTTATTTGTGTTGGCAGCAGTTAAACCAAAGACTGACCATGAGCTTAGCAACTGTTTAATAGGTTCAAGCGATTTTACTAAAAATGATTTTACCTGGGTGGTATTGTTAATGAGACAAGTAATTTAAATACAGTATGTTCACATATTTTGGAATATATGTTACTGGAGCCACATTGTCTTTTGAGGATTTAGACCAGAGAGTGCAGGTAAATCCATTTACTGAAATTCAGCTTTACCGCACACAAGAAAGTATTAAGTTTAGCTGCTAAGAACATTTAGCAGGGGAGACAGAGCCATAATTGTGTTGCCACTAATGTCTCACCTTACCTGAGAGAGCATACCCATTAGTCTTTAAGTTTGCGCTGATTATAAAAGTGTTTTTAAAAATTGTTCAAATGAGCTCAAAAATTAGCAGTCTTGCACACAAATCCCTTGATACCGCAGATTTGCAGATGGTGCTAAAATAGGCCTATGCCAGTTGTCTTCTATAGTGTGGCAGTGAGCAAAGTTGAAGGATGCTACTTTGTCACTTTACGGTCCCTTATAAAACTTATGGCATCCAGTCTGCAGATTTCAAGCCCGTAACCTTCCTGCCACCCCACAGATCCCACCCCTTTTAGAGGTAGCGTCTTTTCTTTTTTCTTTTTTTCTTTTTTTTTTTCTTTTTTTTTTTTTAGCCAGAATGTTAGGTTAAGGAAATGTTGCTACAGTGAAGACTTGCACTGCAGCATGCCCCAATTTCACAAAGAGGACTGTTTACCAATACCAGCTGGTTGTGCTTATATTATCAGGGCAGGTTTGTCTTGAGTTTCATTAAATAATAAAAAAGAAACAAAACTTAAGGTGTGTTTAATCATCCTTTAATGACAGCTGTTCAAAATACTTTTTTTACAATAAATTCACTACTTTAACTTCTTGGTGTTAGCCAGATATGTGGTCTCTTAAGTCAAATGGAGTATAGTGAATACCAATGCCCATTATATTGTCATGTTCTCATTTTCAGATAATTTGGTGCAGTTTTTATTGGGGAACGGTTTGAGCAAAAGAAAAATCCTTTATTTTGCATAAAACCTAGTATGTTTCCCTATCATTCTGAATGTTTTGATAGCACATTTAAACAAAGGGTAGGGTTTCTCTTCACCAATATTGTATATTGTATCTTATTACAATCCCTGAGGAAGAAATTTGCTGTTGTGAGTAAAACTTAGTTCTACAGCTCTGCCACTCTTTGTATTTTAAAGGCTGTCTCATGTACCAATTATGTGTTTTCGGTTTATAGGTCTCTTTCTCTCTCATTTAAATGCAAAGTTGAGTGACTGACTCACTCACTAGTCAACAAAAATACTATTTCTCATTTAGTTAAAAAGCTAAAATTTGGAAGAATTCTACATCTAGAGTTGTTGGTATCTGCTAAAAAAAGGACATTTCGGTATTTTTGGTTAAAAATCTCCCACAATAGAAAAATGAAATACTCTCCAAATCTCACAATTGACATCAAAGATGTGATTAGAATTTGGTAACATGGAAGAAAGATTAAAATTAGCCGACACATTTTTTTTTTTTCTCCTTGTTGTTTGGCTTAAAAAATGCACTAGTAAATGGGACATTGTAATGCATCAAGTCTCCACAAAGGAGAAATTGGCGTGTCACTTTATGGAAATAGACAGTCTGCAGAAGCAAAGGGAGAGTTGGACGAAGCTCAAAGAAGACCCAAAGAAGACTAACAAGTGCCTATTGCCAAGTGCAGTGGCTATGATCATAGTCCGTATGGCACAACTGTTCCAGTAAAAAAAAAAAAAAAAAATGTATTTAACATGCATTCCTCCATCTTACCTGCAACCATCTGGCAAATCAGTCAGTTGGCTTCTTCAGATAACTTCATCAGTGTTCACAAAATTTTATTAAAATAATCGACATGTCATCAGGTAGAAACTGGCGTGTGTAATTTGTTTTTTTCCTCCTCTGAGCCACTTTGGGACAACAGTTTCTATCATTCTCAGTCTTTTTGTCGCAGCTGAAATTGTGTTTAGACTTGTTGCATTTACAAAAGACACTCCCTACCCCTCTTTCCATCTTTACCCTTTTCTGAGAAATGTGTTTTCAAAACCAGTGTATGCAAAGTTTCCAAACTATTAAGGTGCAGTCTTCCTTTTTTTCTACAACCGCAACCACCTTCTTCTTAACGGCTGCTCCTGTTAGGGGTTGCCACAGCGGATCATCTTTTTCCATATCTTCCTGTCTTCTGCATCTTGCTCTGTTACACCCACCACCGACATGTACTCGCTCACCACATCCATAAACCTTCTCTTAGGCCTTCCTCTTGCCTGGCAAGCTCTATCTTTAGTATCCTTCTCCCAATATACCCCTCATCTCTCCTCTGCACATGTCCAAACCAACGCAATCTCACCTCTCTGACTTTGTCTCCCAACCGTCCAACCTGAGCCGACCCTCTAATGTCCTCATTTCAAATCCTGTCCATCCTCATCACACCCAATGCAAATCTTAGCATCTTTAATTCTGCCACCTCCAGCTCTGTCTCCTGCTTTCTGGTCAGTGCCGCCATCTCCAGCCCATATAACATAGCTGGTCTCACTACCGTCCTGTAGACCTTCCCTTGCACTCTTGCTGGTATCTGTCTGTCACACATCACTCCTGACACTCTTCTCCACCCTGTCTGCACTCTCTTTTTCACCTCTTCCACAATCCCTGTTGCTCTGAGTTGTTGATCCCAAGTATTTAAACTCCTCCACCTTCACCAACTCTGCTCCCTGCATCCTCACCACTCCTCTGACCTCCCTCTCATTCACACACATATATTCTCTCTTGTTCCTACTGACCTTCATTCCTCTCCTCTCTAGAGCATATCTCCACCTCTCCAGGGTCACGTCAACCAATCAATGATCGGTGCTAAGTGCTTTTTGAAGCACAACTTGATGGAACAAAATAAAGCACAATTCTTTCTATAGTTAATTTAGATGTTCTTCAGAATGTAATTGCAACAACAAGATTATGCTCTTGTGTGAGTAAAAAACTTTTTGTGGTACACATTTACTGCTGTTCAACTACATTATGTGATTGCTCATTCCATATTTCTGTGGGTCTTCTCCCCCCACCCCCCTGGTGTTGCCTGTGTTTTCCTTTACTTCTTATTTCCACTAGGTGTCCAAGTATAGGGTTCACTTTTTAAATGGAAGTCAAATCAGCTTTATTGATACCTTTCAGAATTTTAAAGCTCTGATGTCGACCCTTTCATAACTGTTCTACTGGAGTAGGTTGTGTCTTTTCGCCCAAAGCTCCACTCTGTTTCGGTTCCATTGCCTTATTTTGGTAGTGCAGTGAACATACAGTTGTGAGCAAAAAATATTGGCACTACTGAAGTCTGCTTCAGATAATACTTTGATCTTCCACAAAATATAAGGGAGAACATAAAAACCCTGGGGGGGGGGGAGAAACTCATATCTAATCTGGTTTTACACAGAACCACAAAAAGGATGCTAATGTAAAGCACTCTTGTAAATGTAAATTCAAACATACTATATTACCTTTGTTTTATGATTGAGTGATCAAGTTTGTCATACCTTGTTCTAAGGGTGCCACAATACCAGGATCTCTGTATTCGATACCAAAGCCACTGCAATTTTACAGTTCAGAAACAAAAACAGAAATCACATACAATGGGTTTTCTTTAAAAGCACTTTCATTATTTATGTGAACAATATTGTGCCTTTTTCTGTCACAGAACAAAAATACATGAATATTAAGAGCAACAGCAGTGTATATTCATCAAGTAGTTACCACTAGTGCTGGCATTCATAAATATCAAAATACAATACTGGGCCTGAATTTTAATATTTTTTAGACACGGGGAATTCTGTGCTGTAACAAGTTGGAGGGGCCCGTTTAGAATGTTAAGGCATGTGAGCTGTGGAAACCAAGGAGGAACTCTGGGATTTCTCTAGTACTGTCCGCGCACTCTGCATACTAGGGAGGGGGCTTGTGCTCTCCAGACACCAAGGGGGAGACCCTTGCTTAGGCCCTCCATATAAGCTTTGTCTGTCACTGATGTGCATATTCTAAATTGATCCTCTGAAATTTTCTCTAAACTAATTTAAAAGGTACTGCTTATCAATACTAAAAATAAAAAATGGAACATTATTAAGTCTGTACTGTAGTGAATTCCTAGAAATTCAGGATATTTTTATTTAAACAAACTTTATGAAGCTATTTTTGTAGCAACATGCTTTTAAAACCTGGTTTGAGAGAATACCTTTGTTAGGTTTTTAAATTATGCTATTGTAAGAGTTAGATTTACATTATTAGCTCATTCAATATTACTGGTTAGTACATTTTTAACAGGGTGAAATTGATTCGAATTACTACTGTGTTAGTTGTCCAAATCTGGCGTCTTGTTTGTATCCAAACTTTGAAGGCTTCCTGTGTGAAGTCAGTTATGTCAGTTTTACATTACTACATTACTTCAGAACTCTTGTACAGCTGCCTTTGTTGTGCTGTTTACAAAGTATCTTAAATGAGTGATCAGACTTAATTATTGTTTAGCCCATGTACAGGTCCAGAATTAAACCACTAACTGGACAGGCATAACCTGTAGTCCATTAATCTTCACCATTCAAATAAATATATGATGTGTGCTTTCACTATGTTCATCACGCTTTAGTGATTGTACTCTTAAACATTAGTTGGCCTTCAAAAAGCAAATGAATGACACAAATTTTGCGTTTGTGTGTTTATATTCAAAAATGAAGTATGCTTGTTTCAACTGTCTTTGTGATTAGGCATTTCTGTTAACATAGTATACTGTATGTTGCATTGATTGGGAGCTTTGACACACTAAATGAATTTTATTTTGATATTAACAAATGGAGCAGCTTATTTTATCACTGGTGTAGACAAGCCAAATAGCCTCTTCATTTAAAATATTCTTTGATTTTAACCTGCCACAACTGTTGTTAGCATTGTTGTTTCCTCCCACATCACACAGTCCTGTATATTATGCATCTTTTTTTGAGGAATTCTCTGACTTAATGTCAATTTTAATTACGAACTATGACACACTCCTAATAGTTGGCGACTTTAATTTTCATATAGATAATAAGTGTGATCTAAAAGTAAAAGAATTTATGAACCTCCTGGATTCTTTTGATTTAAGACAGCTTGTTAATGAGCCTACACATAAAGCAGGTCATACGTTAGACTTGGTGATTACTAAAGGACTTAAAGTTGATGTAAAGCAGATCATTTATCGGTCTAACAGACCATTTTTTTCTACTTTTTAATATAGAAATAATGATAAAAAAATACCCATGAGAAGCATATTGTTAAAAAACGCTTCTTTGACTCAGCAGCAGCTTTAAAACTTAACATTCTAAGCAATCAGTCCGTTTATAGTGCAAACTATAATAGCGAGGATAATGTAAATAGTAAGGTGAAAAGATGTAATACTAAAGTGAGAGCTGCTGTTGACATAGTTGCACCTGAAAAGACAGTTAAAAAAATCTTCTAGCATTATTATACCATGGAAGACCCAAAGAGTGTCAGATTTAAAGACAACATGCTGTAGAGCTGAGTGTAAATGGAGGAAGACTAAACTAACTATCCACTATGAAATATTAAAAGTTAAAATAACAGAATACAATAACACTGTCCATCTTGAGAGGCGCTTCTATTTCTCTAAGATTATAAATAACAATGCTAGTAATCCCAGAGTCTTATTCTCTACGATAGATCGTCTGCTAAACCCAGGTAACTCAAAGGAATGCCTCCTGAGTACTTCCAGTAAAACCTGTGAGGCTATCGCTGTATTTTTCAATCAAAAAATTAATTATATTAGAAATAACATAGTATATCTCCCCATCACTAAGGATCCTCCTAAACCCCAGCATTCTGTTATAAACAAATTAAACTCTTTCACTAGGATAGATTTACCTGATTTACAAAAAATAATATCTCAATTAAAACCCTCCACCTGCATCCTTGATCCAATACCAACAAATTATTTCAAAGAAGTATCGGGCGTGCTAATTGATAATGTTCTTGACATAGTAAATTCGTCATTAGATACGGGGGTCTTCCCAGACTGTCTTAAGACTGCTGTAGTTAAACCCCTACTTAAGAAACATAATCTTGACCCCTTGGCTCTTGAAAATTTTAGACCCATCTCTAACCTGCCTTTCTTAAGTAAAATTCTAGAGAAGGCAGTCATTATGCAGCTAAATGACCATCTCAATAAACATGCTATTCTTGATAAATTTCAGTCAGGTTTTAGAACAAATCACAGCACAGAAACTGCACTCGTTAAAGTAGTAAATGATTTGCAAGTGAATGCAGACAGAGGCCATTTATCTGTTCTCATCCTTTTAGATCTGAGTGCTGCATTTGACACCATTGATCATAATATTCTTAGAAATCGCCTTAGTCAATGGGTGGGCCTCTCTGGCAGTGTCTTAAATTGGTTTGAATCCTACCTGACAGGGAGAAAATTCTTTGTTAGTTGTAATTACAACTCAAAGACACATGCTTCCAATCTACTGTCCGCGTCAATCTACATGCTTCCATTAGGACAGATTATCTCAGGACACAACGTGAGCTACCACAGCTATGCTGATGACACACAGCTGTACTTATGAATAGCACCTGATGACCCCGATTCTCTTGATTCACTAGCACAATGTCTGACTTGTATCTCAGAATGGGTGAATAGTAACTTTCTCAAGTTAAATAAAGAGAAAACTGAAATCTTAGTGATTGGCAATAATGGATACAATGAGGCTATTAGAAATAAACTGGCTACATTAGGATTAAAAGTCAAAACGGAGGTAAAAAGCTTAGGGGTAATTGTTGACTGTAATCTGAATTTTAAATCGCATATTAATCAGATCACTAGGACAGCATTTTTTCACTTAAGAAACATAGCTAAAGTTAGACCTCTTATATCACTAAAAGATGATGAGAAATTATTCATGCGTTTGTTTTCATTCGACTAGATTACTGTAACGCACTCCTCTCGGGACTACCCAAAAAAGACATAAATCGTTTGCAACTAGTGCAGAATGCAGCTGCTAGAATCCTAACTAGGAAAAGAAAATCCGAGCACATCACTCCAGTTTTGATGTCACTACACTGGTTACCTGTGTCATTCAGGATTGACTTTAAAATTCTGCTTATGGTTTATAAAGCCTTAAAAAATCTCGCCCCATCTTATATATCGGAATGTCTGACACCTTATATTCAAATCGTAACCTTAGATCCTCAAATGAGTGTCTCCTTAGAAATCCAAGAACAAAACTTAAAAGAAGTGGTGAGGCGGCCTTCTGCTGCTATGCACCTAAAATCTGGAATAGCCTGCCAATAGGAATTTGCCAGGCTAATACAGTAGAGCACTTTAAAACACTGCTGAAAACATATTACTTTAACATGGCCTTTTTATAACTTCACTTTAACTTAATCTTGATACTCTGTATGTTCAATTTATCATAATAACTATTCATGGTGGCTCTAAAATCCGTACTGACCCCTACTCTCTCTTCTGTTTCTTTTTCTGGTTTCTTTGTGGTGGTGGCCTGCGCCACCACCACCTACTCAAAGCATCATGATGCTCCAACAATGATAAATGGATTAAAAGGCAGAAGTCTACGTGACCATCATCTTCAAGTCCTTCCGTGAGAACCCTAAATCCAAAGGGGACTGTTTCATTTATGTTAGGTAGAATGCCCAGAGGGGACTGGGCAGTCTAATGGTCTGGAATCCCTACAGATTTTATTTTTTTTCTCCAGCCGTCTGGAGTTTTTTTTTTTTTTTTTTGTTTTTTCTGTCCATCCTGGCCATTGGACCTTACTCTTATTCTATGTTAATTAATGTTGACTTATTTTATTTTCTTACTGTGTCTTTTATTTTTCTATTCTTCATTATGTAAAGCACTTTGAGCTACTGTTAGTATGAAAATGTGCTATACAGTATAAATAAATGTTGTTGTTGTATATGTAATTGTGGGTGTGTGTGAGGTTTCCCCCCATGACCCAGAACTGCATATGACAGTTAGAAAATTAATAGATGCTGGTTATCTGTAACGTGCTCATTACAGTCAGAGAATGAATGCGGATCCTTTACTAAAAAACAATCTCACCATCATTTTATCTCTCCTTACAAATTTGTGACACTACAAGTTACAATTATAATTCACATCTGATATGTTATATCATTGGGCTAAGCTGTCAAAGTATGCACGAATCCGTTTGTGAGACAGAAGCGGTAGTAATGAAAGCCTTTTTGTGTGCGTTTTGACATTTTAATTTTTTTTTTTTGTTTGTTTTAAATAATAGTCACAATTTTAGCCGCATTCTCACACTGAAATTCTGCTGCCTAGAACACAAAGGATTTCCAGGTATGACCTCTACTGCTCTTCTTTTTGACTAGTGTTAATAAAATACTTTCACTTCACCACGGTGAACCCTTTTCATATGTAGTTTTTAACTCATGTATTTTTTTTCTTCAGTATTATTGTGCCCTCTGAAGTAATTCATATATGCGTAGTCAAATATGAGTGCAATGCCAACTTTCACTGGCACTACTGAAATTGTAAAAAAGCTAGTACAGACTCATTACACACTGGATAAGCTGCTACTATCCATTGTGCGAGTACTTACGAGAGATGATTGTGGTGCTAATGAGAATGAAGACTGATTGGCACAAAGGGGTTTTCAAGTGGTCATCCTCCTCCCTTGACGTTTCATTGACTAGCTCATATCTCTGGTGGCTTTGATGACAACTTCTGGTGTCCCAGAATCACTCCCCTGTGTATCTACCTAATTTTAAGCAGCACTCCTTTGAAACACAGCTGAGCTCATACCTCTTCAGCCAAAGCCTCTTTCTGCTGTTTTCCGAGGTGGTTTTGATAGTTTAAGGCCTAGCCCCAGATCCCTAGTTCTTTGAGCAGCCTGGTGGTAAAGGTTGATACAAAAACTCTGCATCGCACTTCCACTGGGGAGACTTTAGGGCTTTAGCCCCGATGATGTGCTTCAGTAATGTTTCACACAGCATGACTTTTTACACTCTTTAAGGCCTTGCCTGCAGATTCTTCCCAGGGTACACTGAGCTTGAAGTTATAAACTGTATGTACTGAAGCAAACCCAAGTGTCAGGCCTTAAAGAGGTAATGGCAGTCTCTGATAAAAATGTGAGCTTTTTGCAAATGTCTAGTTGTGGACCGATTGTAACTGGCCTAGCTCAGGTGGTGTGAAAACATTCTTGGCTGTTTTTCTTCCCCACATATGAAAGATATTATCTGGGGTTTCGTTTTTCTTGGCATTACAGAATTTAGTGGTAACTTGCCTAATCTCCATTGCTGACGTAAAGTACTTTAGGACTTCGTTGTACCTTGAGAGATGCTGGCATGAAATTCTGATGAAGATTCATTGTTTTACGTTGTTCTGATAATGAAGCTAAGCCGAGCTGCACAAATCCTTCCACCTTTCTCACTGTTTAGCTACGGAAACCGCCTTAGCTCACCTTGTTGCTGTGCTGTGGCGTTATTCCAGAATAGATGACTAGTTCCAAGACCTAAGCCTCCTCTTCCCTCCCAAACTTTTCCTACAATGTCCCTATTCCTGATAGCTAAAGTTGTTTCCCCGCACAGCCTTAGTTGGTGTCCACTTTCAAGCAGATGTCAGTACTGGTATATTGTTGCTGATTGTTGTGTCCTGGGACTCATCAGTGTCTTCTGATGCTTAACACTGGCACTCTTGAATTTCTCCATGAAGTTCAAGTCCTAGTGGTATTGCAGTGTTGCTCACATCCATATCAGAAACGCAGTCCTTGAGTCTCATAAACTGAAGCCTTGATACCATAGGCTCATGGACCTGCATATCTGTGAGTTTACCCCTTAACCGGGATGGTACTGAAAGTACTGGAGAAATCAACAAATATAATATAATAATATATAATCCTCACACTTCTGCCAGGTTTGTCCAGGTGGGAATAAGTCTTTTGGAGCAAAGAGATAATTGCATCCTTTAAGCTTTTGTTTTCTGGCGGTGTTCTGTGCCCCATTACATTCCATTGTAAAGCACCAGAGTGAAGAGGGAGACGACTACTGATCCGACTCACTCGGGCCATCACCTTTTACAAAGACTTCCCTCTGGCAAACATCTTTGCGCAGAGAAAGCTAAAACAAAATGCCACCTAAACGTTTATTTTCCATGTGCAGTTATTCTTACTAATCAGGTCTGAGCTTCTACTCAGTATCTATGTATACCTCCACACTAGACTGCCTGGATATTTGTTTTTTTTTTTTTTATATTGCCCTTGTATGCTGCATTCTATTTTATAATTTTACATTCTTATATTTTGTATTCCTTTTTTGTATGTCATTGTCTGTTGCACCGACAGTATCAAGACAAATCCTTAGTGCAGATTAGTTTACCTGGCCAATAAAGTGAATTCTGATTCTGATATGCTCATCATAGCACTCACTGGTGACAGAAATCAATGGACTGGATTATGGAGTTTAGCGAGGCACTGATCCTTTGAGCACCCACATATTGCGAGTGGCCCTGCTGTGGAGTGAAGTAATGGATAAAGATGCCTCACGCATGTGCTGCTTGGGATTGTACAAACCGCTGTATGCTCCAAACCAGATCTCGGGGGATTACATTTCATAGGTAAAGCTGAAAAATTGTTTTGGTTATATTTGGCCATTTGAAAATCCCATTTTATAATCTTAGCACTCAAGGTCACCTTACAATAAAATTAAACATTAGTAAAATTAAAACAGAGAATGATAAATCAAAAAGCAATAATTAGCAAACAAACAAAGATAACTGGCAGTAACAGTGCAAAATTCACAATTGGTATGCCAGTTTGAAAAGATAAGTTTTGAGGGCAGTTTTAAAATGTGTTATTGAATCAAGCTGATGTATATGAGAGAGAAGAGGAGCACTACGAGAGACACTCGAGCTCCCATAGCACAGAGTTTGATGTGTGGTACAGAAAGTCGAGCGGCAGATGAGGATCTGAGTGAGTGAGAGGAGTGCAATTCTGTAGGAGATCAGTGAGGTTGTGGAGAGTTTTTAAATGGTCAGAGCGGTATTTTAAATTGCATTCTCTAGTTAAAAGGGAGCCAGTGAAGTTGAGAGGGGGTAGGTGTAATATGTTCAGTGGATTTAGAACAGCAGGTAATTATCCTGGCAGCAGAATTTCGAAGAAGTTGTAAGCGATGGATACATTTTTGTGGGATGCCAGATAGAATAGCATTACAGTAATCTATATGTGAGGTGACTCGGGCATTAACCAATACTTCAGTACTGGGTTGCGTAAGAACAGGACGAAGTCTAGAAATGTTTCGGAGATGGAAGAAGGCAGCCAGAGAAATGCTACTTATATGGGAGAAATTATTTAATAATAATTATTATTATTTAATTGCCATTATTAGTGTATAAATGGGTATAAATAATTACATGTAAACGCTTCGCCAAAATCTGTTGTATGTAAACGATACAGTTTTAAACGTTATTATTTTAGTTTAATTGGCACTTTTGCCTCTCACAATAGGGCAGACGCGCTGACGTATCGTGTCGACTGGGCAACGCAGTGATTGCGGCGTCTATCTATATACTGTATGTCTATGCTTCGGACGCCTATTGCGCAAATGCGTAGATTCCACAGTCCTACGTCCTTCAAGCTTTTCGCGCATGCTCACATTCTAATCATCACCTTCCAATCACCACCCGCCTGCCGCCCCACTGTCACGTGTGTTCTACAGTCACAAGCTGCCGGCTACAGAGCTTGACGAATAATAATTGTTATGGTTACTCCTGTCTTTTGTAAATTGTTTAATCATTTTTTTAGTTCCAATGACCATTTAAATTTGTGCCAACGTTTTCATCGCGTCACCTGACGTTCTTTATCTGTTTCGTGACGACGGGGGTGGAGTGGGGGCGGAACTTATCACGAGACTTCTTGACGTTATCTATATCACATGACCACGGCCACGTAGTCCCGTCACTCCCAAACGTGCACATCCGCGATCTTGAAACGTTCGGAAACCAAAACAAAGTAGTCCGCCGCGCGCCACTCAACGCGAGCGCGTTGTCAGAGACTTTTGTGTTGGCCGAGCGCGACACCGGGCGAAGCTGACCTCCTGGCTGCTCATCACATAACCACAACGTTTGCATGGCAGGTAAAATTAATATTTAGAAATATAGCAAAACACCTGACGTGAAACTGTGAAATATTTATTTTAAATATTTTTCACGATTTTTAATTTGCATTTTAACTATGTGCTTCCGTACCCTCCTTTAGCTTCGCAGTTTAAGGTAATGCAAGATGTTTACTCTGGGATTGGCGGCACGGTGGCTGGTAGTGAGAGATGCTTCCTGGATCCTTGATCCGGTTCCAAGTGGCAGTGGCAGGAGCTTTCACATTTTCTTCATAAATTACAATTTTTGCATCCCACTTTTAGGAGAGTTTGACCTCTTAATCATTATCACTGTTATTTATTATTATTAATAAATAGACAGTGTAGATTAGTGGTTACTGATTTGGACTTAAAACCCAGAGGTTGAGGGTTCACATCCAGCTTCTGGCACTATATAACCATGAGCAAGTTACTTAACCAGCTTGAGTTTCAGGTGGGAAAAAAATAAAAGAAACGTAACCAATTGTATCCCAAATGTTGTAATTCGCCTTGGGTCAAGGCATCAGGTAAATTTAACAGGCGTATTTTATGATTTTAAACTACAGTAGAATGTCCTCAATAGATTTACCTCTTTCATGAGAGAGTTTAAAATAGATGCTTTAAAATGTTTTTATTTATAAACTACTTTACATCTAATTTAGTTACTTTCAATGCTATGTCTTCTTACAATCAAAACCAACTAAGAAACTTTTACCATTTAGTTTTAGTGTTTCTTTTTCCCCAGAATTACATGCCATTTTTGTTTTTGAAATTCTTGACGTATAGTTCGCTCCTTAAGCCAGGTAGCCTGCAAAACTGGCACCCCTTCCAGGGCTGTCTCCTGCTGTTGTGAGCTAGGAGTCCCAAACACTATAGGCTACATTCACAGTACCAGGCTGAAGTGACTTAATTTGACACAAATCTGATGTTTTCATGGCTGTGTGGACAAAGAAATTTGATATTTTCAAATTAGATTTGAGTCAGTTTCATATGTGGTCCTAGATTGAATGCGTATCCAATTGATGGTTGTGCGACATGAATGAGAACGGTCAGATTGGAATGCATGTCATTTTCGTGCCTATGCATATGGCCTGAATGCAGCCATCATCAGCCAGCACCTGCAGTGCGACAAAACAACAATGGAGGAGAGCTTCAGCTGTGACAACAGTCACGGTCCTACCATTGCTGGCTCCTTTCTTGTGCCCATACATCTCTAGGTGCAGCAGGGCCAGCAATATCTGTGAAAAAAAACAAAAGCTAGCTGCCTGGCTTTTTTTCACCATTTTTTATCATGTACAGTTATCAAACTCTTGACCGCCCTACTGAGCAGAATGCAATGCATACACTAGCTACTAGTGTGTCCATTTTGTCAGCTTTAATACCATGAGCCATCACACATACATGACATTTTTTGTTGTTGATGATGCAGATGAGTCCTACACAAACCTACCAATTTGTGCCATTTTGGAGGGCAGCCGAGGTCACATTACTGTTTGATACAGATCACTTGTACTTAATGTGAGCAATCAAGACGGGCAATTCTGATCTGAACAAAAAATCGGAAACAAGCAATGAGGTGTGTAATGTGAACATCGCCAGTTCTAAAGCACATAAACCCAAATACTTACAATAATGCCAATTAGAGGGGGATATCACCATGAAACCCTGGCTCGTAATAAATGCAAGCACCAAATCTTTATAAAATAAAAAATTTGTTCTTCAAAATCATCTTTGATATCTATCTATCTATGTATTATAATGCCTTTCACAACTATCTGTCTATCCAGAAAAGGAACATCTATTTCACCTCAAGCAACTGCTCAGTTCCAGAGGTCCTGTATGGGAAAAGGCAGGATCAGAAGTCAGGATGGATGGAGACATGTGTTGAGATACAGAACGGGGTCTGAAGATTGTTGTATATGGTGAAGGTTCAAAAGAGCAGATGAATCCTCAGAAAAGCTGGGAGACCAACTGGGTCACCCCATTTATTGTTAGAGTCCAAAACAGAGAGCTAAAAATAGAGCTTGTTGACACAATAACAGAAAAGGGCGTACACACTGCTTTACTAGCCTGTTTGGCTTTTCTAAACATTCTGCTTGGTTGAGTGGATCAGTTTTGGGGACTTCCAACATGCAGAAACACTGCTCCTGGTCTGACATCATTCTTTCTGGGGGCATCAATATTTATAGCACGGGACCGGAAGGGGAGAAGTCTCTGGACAGGGCTTAGTTGCGCTCACTGGGCGGCTTCTCAGCATTGCAGAGGAAGAAAGAGATAATACAGTTAGCGTGGGTGCCCCCTCTTGCGGGAGTAGTGGTATTCCAAGCTTCAACAGAGGCAGATGGATCCTTGTGCACCCATGCAAGACAGTGTATATAAAGTAACCTGGAAATGTTGTCAGACTGTTGAAATAAAGAAATGTCATGTACAGTATGGCATCATGTTAATGTGACAACGTGGAGACTGTCTTTGACTTTTTACTGATTTATTTATTTTGTTCTAGCCTTACTCCATATATTGAACTATTCACCGTTGGATCTTATCCATGCTGTCTGCCACATGAATGTAGTCAGTTTTTTGTTACAGTAGTTTATAAACCATTGTATACTGATCTGGGAGGTGCAGCCAAAGCTGTTTATAAAACTGGTAATCAAATGACCTGGCTCATTCAAAGTCGTGATTGGCTATTTGATTTTCTGCAAACTGGCCACACTACCATCAGTATGTGAATATTATTACTACAGGGGACAATAGCAGTTATGGGCACATTTCTGGCATTTGCAAGTCCCATCACATCGCAGTCCTGACCATGCTGTTATTTAATGACTACCAAAATACAACGAGATACTGAAATGAGGAAGCAGAATTGGAGCAATGACAATAGAGGATTGCTGCTTGTGTGCAGACTGAGATGTGCTGACATTTCCACAGGTACTAAAGGAGACCTACACTGTCCTTAAATACATGAAAGTCAATGATCATTAAGGGAAAAAACTAAAAGTGTACCCAAGTAGTAAGCCAAGGATCTCCAAACTTATAAAAACACTGCTTTAGGAAAATCAACATGCCCTTCAGGAAAATGTGGCAGAAGAAATGTGGCTTTTACAGCAAACGTTCAACAAGTTGATTCAACAAATTAAAATGACGTATGGGGGAGTCAAGAACTGGTCTAATGAAATGAATCCAAAGTAGGTCTGAACATGATCACAGGATTGATACTGGTACCTTCCCAATAAGCAAGGACCACATGTTGAAAGCAGATGAACTATTTTAATAGATATGAACCCAATGACTTTAATATCCAAAATGCACAAGTAAAGCCGGCATCCTATTAAATGACTTCCAGTCAGTGGGGGTGTCAGTCTTGATAGCTGCTGCTGCTAATCTTGTTGCTTGTGGACGTCAATATACATGACTAGAAATTGAAGGGGATGATAAATGTACAGGGTCACATTTACGTAGTATTGTGAGCTTGCTCCTTCTTCTGACAGCCAAAAATGTGCTGTGTGACAGAGGAACTGCCTGTGCAAAGGCTTTAGAGGTATGGCTAGTTCACCTGCAATTTCTGATGTTTTTTTTTTCATTCTTCTGTCTTATTCTCCTTCCTCTTCATCTTTTCCCACTTCTGTGTGGGGTTGATGTGCTTGATCAGCCTTCTTCAAACAGCTCAGTCCTGTATCTCCTCTCCAGTCTGACTCATTTCATTCAAATTTTCTTTTACTTTATTCATCCATCTCTGCTTTGGCCTACTTCACCTTTTCTCTTGCCCTATACTTTCATTCTCATCACTCTTTCGTTAACACATTCATTGTGTCTCCTCATCACATCTCTTCCTGCTTTCCTTTACTTTCTTAGATATCTCTCCCACTTTTGTTGTACCTCAGATTGTGTCATTTCTTATTCTGCACTTTTTTGTAACTCTACACATCCATGTCAACCTTCTCATTTCTGCCACATCTAATTTCTTCTCCTGTGCTCCCTTTCCTGCCCGTGTCTCAGCTCCACATTTATTTGCTGGTCTTACCACTGTCTTAAAAACCTGACCTTTAACCTTCACCTTAATTTTTCAATCACACAATACTCCTGATACTTTCTTCCAGTTGCTCCATCCACACTACGCACTATTCCATTCCATTTCCATTCTGCTGTGGTATGTGAAATACATGACATTGGACAGATGAGCCCCTGTTCTGTTTGTGATATCCAGAACACCCGTGTTCCTTATTCCCTTCTCTGCATTATATGCATTACACTTTTGGGTAAGCACTCATGCCCACAGGGTCTACTCCTATGACTGAAACCTGTCGGGGTCAGTCACTTCCTGGTTGGGCTGTGTCGCTAAGTACATCAGACTATACAACCAGCGGTCACAGGACTGCACCGCAACTGGCCCTGATTCACTAAGATTAAGTAAACAAGGACTATTGCTGAAAATCTCTAGAGAGGCTGTGTCATGTGATAGGGCTTTAATGAAGAGGCTTTATAAAACTGACAGAAATATTACTAGGATGGAGATCAGCATTACTGAAGAGATTAAATCTTTGTGGTAGGTCAAAACTAATAGGGCAGTGGAGCCTGATGGAGTATCAGGATGGCTTCTGAAGTCCTGTTTCAAGCAGCTCTGACCAGGTTTTCATTTGATTTCTAGCTGGACCCCGAGTAGTGAAAATGGTCAATCAATACCCCAGTTCTCAAGATTTTCAGGCCAGGGAGGCTCACTTACACTCCAAAGAAGTGCTTTAAATATTTCATTAAAATACTTTTAATGACACAGACTAAGCCCATTGAAGATAAAATCTAATTTGCTTACTGTGCAAAGAGACATGAAGAAGATTCCTTTCTGGTTATATCAAGTCATATCTATTGGTTCTGTTAAGGCATTATATCTAGATTTTTCTTCAGCATTCTGTATCATCTAGTCTGATATATTGATTGAGAAATGTGAACCAGAGTATTTCAGAATAGATTCAGGACTTTATTTTAAATTGTTTGCATATAGTCAAAGTATTGGACCTGCTCAAAGTCCTGTTCTGTTTGCATTATTGTTTCTGCTTTAAACTAGTGACCTAAGATATTGTAGAACAATCATCATTGTTCAGTTATCAAGTATGCTGATGACACTGTGGTGATAGCACACATATCTGGGGAGGATGAAAGCCATGACTTCAACCAAAAGTACTGTTTAGTAATATGGTGCAATAAGAACTATCTTACTGTGAATGTCTAAAAATAAGATTCTCTGATAACTCTGCACTTATGTGGTGTATCAGTAACAGGTTAAGACACAAGGGTAGAGTCAGGTGGAGAAGTTTGTCTCTTGGTGCAGAAAGAAATGTTTGATACTTAATATCAGAAAAACCAATGAACTGGTTATCGACTTTCGCCACATCAAAGAGATCACAGGATGTCTAAAACCGAAACCCATCAATGCCCTCTACATCTTGACCGGCATTGCTATCTATCTATCATTGCTCCCCCAGATATAAGAAGAAATGTAGGGAGTAAACTGGAAAAACTAAAGGAACTAGAGGACCCCAGAGACCTACTGTACGGCCATTTCAATGTCGCCAAACACCTCAAATCTCGTAAAAGCTTCATGCTTGAGAGACCACCAGACTTAATGGCAACAGCAACAAGGTTGGACTTATGGTGCGAACGCATCAGAAACATCAACACAATCAACAGCATTAGCACAGAAGTGAGAGAACATCTACTCACTGGAGGTGACCTAGACTGGCCAACATGGAAAAGCCTTAACTGCCTGTGCACCAGGACTGGCAGATCCAAAGTCAACATGACCAAGTGGGGATACTCTGATGACAGAAACCTGTGCGAATGTTTAGAATAGGCTCTGCAAAAACATACATGGCACTTTTTACTAGTTTTGTTGGCACTGGATCTAGTGAACAAGTATTGGGCTTCATTTAAAGTTAAGACTTCCTGCTCAGTTACAGGATTAAAATGACTAAAATGCAATGAGTGGCAGGGTCTGCTGAGCTAATATTTGGTTTGTACTGTGATGCTGAGATCTGGGATCTTATATTTTTAATTTTCTCATTGAAGAAGTTCGTAAAGTCTGTACTGCTAATGTCTGTTGGTATTTTGCACTGTAGATCTGAATTCCCATTTGTTAATTTAGCCACTGTTCTAAACAGTACCCGAGGATTTTTATTATTGCTATCTATTATTGTAGAATAGTATTCTGAGCAAGCTTTAATGAGAGCTTTTTTATATTTGTTAACATTCTCTGTCCATGCAATTTGAAAGACATGTAGTTTTATTGTTCTCCATCTGCGCTCCAGTTTTCAACACTCTAATTTAAGAACGTAAGTGTTTTCATTAAACTAGGGAGAGTTTCTATGTGCTTTGATCACTTTTGTTTTAAGGGGAGCCACTGTATCCAAAGCATCTCTCAAAGTCACATTATAATGATCTAAATTTTAAAAGTTTGATCTAAATAAAACTTTTGGTTTTAAGGACTCGAGAAGAAGAACATCAAAGAGTATCTGTGTCTGGTCACTGTTGAAGGAGCGGGTGTAAAGGTGGTGCACTGCTACAAAGTACTTGGGGGTTCAAATCAGTGACATGCTGGACAGGTCTCATAACACAGAGAAATTATAGAAGAAAGGGCAAAGTAGGCTTCTTTTTCTTAGTATACTGTGTTCCTTTAATGTGGAAAATGACATCTACTTCACATCATCTTCTTCTTCACATCTTCTACAACTCTGTGATGGCCAGTCTGTGGTGTGGTAGGCTGGGATCATCACTTCAAAAGAGACCCACTGAATTAACAAGCTAATTAAAAGGTCAAGCTCAGTTATAGGACTTACTCAGAGCCCCCTAGTGGTTGTAGCAAAGGAGAGAATTAAAACAAAATTGGGTGCCATTATGAACAATTCTGCACATCCTCTCTCTGCCAGACTAACACAGGGGACTTTCAGCCAATGAATTATTCAGAAGAAGTGTGTCAGGAAAGGCCTAGTTGGCTCCTTTATTCAAACTGCAATACACTTACATAATGCCTCACTGTGACTGAGACCGCCAAGTCAGAGGTTTTCTTTCTTTTCAAATGTTATTTCTTTTTAGTCATTCTGGTATGTGTTCAGACCATAGTGTGTGTATATATTCATTTTTTATTCATGTATTTATTTATTTAAGGAGCTGCTGTAAAAAGCCAAATTTCCCCCTGGGAATAAATACACTATCTATCTATCTATCTATCTATCTATCTATCTATCTATCTATATACAGACTAATAAACAACTATAAATAAATAAACAAATATTTGACTTTAACAACCGGAAATCTTTACATTCACCCCTTATATTTCTGGGGGAGGATTTATAAATACGTAGTAATTGACTGCAATGCAGCACATGTGCTCCTGGCTGTGCTGAAGTAAGTGATACCACACCAGGTCAAGAAGGGCTTTGTCACTAACTGTATCTCCTCTTTTGCCCACAGTTCTGAGCAAACACCCAAGGAGTCTGCCTAGCCCCACCCACAGTGCCCATAGTAGACTATGCCCTTCCCTTCACACACCATAAATGCAAGTCAGTCTTAGGAAGGTGGTGTCTCAGTTTGACCATACCCCCAGCAAGGACAGAGATCCTGGTGATGGAACTGTTTGTTAAGAAGCTTTAGTAGGCTGATAAGACCCAGACTTTATTTTGTGTCGTGGGCACTTTTTCTGTTAGTTTTGCTTTGCCCTTTAAATGAGGTTGCCGAGCTGGTTCCCTGGTAGGTTTCCTGGGTTTGTGTGGTATATCTTCCTGGCCACAGTAAATGCTCATACTTACAAATTCACACACGTCGTATGTGGCAGGGCGTTCAGACAATTACTGTACAAACCACACAGCAGTGATGATGATGACTCCCTTCTGGATGAGCTGAACAACTTCTTTGCACGGTTTGAGGCGCAGAACAAAGAACCTGCGGGAAAAGCAACACCTCCCTCCACTGACCAAGCACTCTGTCTCTCCATAATGTGAGGACTCTATCCAGAGTCAATCCACACACGCCTGCAGGACCTGACAACATACCTGGACGTGTGCTCAAAGAATGTGCCAGTCAACTGGCTGGTGTCCTCACAGACATCTTCAACACTTCTCTGAGCCAGTCATCAGTCCCAGCATGCTTCAAGTCGACCACCATCATACCAGTGCCGAAGAAGTCATCAGTGACATGCCTGAATGACTACAGACCAGTTGCACTCAGGCCAATCATAATGAAGTGCTTCGAAAGGTTAGTCATGTCACACATGAAGACTAATCTCCCTGCCTCCCTTGACCCTCTTCAGTTTGCATACCGCAAACATAGGTCAACTGAGGATGCCATATGCTCTGCCCTTCACCTCTCCCTGACACATCTGGATAAAAAAGACACATATGTCAGGATGCTATTCATAGACTTTAGCTCTGCCTTCAACACAATCATCCCTCCGAAGCTGGTTGTAAAACTGAGCAGGTTGGGCCTGAACACCACCCTCTGCAATTGGATCCTGGACTTCTTGACAAAGAGGCCCCAGTCAGTTCGGATGAGCTACAACACTTCCAGCATCATCACACAGAGTACTGGAGCACCACAGGGCTGTGTGCTTAGTCCACTGCTGTTCACCCTGCTGACTCATGACTATACCGCCACGCACAACACCAATCACATCATCAAGTTTGCGGATGATACGACGGTGCTGGGACTGATAAGAAGGGATGATGAAAGGTGGAACGGCTGGCTGCATGGTGTGAAGACAACAATCTATCTCTCAATGTTGACAAGACAAAAGAAATAATCATGGACTTCAGAAAATCACGTCCTGCCCACATCTCAGTCAGCATCAACGGTTTAGATGTGGAAATTGTTAGGAGTACCAAGTTCCTCGGTGTGCACATAACTGAGGAACATATACGTGGACACATAACACCTCATCACTAATCAAGAAAGCCTAGCAGAGACTACACTTTCTGAGGCGGCTGAAGCTTCCATCCTCGCCATGTTCTACAGAGGCACCATTGAGAGTGTTCTGACCAGCTGCATCACTGTCTGGTATGGCAACTGCAACATATCCGACCGTAAGCTCCTGCAAATGATAGTGAAGACAGCAGAGAACATTATTGGGGTGCCTCTCCCTGCACTACAGGACATATTTTACAAACGCAGTGTCTGCAAGGCCTGCAGCATTGTGCAGGACCCCTTAAACCCCTCACATGGACTTTTCACACTTCTGCCATCCAAGAGAAGATATTGCAGCATCAAAGGCAAATCTGCCAGGCTGCAGGAGAGTTTTTACCCCAAAGTTGTTAGACTCCTTAACACCAGGCTGTCCCCTGGGACCTACCACATAGCCTCAACCACCTTTAAAAACAGACCTTTTATACATGAAAACCACTGTCCTGCAAAGATGAGTGTGCATGTAGAAAAAAACTGAAAATCTCATACTGACCTTTAAGTATTTTGACACTCTTGATATCCTTCTGCTGTGAAACATTCTGACCTGTCATTGTTTACACACGTCTTCAACAACTATTATCATACACTGATAATTTCTGGATTATCTATATCTATTATTTATTATTTATTTATTATATTACATATCTTACACATCAATGTTGCTGCTACTTCTTTGTCCTATCTTTGCACAATGTCTTTTTTGTGTTTTAATCTTTAATTTTAAAATTTTTAAATTTGAATTCTATTTTTAATTTATTATTTGCATGTCATGTTGTTACACTGTGGACCCTGAGCTACACAATTTCGTTTCTGTATACTTGTATATGGTTGAGATGACAATAAAGTTCACTTTGACTTTGACTAAATATTAATCTAAATTGGAATATGAATGCAAAAAAATTATGTTATAATTGCAATCAGCGCTTACTTCTTCTCTGTAATCTCAAACTATTTAAAGTGGACAGGGACCTCGTGCTGTCCCTTAACCACGGTGTGATCCAGTCTGTCATCACTCTCAGCTTCACTCCATATTTAATTGTGACAGTATTTCTAGCCAGGAGTCGTCTTGGATCTCACGTGACAATCTTTGCACACCTGGATTTGGGGATTTTCTCCCATTCTTCTCTATAGATCTTCTCAAGTTCTGTCAGATTGGTTGGAGACCACTGGTGGACAGCTATTTTCAGGTTTCTCCAGAGATGTTCAATTGGGTTAAAATCCAGGAGTTTGTTGGGCTACTCAAGGACATACACAGAGTTGCTCCTAAGCCACTCCTGTGTTGTCTTTGCTCTGTGCTTAAGGTCATTGACCTATTGGAAGGTAAAGTTTTCATTAAAGATATCTCTGTACTTTGCGCTATTCAGCTTTATCTCAATCCTATCTAGTCTCTCAGTCCCCACAATGGCTTTACCGTTGGAATGGTATTGCACAGGTGATGAGCAATGCCTGGTTTCCTCCAGACATGATGCTAATCTTGGTGAAATTGGACGAGGGAATCTTGTTTCTTACAGTATGAGAGTCTTTTAGGTGCCCTTTAGCAATCTCCAAGTGTCTTTCACTGAGGAGACGCTTTGTCTGTCCACTGTCATAAAGCCCACTCAATAGAGTGTTTCAGTGATGTTTGTCCATCTGGAATTTTTTTTTTCTACACAACGTTCTGGTTGTTTTCTGTCATAGTTTTCTTCACGTGCTCTCAAGCTCTGTCAGGATGAATGGAGACTGTGAGCCGATCGCTATTTTCAGGTCTTTCCAGAGACATTCTGTTTGGTTGAAATCTGAGCTTTGGCCTGGCCACTCAAGGACATTCATAGGCTTGTTTCTAAGCCACCCCTGTGTTGTTTCTGCTTTGGGATCATTTTCCTTTTGGAAGGTGAACCTTTGGTCCAGTGCTTTGGAGGAGGTTATCATTAAGGATATGTCTGTACTTTGCTCTGTTTAGCTTTTCTTCAATCCTGACTAGACTCTAAGTCCCCAGTGCTGCAAACAACCCTACAGCATGATGGTTACATCACCATGCTTCACTACTGAAATGATATTGCACAAGTGACGAGCAGTGACTGGTTTCTTCCATACATGATATTTAGAATTGAGGCCAAACAGTTCAATAATGATTTCATCACGCCAGCATATCTTGTTCTTCATAGTCTGAGAGCCTTTTTGTAAACTCTTAAGTGGGCTTTCATGTGTTGTCTGACCACTCTGCTGATCTTCTCAAGCTATGTTAGGTTAGATGGAGACTGCTTGTAGACAGTTATTTAAAGGTTTCTCCAGAGAGCTTTGATTGGGTTTTAAGTCTGGCTTTTGATGGGCCGCATCCCACAGTTATCCCTAGGCTACTGTTTTGCTTTGTTTTAAGGATAATTGACCTGTTGGAAGGTGAACCCTCAGCCCAGTCTGAGGTCCAGAGCATTATAAGTAGATTTTACTAATGATATCTCCATAATTTGCTCTGTCCAGCTCTCAGTTAATTGCTGTCTAGTCTCTCAGTCCCCATCCTCACAATTTGATGCTGCCACAACCATGCTTTGCCATTAGAATCTTATTGCACAAGTGATGAGTGGTGCCTGACTTCCTCCACATGTGATGCTAATCTTAGTTTCATCAGACCAGAGAATCTTGTTAAGTCTGAGAGTCCTTTAGGTGTCATTTAGCAAACTCCAAGGGGGCTGCCATGTGTCTTTACAGAGGAGAGGCTTTGTCTGGCCACTCTGTCATAAAGCTCAAATTATTGAAATGTTATGGTAGTGGTTGTCCTTCTGGAAGTTTCTCCCATCTCCACAGAGGTTCTCTGAAGCTTTGCCTGAATGCCACTTGGGTTCTTGGTCATCTGTCTTTACTAAGGCCTTTCTCCCCTGATTGCTCAGTTCAAGCAGGCAGCCAGCTCAAAGAAGAGTTGTGTTTATTACAAACGCATTCCTTTTAAGACTTATGGAGGCCATGGTACTCGAGGACATTTAAAGCTGTAGAATTTTTTTGTAGCTTTCCCAAGATCTGTACCTCAGCACAATTCTGTCTCTGAGCTCTGTAGTCAGTGCCTACATCCTCATTGCTTGGTTTTCACTCTGACAGAAATTTCCAGCTGTGGGGCGTTCTATAGACAGGTGTTTGCCTTTCCTGATCATGTCTAATAAATTGAACTGACCAAAGGTGGACCCCAAACAAGGCATAGGAACATTTCAATGATGATCAATAGAATGGGATGCACCTGAGCCAAACTTCAAATGCTATAGCAGTGAGCCTGAATACTACTGGAATATTTCAGTTTTTTTTATTTTTAATAAATTTGCGGGTGATTCCTAAAATTCTGTCCCTGCTTTGTCATTCTGAGGTATTCAGTGTTGTTTGATGAGGGGAAAAATTAATTCAAATGATTTTAGCACAAGGCTGCATCATAGCAAAATGTGAAAAAAGTGAAGGGGACTGAATAATTCCTGCGTCAATGTACATGCGACCAATACAGAGGTTGACCTGCTTGTTCCTTTGTCCTTTGGATTTCATTGTTAAATGGTAGAAGCATTTAAAAAACAGAGAATGCAATTTTAAGACTTAAAGATGCAAAACAAGGGTTGAAATCTTAACAAGCAACTTAATGAAAAAGAAACAAAAATAATAATTGTTTCAGGAAAAAATAAAAAACTTCTAATGAAATCTGTGGTTATGGAAGATGCCTGGGCATCCTTGTATAGAGTGTATCCCGATGTCCAGGGTAAACTGCCCACCACAGCCTAGTCATTCTGGCCCCCCAGTCACCCCCTGTCTGTAACTGGCTATCTCTCTCGCCAATTCACCAACTAACAGCTAATGTGTGGTGAGTGTACTGGTGCAAAAATGGCTGCAATCTCATCATTGAGGTGGATGTTACAAATTAGTGGTGATTGAAGTGGCTCCCCATTCACTGAAGCACTTTGAGAAGTGAGAAAGGCAGTATATAAATATAAAGAATGATTAGTATTATTGATTTTGAACAAACACCTGCAGCCACTGCTGCCCTTTAAGACTGAACTTGAGGAGTCAAACTTCTTTAAGGACAGGGTCTGGGCCAGGATTTCAACAGCCTCAGTTACTGCTGTGCCATCATCTTAAAAAGTGCTTTATTAGAGTCCCCAATGTATGTGATAATTTTTGTTTTCTGGATATTCATGTTTTCCTCAAGACATTTGTGTTATGTTAACTGTTATGTTAACTAAATCCGTTCAGTAGATGTTAGTATGGGCAAGTGCAAGAGAGTTGTTCCTTGATGTGGACTGGCACCCTACCTGGAGTTAATTTTTGACATTTGTTCAACCGTAAAACTTTAAATGACTTCAGACCAGTGGCTTTAACATCACTGGTCATGAAATCATTTGAAAAACCTATAAAGAAGTAGCTGAGAGGTAAAACTCAAGAGTTTATTAGATCCATTTCAGTCTGCCTACTAGTCTAATACGGGGACGGAGCACACCATTGTTATTTGTTATGTTAACCATTTGGAGGACATCAAGATTCACCTGTTTGTAGACTTCTCTTCAGATTTTAACACCATCCAGCCCCACCTTCTTGCACAGAGACTTTTAAAAGACTGAACTGGGACTTCAGTTTGGTAAGGTGGCTGACTGACTTTTTATCACACAGGGTACAAAGAGTGTATGGTTGACTGTCTAGCATGCTGTCCTCATCCACAAGGTTTCTCTCAGGGGTCTGATCTGTCACCACTTTTGTACATCCCATACAGTAATGGTTGCCGCAGTAATCTGAGAACAGGTTCATTTTACAATTTGCTGACAACTCAGCAATTGTAGGTCACTGAAAGAGAATGAAACCAGTCCTGCTTCAGTGGTAAATGGTTTTCTTAACTGGTGTAATGAGTCTTTTTTATATCTATATGTTACAAAAACTAAGGAACTAATAATTGATTTTAGAAGAAACCCCATTCACACACATGAAACAATCTTCAAAGACCTGGCAGTGCAGATTGTTGAAAGTGTACAAATATCTGGGGACAAAAGACTCAAAACTGCACAAACTGAGAGCAGCAGCTCTACTGCCTAAAGAAGCCAAGTCTCCAAGTCTTTAGTGTGAGTCCTACATCACTCTTCAGTTGTTGGGATGACGGAATAATTTTAAGTTTATGGGCAAAACATTAAGGCAGGTACCTTTTCAGCTTATGACTACAGATCAAATGGCACTTATGTCTAACACCATGAAGACCTTTGGGAGGCTGCTCCTGTATTATATGAGTCCTCTTGTGGTAGACCACCTGGACTCACTGCAGTTTGCCTGTCGGACAAAGATTGGTGTGGATGATGCAATTATCTATGTGCTCCACAAGGTTTATTCTCACCTGGACAAAGCTGGCAGCACTGTGAGGATGTGTGGTGTCCTGGATGATGGACTATCTGTCAGGCAGACTGCAGTCTGTGAGACTGAAGGACTGTGTTTCTGATACATATGTGAGCAACACTGGAGCACCAGAAGAAACCACCCTGTCTTCTATTCTCTTCACTGTGTACACCTCTGACTATAAATATAACACCACGTCATGTCACTTGCAGAAATTCTCTTATGATTCTGCACTTATGGGGTGTATTGATAAGGGGGATGACACAGGGGACAGGAGTCAGATGGAGAGGTTTGTTAGTGCAGAAAGAATTGTCTGCAACTTAACACCAGCAAAACCAAGAAATTGGTCATTGACTTTCACCACACCAAACCGCCTCTATGTCCAATCACTGTTCAGGGACCGAATGTAGAGGTGGTGCATTCCTACAAGTACTTGAAGGGTCCACATTAATGACAGGTTGGGCTGTCTCATAACACAGAGCAACTATATAAGAAAGGGCAGAGCAGACTCTTTTATTAGGACTCTGCATTCCTTTAATGTGGGTAGTGACATCCTTCTCATTTTCTACAACTCTGTGATGGCCATTGTGGTGTCTTGAGCTGGTAACATCACTTCAAGAGAGGCCCACCAAATCAACAAGCTAAGCAAAAGGGCAAGCTCCATTATAGAATGCACTCTGGACCCTGTGGAGATCATAGCAAAGGAGAAAATGAAAGCAAACCTAAGTGCCATTATGAACGATGCTGCACAGCCTGCCTCTGACGCACTAACACTGACGACTTTCAGCCAATGAATGCTTCAACAAAAGTGTGTCAAGAAACACTACAGGGGCTCCTTTATACCAACAGCAATATGCCTGCATAATGCTTCACTAAGACTGTGACTGCAAAGTCATAGGTTTTATTTCTTTTTAGTTTTCTTGCTTTATAGTCATTCCGGTGTGCATTCAGACCAAAGTGTGTGTATATTTATTTATTTACTTATCTACCCATTTATATATTTACTTATTAAAGAGCTTCTGTAAAAATTCAAATTCCCCCTGAGAATAAAGTTCTGTCTGTCTGTCTGTTTGTCTGTCTAAGTGGGACAACAACATTGCATGTATTAATAAGAAAGCCCATCAGAGAATGTCCTTTTTGTGCCAGCTAAGGAAATTGAATTTCCCTCAGGTCTAGTTCTAAATAACCATCATTGAGTCCATTATGGTCTCTTCTATAACTGTCTGGTTTGGTGGTGTCTCTGTGCATCCTAAGGCCAATCTGTAACACATCATCAGAACCTGTCAAAAGGTCATAGGTTGTGACTTACTGCACATTGAAGTCCTACAGTATATGAGTCCAGGGTAAGGAGGTGGATTGCAAATTGCTGAATTGTTTCACCCAGGGCATCAGCTGTTCCAAAGACTTCCCTCCAGCCAACATCTTTATGCAGTGAAAGCAAAAACAATGCAAAACCTAAACAGTTTTTCTCTGCCTGCAGTTATTCTGACTAATCAGGTCTGAGTGCCTACTCAGTGTCTGTATAGCTTCTGTTTACCTACTGTATTTCTTTATTTTTTGTATTATCCTTATATGCTACATCATATTTTATCATTTTATATTTGAAGAGCTGAGTTGCAAAATCAGCTAAGTACAGGAGACAACTTTTTGTGAAAAGGAGAAAAATAATTTTTAAGTATTTGAAATGATATTTTTAAAATTCTTTTTGCAGAATGTTGGTTGTTACATTACTGAAGGTCAATTGCTGGACATCTCAGAAATCTGAATATTTTACATTTTTGTAAAAAATAGGAAAAAAACATACTTAGCAGGTTTTGATGCTAAACCTATAAGTAGAAACTTTCATCAAAAGTGCTCTGGATCTTGAAATATTTTTATTATATAACAAAAGAAATTCAGAGCTTTTAGTCTCTAAACTATTTAGCTAAAAAGTAATGCTAAAAGTCATGAATTCCTGTTAAGCATTGTTGAAGTAGTAAATTAAACAAGTTATAAGCAATCTCTAGAATGTCAATATTCTACATCGTCTTCATCATATATTTCAGTATCACTGTCTGCCATTGGTTTAGTGTTTTTGTTGGCTGTTCGAATGATTGGGAGGTAGAACTCTTTAACTTTTTCTGATTGCGGATTGTCCATATTAACTTCCATTTTGCTAAGCAACATTTCGACATCCTTTGCTTTTACTGGATTAACACAACAATTCAGTGGAAGTGGGTCAGCTGACAAGTATTTTATTTTGCTGCCACGTTTCACAATACTGTGACTGCAAGAGTCGCCCGAATACGTGGTCTTTATGTTTATGTTACTTCTTGTTATTTCCACCACTCGAACTTTTGTCAAGTGAAATGGGAGCTTTTTTTTGCAGACTTTTGCAGTTGCAGACTTGTAGTTAAGCACCTGCCAGTCTCTTCCTAAAACTCTGAGTGTGGCATATTGAGATGATTGGCTGGTGTACTTAGCAGCTTTTGGAACTAAACTGGTTATGTATTTAACAGGTTTTGGAACTCACATCAAAATTTATAGCACTATATTTTGGTACTTAGCAGGTTTTGAAGCCCAATTCAATGCCAAGCACATAGCCGACCCTTTGATGAGTCACAACCATGCTTCACCTAAAGTTCGCCAAAAAATGTACTTAGCAGGTTTTGGAACTCACCCCTTCATTTGTCTCTTGTATTCTGTGTTGTCCTTGTATGTTATACCAATACTATCAATACAAATTCCTAGTACCCATTAGTTTATCTGGTCAATAAAGCAAATTCTGATTCTAATTTTAAAAATCTTGTATTGAGTTGATCTTTACTTATGTTTGGCTGGCCTAGTTTGGAAATCGTAATGTCAGCAACAACTAAAACAGAATAAATCAAACTGTAAAAATGGAGCTGTAAAATGACAAGGTCTCAGCAGTCCAATTGGACAGACCTGTTTAATAAGCCCACTACATCCTCAATTGTAGTTATTGGCATCAGGTTACAGGTTCAAGGTTACAAGGATAAAAAACAACAGGTTCAAATATTCTTTCATCCCTACTGCTATTAATTTAAAAAAAAATTCAACATCCAAATTCTAAAATCATAGGATGAACAGTTAACGTTTGCATCATTCACTAGGCAAGCCTAAATGTTGGTTTAATGTATGTGTAAAATGTTAGGATATAGCGGGTTGGGTAATAGATGGATGGATGGATGTTTGATCTAATGTTTCACTAAGTGCTTACTGCTATATTATATTTATTTGAACTACGTTTATGTTTGATGGCTGTGCTCTTTGTGATATAATTTTAATGCTACATCGTGATCTCTCGGTAAAATCTGCTGACAAACCAACGTTCCCTCTTGGGACAATACAATGGAATTAAATTGAATAACTGATTGGATCAAAAGCCTGCTGCCGCTGGACTAGAATTGACCATCTCGGGTTTTCTTATCTTGTGTTGTTTTGAAAGTTTAAATGGCCGTACTTCGTGAGATGGTGGTAAGACTGTCCTAAATGCTACAGGGCCCGCGATGCAATGCGATGCTCTCTCGGCTCTCTAGAACAAAAATATTTTTCTAGTCGCCTGGCATAACCTGGCTGGCTGAAGGGCTTCAGGCGTCGCGATGACGCAGCGCGCTGCGGTTGTTATTGTATTACTCCGCCGAGCGCCTTGGCGCAGCCGCAGCTTGTGGACGCGAAAGACAAGAACGAACGAACAGCCGAGAGAACAGGGAGGCGAAAAAGGGAAGAAAGATCGAAATAATTCGTGACAACAACACCCCACTCCGAAGATGAAGTTCCAGTATAAAGAAGAGCACCCGTTTGAGAAGCGAAGGTCCGAAGGGGAGAAAATCAGGAAGAAATACCCGGACAGGGTGCCAGTAAGTAATCGTGGCTGTCAGCGTCAACAAGCGGTGACGCCGGCCCCGCACACGGCAATGTGTTGTTTTCTTTTAGTCTTGATTTATTCTTTGTGATTCCATTTCTTTTATTTATGATGGATTTGTCCATTAGGACAGCCATTTCTCGGTAAAGCTCACAAGGGGAAGAATAATCTGTTGTGATTCCAACGGAGGCCTGGCGTCGAATATTGTTGTTTCTGGGAAGAATTGGTTTCGGCCTGATTTGTTAAGGCTTGCTTAAAAAAAGCACGGCGGCGTAAAATGAAGGAAGAAATTGAAAAAAGAATTGTGTGGACCCTTTGAACGGGCGTGCAGATTCACAATGGCAACAGACCGGGTAAGCACCGATCGTACCGATTCGACTTCCTTCAACATCTCAGCGCAGCACCGTGAATTGTGAAATGCTCATTAAAAACACAAACTACCCGAACCGTACAACCAAAACAGTCAGATCCATGGACACACAAACAAATAGCCCATTTAACCGCACAGATGGCAGTGCGAAGAGGCAAAGGGCAGATGACGACCCCCTGTTCCTAGTCATTGTTTTATATAGCGCCTTTTTTTTAACACTAAGCCCTAGGGACGTGACATTTGTGAATGGGTAATGTGGTTTACAGTCTCCATGCCTTAGCCATCAGGATATTCGCTACTCGGTGCGATTTTTATCCTCCTCATATCCGTTTTTGAGTTTATTCGAGGCTTTCAGTTTGTTTTATTTTTGACTGCTCTGTAAGGCAGTTTATAGTAAGTCGCGTAATAGGATGGTGCACTTTAACCGCGATTAGTTTGATTTACACCCGCGATTCCAACCCGGCCCTACAACCCCAGGCTTGCTCTGGGCCCTGGGCCACACAAGTCACTGAAGCGGTTAATGTCGGGCAGGACTTTAGAATATTGCCGTACAGCAAAGAGTCGTTCATGTCGAGTAAAATCGGCCTTATTGGGAACTCTTAAGTCTGTTCTCAGTATGATGATGTATTATTAGATGTAACGTGAGCGTGCAAGAGAAACGACAATTCATTAATATGGCACACTTAGGAGCACGTGAGAATCAGAATAACTTAAAAAGGGAAAAAGGCTGAAAGTGATACCTATTTTGATAAAAGCAGAAAATAAACCTGAAGTCAGTGTTTTGGTTGTATGGCTTTCATCAGGTGTTGGACCAGCATGGGAATAACCTTTGTTTTTCCTTGTAACACAGCCTTTTGCTAACTCCCTGGGAATACCTATTAGCCGTTTCCTTGAAAGCAGTCAAAGTGTATATTTATTTATACTCGCACCATCCATTTTCCAAACAGGCTTTTTACATTGCATGGTCTCTTGTTCCTATGTCATCAGCATCATTTTAACTCAGAATATTTTCCAGTAAGTTGTCATCACCATATTTTCTTTGATGAAAATGAAGAAACTTGGCATATGAAGTACACCCACTGTACAGAGTTCAGAAATATTTTTTTATTTAAAAAAAAAAAACTAACTACCTTTATATCAAGGGGATTTTTTTCTTCACCATGGACAATATTAAAACAATTTTAAAATGTTCTTTTATAAGCTGTAACTTTTTCCCCTATCAAAACATCAAAACTACATGGGGCCAGCCACAGTTAAATTTACCTTAGGCATAAATGTAGTTTTAATTTTTGCATTTATTTGCTTAGCAGATGCTTTTTTCCCCCCCAAAGTGACTTACTAAAGAGGTCAACGTAATCAAATAAATATCTGTCCTTAGGGGCTGTTTTTTAAAAAGTGTAGTGTGGAAGGACAAGGTTGCAAAATTGATCACCACAAGTGAAGAACAAAAATAGAAGCATTTACAAGATTACAAAAAACTAACACACAATCAATTAGAGAAAACAAAACTCCAAACAAGAAGGATTCAGGGTTGAAGTTTGTCTAATAAACTACAGTTTTTACCACCTTTGATTTAAATTAAAAAATGAATGGCTTGGAGTAACAAGTCAGTTTCTTTTATCCTGAAATAATATGCATGTATGGATAAATGGACAGATGTATCCCAGAGGAAATTTGGCTTTTTACAGTACCTTAAAAAGTTATTATTAATAAAAATGTAACAGCCCAACTAAAAAGATGGCTAAAGGGAGCTGACCTAGTGAGGTGCTAAAATGTGTGTTACCGTAGGTATGAAGGAGCCCCAGTAGCATTTCTTTATACACTTCAGTGCTAATTAAGGAAAAAAAAATGTACATGTTACATTATCCTCAAAAAAAGCTTATGCGTGGGGGTACGTTGTGCTGTTATACCAATCAAATAAAAAAACAGTGTATCTGCTTTAAAACAAAAAAAAAAATGTTATGTCATTGAAAGAGGTTTAGGGGCTACAAGGCTCTCAATGAAAAATCAATTGAACTGACAAGTTATCTCGCTCTCATTTAATAATCATATTTCATAAAAACAGCATGGGCAGTAGGTGTCATTCATATTCCAAGTTTTATCAACATTCAAAATGGTGATGCAAAGGCCATTTGCTGAATTAAATTGGAATGACCCAGGAACCAGCCCTGTACACCAGCACATCACAGGGAACGGTCATTTATTTTGAGATCACTGATGTGAGAGGGAGCTGGTGACAACCCACTTAAGAATAAGGAGAATGTGCAAAGGAAGGCCATGCAGACAAGAACAAGGATGGGAGCTAAGCCATTGCTAAGTTAAGGGAATTCTTAATAAGCAGAAATGGTACGTGTACCATAAGGTAACTGAAACGAATTGTTAATACAGTAAGGCAGCAGCAGACAGTTGAACTGGCTGGATCAAGTTTTGCTTCTGATTCATAGCTTTGCTTATTAATGCGGAGGGACCCAGTGTTCTTTACTCAAAATACAAGCACTGCCATTAGTAAGGGATCATGTGTATATTATTTTTTGTTTGTAACTTAGAAATCATTATGAAGGAGCTCATTTTCTGCCTGTTAAATGGCATCAGTGTGACAGATGAAGGGAAGGATGCAAACTAGTTGTGAAGTTTATGCCCTCTCGCAGTGCAGAGTTGTAGTACACTTCTACACTAGTAACGTACATTTTCTGTTTAGTCTACTGCTTTGCATCCTTCCATGCTGTTCTAATATCTGTTTTGATGTGCAGTTGTTGTGGTTTTACAAGACTATATTATTACCCAACATAAAAGCAGCTATGGACAATTAGGTGATCTGTGTTAGCGCAAGTAGCTTAATGCACAGCAAAGCTAAAAGACACTTGCTGCTGTGCAATAGGCGGCCTGCTCTGCCGCTGGCTGATGGGGATCTCTGTTGAATTGAGTGGTAGAGCTTGCTGCTTGTAATTCCTAATATGTTCTAAGTGTATATTTATCAGAGGGCAGGAGCAACACCAGCAGTCTCAGCAGAGAATGTGGCAAAATTACAAAGCAAAAACAAAAAATACTCTTGTGACACTGGGTTGTAGATGTAAACCTTTAGTCCTCTCAGTGCTTATTAGTGGAAGTGCAACTTTGTAAGAATAAATAGCAGGGCTGTGGAGTCGGTAGATAAATGCTCCGACTCCTCAGTTTCTAAATCTTCCGATTCCGACTCCCCGACTCCGACTCCTCTGTATGTATATACTATGCTAATGTATTTTCTACATCCATTGAAGGAAAGGAAGGCAACATACATGTCATTTCACCACAGAACTACTGGCTAGGAAGCCAACACTCTACTATAATGCCAGATTAAAGACAAACACAATGAAAACAAGGTTTTGTTTTGGCGGCCGCAGATTGCGGGTGTCCACATGGACGGGCAGATCCAGCTTGCCGAAAATCTCGACCACCGCCCCCATCCAAAGTAATGTGATGCCTCTGTCTGCTGCAGTGGCTGTCTCCTCTGTAAGCCAGCCGGAAGTTTAGTGCATTGTGTCACTCACCGGCCAGCTGATCAGCAGAACGAGCCTCTGCTGGAGACAGGTAGGGAGATCTGTGTTCTCGGCTCCTAAGGCCCCCTTCACTAGCGCATAGCGAAGGGGAGCCGACGGAGCTGAGAACACACCAGATGATTTTTCAGGCGTTTGACGCGTGATGACTCGTTGAACGGCCGGAAAATCGGCAGTGCATCTGTAAATGTATGGGGGGCTTTAGGCTAGGTTCACAGTTCCCTGTAACAGTGGAACACGACACAATGGAAAGCGGTGCCGCACCTTACCTGTGCATTACATCCCATATAGTGACGCATACAGTCAATGAAAAGCATGCTTCATGGTTACTTGACATGTTTGTTTTGTGGTAACATTATGCACTGCATGCATTGGGCTTTATTCTTACAGCAGAGAAGTAGTTCATTATGACTGTTTGTGAATTGGGACATTTCAACTTACTTTTTTAATTCCCATTTAAATTTAGTAGGAGTCGGAGTCGGTTAACTTTCAAGCAGGAATACACGATGGGCTGTCTGTCTTTACCCAGCAATAGAAGTCACAGTGTGATGGTCTGGATTGTACCTCTTGTCCTCGGTAAGAGGCAGTCCTGCCAGGTGAGGTGCATTAGCTACACGGATATGGATATGTTCAGCACCACGATCAGCTGACGCTGACATTTTCAATCTCCAGATCATTTACTCCAAATCCGACAACTCCGAGTCTGACTCAGTGATATGAAACACAAAATGTTGTCCTCAGAGTATTTTGCTTTGCGCATTCGCTTTGGCCTTTCGTCAGATGTCGATGCCATTTGAGGGGTTATTTGCTTTTCGCTACTCATGCACGCCCCGGAAATCTCAGTCAAATCAACAAAGCTAACTTTAAAGAGAGTCGATCTAAAACATAATGGTGAGTTCTGTTACAGTTTACAGCTGATTCCCGTCCTGTACCCCTGAATTTCGACAAAAGTAGACATCCGCCCTGAAAGAGTTAAAGACCTGATTCTCAAACAGTAAAACGGTGAATTACTTTATTGACATATAAAACTATGCAGCAGACAACAAATAATGCTAAAATCTAGCACAGTTTTTGGCTGCCTAAGAACCAGTAGTATGAAAAATATTGTGACGCGTGAGTCACTGTCCTGCACCCGAGGGATGATGCTGAGTCCAAAGGCTTCAAGAAAACCAACTTTGTTCCAATTAAAACAGGAACAGTCAGGGTATTTATTGAAACGGGAGCTACCGCTTCAATACACACAGACATCGCAAACAGGCAGGGACGGGGTCAGGTCAGTGGCAGGGTTATAATGTTCCCGGCATCACCCATCCAGCGAGAAATGTGTTAGGTGGGGAGGCTGTGAACTTGTGGTTTTCTCAGTTACGGACAAGCAACCCTCGACAGACACGTCAATCACGTTTCAGCATGCAGCACTGTTAGAGGGGGTCTCAAAAGAGCTCAGAAATCTCACGATATAAATGTTGTATTCAGTCTTTACCCATCCTTTCTGTAAAACACCTCAAACAAATATCAAGACAAAAATTATTTTGTCGTCGGAATCACATGTATTGTTAAGACCTTACAATGAGTTTGGCAGCCCTTTTTTAAAATCTTGACCCATTTCTTGAATTAGTACAGTATTTTAAAAGCTGAGACTGCATAGGCAAATACATGACATTTAATGCTAAAATTATTAACTCCTGCTGAAATTTGCCATGTTCCTATTTTTGACACAATTACGTGTTGACTAGTCAAAATTCAAATTAGAGACTCCTGTAATTTACATATTTAGACTAGGTTAAACAGAGATACTTTTAATGTGTGTGAATTAAAATGTTATCAAATATAATTTTTGATATTTAACAGCAATTTTAAGTAGCTAAGACATGCCTGAAGATGTCTGTAACTTTTAATTAGTCAAAATGTAAATACAGTTCTCTAACTGAAAGTCATGTAGACATCAGTGAGAAGTATCCCATGACATACGGTATTTAATTCTTTTGTTTGACATCTCATAATTATAGATATTTTAATGTGCTGTCAATATGTAAAACTGAGAAACCTTGCACATTGATAACTGTGGAGCTTTTCACTTTGAAATAGTTCTACTTTGCATTTTGATTAGTTTAAAATATACTGTATTTTTCTGAAGATCAAATTCTGACAGTTCATAATTATGTTTTACATATCTAATATATATTCTGATGAGTCATTCTTACAATTATGAAGGCATTCAGTGTTTTAATGGCTCATACCTCCGAGTTCAAATGGAAGGCGGAAACAATTAAAGTGCAAGCAGCCATAGAAGAGAAAATGCAGCATTCACCTGCACGATATAATAGCAGCCATTTTGCACCAGTATGCTTACCACACATTAGCTGTTAGGTGGTAAAGGCGTGAGAATGATAGTTACAAACGGAGGCAGGGATCATTAACAGGCAAGAATAACTAGGCTGTGGTGGGCATTTTAGCCTGGACATTGGGATTTTGCATCTCATCTGAAGGTTGGCACAATTTTTTTTTTTTTTTTTTTTACAGCACAGTGTCCACGTCACTTCACTGGGGCATTGGGGGGCCACACTCTGACTCCCTGCTGGCCTCACCAACATCACTTCCTGCAGCACCTAAGATTTTCCTTGATGGTCTCCCTGTCCAAGTAATGGCTAGGTCTGGTCATGCATAGTTTCAGGTGTATTACCTGTTCTGAAGTTCATGTGGTATAGATTAATTCATTGAATGAATGGTATCCCAGTATTGAAGCCTGTGTTTAAAATAGTGCAGGAATGTTCAAAGGACATTACAATGAAAGCAGCCCATCAAATTTATTGATACAATAAAAGTTGCTCATCCAGCAGGACACCTTGAAGTGGACTGTAGCCTGCTAATGGTAGGTTACAAGTCCTGACAAAACATTTTAGCAGGTTAACTGACATAATGACCTGGCCGTTTCCTTCGACTTCTTTATGTTGTTAACTTTAGACGTTTTTTGGGGCGGATAACATGTTATAGATTACAATGGAACCTCGAGTCACGACCGTAATTCGTTCCAAAACTCTGGTTGCAACCCGATTTGGTCATGACCCGAAGTAATTTTCCCCCATAGTATTGTAAGTAAATACAATTAATCCATTCCAGACCATACAAACTGTCTGTAAATATGTTTTTGTTTTTTTTTTTTAAGATTTTCAAGCACAAAAATAGATAATTATACCATACAATGCTCAGTGCAATAGTAAACTAAATGTAAAAACATTGAATAACACTAAGAAAAACTTGAACAGAGAAAACTAACATTGCAAGAGTTCACGCTACAGCCTTACGAACCACTCTCTGTAAACACTTTTTTTAATGAGTTTTAAGCACAGGGAAAAAAATTAACATTTGAAAAATCCGTAATTTATACAAAACTAACCATGAACAACCAAGAAAACTAACCTCGCATGAGTCGAGTTCTGGCATGAAGGAAGTGAGGAGGAACTGGGTGGAGAGGAGATTACAGTTTTGAGGTAAAGTCCCTCTGCGCGATGCACGTCTGACCGAGAACAATGTACTGTACAGGGAGAGACTGAACATGTGTGTAAATCACTGGCGCGTACAAATCGGAAGGGAAACGAAATAGAGTACAAAGAGTTCATAGCGAATGCACAGGGAGAGACTGAACATGTGCAGAAATAATCGGCGTGTACGAACCGTAAGGAAAACTGGCTTGTTCGTCACCCGAGTGAACAGATGCAAAAGTTTGGTGAACTTTTTGGTTGTAACCCGATTTGTATGTGTTCCGAGACGTTCGTGACCCGAGGTTCCACTGAATTTCATTTTTTTGTTGAAAAAAAGCACTGTGATGCTGAGGACAAGGATTTTCTTGCATGTTTTACACTTTCTATGTTAATGCTTGCATAACAAAAGGCATTTCTTGTACACCTGTAAGGCTGTTACAATACTAATATTAGCTGTGCTAAAGATATTTAGTTGCATATTCCTCTGTTCCTGTCCTAAGTCATAATTTTCATAGTTTTACTGGTTTAAAGGAATTTATTGAGAAAAATGGAGTTTGTAGACCTCATACAAATCCAGAACTGTGATGCACTACAAGCTAGGTGCTGTGTGTTACCCCTCCAGATCTCACTTGGTCATGCACTGATGATTACTTTTGTGTAGAAGAAACTTCAGGCAAGAACTCCCATCCCATTCGACTTTAGGGTTCACACATGTCACATCTGGAGTATCAACATTTGTTGTGAGCCTGATTTGGAAAACCTTTGTAAAGAGACAAAGTTAAGTTAAAGCTGCTTATTATTAAAGCTTACTAGCTTATTACCCAGTGGCTTCGCTCACTGAGTGCACGGGAAAAAAATAAAATGCAGTATTTATAAAATAAGTTTAATTACCAATTTTATTTTTCAACAAATAAAGTGCATTTACAATAACATAGAAATCAATACAAAGAACTTTATTAACATCATTATCATATGAGAATATGAAGTAATATATAAGAAGCACATTGCATATAAATATAAGTTATTAAACACTAAAACATTTTGATAAAATAACTTGAACAACACATAAAAAGCGTATAGATTATTAAACAGTAAAACATTAACATTTAAGAAGTAAAGATACATTGAGTACTACTGCAGTGCTTTCGGGTAAACAACATTTTTTGTTTGCGCATTGTAATATGTTCTGTGGACATATGTAATTTCCGTTTCAAATGCGAATCCCTCTACCGGCATTTGTCAAGATTGTCAATGACATTTGGCATAAAATGTAAGCGCTAGTTACGGTGTTCGAGAACACGCTACATATAACTGACGCACGTCGTATAGTATAATATGTTCTGTGTTCAGATGTAATTTCCGTTTCAAACGTGAATCCCTCTACCGGCATTTGTCAAGATTGTCGCATCAGTGACATTTGGCATAAAATGTAAGCGCTAGTTACGCTGTTTCAGGTCATACGCACGTAGTGTATTATAATATGTTCTGCGGTCAAATGTAATTTCTGTTTCAAATGGGTCATACGTAATTTCTGTTTCAAATGCGAAAAGAATTTTATATATTTAGATTAGTTGGTGCCAAATCTGCCCTCTCTACCCTTCGTGGGCTAAAAATTGACAATGAACCTGGTTGAACCCTCAGCATCAGTCCGTAATTTGGGTGTCATCTTTGTTCAGCTTCTTACTTTTCAGCCGCACATTAGCTCAATAGTACAGACAGCTTTTTTTCATCTTCGCCACATTGCTCATCTTCATTCTTTCCTCAGTGTGAAGGATACTGAAACACTGATTCATGCTTTCATCACTACCCGTCTGGACTAGCAATGCTTTGTTTTATGGCCTCCCGACTAAATATATCAATAGATTACAATATGTTCAGAATTTTACTGCTCGTCTACTTAAACACACTAAAAAATCTGCACACATCACTCCTGTCCTTTATGATTTGCATTGGTTACCAGTCTTTTCAAGAATATAAAATTATTCCTCTCACCTTTAAAGGTCTACATGGTTTAGCTCCTCATTATCTGTCTGAGCTGCTGCTTCCTTACACTCCTGCTCGTGTATTAAGATCATTGGACACTAACTTACTCATTGTAACTAAATACAGGTTATTAACTATTGGTGGCAGAGCTTTCATTGTGATGGCCCCTACAATTTGGAATACTCTTCCTCTCAGCCTTCACGAGGAAAAATCTACTATTCATGTCAAACCCCTGTTAAAAACACATCTCTTCAATGAGTATTATTCATTTTCTTTGTATGTAATTTCTATTGTCTTGTTAATGTGTTTATTGGATTGTAAAGTGTCCTTGAGTGTATGAAAGGCGCTACATAAAACATTATTATTTTAATTAAAGCAACTTAACGCTGATATGACAAGTCTTACATAATAGATTTTAGAGTTAAAAAAGAAATGTGTATATACACGTGAAAATGTCCTTGAATTATAATGCACATTCATTTGTATTCAGATAGTATATATAAAATGAAACATTTTATTATAAATAATCGTCAGACAGTCTTATAGCGAACATCAGAGGTCGCCTTGCATGTAATCACCCAGACCGAATGTTAGAAAATATACTGGTGTGTGTATTGTGTACTGTAACTGAAGTCTGAATAGATACCTCAAATCAGTTTCCACAATTAGAAGATATAAGTGGGTGAACTGAGTCAGGGTTCTTTAGAGTTATATTAAATTTTGTTGGTAGAGATTTGATCTCTGTTTTTACTTCAACCAATAAAATAGGGAATAATAAATTTCAGTATTCTACATATTTAATTATGATACCCATGAAGTGAATTAAGACACATGCAGTATTATTGTACCATGACCCAGGTATTAGGATTATACTGTATTATGGTCTTTTTTTTTTGGTGCTGCAACCCCATGTACATTGAAGGATCTCATCAGCATTAGGATGTTTTTAATGAAATACTATCATTTTAAAGTTTTGTAAATGATGTTTCACATTTAATCAATGCTTTATATTAGAAATGAAAGCGGATTTGAGTATCTTCCCACATCTTTTTGCTTTAAACATAGGAATGTGGGAAAGAAGTCAGTAGTGGCTACAAGTAGCCTCACTAAAAATGAAAATGTAAACTAATGCCTATCAATTAATCCTTTGCCTAAACTGACTCATTGATTGTGATTTTTAGTTTTATTTAGGCCTTGTAATAAACATCATACTTTGGATTAGTTGTTCAATTTGGGTCTTTTCCGTTTGATACTGTCTACTTATTCTTAAAATTGTTACATAAAAGGTCAGATACCACTATGAATGGTAGTTATACAGTGGATTCAGAAAGTATTTACTTTCTGCATGCTTCATTATGTTGTAGATTTAATTTTAAACTGATAAATATGCCATTTTGCTCATTAATCTACACCCAGTAGTCCATAATGTCAAAGTGAAAACTTGTTTTCAAAAAATTTCCTAATGTATTTAAAAAAACATCAAAAACTGAAATCTCCCATTTATTTAGGTATTCAGGCTCTAAATTCAGTACTTTGTAGAAGACCATTGGGGACAGTTACAGCTTTGAGTCTTCAAAAAACAAGTCTCTACAATAATAATAATAATCCATTTTATTTATATAGCACCTTTCCACTTGGAAACTAAATTGGGATCTTGAGGTGGTTTGTTGTGGTGGGTGCGGCAGTGTGCTGTATCAATCTGTGTTCCCAACCCCTTTCCCATACTCAAGGTGCTTCACAGAGTCTCAGGAAAAAAAAAAAAACAAAACAGCAGGGTATGTAACATTGGATACAAGTAATATCCCATCATATTCCCATCTGCCTCCCAGTAAGGAGTCCTAGGTTCGCTTCCCGGTTCCTCCCTGCGTGGAGTTTGCATGTACTCCCTGTGTCTGTGTGGGTTTCCTCCCTCAGTCCAAAGACATGCTGGTTAGGTGCATTGGCGATCCTTAATTGTCCCTAGTGGGTGGGGGTGTGTGTGCATCCTGCGGTGGGCCGGCACCCTGCCCGGGCTTTGTTCCTGCCTTGCGCCTTGTGTTGGCTGGGATTGGCTCCAGCAGACCCCCGTGACCCTGTGTTAGGATATAGAGGGTTGGTAAATGACTGACTGACTAACTATAGCCATATGACAACAGCGGAAAGGAAAGGAAAAACACCAGTCGGCAGCATCCCTAGAGAAAATAAACCCATGGAAACGAAAAGATTCAGAGTTAGTGTTCTGGAGAACATGACCAACTGGCACCCCCCACCTTCCTAGTCATTCTTTAGTAGGGTCTGCTCTGGGTCATCGTAATGATGACATGCTCTTTCCATTCAATCTTTCATGGGCAAAACTGAGAAGAGAAACAAAATAGGATGAGGGTTAGTAACAGTTCATAATTGTAATTTTTGTGTTTTCATACAAATAACTAGCAAACAGGGGCGGAGACGACATGTTTTGGATCATTTTTTTAATATATGTTTTAAAAGAAGGACCGGTGTCATCAGTAATACACCAGTTGACTGCTGATTCAGTAAGCTGTTTAGTCCAATTGAGTTAAAAGGTGACACAATATTGTTGTAATCTGCACCAATCACTTCAATAAAGAGCATTTCTTTATTTTTCTCAACCATCCACTAGGCTTGTCCTAATAATGAAATTTGTACTATTCATGGATATGTATAGAGAACTCTCAGAAACATAATGCTTGATATGGGGGGAATGTTTAAAACTGGCCGCTGACCCAGCTGTATGCTCACTTACTGTCGTCTCTCCTCCAGAATCAATCTGCTTGATGAAGGAGGCTATCTGCTCCTTTAATCTGACTAAAGGAGCGAATCCAGGATGACTGATAATATCACTGCTTGCTTGCTGTGTTTGTGTGTACAGATGTGACAGCTTCCCTTTGAATAAAATGCATGAGACTGTTCCTGCCTTCACAACAATAAAGCTGATTTTCTTGGAAACCTGGACTCCCCTTTTCTCTTGTGCAAGTCCATGAACCACACATCATAATACTTACATATAGAGGGGACCAAATTAGAATTGCTCATCAACCCAACCTGCATTTCTTGTGACAGAGGGGTGGGTGGTTTGGATGTAGGAGGAGTGCCTGTGCACATGTGGGGAAGAATGTGCAGACTCCACATAGACAACGACCAGGCACAGGATTCAAAAACAGGACTCTGGACTGGTGAGGAATGCTTGTTAGACTATTGGAACATTGATTTTTTTTTTTTTAATGAGACAACAAGCTTGTGAATCCTGTCCATATTTCCAAACGACATTGAATCAAGTTTTGTAGGCCACTGAAACCCTTCTTTTCTGCCACTCTACCTGGTTACTTATCCCATGTGTCTGTGATTCCCTATGTGAAGAATAAAATCTTGGCAAAACTGCAGTATACAGTGTCTTGAAATTTGCGAGTTACCTCACTGTTTCAAGGCCATTTGTGGATTTGTATTTTTAAAGTATGTTTCACAAGTGACTACAAAACAATTGTATCTGCTCTCTTTTATTTGGTCTGTTCATATGCCAGTTTAGTTATTTGTTACATACAGGTGGATACAAAGGCAGACATTCAGCTTTATTTGAGGTTTTATTTGACTATCAAAAATGCATTATGTGTCATGCTGGCAATCATTACAGTGAAAAGATGACAATGAAAATGAAAAATTCATGTCGTTATTTTTTTGTTTAAACAAAGCTTTCTTTCATGCTGTTCCAGAGTGTACTGCAGGATATTGTACTGTGTGGAGTCATCTTGGACTGTTCGGCTTATTATGATGACCCTAGCTTGGCTGGCTTCAGTCTCTCTCTCTCTCTCTCTCTCTCTCTTTTTTTGTTTTTAATCCATTAATATTTTGGTTTAATATGCAGTACATACTTTGCAGAATCAGAAATCATCAGATTAAGGGAGAGTTTCAATTATTTAGTGAGCACTTCTGCTTTTTCAGAAATGGGAACTAATAAAGTACCAATGTTAACTTTTAAAGATCGAGTTTTCAACACCTGCTACTTGTTTTCAATGATTTTAATAATATCCAGTTAAAAATAATTTTAAAATGGTTTTGCTCATTAGTTTGATGAAAGAAGTCGATCGGTATAGTACTGAGGTGTAAAGCATAGTCCAAGATTTCTCTCTAGTTTAGTTGCATACTGTAAGTATTGAGGATGCGGCACTGGAGTTTGTCTCCAAACTGTTTTGTGTTAATTGTAGCTCTGCTTTTTGGAAAAGGATTTGTTACAGTTGAGAATCTTAAAAATATGGGCCAGGGTGTACCTCCCTTCACCCTACTTTTAGATTAAATGGGTTTGTGAAGAACAAATATCAATAAAACAACATCATTGAACAAAATCAATTTTAATAATGCAGTTCCATGGAAAACTTTGGACACCCCTGGCCAATTTACATATTTAGTTGACATTTGAAGTAACAAATCACAGATACAACTGACAGAAAACAAAACTAAAGCAGTGGCATTTTTATGAAAAAGTTGCCTCATTGCCTGAAGGAGTTGGGCTGCCCATCTCTTGTCTGCATACAAGGAGCAGGGAGTATGGTTTTGATAGTCACTTCTATAAATAAAAAAAAAAAGGGTACAAGGGGAAGTTTGTTCAGCAGTTTGAAGAGCATGATCTGAGTTAAATTAGAAATGTTTGTCTAGGCCATTCAGTCCAGCTACACTCACCGATCCTATCCATCTAATTGCTCCAAAATAACGTCAAGTTTTGAAAGTCCCTAAGGGTCCTTCTCCTTGGCCACATATCCCATCTATGTGAAGACACCTTTCTCTGTTTGAAGAGAAACCTAACATTTATATGAAATTTAACCTTCGCAAATTTCCAACCATGTCCCTGATGAACTAATTTTAAACTAACAGTCTGGACCTGCTGTATTAATTACTTTCATAATTTTAAAAACTTTGATCATGTTGCCTCTTAATCAACATTTGCTTAAACTGACAAGGTTCAGCTCCTTTATTGTTTTTCTATAGCTCCTACTCTGCCATCCTGGAGTCAGCCTTGTCGCTCTTCGCTGTTCTGGGGATGCGGGGTTTTTTGTTTTTTTTTTGTATCCCATTGTTGATAGTTGTTAATAGAGTCAAGTAACCCAAGTAACAGTACATTTTCTACATTTTATTTAATGAGAAATCTTAAGCATATTTCTTCATTACAAGTGATTCATGGCCAGTGATTGTATATCCTTCCCATTTACAAAGGAAATAATGGTAGGTCATTCTACAGTCATTACATCATAAACTAAAAATAGCTGTATGTATGTATGTATGTATGTATGTATGTTCTGTTAGCAGAAAGTTTTTTTTTGTTTAATGTCATAGTTCAATTTAAAACTTTTAGATACCATACAGTATTTGGACTGTGGCAAAGCTTTCTAGCAGTGTACAAGTATTTACTTCCTGTCTGCAAAGGTTTTGCAGGCCTTTCTACAAAACTGATTGAAATGGACGAATAGACAACTGGATTTGTGGTGTATCATTTAGTTTAAAGACATAATTTTTGTCTACTTATTTTGGAGTCTTTGTGCTTTTTTTCCTCTTTCCCATCCAGGTGATTGTTGAAAAGGCTCCAAAAGCAAGAATAGGTGACCTGGACAAAAAGAAGTATTTGGTACCCTCTGACCTCACAGGTGAGGCTTATGTGTCTTTTTAGTAATAGAAATCAGTTCTAGTCTGGAAAATGGAAGTGAAAACTTACAGGTGTAGGGGTTTAACACATGTAAAAGCTTGTGATGTTATGCAAGCCATAGAAAAATTAAATTAAATTAAAAATTTTTTAGAGTTCTTCTTTTGCCATACGTTAAATTAAATCTCAGATGTGATAAAATATTTACAAGTAAAACAATGCATAGATGATTGTTAAAAGCTTATACATTCATTGTTGTTCTGCATATTAAAGTTGATTTTTTTTTTTTTAAATATACAGTGGGCCAGTTTTACTTCCTCATTCGAAAAAGAATTCATCTCCGAGCAGAGGATGCACTTTTTTTCTTTGTTAACAATGTCATTCCACCAACCAGTGCAACAATGGGGCTTCTTTATCAGGTAATGTCTGCTCTACATTGTAGGCATCAGCTTTAATTGTAGGAATAATTGACAGAGTACGTCTGTGCTGATAGAAACTTAGCTGTCTCATCCTGGATTTTCATGTAAGATTTCTCTGTACCAGTGTTTTATTTGAGCAAAGAATCGGATCACCTGGCGTCATCTCACTATTATAAAAAAAATACTGGAGAGAAACACTAGGGATACAAGACATGATCTTCACGTGAAGATCACGGAATACACTTAAAAGACCCGCGAGACGAAAAAGATTGGCCACGGAGTGTCTTACGGGGACCTTAAACATGAGACTTTGTGCCAAGTGGTTGACCCAGGACCATCTCGCGGGGACGTAGGATTCTTGCAAGACACGCCCTACTTACAACCAATGTCAAATAAGACCACAAGCAGCAAAACACTCAGTCGTGCAAAGGCTCTGAGCACACAGATCTAGGGCTTTCAGCGCATATTAAGTGTATAAGGACAATACATTATAAATGAAACGTAGACGACTAAGCGAAGAAGAAAGCAGCGTGGAGAAAAGAGACTCAAAAGCGTTGGAGAGAAAAAAAAGAATAATCTAGGTGCAAATTCAGAAAATAAGGAAAGTAATTATCAGCCCGGAACAAGTGGAATTGGGGGAAAAAAAAGCACGTCCAGTCGAGCTCAGAATTAAAAGACAAAGTAGAACTTCATAAAGACATTCACAAATATTGGCGCTATACACATGCAGAGCAGGTTAGAGATTATGAAAGCAGTGGAATTCGAAAGGCTCAAAAAAAAAAAGGCGCGATACACATGTGGAAAAAGTTAAAGAATATGAAAATAGAAAAATTAGAAAGTATAAAAAAGAAAGTAAAGATCGCAGTAGCGCAAACAAACGGAAATTATTACTCGAAAAAGGGAAAATAATCACCATTGGGGACAAAAAAAAGCAGGACAAAGAGAGGTCAGATATAAAAGACAGAGTAGAAAACAAAGTAAAACATCACAAAGAGGTTAAAAAAGAAGGGCCAAACACATGCAGAGCAGGTTAGAGATAATGAAAGCTGGAATTCAAAAGACTCAAAAAAAAAAAAAAAAAATGTAGGTGTGAAACACATACAGAGCAACATGCAGAATATGAAAGCAGAAAACAAAGACAGTGTCGAAACAAACAAAGTAAAGATCGCATTAGCGCAAAGAAAGAGAAATTATTACTCGGAGAAATAATGAAAAGGCAAATAGAGATCAAATATATGGACATAGGTCATATGTCAGAAGTATGTAAATATTGTAAGGCTTTGAAATTTAAGTCAAAGAATTTTAAAAACGGGGTTTACCTCACATGCTTTTATTGGTTACTTTGCAAAAAAACTTATTAACTGCTGATGATGTAGATTGTTTTGTCTGTGCTGAAATTCCAAACAGAGAAACCTATCCTGAATTATGGTACAAAGTCATTAAACACATGTCTCACTGACCTTATTTAAAAGATTCAGCATATTGGGACTCAAAAGATTACAAATATTATTTTTACAGAAGTTCTGAAATAAAAGTGAAAATAATGAAATAGCAACAATTCAAAGAAAAAAAAAAAATCTTAAAAGTGTGTATCAGGAAAACCAAAAACTGGGATTGGCGAGTGAAGCGAGCAGGGGGTGAACCACCCCCCCCAGTTGCCTAAAACATAATCAATCATTAGTTATTAAAATGTTAATTTAAAAAATAAGCAGATGTGTAAAGAATACATTAAAACCAGAACACTAACTAACGGTGCAAAGTGGCTGGATTAGTCAGGTCTAATTAAATTGTTGCCATGCTTTGCAAGATTTTCAAAAGCTCCAAACATTGATTTAATTGGTTAACTTTCTTTTTTCTGAGTCCTGATTGGACAGTTTCTGCACTTAGTGTTTTGAAGAACACTTCCTAGGAAAAAAAGAAGCAGCCCCATTAGTGTCCTCGGGTAACAATAATAGAAAGGAGTGACATTGAAAAGGAATATTATCCATCCATTCATTATTCAACCCGCTATATCCTAACACAGGGTCACGAGGGTCTGCTGGAGCCAATCCCAGCCAACGCAGGGCGCAAAGCAAGAACAAATCCCAGGCAGGGCGCTAGCCCAACGCAGGACACTCACACCCACACACCAAGCACACACTAGGGACAATTTAGGATCGCCAATGCACCTAACCTGCACGTCTTTGGACTGTGGGAGGAATCCCATGCAGACACGGGGAGAACATGCAAACTCCACGCAAGGAGGACCCGGGAAGTGGACCTAGGTCTCCTTACTGGGAGGTAGCAGCACTACCACTGCGCCACCATGCCACCCGGGGAATATTATTTCATAATGTCTTCATTTTGGACCTAGTTTTGTTTCAAACCAAACTTATGAGGCGGCCAGAAAACTTAAGCTATTTGCCAACATTACTTCAAAATGTAGTTGTTAAGGCATACAATATGAGAAATTGGCTGCCACACTTCACCCTGATGTTTTTGTTTAGTCAATGCTCTTTGCTTCTTTGTTATGGTGTTCCCATTACATCTAAGGCATAACATTTCACCACCAATCTAATCTGATTCTGATTTTTTTTCTACATATTTGACGCACGTTGGATTCATATCTAGGATTTTGTCTTACCAGAGGTGGAGCAGAATTGCTATGCCTTATGATGAAGTAGTCTCTGGTGATGCCAATGACTCATTATATACATTTCATCTTCTAAAATATAGAAAGTCGAAGAGCATCTGTAAAAAATCAGCCACGTTTACACTTTACCTGAGAGATAAGTAACAACACATACAATCCACATACGCTGAATGTGTATGTAAATGCTCAGGCCACATCTACGCTGTGTAATGTAAACACCACTTGTAGCCTTTTATGTGTTTGTTATTCATAGGGTGCCGTTTGCAATGAAGCATTTCTTTAAATCTACATTTGCAATGTTTTGTTTACCTAACAAAATAACAGAATTTCTTTAAATTGGTATTTTATTATCTTTTTTTACACCCAGAGCCCTTCGATTCTCTAAACACCTCTTTTAAAATAACTTGACTGCATACACATATGCAGTGACGCTCCAGTTAATTGAGTGGCAGTCCGAATCAGTCAAGTTCAAATTAAATTGTTGATTGTTAAAAATGATTTTTCTCCTTATCTGTTTATTTATTTATTTAAGTTTTGCTGTAGTTTAGTAGTAGTGCTCCTTTATGTAAAGTGTGTGAGTAGTTTTACAAAAATAAATATCCTATAAAAACAGGTAACAGCCAGGCAGAATATTGACTTTTAGATTAAACAAGGTGAGAAAAATGAATCTGAGAAGTATGTGTTCTCAAGCTGAACTTGGAGTGTAAGAAAAGAGAGGCACATCTTTAGCAGAAACGTAAACAGAAGCAGCTTTAATGTCTTAGTCCTTTTCACTCTTTCCTGTAATTAAAATGGACATTTGTTGTCTGAGTATGGACGGAGAGCGAGCTTGTGTTTGTAGTACAGCAGCTCACATCTTTAATTAGAAAAAGAACTGATAAAGAAGAATCTGTCCTTGTTGCGAAGTAAACCATGGGCTTGTTAGCTTAAGAGTCAGATTGATCCATTTTACTTGTAAACTTGTTAGCCATGCTAGTTTTGTATCTTCTTGATAAACATTTCATTCATGTTTTATAATAGCTGTGGCTGGTAATTATGGCTAGCATATTGTTAATACCCATAAGTTGCTATTTTGTGTCCATGTTGTATTAGTTGAAAACATTTGTATTTTAAGAGAATTTTATTTATTTTGGTATTTTTTCTTGGAACAGTAAGCCTATTAGTAAAACATTGATAGATAAAACCTGAGTTCTGCAGTTTAATTTTAAAAAGACCAAGGTTAATATTTTAATGTAGCACAAGTAGCTTCTATGCAGGTTGTCTAAATACAAAACCACACAGCTTTTAAGTAGAGACAGATTAAAACTGTTTAAATGAAAAAAAGACTAGTAACCATGTATGACACCTCAACCTCAGGACAATGCTGCAATACTCATGTTATTAGTTATCCGAATGATCCAAATGGCTGACTGAAATACGTCTGCTTTGAGGACTACAGTCTCTCTGGTGTAGATAAAGATTGCAGTCCAGTCCAGAGCTCACAGTGGACTAGTGGCTCATGTGCTCAGCTTGAAACCACAAAGGCAGATTCACATCCTGTGTGTTGCTAAATGTGTGAAAAACGTTTAACCACCTTCAGCTTAAATTGCAACAATGTGGTAATTGAGACACAATAAATTGAACATTGGGTTATTAATGATTGTTTCTGCCTTGTACCAGTTGCTTCTGGGTTTAGTTTCAGGTATACTTGATGCTGCCTGGGAAAAGCATCTACAGAAAATGTATGGAAGGTTTTTTTTCCATTGCATTAAATTAACTTATGAAGTTGAACTCTGATTACTCAAAGCAATCAGTGATTCAGCTGCAGTTTAAGCCAGAAATATCTCATCATTAAAGTCTTTATATGCAGATATCCTACTGAGTAAATGCTGGATGTGTTGGGTTTAAATCTGTTGATAATACAGGACAACAAAGATTTTGCTTCCTGAACACGTCTTATGGATTTTGGCCTTCTGATCACAAAAACACCTTTTAAACTCCCTACTACTTATTGCAATTGTCTTTTTTGTGATTTCCTCATATTACATGTATACATACACAGCACAAGAGCTCCAATTGCAACAGCTGTGCTCATCAAAAAGTAGTAGTGGTGGTGGTGCTGCTACAATACAAGAAATACAATTCAAATATACCAAGATCTGGAATGGGACAGCCATGCTAAAGAGACTCATTCCATTAAAAAAGAACTGGTCACCCTCTAAGGGCAGAAGTGTGTGGCACATAAACCACTTGTGAACCCAATCAAGATATTTTTTCCTTCTCTTCATACTTAAGACTGATGGAAAATTTCATAAAAAGCAAAGAACAAGAAAAGTGCAGTATTTTGATTACTTTAGACAGACATTTCCACGAATAAGTGATGCTAAGTTTATGGATGTTCATTTTTTGCTGTTCCACAATTCATACACGCCATCAATGACAAAACAATTTGAAGACATGCTAGGAAATTGGAAGGAAGGCATTTGAAAAGATTGTTGAGAATTTTCTTGCCACCTACAGAGCACCAGACTACGTCCAGCTGTTTGACAACATGTTTCAGACATACAAAACCATAAAGTACAACAAGTCACTAAAGATTCATTCTCTCCATTCACTCCTAGACTACTTCTCTGTGCATTTTGATGCAATCAGTCAGAGAGGCGAGATTGCATTGGTTTGGACATGTGCAGAGGAGAGATGCTGGGTGTATTGGGAGAAGGATGTTAAGGATAGAGCTGCCAGGCAAGAGGAAAAGAGGAAGACCTAAGAGATGGTTTATGGATGTGGCGAGAGAGGACATGCAGGTGATGGGTGTAACAGAACAAGATGCAGAGGACAGAAAGATATGGAAGAAGTTGATCTGCAGTGGCAACTCCTAGCAGGAGCAGCTGAAAGAAGAAGTAGTAGTGATGAACATGTTGTAAGATTTGACCAGGAAATTGCAGTGATGAAAAAGCAATATCATGGCTAAATGCATCATTGGTGTCCAACTATTGCTGGATACTAAAACAGGAAGCATCAGATAAAGAGTACAAACGAAAATCAGCAGCAAAACATTTTTAGTTTATTTGCTCCAATACAGTTTATCGGCATCATTAAGCGAGTAAACACCCTAATTTCAATAAAGGTTCATCTTGTTTTTCTACAGATTCCTAAGTGATACAGTCAGTTTGAAATTTTTTGTTCACCTTAATTGCTGTGTATTATTATTACCAAACATTTCTTGGGAAGCAATAATTGTGAAAAAAAGTGTTCTCCAGTGTCAAACTTTATTCTAATTGACGTTGCTAAACTATGGAACCTCACTTGCCAATTACTGTTTGCCTGTGGCTGAAAATTTTAAAATTATTTAGGATGTTTCTTGAGCTTTGGTAGATCTTAAAAGATTTTAATTCATATATTTTTTTTGTTCTTTTTCAAGGAGCATCATGAGGAAGATTTCTTCCTCTACATTGCATACAGTGACGAAAGTGTCTATGGGCAGAGGTTGATGAAAATCTAGGAACTTAGAGAACTCTGCTTGTCCCTTATCCCCCTGGCCCAGAACATAAAGCAGCCTCTACCCCAAAATGGAGACGCCAATGCACTTTTTTTTTTCTCCTCCTTGATTCTGCCTTGGAGCCTTCTTACTGGTTGGAAAGGAGGTGGCGCTGGTGGCAATTTGTTGAGGATTTTCTTTTTGGTTGACTTCTTTATATGGATATTATTGTTTTCTTGTTCAGAATTATAAAACAACCATGCTTCATTTGGCTGTGAAAACCTCAAAATAATTTTTAGTTTTTTCTTTTAATTGTTTAAATTGCTGGCTTGCGCTTTCTGTACTGTACCAATATATACTTCTGAAACCTTTGTTGGGTTCTTGTTTGAAAACTGGTCCAAATAGTAGCAACTTTACGTCTTGTAACTGCACAAGTGTTGTAGTTGAAATTGCTTATACTGAGAGGAATGATACCATTTGTTTTTCTGCCAATTAACATTCTGAGGTCCAAATAACAATAAAGTTCCATTTTGAATGGTTAAAGGCATCACTAGTTGAATAACTATTGTTTTTTTGCCAGCTTTGCCCTTTTTTGTAGGTATTACCAATGGCATTATGAACATTTGTCTGCTTCCCATTAAAAGGGTTAATTATTTAAATGGAGGTGTTGCTGCCACATTTTTGTTGTTTGATTACAAATATTTAAATTCCTTACATTTGAAAATAAATGTAACCTAAACACAGATATTTGTGTCTTTGTCTATTCTGTGTATTCAAGATTCATTCTGATGTTTAAACCTTGGCTGTGGAAGAAATACACAGGGCGTCTTTAAGAGAAAACATTAGACATCTTTGTGAAATAAACCATCTTAGGTTAAAGGAAAGATGGAGATAGCTGGATTAAACTGGCAACAGACAGTGATAACTGAGCTTCCTTTTGTTTCAGTTCAGTTTTGTTTCAGTTAGTTTTGTTGAACGAGAAGTCTCGTCACTGATGATTGTCTCATTCATCATTCAAGTGCAATTCAGTAACAGTCCATTTATATTAGAATAATATTGTTTGTCTTGTACAATTTGCGATTGCTGTTGTTTTAAATAGAACATATAAATACATTGAACTAATATGTTTGTCTCTTTGTACATTCCACAAATCTGTTATATAGTGCCTTTAATATCTACCTGTCTATTACATAGTGCCTTTCACATCAATCTATCTATCTATTATATAGTGCCTTTCATATCTATCTGTCTATTTCTATCTATTATGTAGTGCCTTTTCTATCTAATCTAACCCTAAACCTGCATCCTTACAATTGAGTGCCAGAATCGGACAAGTTGGCTCTTGAAATTGGTACATTAAGTGCTTTAAAAATAAGGTGGTGGAAGCAGGGACATCTGGCTGCGCCAGGATCTCGTTTGAGTGCCCAGGTGGAGCTTACACATCCTCTCCATCTTTTCCTCACCCAGTCCAGAACCTAAACGCCGTTGAACCCACACTGACATGACGGAAGCTTTCACCTGACTGATGTTTATCAGATGGATTACTTTGAAAGCTGGAGTGACAGGGTGGCACAAAATTGATCAGCATCTGTGCTGACTGCCAGTTCTCACCTGACTCAACCATGAGTAAGACTGCCCTTCAATAGACTGGTACCACATCTGGCACTCTGCGTGTAACATTAATAAAAGGTACAGGTGGATTCCATTTCAAAGTGGGGTGGGAAAGTGTTGAGTGTGCAGCGCTCTCTGCTGCAGTGGTCTCTGTGTGGCATTTGCGTGGATCTCTCCTCATGCAGGCTTCCACCTAAAGTGCCTGTAGCCTATGAAAAGTATGAACTTCACCCCCATGAAAATTTTTACCATTTATTGTTACACAACATTGAATCACATTTGATTTAATTTACATTTTTTGACACTGATCAACAGAAAAAAGACTCTTTAAAGTCAAAGTGAAAAAAGATCTCTGCCAAAATGGTCTAAATTAATAAACATTAAACACAAAACAGCTGATCACTGACCTCCTCGCCCCCTTCAGGTCAGTACTATGTAGCCCCTTTGTTTCAGTATGCCCAGGTCTCCCTCTGTCTCTCTCAGTTTTGCATATCTGGACTCTGCCATTTCTCCTTCTCCATCTTTGTTGAAGTCCTTGAGCTCTGCCAGGTGCCGTGTTGATGGTGAGTGCAGAAAGCTTATCAAGTGCAGCCACAAATACTCCATTAGATTGGGATATGAACTTTGTCTTGGCTGCACCAGGACATTCACATTGTAGTTTTTCAGCCATTACTGTGCACCTTTGGCTTTCTGCTTGAGGTTGTTCCCTTGCTGGAAAAGAAATCTTCAGCCAAGGCTCAGGTGTTTTGCAGATCTCATCTGGCCATCGTGATGTTGCCACCACCAAGCTTCATTGTGAGGATGGTGTGTTTTTGATTGCATGCAGTGTTCAAACACGCCATTTAGCCGGATGGCCACAAAGCTCCATTTTAGTCTTGTGAGGCCAAAGAATCTTCTTCCAGCCAACTTCAGGGTCTCCTATGCCTCTTCTCAAACTGCAGCTGAGATGTCCTGTGTGGGTTTTCTCCTATAAAGCTGCAACTGGTGAAGCACCCAGGCAGCTGTCGTTGTCTGCGCTGTCTCCCTCATTTTAAGCCACTGGAGCTTGTAACTCCTTCAGAGTTCTGAGGTTCATGGTAGCCGCGCTCACTTGTTTTTATGGATGGCCTGTTCTGGCGGATTTCCAGCTGTGCAGTACTCTTTCCATTTCTTCATGACTGACCGAGCTGGACTCCACGGGACACTCGGTCATTTGGAGATTTTCTTGTCTCCATTCCCTTGACTTGTGCTTTTCAGTTCCCTTTTCATGGAGTTGCTTGGAATGCTCATTTGTCTTTCTTGTGAAGGGTTAGCCCACCATACTGAATCCCCCCACAAGTCGATCCTTCTACATTCAGGTGAATTTAGATGACTATCAACTGAAATCTCAGAAAGGTGTTCTCCATTAAAGCAATTCTGATATTTCTAAAACCATATGGCTACACCAGCGAGGATTTGGGTGGGATTATACTACAGTTGTGGCCAAAAGTATTGGTGTTCACCAAGTTGGCTGCTTCAGTGTTTTTAGATCTTTTTGTCAGATGTTTCTATTGGCTTAGGTTGTGGTGTTAGATAGATAGATAGATACTTTATTAATCCCAAGGGGAAATTCAAAATCCCAAGTGTTGATTGATTCCCCAGGTTTCTACATTTTTTTTCAGTTCTTGACTATGTCTCATTTCCCAGTCACCATCATACAGTTCTCCTTGCTGCAGTGTCAAAGTTTTATTCTTTCACCATACTTGTTCATTCTAGTGTATATGCTGAGCAAATAATCCAAGAAGTCAGACTATATGAAGCAGTACAATCAGCCCAGAAACACACTGACAAAGGAGATCAGAGTAGCAAAGAGGTGCTACACTGAAAAGCTGGAAAATAGGTTTTCAGCCAACGACCCTGCATCAGTGCGGAGAGGTCTGAAAGACATCACCAACTGCAGGAAACCATCGACCCATACTGAAGAGAACCATCAACTGGCCAACGAGCTAAATTTGTTTTACTTTAGGTTTGATAATCCCTCTTTCACACCTCTCACTCTCGCCGATCACAATACACTCCCAGCACCCACTACCATGCCCCAAAGGACACTATACCTGCATTCAGGATCTGTAAAGGGGATGTGAGTCCAATCTTCAGGAGACAGAAGATCAGGAAGGCACCAGGTCCAGATGGTGTGGCACCCTCCTGTCTCAAAGTCTGTGCTGACCATATTTACACAGATGTTTAACAGATCCCTGGAGCTATGTGAAGTTCCCTCCTGTCTCGAGCGCTCCACAATTATCCCGGTTCCCAAGAAAACTTCCGTCGCAGGGTTAAATGACTACAGGCCTGTCGCCCTGACGTCTATAGTCATGAAATCCTTTGAAAGATTGGTGTTGACCTACCTGAAGGACATTACAGGCCCCCTGCTTGACCCCCTACAGTTTGCTTACCGAGCAAACAGGTCAGTGGATGATACAATCAACATGGGACTGCACTACATCCTGCAACATCTCGACTCTCCAGTGACATATGCTAGGATCCTGTTTGTGGACTTCAGCTCGGCGTTCAATACTATCATTCCAGAAGTCCTCCACACTAAACTCACTTGGTTCATTGTACCAGCTCCCATCTGCCAGTGGATCACATACTTCCTGACAGATAGGAAGCAGCAAGTGATACTGGGAAAAATCACATCCAGCGCACAAACAGTCAGCACTGGTGCCCCCCCAGGGATTTGTCCTCTCCCCTCTGCTCTTCTCCCTCTACACAAATGACTGCACCTCAAGAGACCCGTCTGTTAAATTTCTGAAGTTTGCAGATGATATGACAGTCACTGACCTCATCAAGTACAATGACGAGTCTGTATACAGACGAGAGGTCGAACAGCTGGCCCTCTGGTGCGGTCAAAACAACCTGGAGCTGAACAAGCTTAAAACTGTGGAGATGACAGTGGACTTCAGGAGGAGCCCCCCAGTATTGCCCCCTCTCACACTACTCAACAGCATTGTGTCTGCTGTGGAAAACTTTAGGTTTCTGGGATCCATAATTTCCCAGGACCTGAAGTGGGCATCAAACATCGAGACAATTGTCAAAAAGGCCCAGCAGAGGTTGTACTTCCTGCATCAGCTCAGGAAGTTCAACCTGCCTCAGGAGCTGCTCATCCAATTTTACTCTGCAGTAATCCAGTCTGTTCTCTGTTCAGCTGTCACAGTCTGGTTTGGTTCAGCCACAAAACAGGACAGGAACAGATTACAACGGACAGTCAGGACTGCAGAAAAAAATCATTGGTGCTAATTTGCCTTCCATTCAGGACTTATATACAGGGTGGGCCATTTATATGGATACACCTTAATAAATTGGGAATGGTTGGTGATATTAACTTCCTGTTTGTGGCACATTAGTATATGTGAGGGGGGAAACTTTTCAAGATGGGTGGTGACCATGGTGGCCATTTTGAAGTCGGCCATTTTGGATCCAACTTTTGTTTTTTCAATAGGAAGAGGGTCATGTGACACATCAAACTTATTGGGAATTTCACAAGAAAAACAATGGTGTGCTTTGTTTTAACGTAACTTTATTCATTCATGAGTTATTTAGAAGTTTCTGACCACTTATAAAATGTGCTCAATGTGCTGCCCATTGTGTTGGATTATCAATGCAACCCTCTTCTCCCACTCTTCACACACTGATAGCAACACCGCAGGAGAAATGCTAGCACAGGCGTCCAGTATCCGTAGTTTCAGGTGCTGCACATCTCGTATCTTCACAGCATAGACAATTGCCTTCAGATGACCCCAAAGGTAAAAGTCTAAGGGGGTCAGATCGGGAGACCTTGGGGGCCATTCAACTGGCCCACGACGACCAATCCACTTTCCAGGAAACTGTTCATCTAGGAATGCTCGGACCTGACACCCATAATGTGGTGGTGCACCATCTTGCTGGAAAAACTCAGGGAACGTGCCAGCTTCAGTGCATAAAGAGGGAAACACATCATCATGTAGCAATTTCGCATATCCAGTGGCCTTGAGGTTTCCATTGATGAAGAATGGCCCCAATATCTTTGTACCCCATATACCACACCATACCATCAATTTTATTTTGTTCCAACAGTCTTGGAGGGATCTATCCAATGTGGGTTAGTGTCAGACCAATAGCGGTGGTTTTGTTTGTTAACACAAACACAATGGGCAGCACATTGAACACATTTTATAAGTGGTCAGAAACTTGTAAATAACTCATGAAAGAATAAAGTTACGCTAAAACCAAGCACACCATTGTTTTTCTTGTGAAATTCCCAATAAGTTTGATGTCACATGACCCTCTTCCTATTGAAAAAACAAAAGTTGGATCCAAAATGGCCGACTTCAAAATGGCCACCATGGTCACCACCCATCTTGAAAAGTTTTCCCCCTCACATATACTAATGTGCCACAAACAGGAAGTTAATATCACCAACCATTCCCATTTTATTAAGGTGTATCCATATAAATGGCCCACCCTGTAGATCTCGAGTCAGGAAATGGGCAGAAAACATCATTGCAGATCCATCACACCCTGGTCACAACCTTTTTCAATTACTTCCCTCTGGTAGGCGCTACAGAGCACTGTACGCCAAAACTACCAGACACATGAACAGTTTCTTTCCACAGGCCATCACTTTCATCAATACTTAAGTCAATCTCACAGCATCAGAGATAATACTTGTGCAATAAACCAGTCAATAACTATCATCCATTGTACTGAACTGGTCCCCATGTGTATATAATGTAACTGCTTATTTTATTTCATTATTCTGTATTCCATAGTTTGTGTTTATTCTGATTTTGAACTTTGCACAATTGCACTATAGTCTTTTGCACATTTCCTACATACATGTAGATATGTCTATACAAATATATATTTTTTTCTTGTATATGTAGAAATGTTACTTTGTGACAGTTGGATACACACATACACATGCTCAGAGAGCAAGGTAAAACCGGAGTCCAATTCCTTGTATGTGTATATTTACTTGGCCGATAAAGCTGATTCTGATTCTGAGAACACAGCATCAAGATTGGAGGAAGACTGATTAAGTACTTGAGATATTCAATGTAGTATTTCCCTTAATTTTCTCGTTAAAAACAGAAACAACTATAAAAAGAAACCTGCAAACTTTACACACAGCATGAAGTGAACACAAAACTGCACTCAAGTCTTGACATCAGTTGGCTAAAGGCAAGGGTTTCATGGGGACTCGGGATCAACAGACTCGTGTTACATTTGTCTGAGGCAGCCACCTTTCTGCAGTGTGCATGATGTTTGATTCGTCTGTAGTGTTTTTAGATCTTTTTGTCAGATTTTTCTATGGTATATTGTAGTAGAATTACAAGCATTTCATAAGTTTCAAAGGCTTTTATTGACAATTATATTAAGTTTATGCAAAGAGTCAATATTTGCACCTCTGCAATTCGCCCTGGCATGCTGTCAGTCTGTTTCTGAACCAAATCCTGACTGATGGCAGCCCATTCTTGCATAATCAATGTTTGGAGTTTGTCAGAATTTGTGGGTTTTTGTTTGTCCACCCGTCTCCTGAGGATTGACCAGAAGTTTTCAATGGGATTAAGGTCTGGGGAGTTTCCTGGCCATGGACCCCAAATTTCTATGTTTTGTTCCCCGAGCCACTTAGTTCTCACTTTTGCCTTATGGCCCGGTGCTCCATCATGCTGGAAAAGGCATTGTTCGTCACCAAACTGTTCTTGAATGGTTGGGAGAAGTTGCTCTCAGAGGATGTTTTGGTCCATTCTTTATTCATGGCTGAGAAGCAACCCGACACATGAATGGTCTCAGGATGCTTTACTGTTGGTATGACACAGGACTGATGGTAGAGCTCATCTATTCTTCTCTGGACAATCTTTTTTTCTGGATACCCCAAACAATTGGAAAGGGGATTCATCAGAGAAAATGACTTTCCCCCAGCAGTCCTCAGCAGTCCATTTCCTGTACCTTTTGCAGAATATCAGTCTGTCCCTGATGTTTTTCTTGGCTTTTTTGCTGCCCTTCTTGACACCAGGCCATCCTCCAAAAGTCTTTACATGATTGTGTGTGCAGATCACTCACACCTGCCTACTGCCCTTCCTGAGCAAGCTCTGCACTGGTGCTGCCCCGATCCAGAGCCATGAATAAAGAATGGGACCAAAACACCTTGCGAAAGCAACTTCTGCCAACCATCCCACAACGGTTTGGTGACCAACAATGCATTTTCCAGCATGATGGAGCACCGGGCCATAAGGCAAAAGTGATAACTTAGTGGCTCGGGGAACAAAACATCTAAATTTGGGGACCATGGCCAGGAAACTCCCCAGACTTTAATCCCATTGAGAACTTCTGGTGAATCCTCAGGAGACGGGCGGACAAACAAAAACCCACAAATTCTAACAAACTCCAAGCTTTAATTATGTAGGTATGGGCTGCCATCAGTCAGGATTTGGTCCAGAAGTTGATTGACAGGATGCCAGGGCGAATTGCAGAGGTCTCGAAAAAGAAAGAAAGAAAAACCGACACCGCAGATATTGACTCATTGCATAAACATAATGTAATTGTCAATAAAAGCCTTTGAAACTTAGGAAATGCTTGTAATTCTAATTCACAGAAACATCTGACAAAAAGATCTAAAAACACTGAAGCAGCAGACTTTGTGAAAACCAATACGTGTGTCATTCCCATAACTTTTGGCCACGACTGTCCAGGGGGTGAATACAAAATGAAGTTGATTAATTGGCGTTTTGATTTGTAAATAATTTAGAGCGTTTTTTTGGGATCTGATATCACTTTGACTTTAACACACGGGTGTCAAACTCCAGGCCTGGGGGGCCGCAGTGGGTGCAGGTTTTCTTTCTAACCCTTTTCGTAATCAGTGTCCAGTTTTCACTGCTAATTAACTTCTTTTCCCTCTATTTTAATAGCCCTGTTTTTAAGGATTCAGTTCCCTGAATTGATTCTTTTCTTCATTAAATGACAGCCAAACAGAAATGAGACGTGAAACGAGCCAACAGATGACCAGCTAAATTGGGGCTTCAAACTCCAACCAGTTCCTTAATGAGACTCTGATTCTTGCTGTTAATTAAACCCGTTAATCAATTCCTGTTGCTGCTCTCTTTTTGCCACAGCAGACATTTCCAAAACTGTTGATATTCTGTTTTTTTCTCCTAAAATGTTTTGGTAACCTGAGGGATGAACCTTACTGAGACCTTCATCTTTATTTTCAGATTTTGTTGGATGGGTACAGGTGAGCTGGTCATGCCCTGCTTGTTTTATGTCTCATTACTGTCCGACTGCTAATTAAGGAAAAAACAGCTAAGGGGCCTGAGTCAAGCTAATTAAAGCTAAGACTAAAGAAGTTAATTAGCATCAAAAACTGGTCACTAATTAAGAAGATGGTTAGAATGAAAACCTGCAGCCGCTGCGGCCCTCCAGGACTGGAGTTCGACACGACACCCCTGCTTTAGCAAATCTTTTTCTGTTGATCAGGGTGAAAAACATCAAATTAAATTCAATGTTGTATAACAATACAATGTGAAAACTTCCAGGGGGTGAAGTCTTTCTTAGGCTCTGCATCTTTCAAAGATGTTGGCAGGTCAACTGGCAAATCTCAGCTTGCCCAGTGTGGGTAAATGAAAGTCACATTTATGTCGTTTATATCCAGAGGTTTTGTGGTGTCTTCTGTGTTACTTTATCACATGACGGTATACCGAGGTGTCTTTAGTCCTTCTACTCTGCCTCACTTAATCAGGGTTGTCTTACCAGCATCATAGACCGCCCGGGCAAAGTAGTGCACTGGGCCCCCTGTTTTGACAGCAAAGCAGAAACATACATAGGCATCAGAAACATCATGGGCCCCTGGCCAGGGCCCGTACATTAAGATGGCTCTGACTCCATAGAATGGACAGACTTTACAAGCGCTTGGACCTTTGATTCTCACCTGGACCTTGCATGTCCTCTTCTTTTCCTCTCACAGTCCAACACATTTCTTGATTAGCAGGTTAAAAATTGGAGACCCATCTTGGTCTGGCCCCCTTTTGGCCTGGTACCTGAGTAGTGACTTCAAAAAACTGATTAATGGATTGCTTTGCAAATTCTGAAAACTTGCCCTCAATTTCAAAAGTTTCCAGTCAGATGTTATTTTTAATATCAATGCAACACCACTAGGTGGCAGTGTTCACCCCTCAATGCACTCTAGGAAATGTAAAGTAAGCTGCCACACGTCACTCGTGGTTGAGTCCCATCAAGTACAACTTACTCAAGATGTGTTCCAAATGTGAAGAAACTCAAGAGTTAACAAAAATTTTAAAAGAGGAAAATTCAGCCGTAAGAGTGGCACACAGTTAAAGTGGGCTGTTAGCGCCATCTTCTGGTGTCTACATCAAGAGTTTTGTGGAGCGGTTTCAGTTGGTGCCAACGTGGATGGAGTTAACAATGTGTAGAGGGGTGAGGGCAGGGTTTGCAATCCATTCATTTTCTTTACTGGTGACCCCTAATAACTTGTGGTCTTATTTACACAATGTAAGTGTGTGTGTGTGTGTGTGTGTTAATGCTAGAAAAAAAAATACTGGAAGTAGGTGAGCAAAACTGCAGTAAGTGAAAAGTAAATTCAGAAGAAACTGATCACTGGGGGTTTCAGTAAACTCGACCCCAGGGAGTCACAGCAGCCACACTCTGTCATCTGAATCAGAAATTCCAAAAGTGGCTTAAATGGACTCCTTGTCCTTTTAATTTCATTTTCCCCTTATCGCACATTTTTGCTCTGCTTGTTTCTTTGCCTTTGCCTTTGGAATTGGGCTTCATTTCGCTAAATGTTTTATATAAAGCAACATGAATGATACCTTATAACCATCACCCTGATAACAGTCGAGAAGATCATGAATGATAAATTACAACCATGACATCACGCTTACAACAGTCGAGGAGATCATGAATGGTTCTTTATATCCATTAATATGACATCACTTTCTCAAGAGTCAAGAAGATCATGAACAATACAGTATACCCATGTATGACATCACCCTGAGAACAGTCGAGAAGATTATCAATGATACATTATACCCATGTATGACATCACCCTGACAACAGTCGAGAAGATTATCAATAATAAATTATAACCATGACATCATGCTTACAACAGTCGAGAAGATCATGAATGGTTCGTTATATCCATGAATATGTCAAGAAGGTCATAACAATACAGTATACCCATGTATGACATCACCCTGACAACAGTCGAGAAGATTATCAGTGATACAGCATAACCATGTATGATTCACAACAGTCAAAAAGATCATGAATAATACAGTATACTCATGTATGACATCACCCTGACAACAGTTGGGAAGATTATCAATGATACATTATACCCATGTATGACATCACCCTTACAACAGTCAAGAAGATCATCAATAATAAATTATAACCATGACATCATGCTTACAACAGTCGAGAAGATCATGAATGATTCGTTATATCCATTAATATGTCAAGAAGGTCATAACAATACAGTATACCCATGTATGACATCACCCTGACAACAGTCGAGAAGATCATCAGTGATACAGCATAACCATGTATGACATCATGCTCACAACAGTCAAGAAGATCATGAATAATACAGTATACCTATGCATGACATCACCCTGACAACAGTCGAGAAGATTATCAATGATACATTATACCCATGTATGACATCACCCTGACAACAGTCGAGAAGATTATCAATGATAAATTATAACCATGACATCATGCTTACAACAGTCAAGAAGATCATGAATGGTTCGTTATATCCATGAATATGTCAAGAAGGTCATAACAATACAGTATACCCATGTATGACATCACTCTGACAACAGTCGAGAAGATTATCAATGATACATTATACCCATGTATGACATCACCCTGACAACAGTCGAGAAGATTATCAGTGATACAGCATAACCATGTATGATTCACAACAGTCAAAAAGATCACGAATAATACAGTATACTCATGTATGACATCACCCTGACAACAGTTGAGAAGATTATCAATGATACATTATACCCATGTATGACATCACCCTGACAACAGTCAAGAAGATCATCAATAATAAATTATAACCATGACATCATGCTTACAACAGTCGAGAAGATCATGAATGATTCGTTATATCCATTAATATGTCAAGAAGGTCATAACAATACAGTATACCCATGTATGACATCACCCTGACAACAGTCGAGAAGATCATGAATTGTTCATTATATCCATTGATATGACATCACTCTCTCAAAAGTCAAGAAGATCATGAATAATACAGTATAACCATGTAGGACATCACCCTGACAACAGTCAAAAAGATCATAAATGATACATTATAACCATGTATGACCTCTCTCTCACAACAGTCGAGAAGATGGAGAGGATAATCAGCTCATATGTGGAAATTGTTAGGTCTCCCAAGATGTTTGAGCAGCATTGCCCTTTACAGCCATGGGACACTTGACCTTCCTCTTTCTAGCCTTTACAGGGACATTTAAGTGCATGAAACTTAGTCTGGAGTTGACCCTGACTTAGTATATTCAGAGCTGAACCTTCCTGAAGTGCTATGGCCCAAGTCAACAAAACCTTGAGGATTGCTGGCGCCCACTTAATGACTTCAATGATGTATTTCCACAGCCCCCATCTTTGTGCAACGTGGCGCCAGAATAGGTGCAAATTTTTACTACAGGGAATCTTTGAGATGGCATATTGGACCTAACATCAGGTCTCGCGTATTTGTGAACACGTCGTGGTCAGCCAGTCCATGGTCTGCTCATCAAAATGGACCTGTCAAACAGTAACCAGAGGGGAGGAGGACCATGCTAATATTAAGTCATAGTGCCTTTATTGTCACACCAGCATTTGTCAAGTGGCGGGTGTAGCAATGCCCTGTGATCAGCGCAAGCTCCCAACAGCAACAACAACAACAATGTCCGTATGCCGTTGTGCAGCATACACTGGCACATTCTCCAGGGCTGCAGTGCAACATACATCGATAGTACAGAAATAACAACACAGGACAAGTAAAATGTTAAACTCTACTATACTATATTTTACTATACTATGCTAATAGATATGTTAACAAATAATATATACATTAAATAGAAGTAAATTGAAATAGATAGTAATGTATAAATTAATAATGATGACAACTGATAATAAAGACAAACAGTAGTAATGGATTTACTGTGGACAGATGAACTACTAGGGGCAGATTTTAGGGAAGGGGGGCACCACAAAGTCCAATGGCCAAGGGGCAGAAGCAGTTGCAGAACCTGGCCAAACTGGTTTGGGTGCTATGGTACCTTCTGACAGATGGACTGAGGAAGGGGTGAGAGTGGTCTTTCACAATGCTATGAGCTTTGAGGATGTAACACTTGATAAATATCACCTTAGACGGAGGGTACAGTGGTCTCAATGATCTGTTGTAGGGTGTTATGATCAGAGACACTGCAGTTTCCAAACCAGACAGAGATGCAGCTGGTCAGAAGGCTCTTGACAGAGAATGCGGTGAGAACGAAGGGAGGTAGTCTTGTCTTCTTCGGTCGCTGAAGGAAGTGGAGATGCTGCCGCTGCCCCTTCTTGCTAATGAAGGTGATGTTAATCATGCAGTCAAGGTCAGCTGCCTGGTGCACACCAAGTAATTTGGTAATCTTCACGAAATTGTGCAGTGGGGCTGTGGGCAACAAGGGCCTTCCTGAACTAAACAATCATCTCTTGTCCACATTAAGAGACCAGTCCGCTAATTCTTACATCTCCATGCTTTAAGCTGACCCCAATCGTAAGTCAGCAGAGTGAACAGAAGTAGTACACAACCCTGGGGGGCACCAGTGGTCAAAATGATGATGCTGGAGATGGTGTTACCAGTATGGACTGTCTGGGTGTCAGGAGTACAGGATCCAGTTGCATAGTGAAGTGTTGTAGCCTAGCATACTCATCTTCCCTGTGAGCCTCTGAGAGATGATAGTGTTGAATGCTGAACTGAAGACTATGAAGAGCATTCTAGCGAAAATGTATTTTTTTGTTTTTTGTTGAGAATGTATAAGACCAGATTAAGAGTAGATGATGATGTACCATCTTCATTGGAACAGTTTGGGTGACAGACAAACTGGAGAGGGTCATGTGATGTGGGAAATCGGGCTTTCAGGTGGCCCAAGAGTATCCACTCAAAGCACTTCATGATGACCCTTGTGAGTGCTATAGGGCGATAGTCCCCGAGGCAAGAGACAGAGGACAACTTTGGCACAGATATGATGGTGGTGGCTTTGAAGCATTTGAGAACAATCGCCAGGCTCTCCATCGCAGGCAGGTAGTGTGGTCTTATAGATTCTCTGGCACATGCTCCATGTGTCTCTGGTGTCTTTAAACATGGCTATGAAATTCCTTGCATGGTTTCGCTTTGCTGCTTTGAAGCTCTCGCTGTCCTGGGGGGTCTACCCTGTCATCTGCTCTATAAGCAGCATTATGAGCTTTTAGTAGTGCATGTACCTTTAATATCACCCATGGCTTCTGATTTACATGTCTACTGATGTTTGTCTTTGAGACAATCACATTATCTCTTCTTCCTCTTCTTTCGGCTGCTCTCGTTAGGGGTTGCCACAGCGGATCATCTTCATTCCATATCTTTCTGTCCTCTGCATCTTGTTCTGTTACACCCATCACCTCCTCTTTTCCTCTTACCATCCTTAACATCCTTTTCCCAATATACTCAGCATGTCCAAACCAACGCAATCTCACCTCTCTGACTTTGTCTCCTAACTGTCCAACTTAAGCTGACCCCCTAATGTACTCATTTCTAATCTTGTCCATCTTCGTCACACCCAATGCAAATCTTAGCATCTTTAACTCTGCCACCTCCAGCTCTGTCTCCTGCTTTCTGGACAGTGCCACCGTCTCCAGTCCATATAACATAGCTGGTCTCACTACCGTCCTGTAGACCTTCCCTTTCACTCTTGCTAATACCCGTCTGTCATAAATTACTCCTGACACTCTTCTCCACCTATTCCACCCTGACTGCACTCTCTATTTCACCTCTCTTCCACAATCCCCATTACTCTGTACTGTTGATCCCAAGTATACACTTGTTAATAACGCCAGTGACTGATACTCTGCATTGCATGTTCCCCTAAGTTGATCTGATGGCTATAGGTGCCGACTTCTTTAAACATGGCTCAGTCCGTATAGTCACAACAGCCTGGTGACACTCCAATCTGTTTGAGAGTTGGTTTGGATTAAGCAGTGTTCTGTAGCATAACGGAAACATAATGATACAAACCAAGATGTGGTAGGGGTGAGTGTTAGGAGAAAGTCGAAAATTCACCTGCCAGGCTCTAGAAATGTAGGAAATCACAGGAAAGCCCATAAACTGCACGGCCACTGCGGAGCTTCCACGATAAGGACACCCACTCACACACCCACGCAACGTTACAACAAAGGGTTACACTTCAGGGACTGAAACTGGTACAGAGCCATTGAAAGGTTGTGAATGGAGAGCCCCTTAAGGTGCCAATTTGGGTAGACATGGCTCACTTGGGAAGTGATGTTGTGGTAGCCTTCATCTTTCAAAGGCAATCAGGAGAAAAGCAAAGAGGATCTGAATGGAGGCAATAGGTTTGTTCCTGGCCAGTAACTAACAGCCCAGGTGTCCTTTTTCAATGAAGAGTGCAAGGTTTCCACAAACCACTAGGGGGTGCTCAGACTCAGCATGTGGGCCATGTGCATGAGTGTGCTCTCCAGCAGACTGGCATCCTACTTGGGGCTGGGTACGAAGGTTCATAAAGTGGACAGTTGGAATACATGGGATAAATCTGGAAGTAAACCAGTACCCCCAGTACAGTGCAGGAGCAGTGAAGATGTGTGTAAACATATTTACATACTGTATCTCTCTATTATAAAAGAAAATCTTGAGATGAGACTATTGCCAAGAGATTTCTTCAAGTCCCGCCCTCCTCTCAACCAATTAACGGCCCACGCACACGGTCCTCTCACCTCTCATTCAAGTGAATGCTTTTGTCAGACACAGTTCCTGCGCTCTCAGCTCTTATAGATTTTTACGTTTTCCTCATTTTAAGTTCCCAATAAAAGAAGATTTATTATGTCCAAATCTTATTGAAGAATTTCATCCCGAAGTGTTAACAACTGAAAAAATGAGTACACAGGCAATCCTAGCATCGAGAAACAATGAAGTCAAACGAATTAACACCAAAAACGCTGATCATTTACACGGCAAATTGGTTAAATGCGTATCATTAGACTATTCTGAAACAGTTGGTGGTGATTGTGCGGAAGATGAAAACATCAACTTACAATATCCCGTAGAATATCTACAACCGTTAACACCGTCCGGTCTTCCACTGGCCGAATTACTGTAGAAAGAAGGAGGTATTGTAATGTTATTTCGTAATTTATGCATGAGTGATGGGCTATGCAATAAGACAAGATTAGTTGTATTCGAAATTGGTCGAACAATTCTGACGTGTAAAATTTTAACAGGCGACAAGAAAGGTAATGTATTACATCTTCCGTGGATAACATTAGACACCAAAGGAGATCTTGATATGCCATTCGTATTAAAACATTTACAGTTTCCCGTTAGAATAGCTTTTGCTATGACAATTAACAAATCACAGGGGCAAACATTCAAAAAAGTCGGTTTATTTATTAGAGAGAAAGAAACGATATTCACTCACGGGCAGTTATACATTGTGTTGTCACGATGTAAGTCCAAACACGGAATCAAAATTCAAAGCGATATTGACGAAAAGTTCCAAATATTGTTTTTACTGAAGTTTTACAGTAAAAGTGTAAGTTTAAAAGTATTTGCGTGTTAATTTCTAAGCCAAAGAGAATGAAAACGTATAACGCAACAAATACCTCAAACGCAACATGAAACATAATTTTCTTTCAATTTATAACATTCTACTATTTTTTACTATGGTTAATTAGTCGCTGCAGTGTAAAATAGTTAGTTCTTTTATGCATATGCAACAATTCCAATAAAAATAACAATCTGTTTAACTTGTACATCCGCTTCCCCATACTCGAGTGGCAGAATTGCGAAGTGGCTAAGTGGGTTTGGCGAGTGAAGCAAACAGGGGGCAGAGGCCCCTAGTAATATAAATATATATTGTCACACAGGTGTGCCTGGGGGATCATCTTCCTGGCCCAGCCGAAGTAAGCAGTACTACACCACAACAAGAGGGGGCACTATCACTATCACTATCACTATCACTAACACTGTCTTCTTTCCCTTCTGCAGTTCTGATAGGAAGCCCCAGGATGATGCCTAACTCCACCATTAAAATGGGCCACTCCCCCTCAGAGGATGTCGGCGATGGAAGTGGAGCTCCCTATAACAAACCATGTAGTGCATTTTCTTGATCTTGTTCATGAACTCCACAATTCTTCTCAGCATAGAAGTGTGAATTTTTTTTTTTTTTTGTTTAGGAAGTGCCTAACGATTAAACAGGGTAGCCTGGCTGTTGTCCCTACTATTGTTGTTGACTCTCTTGCCATCTGTCCATAAGTCACTATGAGCAGATACACTCACTGGCCAATTTACTAGGTACACCTTGCTAGTACCGGTTTGGACCCCCTTTTGCCTTCAGAACTGTTGTAATTCTTCATGACATCGATTCAACAAGGTGCTGGAAACATTCCTCAGGGATTTTGGTCCATATTGACATGATAACATCACACAGTTGCTGCAAATTTATCAGCTGCACATCTATGATGTGAATCTCCTGTTCCACCACATCCCAAAGGAGCTCTGTTGGATTCAGATCTGGTGACTGTGGAGGCCATTTGAGTACAGTGAACTCATTGTCATGTTCAAGAAATCAGTTTGAGCTGAGCTGAGCTTTGTGACATGGCACCTTATCCTGCTGGAAGTAGCCATCAAAAGATGAGCACACTGCAGTCATAAAGGGGTGAAGAGGGTCAGCAATAATACTCAGGTAGGGTGTGACATTTAAACAATGCTCAGTTGGTACTAAGGGGCCTAAAGTGTGCCAAGAAAATATCCCCCACACCATTACACCACCACCAGCAGCCTGAACCGTCGATACAAGGCAGGGTGGATCCATGCTTTCATGTTGTTGGCTCCAAATTCTGACCCTACCATCCTACCATCAAGACTCATCAGACCAGGCAATGTTTTTCCAATCTTCAATTATCCAATTTTGGTGAGCCCATGGGAATTGTAGCCTCATTTTCCAGTTAGCTGACAGGAGTGGCACCTTTAATGACCTCTTGGGCACAGCCATCAGCAGTGTGTCTGTCTGCAGAGAGAGTGTCGACCTTGTCGAGAGGTTTATTTACCTCAACAGTGACATTCATATCTCTGGTGACTCTTCCTATGAAGTCAGTAGACGGACTGGGAGAGCATGGGGGTTCATGAGGTCACTGGAAAGGGGTGTGTGGCCCTCCCGATATATTAGCAAAAGGACGAAGGTCCAAGTTTTTACAGTGCTGGTGCTTCTTGCCTTGCTATATGGTTGTGAGACATGGACGCTATCCAGTGACCTGAGACAAAGACTGGACTCCTTTGGTACTGTGTCTCTTTGGAAAATCCTTGGGTACCACTGGTTTGACTTTGTGTTGAATGCGCAGTTGGTGAGCCGGCCAGTCCCATTAGGGCTGTCTTCCTTCAAGAGGGGCTCTTGGAATCAGCCAGTCCATGGCTCCATCTTGAAATATATGAATAACAAGGAGACTGTGCGCTGACACATTACTCCAGCGTCTTTCTTTGCCGTGCCGTGTATGGACAGCACCTCCAGCCATGTCCCAGCTGATGGGATTTGTAACACTGCTGCTTCCCACCTGGAGCTCACGACGTGCAAGACTGGAAGCAAGACTGGAATCCTTGCCTCCTTCCATGCTCAGCTGAGCCTAACTAAGCTCTCTGTGTCCCTGGGGCAGGGCCATCAGACACACGTGAGTGAATGGGCTCATGCTCTGCACTATTATGAAACCCTGTCTTTCTCAGATCTCCTTCTTTTCTGGGGAGCGTAGCCAATCTGCGTCTCTCTATGAGATATAGGGAGACCCCCCTTTCACTTTGCGGGTGACCACTGCCAGTTTGGTGGGAGGCTGGACAGCCCGGATGCCAGCACCACCAAGCCAATCCATCTCATCCAGCCCTTTGTCTTTCTTCCCCACTAAAAGCTTTTCCCTTGGAGTGTTATTCTCCCTAGCAGGAGACTCCAACCTCAGGTGAATGGTCATCATGGCCCTGTCCATTGTCAGAATCCTGGCTACTTGAAATCTGTCAGCCCAATCCAGTCAACTCGCTCTGGATTCTCTTTTCATGTACAGGATGGGTGACACTTACCTGTCCCACTGAATCTACCTAAGCAGAGAGTCCCCAGCCAAGTATCCTCAAATACTCATACACCATCTCCATTGGCGCCTCCTCTCGAACCGTCAACCATCTTCTTCATAAGAATCAGAGGGCATGTGCTTCCCCCAAGCATGTTTGGTCGGGCATCCAAGAGGCTCACAGGAGATGGAGTCTCTGGGGCTAGCAACTTACCAACTGGGCCCGCCTGTATCAGTTTATTGGCAGACAACTCAGACTCCCCCTTTGACTTCTTACCTTTTCCAGAGGAGACTGGCCACTACTCACCTCTCCATTCCCCTTCTACAGGTTCCCATCCATCGTGCTGGGTTCCAGGCAGTACTAGGGCCACCTTCTGTTTTGAACTTTCCACGATTCCTAGGGACAGGTCACGTCACTCTTCAGGAAACAGCAGGGCGAGGTCCTCATCATGCAAGCCGTCCGAGCTTACATCATCATCATCATTCGTGGGAACATGCTTCGGCCACATATGGGCATCTGGGCATTCTCCATCTAGAAGGTACGAGCATGGCAGGCAAGAAAAACACTCCCAGAGGATATTGTCCCTTGGCCTGGCATTTACCTCCGGTTGGACCCCATCCTCCAGTGTTCTGTTCAGTTTGATGGCTTGATTGCTCCCTGCTTAGGCTCCCTTGCCGATGACGATGGCATGCGCCTAGCTCCTTGTTGTATTCCTGGACTGCCTGTTCTCTTTTTTCTCATTGTGGACGGGGCTGGACGTTCCTATGGTGTGCTTACCCGTGCAGCAGTGCTGTTGGGGTTTGAACACAAGACTTTAAAATGTATGTCCCAGCCAGCAGAGGGTCAGGAATCCTGCTGACTATGCCACTTATGGCCACCAGGGGTCACTTCAGTTCCCTAAACCTCTGACACGGACAGACTTGGACACGGGTCACATCAACCAAGAGGATTTTTATTGCAGTTTCCCATCATTTCCCACAGCACCCCCTGGTACAGCAATAAGCAGCACATAGTAACTCTTTCTTTTCTTCTTATTCTCTCTCTCTCTCTGCCTCTTCTGCTCCTCACAGCAAGCCTTGCCTCCTTCCTCCTGACTCTGGTTCCTGGAGTTGTGGCAGGCAGCTCTTTTTATGTGATTCTGGAAGTACGACGGGTGTTCCAAATGCTTGGCCTCGGAGCATTTCCAGATAAGGTGGGAGCCCCATAACATAGGACTCGCTAATCCCCACAGTAATTCCTGGAAGCACCCATGGAACACAACAGGGCTGAGCTGAAGAACACCAGTTCCCACAATGCCCTGTGGGAATCCGGGGTGCTGCTGCAAACCAGGAGGGCAGCCATCTAGCATTCCAGGGGAGATAATGCTCTGTGTCTGCTGTCTCTCCCTGTCTTTCCACATCGAGGGCATCCCAGCCAAGTAAGGCTCTCAGACATCCCTCACACTATACAGTATTTATACAGTAGGTCTATATCTACAATATATCTACAGTGACTATAAAAAACCTACACCTCCTTTTGAAGTTCTTGGACTTTACCTCATGCCAGCAAAAGATTGTAGTCCATACTTGGCGAATGCATGTTCTAATTTTGAAACCTGAGAAAAGACTAAAGCTCTAAAGCTCTGTCAATTGCATTGAACCTTAGAGCTCACCTATCAATGGATGGATGGAAGCCATCACTCCTGCCCATACCCAGGAACCATGTCTCCCACACTCTCAAAGTGGCCACAGCCTACAGCAGGAACCCCAAAACTGCATCACGTTTTGGCCAACAGCTTTCCTTTGAAAATTTCCTTTGAGAATAAAACACATTGTACACTCAGCATTCACAAAAAATGTCTTTCCAGGCATGAGTCTAAATGTTGACTGCCTAAGATAGTGGATCTTCTGGCTTTAGGTACTTCCAGCAGGAAGAGGTAGGATGAGGTGGAAAGACACTGGGAGTGACATCTTGTGGAGGGAGGGAAAAAAAGGCATTAGTACACAGCGCCAACCTGTGGAGTGGCAGGAAATTACCATCACCAGTGCCCTTAAGCCCGGGGTGGGCAACGTCAGTCCTGGAGGGCCGCAGTGGTGGCAGGTTAATGTTACAACCAAATTGCTTAATTAGAAACCAATCTGTGCCAATCTCAGACCTTATTTAATTTTATGGCTTATACTGCAGATTTTTTTTTTTGTTTCCAGGGATGTCATCCAAATTACTTGAAGCCTAAAAAGGATTATTTCAGTCGGTCACATTTGTCTCCTAAGTGTTTTATTAAACCAAATAGTGCATGATGAAAGGTGTAAATGGAAACAAGTTAGATGGAGAACTGCTGGCTCCTTTGTTATTTGCATCTTATTGTTAATAAGGCCCAATTAAAAACTGAATGCAGCTGTTTAAGACTGAAATAAGCATTTAAGGGTGGGGAACCTTAACAGGTGAGACCACCAAAATGAAGAATCAAAAGGTCACCTCAGCAATAAGTGCTTCATCAGCAATAATTTACTTCTAATTAAGGAACTGGGTGGGAAGAAAAATCTGCAGCCACTGCGACCCTCCAGGACCAACATTGCCCAACCCTGCCTTGAGATGTCCCACGCAAGTGACAATATATATATATATGTGTGTGTGTGTGTGTGTGTATAAAACACCTCAGTTTTTTCAGTTTTTTATGGAAATGCCTGCAGTTTAATGTCATAATGTTTCATAAAATCAAGGCATAAAACAAATAAACAATGGCAAATAAAAAAACAATGTCAAGGAATCATTAATGCAAAATTGTATTCAGATTTTTGATTAATCAAAGTAGCCACTTTTTGCTGATCTACAGCAACAGCCAAACCCACCTGTGGCATTCTTTCTATAAAGGAAATCAAACATTAGCCAGAAAGATCTTCCCACACTGTAGAAAGAAGTTCCCACACTGCATTGCACTTATAGGTTGCTTTCCTTTCACCCTTCTGTCCAGTTCATTCCAAACTAACTCAATGGGGTCTCTGGAGACTGTGCTGGTCAGCCCATGTTTTGAAGCGTGCCTTCTTGTTCTTTTCTTTTAAGGTAGTTCTGGTATCCTGGAGGTATGTTTAAGGTCATTGTCTTGCTGTAGGATGAACCCTGACCTACTAGACGAAGACCAGAAGGTGTTGTGTTTTGTTGCAAGATGCTGTGGTAACCTTTGTGATTCAGAATGCCAGTCACTTTGTGCAAGTCACCAACTCTGCCTCCAGCAAATATTTTAGGTCTTTGTCTTGTTTTCTCTGACCTGCACTGTTAAGCTGTGCTTGAAGCTGCTGTGCTGTGAGGCGCCTGTGATCACACAAGCTGGTGACCCTCAGAAACTTGTCTTCTGATTGGCTTGTGACTTTGGGTCTGCCAGGTCTCTTCCTATCAGAGTTTTGTCCAGTTTCCAATTGCCTTTAGATTGTGTAGGACACCACTGTACTCTATGACGCTTTGATTTTTTTTGCAATTTTTCTTAATGAAAGGCCTACACGTCTAAGTGTAACAATGCTCTCTCTCAGTTCATTTGTTAATTGCCATTTTCTTGCTATTATCACTGGAACATTTGTAATATTCTGAAATATGTCTTTTTCAGTTTTCTCTCACCTAAACTTTAAATTTAAACCTCCGGCAGGTTACTGCTTACCTCTGTATCATTTTAGGTCATTCATTGCATTTCAGCTGATTAAATTTGAAAAACAATTGGAAAAACTGAGGTGTTCTAAAGCTTTTGACTGTCTATCTATCTATCTATCTATCTATCTATCTATCTATCTATCTATCTATCTATCTATCTATCTATCTATCTATCTAT
>JANRMT010062791.1:151691015-151731045 GCA_026402145.1 Polypterus bichir lapradei | reverse complement strand
TATCTATCTATCTATCTATCTATCTATCTTCCTTTTTAAGTCTGAATCACAATCTGATTACTAGATAGTTACCTACCAGGTAACACTTGTGTTTGGTCAGCCAGTCGGCCATTACCCGCCACATCCTTTCAGTTGCGAGAAGCAGCTCATAGATATGTGATACAGAATCTGCCAAATAATACAAAGAGTGCAGATATAAAAAAGAATGTAATACTCCGATCTTCACCCTGCCAAATAAGTGAACCAGCCACTTTGGTGTAACATCAGAGGATTCTCTCAGACGCTGACGTCCGAAGTTTGCTCCTTGTAAGGGGATGCAAAAGTGTTTACACCTGATTAGTCCCAATAATGTGCTCTTTGTATTATTTGGCAGATACTGTATCACATAAATATGCATGAACAAATATGTAGTGAACAAATAAAAAGACAAATAAACTGATGTCAGTGGTCCAAGCAGTCAATTGGGACTGAAACGATGGTCAAAGATTGTAATATTCAAACAGCTGACAAAAAAAACAATCTTCAAATAGGCTTTTATGTATTCATGGCAGGAAGTAAAGCAGACCGAGAAAATGGGGATGACGTGGAGAGTGGTTGACGGGTATGACGTCATTGTCAGGAGCCGGAGATGAGATCACTGAAGAGGGACCGGAAGTGAAGTCAGTAATGTAGGACGTGAGTGTCAGCAGTTGAGCAGGATCCAGAAGTGGAGTCATCTACGGGGGTCGGGACTGAGTTTAAGATGGTGGATTTCCAAACGATGCATTTTCTAATCTTCTGTTTTTCTGGTGAGGAAGGGAGAAAGGCATTAATACTTCGTTTTACAGCCCCATCTTTTGTTCTTTCGTGCTCTGTTGGGCCTGTTGGCTGCCCCCTAATAGCAAGAGTGTGACAATACAGTATATATATATATATATATATATATATATATATATATGTAAAGAGAGAGAAGCTGACTTTTGGTTTAGCGAAAGCTGCAATTTTAAGTGAAGGGTCCACAACTCCAGTCCTAGTGGGCCGCAAAGGCTGCAGGTTTTTATTCTAACCATTTTCTTAATTAGTGACCTGTTTCTGCTGCTAATTAACTTTGAAGACTCAGACTCCTTAATTGTTTCTTTTTCCTTAATTAGCACCCACACATTAATGAGAATACAAAATGTGCCAAAACATGAGCAGCAAACTGTGTCCATCCTACAATATCTGAAAATAAAGAAAAGTGAAGGTCTCAGGAATGCTGATCTGCTCAGGTCCACAAAACATGTTAGAAAAAAGAAATAATTTCAGATATGTCTGCTATTGTAAAATGTGAGCAGCAACAAGCCATGGAATTAAAGAACGGGTTTAATTAACAACAAGCATCGGCGCCTAATTAAGCAACTGGTTGGAGTAAAAGTGGTTGGTGTTTGAGGCCCTGACTTATTTGGTCTTCTGTTGGCTCACTCACTTCACATTTCATTTCTGTTTGAGTGCCATTTAAGGAAAGAAATGAAGGAATTCAGAGGAACGATGAAGAAATTCAGGGGAACAAATCTTCAAAAACAAGTCAATTAAAATGAAAGGAAAAGGAGTCAATTAGCAGCTAAAACAGGTCACTAATTAAGAACAGGGTTAGAATGAAAACTAGCAGCCACTGCAGCCCTCCAGGACCGGAGTTGGAGACCACTGCTCTAATGAGCGTATTCCCAGGGAGTGTGCGCCCCCTGCGGGATGATCTGTCATTCCCTTTCCTCAGGTCTGCTCATGTGCAGTCTCAGCGTTTCATTTCTACCTTAGGGCTTGAAGGTCCGAGTCTTTTAAAGTGGCCCAATTGTTGATTTTTGTGCTGCGTGTGAACTTGGACGTCTTGTTGTTGTGGAGTAGTCGTTATCTCAATCATGAATCATGTTGATTATTTATCAACCATAAGATTAATCACTTTACCCATTAAAAAAAAATTTGAAAATTTATGACTAGTCATGTCCTTAACTGCTTTCAGTGTTGAGTATCTCATGTTAATGATGGAGTATCTTTTGGCAGACCCCGGGAGGGAGAAGGGGCAGAGGCATCCTGAGAAGCCGTGCAGAAGGCGGTGTGGATTTGTGAGCGAGAGAAAGAAAGAGAGAAGATACAAAGGCCAACATGGACTGACCAGACTTTAAGATGGGAAGTGCTGTGCAGTGACCTCCTGCTATGACCTTTTGCTAAAAGACCACACTAGCCATCTGGGGTGATTTATTGCAGGGGTCCGGCACCCTGTGGTAAATGTAAAAGGGAGATGCCTTAAAGAGCTACTGAGTGAGAGTAAACACAGGGAGATGAACGTACAGTAGCTACTCGTACTAATTCGCCCACAGCCAGCTGCTTCTTCTTATGGCTCTGTGATAACATGGAGATAAAATGTTTTCAAATATGTACCCTGATAAGTGTCATTAAGCTGGCCTCGAAAGAGAAAAATTCCACATGTTGATTTTATGTGACGTTTATCTAGCTGCAAGCATAACGACAGGTCACATCACTTGAAGACATTTTCTAATGGTTTGGCACTAAGGGGGTGCACTGGCAAGGGATGGGGGGTGAGAAGGAGGAGAGGAGTCAGATGGAGAAGTTTGGTGTCTGCTTCTCAAAATCAGCAAAACCACACAACTGCTTATTGAGTTTCACACACCAAAGAGCCTCGACGCTTGGTCGCTATTCAGGAAGTGGATGTGGAATTGTAAGTTGGGGGTCCACACCAGTGACAGTTAGGACTGGTCTCAGAACACAGACAAACTACAGTGCATCCAGAAAGTATTCACAGCACATCACTTTTTCCACATTTTGTTATGTTACAGTCTTATTCCAAAATGGATTAAATTCATTTTTTTCCTCAGAATTCTACACACAACACCCCATAATGACGACGTGAAAAAAGTTTACTTGAGGTTTTTGCAAATTTATTAAAAATAAAAAAACTGAGAAATCACATGTACATAAGTATTCACAGCCTTTGCTCAGTACTTTGTCGATGCACCTTTGGCAGCAGTTACAGCCTCAAGTCTTTTTAAATATGATGCCACAAGCTTGGCACACCTATCCTTGGCCAGTTTCACCCATTCCTCTTTGCAGCACCTCTCAAGCTCCATCAGGTTGGATGGGAAGCGTCGGTGCACAGCCATTTTAAGATCTCTCCAGAGATGTTCAATCGGATTCAAGTCTGGGCTCTGGCTGGGCCACTCAAGGACATTCACAGAGTTGTCCTGAAGCCACTCCTTGGATATCTTGGCTGTGTGCTTAGGGTCGTTGTCCTGCTGAAAGATGAACCGTCGCCCCAGTAAGAGGTCAAGTGCGCTCTGGAGCAGGTTTTCATCCAGAATGTCTCTGTACATTGCTGCAGTCATCCCCACAGCTTGATGCTTCACTGTAGGGATGGTATTGGCCTGGTGATGAGCGGTGCCTGGTTTCCTCCAAACGTGACGCCTGGCATTCACACCAAAGAGTTCAATCTTTGTCTCATCAGACCAGAGAATTTTGTTTCTCATGGTCTGAGAGTCCTTCAGGTGCCTTTTGGCAAACTCCAGGCGGGCTGCCATGTGCCTTTTACTAAGGAGTGGCTTCCGTCTGGCCACTCTACCATACAGGCCTGATTGGTGGATTGCTGCAGAGATGGTTGTCCTTCTGGAAGGTTCTCCTCTCTCCACAGAGGACCTCTGGAGCTCTGACAGAGTGACCATCGGGTTCTTGGTCACCTCCTTGACTAAGGCCCTTCTCCTCTGATCGCTCAGTTTAGATGGCCGGCCAGCTCTAGGAAGAGTCCCGGTGGTTTTGAACTTCTTCCACTTACGGATGATGGAGGCCACTGTGCTCACTGGGACCTTCAAAGCAGCAGAAATTTTTCTGTAACCTTCCCTAGATTTGTGCCTCGAGACAATCCTGTCTCGGAGGTCTACAGACAATTCCTTTGACTTCATGCTTGGTTTGTGCTCTGACACGAACTGTCAACTGTGGGACCTTATATAGACAGGTGTGTGCCTTTCCAAATCATGTCCAGTCAACTGAATTTACCACAGGTGGACTCCAATTAAGCTGCAGAAACATCTCAAGGATGATCAGGGGAAACAGGATGTACCTGAGCTCAATTTTGAGCTTCATGGCAAAGGCTGTGAATACTTATGTACATGTGCTTTCTCAATTTTTTTTATTTTTAATAAATTTTCAAAAATCTCAAGTAAACTTTTTTCATGTTGTCATTATGGGGTGTTGTGTGTAGAATTCTGAGGAAAAAAATGAATTTAATCCATTTTGGAATAAGGCTGTAACATAACAAAATGTGGAAAAAGTGATGCGCTGTGAATACTTTCCAGATGCACTGTATATTAGAAAGGGCAGAGCAGATTCTCCTTTCTTTGGAGACTGTGTTCCTTCTATGTGGGGTAGTGACATCTTTTACTTGTTCTGTAACTCTGGGATGGCTTGTACACCATGCTGGGCCTGTAACTTCACTTCAGAAGAGGCCCACTGAATAAACAAGCTGATTGATTAAGAAGGCACAACCTAGACCAGGGGTCTTCAACCTTTTTTGCCCCAAGAGCTACTTTTACAAAATGAAAATGGCCGAGAGCTTCTCATGTTTTCTAACGTTTATTCTCCGAGCTTATTTTACTGAATAAACTTGTTTTGCCTGAACATTGGTGTCCACAACTCACATTTTGCATTTAAACATCACAAAAAAATATTTAGTTCACCAAAACAAAACAATGCAATTCCAAATACACAGATCTGACTTATTCATTTTGTGAATTTCCCCTTGGGATTAATAAAGTATCTATCTATCTATCTATCTATCTATCTATCTATCTATCTATCTATCTATCTATCTATCTATCTATCTATCTATCTTGTCATTTTGCTTCATGTCACTCTTTCACTTCACATGTCCAGTTGCATGTGTGATGTGTTTTTTTACTTAGTGAGATGATTGGCACTGCATGGAATCAACAAGAGAGACAGGTGTATGGTGGAGTGGAGCCCCTTAGGTTCACTCTGCTGGAATCCTTTAAATGTTCATCTGTCAGTCCTGTTCTGAACTTTGATTTTCAAACTCACAGAGGTATGGAGACCCAAACAAAGCAGACATTTTCAGAGCTGCTTGGTGAAGATTCTTATAGTTATCTGGCTCTACTAAGCTCCAGAAATGCTGAGAATGCTGTTGAGACTTCAACTGCACATTATTTTGAAGGTTTACTAATATATAACATATAAAATCCAATGTCCCTCTGTCTGTATGTCTGTCCGCTTCTCAAGAGAGAACTACTTCACGGATTTAGATCGGGTTTTTTCTATAATTTGCTTGAACATTCCGGTTGATTTTGCGACTTCTGTCATCGAGCTAAGTATTATAGTTCACTTGCGGTACTGATTTATTAGCGCGAATCTGATAAACATGTGGTGGGCCGAGCTCTTCTCACTCACTCGCTAGCTTCAGGGTGTGTTCCTCCACTTAGCTAGCGAACAAGACAACAATTGAATTCAATTTTGTTTGATATTTAAAATAAAGTACTACTTGGGTCTTGATGAGTTTGAGTCCAGATATTCTCTTAAGACTATGCCACATTGAAGGGAGGGTGGGGGGTTAAAGGGGGAAAGAAAGAGAGCAGGCTTGATCTATACCTAATCAATCCTCTTAATCCTTACAATTATAACTACCAACGTAATAATAAGCTGCATGGCAACAACTCTAGGGGAAATAGGAAATTAAGGCCGAAGCTGTCTCACTTCCAGTTAAGACTATAAAATGACATCAAAAACTCAGAATCAATGTCTCCATGATGGGACAGTTAACTTGTGAGCTGGAATGTTAAAGGCCCAAATCATGAATTAAAGAGAAAGAAAGTACTCTCTCACCTAACAGGTCTAAATGCTAAAACAGTATTTTTACAGGAGACCCACTTACTAAGCAAGGATCAGTTCCGGCTGCAAAAAGACTGGAAACCGATGTGTTATACTATTTGAAATTGGAAAAAATCAAATACTCAGTTACAGGATCCGTACAGACTTTTTTCAAAACATGGCAGGATCTAATCAGTAATATTTTAAAATAAGCTCATAAAGCACAGAGAATCTATTAATTTAGGTATGTTTGCAGGTCTTAAATTTCACACTGTTTGGCTTGCTCTCTCTCTCAGGGGTGGGGATCGATCTGTTCTTAACTCAATTTTTCTTTTTGTAAAAACTTGATTGCTTTGTATGGATTGCAATAAAATTAATAAAAAAAATAAAAAAAAGAATATGCCAAAATGAAAAGATAGATTGCAATTCAAATTGTGGATTGTGATTTTGTGTTAAAAGGATCATGATATGATTTTTTGGAACGATTGCCCACCCTTAATTTGACTAATCAAGTTTGCACATTTATATAGGATTCATTAACCCTTTGGCGAGCTACTTGGAAAGGGGTTGCAAGCTACCGGTAGCTCGCGAGCGACGTGTTGGAGACCTTCTGGAGGAGAGAATGCAGAGAAAACTGAGTGTCATTCTGAACAAGGCTGCACATCCTCTCCATGACACACTAACACCGAGGACTTTCAGCCATCGAATTATTCAGCAGAAGTGTGTCAAGAAACAACATGGGGGCTCCTTTATACCAACAGCAATAAGTCTTTATAGTGCCTTGCTGTGACTGGAACTGCCACATCAGGAGTTTTCTTTTTTTTCAGTCATTCTAGTGTGTATTTGAGAGGGGTTTGTTGTATGTCCTAATATTATAAAGCCAGTAACGGCGCACTGCACATTACACTTGACTTGAGCATTCCTAGTTTTCATCCTCTTTCTCTGTACATTTAGCATTCGTTGCTTCATGAGCAGCTTTTTCTTTTCTCCACTCTAGCCACCAGCTTCTTCTCTCCTGTCGTCGCCATTTTTTCGCGTTAAAACTGATTAAGTCAGTGTTTGTGTTGCAGTTACTTAGTACGTTTTCTTTAATTTTTCACTTAAGCTGGCACTTAAGTCTTCAATCTGCCTCAAGAATGATTTAAGATATGAGGAGGTAGAGGAAGTGACGGAGCAGGTGGTAGGGAATGAGAACAGGGCCCGTACACATGTGCCGAGAGTTAATTCTACAATAAAATAAAATAAAAATAAAAAGAGGAATAACCTTGGAGGTCAATCATCACCCTTAAAGCGGATAGTAGACGTCACGTAGTATATGTGTGCCAATTTCAGGTCAATCAGTCAAACGGTTTAGGAGCTACAGGTGATTTAAAATCCTCGACAGACAAACGGACAGCCACGGTAGCGTATTATATAAGAAGACCAGTAACGGCGTACTGCACGATAACATGCAGTGAGTACACTTGACTTGAGCATTCCTAGTTTTCATCCTCTTTCTCTGTACGTTTAGCATTCGTTTGCTCAGAGGTTGATGCACTTGCTGCTTCCTGAGCAGCTCTTCTTTTTTCCACCCTAGCGGCCCGCTTCCTCTCTTCTTTCGTTGGCATCCTTTCATGTTAAAACTGATTAAGTTAGTTTTTGTGTTGCAATTACTTAGTACGTTTTCTTTAATTTTTCACTTAAGCTGGCATTTAAGCCTTCAATCTACCTCAAGAATGATTATGAAGGTGGTAGGGATGAGAACGGCACCCATACGCATGCGCCGCACGGCCGCCCTGCTGCGCGCTGCCGAGTTGACTCTACAATAAAATAAAATAAAAATAAAAATAGTAATAAAAATCATCACCCCAAAAGCAGATAGTAGATGTCACATAGTATATGTGTACCAAATTTCAAGTCATTAGGTCAAATGATTTAGGAGCTACAGGTGAATTAAAATCCTGGACAGACAAACGGACAGCTACGGTAACGTATTATATATAAAAATTATTATATTATATCCATCCATTTTCCAACCTGCTGAATCCGAACACAGGGTCACGGGGGTCTGCTGGAGCCAATCTCAGCCAACACAGGGCACAAGGCAGGAACCAATCCCAGGCAGGGTGCCAACCCACCGCAGGACACACACAAACACTAGGGCCAATTTAGAATCGCCAATCCACCTAACCTGCATGTCTTTGGACTGTGGGAGGAAACCCACGCAGACACGGGGAGAACATGCAAACTCCACGCAGGAAGGACCCAGGAAGTGAACCTGGGAAGTGAAACTGCGAGGCAGCAGCGCTACCACTGCGCCACCGTGCCGCCCATTATATTATATTATTATATTAATTATTTATTTGTTGAATTCTCCCTGGGGACAAATATCTAAGTGCTATCCCTCCATCTAAAGACCCCATTGTGTTACAGAAAATGTGAAAAAAAGAATGGTCAAACACATTTTAACACTTTAGAGTGCTTGACGTCACCAGTTCAGGGATCACTCAAATCAAACAGCAATAACCCGCAAGGACGTAGCCCACCTTCATAAGGCGAGAGAGAAATCACAGGAGCATCCCAAGCCACCAGGAGTGCTACTTGCCAAAGCATAAGACTGGCTACTAATGGGTGACCTAGGGAAACAGCTCAGATTCCCAGACACCATCGCAGAGACCACACTCAGGCCAGACATGCTCCTGGTGTCAGAGACAATGAGACAAGTGGTCCTGCTGGAAGTGACTGCTGCATGGTAGGGAAGCCTTCAAGTGGAAGAGAACCAAGTATGAGGAGCTTGTAGGCGAATGCCGCAGCAGGGCATGGAGGGCCTGGTGTGAGCCCATTGAAGTTGGGTGTCGAGGCTTCACAGGATGATCCCTCTATGGGGCACTCAGGCTCTTTGGAGTTGTGGGACTGCACAGCAGGAGATCCATCATAAAAATCACTGACATCGCAGAGAAGATTTCAAGATGGCTGTCATAGAACAGATCCGCTATCTTCAACCAACAGTTCCTGTTTTAACCCTTAGCATCCTCTACGGGTTGCTATTCACTGCACAGCCAATTCTCAATTAATATAAACTGTCAGGTTTACCTAATCCTGAAGAGATTGGTCCAAGCAGCTTCACACATCCATGGAGTTGAGATCTGCCTTAAAGAAAGCAGCTGACTCATCCCAGTGACTTTCAGGCAAATCTGGCCCATTTTGTATCATTAAATGTTCTTGTACACTTTTCAAAAAATTTATAATCTCCAGTATGCTTCATGTTGCTACCTGCATGTACAAGAACGTTTCTGAAACTCAGTCGTTGTGCATCCATAGGAAGAGGGTATTACGTTCACATGATACAACTTCATTGTTGTTTCAATGTAATGTCTATATATCCTGTATATATTGTAAGTGCCAAGGAGGATAGATGGGCATCCCAAATGGGACAGAGGGTGATTTCTTGCCCAACCAAGACACCATGATGGAAGGCTTGGGGAAGAGGAGACACAACCCAGCCAGGATGCCTTACAATCCACTTAGAAACTGGGAACAAAGGATATTTGGATGGAATGGGAGATAACAGGTGCCAGGAGCAGTTCATTCCTCTGCCCAGAATGCAGCAGTGCTCCTCTTGGTTGGTCCCAGTTAGGACGCCCGCAGGTTTACATGAGACTCGGAGTGCAGAAGTGCAGCCTTGTTGGAGTCCTTGGGTGCTGCTGGGGGAGGACAGCCCTGGTTTCCACATGACCCATAAGTATACTACGACACCCGAAGCATTCCATCCCAGCCAGTGCGCCTGTCCACGTTTGTCATCCATCACAGTGCATTATTGTTGTAGTTAATGTTAATATTTGCTTTCTTTTTTCGTAAACGAAGCCATACACACAAATCACACAAAAATTGTCCTTTACTTTATTCAACTGAGAATAAAGCTAATCTTGCATGTCAATGTAACCAACATCTTGAATATAATATCATTTCTGGGTTTATGCATGGTTTGGATTTGTATTTTATATAAAATTTATAATGGATATCTTCGCTTTCTGAACTGTTCATGCCGGACTACCTTTGGCAACTGCAGATCCTTTAAAGATCTACAACTAAGGTTTCAGTGAGGGGGTCCATGGTCTACACAAGCTGGAGCTCAATCACTCACTTGGGCGAGGGGTTCTGATGTTGAAAGACCTGAAACACCTGATGACCCCAGGTAACATAAATGATGATGTGTCCAAGGTGCAACCACAACATGTGTGCTAAATCAAAATAGAAGTGGTTAAACACAATTTAACATCTGAACATTAGAACAATCAAGATGAGAATCGACCATTCAGCCCAACAAAGCTCCCCAGTCCTATCCACTTAATTCTTTGAAAATAACATCAAGTGGAGTTTTGAAGATTCATAAAGTTCTACTGTTTACCACACAGTGTTTGTTAAACATCATAGATTTTCATATATGGCATGGAAGTGTCTACATTGAGCTTAGAATTCCATTATGGTTTGACTGTTTGGTTATGGGAAAAAGAAACAAATGTTGTGAAACATCAAAACTAAGATAATTAAAGTGAAGGCAAAAGAGGTCTTTTCCATTAACAGGAGTAACTGGTCACTAATTAAGAAAGTGTCTGGAATGTAAACCTGTAGCCAATGTGGCCCACCATAAACTGAGTTTGACTCCTATTACTAGAGGGAACCAGTTGGTATCTTGTGCCCTGAAGCGTGTACACAGGAGAGAGTTACTATCCAGAATGGATAACTTGGCACCAGCTAGTGGATTATTTGGCAAGGAGGACTTACACCCTCTCTCCTCACTCTCTCTACAGGGTGTCTGGCATGCCTTGTAACTGCCGGGTTACCTGCCCTCTAGTGGCCCCACAGATAACTGCAACATTCCCACCAAGATAACATTTCAGATCCATCTCTCTTCCGCCAGTGTTTCAGGTTTCTGAGGTTCATATTTTAGCCAGGTTCTCAACCCTGACTTTAGTGTAATTTCATTTTTGTGATCTTTTTGCTTTAAATATTATTATTGTGTATATTATGTCACTGATAATGTTTTTGCTCATGTTTTCAGTATTATTTCCTTTATTAATTATCTGGAATGTGTGATGCTTATTTTTGTGTTAGTGTATGTAGTTATTTGCCCTGTTCCCCTTATATAGAGTTTCAGGGGTCAGATTCACCATGATATCACAGCTGGAGGGGCCACCTTCTGTGTGTTATGATTTGGGGTCAGGCCTATAGCAAAAATACCTAGCACAGGCCTCACTCCAAGTAGGTAAATCCCACACTCTACTGGCCTGCTTCAGCCTATGCAGGTATTAAAAGGGTTTTACCTTCAAAATTACATCAACTGTCCCAAAAATCACAAGGCATCACTCATGGAAAATTGTAAAAAACCTGAAGAAAATAATCTTTATAAATAGGGGTGTATTACTAAAATAGAAAAGTGACAACAAATGCTCAAACAAGTGGAAAAGGGCAATCCACAGCAAACACATCCCCAGTACACAATCCATAAACAGAATCCAGAAACCAGAATGTGATGCTCGTGTTGCCCGCAGCTTTGGCATCTTCTGGAACCTGGGTCACCAATAGCCATGAAAGTGATGATGGACTAGTGCAATAAAGACATATAACAACAAGACTGGTGCAAACAGTCCTTTGTGCATTTATTTAAGTAATCAATCAAAGTGCAAACAGCGTGGTGTGAAATGTTTCTAATAAAAAAATAGTCCACAATAAAAACAAGTGTTCCTCTGTGTAGCTAAAATTGATCAAAAAATATGTTCTAATCAATAAATAAAATCAAGAATTAACACATTCAGAATTGACTTCTCTGTCTCTCAGTGCACTCCAGTGCATCCCACTCGCCCATCTTGTCTGCTCACCCACTGGGTCTGCTCAGTAGAGCAGAGACACTGGCATAAGCAGTCATCCATCATCTGGCTTTTGTCCTAGTCATCTTGGGCAGTATCTGTTGGGACGCCCAAAGCCTGGCTCCATTGTCCCACCAGATTCCTTTGGTGTATGCAGAGCAACCCTTGAAGCCATCATCCACTTCTTCTCCCTGTAAACCGCCCCTGGAGTGATGTTCCTCTCACTCCCAGCAGGGCCACCATCCCCCACACTGGGACACACTCTCTTGATTATTCTCTCTCTCTGATTATTTCTCTGACCATTTTCTTTTTGTGTTCTTGATTTCACCCTCCTTCTCAACTATCCTACTCAGATCATTATACTTTTGTGGGTGCAGATGCTCTGCTTACTGACTCAAGGAGTGTCAATGAAGAAATCGCCTGGGCTGATCATGTTTGCATGTGAATACACAATCTGTCAATTACCCACTAAAACACTCCAGGGCCATATGGCCTTGTTTTTATTTAAAATCCTGCACCACAAAGGACCCCTAAAGCGCTTTACCACGCAGAGCTGGAGTAGTCAAATCCCAGAAATATTCACAAGGAAAACAATATTTACTTAGACTCAACCAAACTTCAAACCTGAGCTCCCTCTGCTCTCACCTAAATAGCCAGTGGGAGGGCTCAGGAGAGGTGATGTCAGGGTGGCCCCGCCTCCTGGGGCTCCAGTCACAAAATACAAGTGACATATTAAAACATAATATTTAAATGTAAGGAAAGCACAAATGCAGGAAGAGGTTTGGGGTACCACAAAAATAATCTCTGCATAATGAAAAAGGAAAAATAAATGAAGTACACAAATGCAAGGTCATTTGACCATGTCGGTTGTCACATAAACAGGTAATTCCTTATAAATTCACTGCTGATGTGGCCATCTTTCACACTCAATGGGGGTTCCCAACTTTTTGCCAACTTCCAGCTGTTTTTTTTTCCAAATACTCCATCTGGGGAGGAGGAGGTTTGACTTCTGGTCCACTGAGTGTACTCTTATGTCTCAACTCTAGAGCCCAACCTCTGGCTATCTAGATGTGTCTGATCTGTCCCGGAGGCAAAAGAGGAGAAGGTGTTACAAACAATGACCCCCACTGATATCGTCCTGTTTACTGTAACCATGTAGTTGTCCCATACATGTGTGTGTATGACAAAACATAGTAATACATAAATAGAGCACTATTAACTTAAAACACGCAATCACTATAAGCATAGTGTGGCATCCCTTGGTCCAGACCTGAGAGGGATACACTCCTCAGGTGGCCGAGACCTGTCCAAGGGGGTGGGACCATGTCGTGAAAACAGTATAAAAGCAGCCTGGTAAGCAATGTTTGGTGCATATAGAGAGCACTTTGGGCGCATCTCCCAGCTTCTAGAGACCATGATGTGTGCCTGGTGGCGAGTCTAATATGTGGATCTGGCCCTTAGATACTGTGCCATACAGGTGGCTCTAACCCCGGGTCAGCGGAGTTTATGAATGGACAAAGGGAGAAATCAGTTGGGACTGCATGCTGCCACTGAAGACCTGAGCAGTGTGGCAGAAGTGGGCGATAAAAGTCCTTTTAAGGGCAATCGGCATGAAACAGCTAATTGCATTCCTCCTTCCCTTGCAATGCCGGGTCATTACAATTTGAAAAACACTTCAGAATAAACCAAGAAAACTTTAAAAAATAGACATAAACAGAAACCAGGGGACGCATCCTATATATTCCAGGTAGAGAGGAAGGTTCTTCAGAACAGCATTAATTTTCAAGTTGCATTCATCGGCTTAGTAAGTACTGGACTTTTTCCATCTTTGTTGTGTTCTGCAGATTATGAATTTGGTATACAGACTGGCCATTTTTTGATGTTTGTTTTGCTTTCTTTGATATTTATGTATTTGTATTAAAATTTCAAAATTTTCACTTCTTGGATTATTTTCGGATCATAGGTTTGTATGGCTTTCTCCCCCATTTAAAATCTCTCTTGAGGATTATTAAAGATTATATTGAGGCTGGGATTTTCTTTTTTGGTGTCTTATAGCTTGGGGAAACGCCCATCTAGGAAACTAGGCCTCAAAGAAACCTGGGGCTAGATTTGGGAAAAGAGGACTTATTTGGCCATTCACTGGGTTTGAAGATAGAAAAGTCTGAGGCTCCATTTCAGAGGTTAAGGCCGCATTTTGAATTTCGTAGATTGACTTGACCAGAACATCATAGCACTGGGCATTCTGCACACATACTGTAATTGCTGCCCTCTTGTTGTACTGACTGCAGCAATGTGAAATGAGAATGGAATCAACTTTGGCTGGGTCATTCAGTGACGCTTCAGGTCATTGTGGTGCTAAAAGGTGAAGCGTCTCCCCAGTCTGATTTCACCTGCACTCTAGAGCTGGCTTTCTTCAAGGATCTCTCTATATTTGGCTATATTCAACATTCCCTCTATTCTGCCCGGTCTCCCTGTCCTTGCTGCTGAGAAGCATCCCATAGCATGATGCTGCCATCACTACACTTCACCTTAGGGATGATATTAGACAGGTGGTAAGCAGTGCCTGGTCATTATTAGACATAGTGTTTGGAGTTGTTCCCAAAGAGTTCAGTTTTTGATTCATCACACCAGAGAATCGTTTTTCTCATGCTCTCAGGGTCCTTTAAATGTTGTTTGGCAAACTCCAAAAATGCTGTCATATGCCTTTTAGGTAAGTGTGGCTTCTGTCTAGCCTCTCTACCATAAACACCTAATAGATGGAATGCTTCTGAGATGGTTGTCCTTCTGATAGGTTTCCTCTCCTCAGCACAAGACTTCTGAAGCTCTGAAGCTAACTATTGGGTTCTTGGTCGCCTCTCTGACCAAAGTGCTTCTTGCAAGGTTACTCAGTTTAGTCAGATAACCAACTTTAGGAGCAGTCCTGGTGGCTCCAAACATCATCCATTTCACAATTATTGAGGCCATAATGCTCCTGGGATCACTTTAAGCTTTAGAAATGGTTTTATCCCCTTAACCAGTTCTATGCCTCCCTGCGATTTGAATGTGGGCGTCTGCAAAGAGTTTCTTAGCCTTCTTACATGCAGTGTGAATTGTTGGACCTTATAATACACAGGTGTGTACCTTTCCTATTGATGTCCGAGCAATTCAATGTGCCACAGATGGACTCCAATCAAGTTCTAGACACATCTCAATGAGAATTAAAACAAACTGGATTTTGTATTTAGTCGATTATTTGGGTCAGAACTTCATTTGACAGAACACCCAGCAAACATGCAGGGGTTGCTACCAGTTGTACCAATTGCACTAAGTAGCAGCAGTTTGAAATGATAATGGAATCAGGAGATAGGAGCTTGTAATATAAACTAGCCAAGGTCAAAACCAGAAAATCAAGAATCAAAGCTCAGAGTGAGGAATCCAAAATGTGGCTAAAGGGTATAGAAAGAGAATTATAAATCAGTAAAATACTTTGCAAACAAAGCCAAGATGTAAACCAAAAGATGGACGGTCATTGCAGTGGCGGATTTAGGTCTGGGTGACATGGGTAGTCACTCAGGGCAGCATTTGGCTGGGGGTGCCACAGGACACCCTCATCAAAACATCCCGAATGGTGGTTATTGGCTGAGCCGGGCAATCCATTAAGGGCACTATTTTAAGAAAGTTAAGGGGCACATGCAGATACAAAGGGTTACGTGCGCTGTAAATTCTGCATGGGGCACCAGTTGTGTAGCTGAATGGGCATACATTCTGGACACTGATAAGGATCTGTTTCATCAAAGTCTAGTAAAACTGTTTGTGCACCATTTATAAAAGCTATGAGTTGTGTGCTCCGCAAATTCCGTGATGCCATTCATGTGGGGCATGTGCTTCGGACACCTTTTCGTCGATGTCTCATGTTTTATTCGCATGCTCTCAGACAGACAGCAGTTTTGAGTTGTTGAGTCAGAAATATCAAGTGAACACTCGACAAAATTGGAATTACAACTCAGACAATTCTGACAAAGCAAACCTACCCGAATTGACCTAGTTGTTACCTTAATCATTATAACCTGGTCAACTTGAAATGTTTTTTGGAAGCTAAACATATTTACTACATTTATTTTGTTCTTTATTCCCATAAAAAGGCCATGTACCTTAAATTGCTTTTTATTGGCAGACCAAGTAACAAATCAACATCGATGTCATGGTTTTACGAATAGTCTGATGGGAAACCCATCCGAAGTGGGAAGATGATAGATACATCACAACTTGGAGTTCTGAATAGTCTGAGAGAACATGAACAGAGCAGAATACTACCTGCTGTTGGCACTGACGGGCAGAAAAATCCCCATATGGGCTACAACTGGCACTAGGTCCATGCATTTCTGCTCTACTATGTGCTGGTTATCTCCTTCTGTTGGCACAGTGATCATAGACCCTAGAGATCTCTTGCAAGACATCTGGCTGCCCTGCACCACCCTGGCAGTCCTCTTGCCCTTCAGGTGCTTATGTTTTTTTTCCAATGAGCCATCACAGGGACACAGTTGGATACGTGTTAAGGGTGATTTTCACGCAAACGTTAGGAAGTTTTTCTTCACACTGAGAACAAAAGGCACATGGAATAAGCTACCAAGTAGTGTGGTAGACAGTGGGACCTTCAAAATTTAACTTGATTTTCTTTTGGAGGACTTAAGTGGATAGGACTGGCGTGCTTTGTTGGGCTAAATGCCCTGTTTCTGTCAGAAATTCCCTACTGTTTAAATCAAAATTGGCAATGATGCTGTAGTTAGCAAAACAGCACATTTCTTCCTAAGAGGTTGAATAAATAAATGAATGAATGTTGTGGAAAATCACAAACTACTAAAAGCCTGCCCTGCCAGTACTGTGGATTTGCTCATTCTTAATTTACACAGAAAACGCTGGCCGGTCAATTAACTTTTAACGCTCGGGTTGCTGTGGGCTATTTTGGGCACAGGGACTGACAGCCACCAGCATGAAGATGGCAGGTGAAGTAAACAGACTCCACCTCTCCAGCTGACCAAATGGTGCAGTCAGGCATGGCACCTGGGCTCGGCAACTGCAGCTGTCAGAGGATTTGGTGACAAGGCACTCAAGGAAAGTGACATGACGGCGGGGGGTTTGGGGTCTTGCAGCCATGTGCTTTAGAATGGTGGGAGAAGAGCAAATAATTAAATTTTTATTTGGTCAAGTACGTCTGAATCACACAGGCAAATCACTTAATGAACGGGTAGACATGGCATAACGTTCTGAATTTGCTTATTCTATATGAGGGCTATGGGCTGTGCCATCCCTAGAAGGAGCAATTTAACCAGAGCAAACCCCCCAACCCCATGTCCATTATAGCCATATCAATAAGTGTTAAGTATGTGTGCGAAAAAAAGGAATAAAACATAAATGATTAATGATATCTGATTAGGTTCAGACTGATGTACACTTCTGCAGTAGAAATAACAAGAAATGGTCAATTTTTATGTATTATTAATAAGAAGAGTGAATTTTGGGCATGAAACACATGGATGATGAAATGCTATCTGCACATTGTGAGTCAATAAAATATCAACATCATTGATGCAAAATATAATACTTATTTGCAAAGAATTACAGATTATTTTCATAATTTGAATTTTTATAATTTGCATGGCAAGAACCTCCGCTTTCTTGAGTTCAGAAAGCATTTGATAAGGTGCCACATCAGAGGTTGGGTGTCATACTAAAAGAAGTGGAAGTTCAGGGTGTTGTTTGTAGATGAGTTATTATGGGAGGTACCCTATCAGAACTGTCTGACGCTAAAAGTGGCGTTGAACAGGGGTAAGTGCTAGTGCCGCTGCTATTTTTAATATATAGTATAAATGATTGCGATAGGAATATAAGTGACAAGCTGGTTATGTTTTTAGATGATACCAAGATAAGTGAATTGGCAGATAATCTCAGATCTATTCTTTCATTACAGAGGGACCTGGACAGCATACAGGCTTGGACAGTATTTGTGTCAGAAGAAATTTAATGTCAGTACAGTATATGTAAAGTGCTTCATGTAGGAAGTATAAATGTTAGGTTTGAACACAGAATGGGGAGGTCTGAAAATCTAAAGTACACTTTATGAGAAGGATTTAGGAGTCCTAGTGGACTCAACACTATCAATTGCCAGACAGTGTTCAGAAAACATTAATGTTAGGTTATATAGCACCTTGATGTTTAGGGTACTCACCTGGATTCCTGTGTGCAGTTTTGGTCTCTGGGCTACAAAAAGGACATAGCATCACTAGAAAAGGTGCAGAGAAGAGCGACTAGGCTGATTCCAGAGCTACAGGGGATGAGTTATGAGGAAAGATGAAAAGAGGTGAGCCTTTACAGTTTAAGCAAAAGAAGACTAAGAAGAGACCTGACTGAAGTGTTTAAAATTATGGAGGGAATTAGTACAGTGGATCGAGACTCTGACTTTAAAATGAGTTCATCAAAAAGTATAAGTTCGGTATTTTTCAAGTCAAAGCTATTTCTTCACAAATGTGGTACATATGCATGTCCCACGTGAACTTATGCTCTAAAGTTAAGCGTTTTTATACGTGTTTTGTAATGGATGCCATGGGACATGAGGTGCCACCAGAAAATAAAAGTCTAAAATTTTACTGAATACGTCCACTTTGAAGCAGCAAAAGTTTCAACATAGGAAAGTGTACATTTTGTGATTCTGATGCAAGTTTGTGATAAGAAAGGGAACTGGCATTAATCATTTTTTTGCATATTCCCGGTACACTTCTCTCGAGGTAAGGAGGCTGTTTGCTTGCATGATAGTAGTGACTTTTCTCACATAAATGCGGAAGTAAATCAACATGATACCAAGCACATGACATGAACAGTTTACTGTGATTTTGTCTTTTGAGAGGAAACCGTGTCCCTGGGGGGTGAAAGAAAGACAAGTACTGAGGTAGCACAGAGAGCTGGTCCTTTTTTCAAATGGCTTAATCTCAAAATATTGGTGTTTTTTTTTGGTTCAAAAATGACATGTATAAGATATTTTACAAGGTGTGTATAATCTCAAGATATGGGACAATACTTGACAACTTTTATGGCTTCAAAAATGGATGTAATTGGTAAGATTTGTTTTCAGGTCAAGCCCCATGCCACACAGCTTTCATTATAAAATGCTAGCACAGGCTATATATATTTTTTTTAATTTATCGAAAACTGTTAACTTTAGAACACAATTTTTTGTGACAAACAATGTATACCATGTCTGTGACTTGAAAAATACTTAACTTATCTTTTAAACTGACTTTATTCAACATGAGCATGTTTTAAAGGCTATATGTATCTGACTTATACGTATGTTACATTAAGAAGTATAACTTATGTAGAAACAATATAAATGGTGTGCATGGGAGGCATCTAAAGGGCTCAAAAGATTGTCATTCCTGATCAGACCAGGGGGTGGCAGAGTGCATTAATCCTTTCTCTTGTCTCCCCGCAGACCAAATGCAGGAAAAATTCTGCCTGACTCACATGAAGACGTCACTTCCGGTTCCACCATCCATGAAGCTGCAGCCCAACGACATCATTTCCGGTTCCGGTCCCAAGATCCCTCCTCTTCCTGTTGTCTAACTGTATATCCGCCATGTTTACTGACGTGTGCAGTTCTGTTTTGGACTCTAGTCTGTAAAGACCATTTTCTCAAACGTTTTTTGCATTTTGCAGCCAATTCTCAAGTATACGGGAGGCTGTCAACAAACCTCTTTGTGCGTCAAGGCTTGATTATTTACCACAGTGGATTTCCTATATTTAAATACCCGCACCGCTCAACAAAAAGTAATTTCTAATACATACTATTATTACCCAATTACCTTAGGAAGACGTTACTCAATATAATCACGTTATTTGTCATGTCACGTTATAATAATCACGTTTTTAAGATTTCTGCAGTTTTTAAGATTTATCACAACATTCATCTTACCAAAACATGAATACCATTTGAAAAGTAAATGGTTTATTTTAATTAAAAGCAAGTTATTTGATGGTTAAGTTGTTAACACTGCCACCTACCCCTAGGGACCAGTGCTGAAATCCGCTTGCTGTCTATATGGAGTCTGAACTTTTGGTTCTCCTCATGGACTCAGTTTTTTCTCTGGATAGTCTGGTTTAATCCTACTGGTTTTGCTAAATTGGCTTGGTGTGGGGGACTTTGCACAGGGATCAACTGGTATCCTACCCACCAAGGACTCTGGCCTTGCACACAGTGCACCTCAGATAGCTGTTGGCCCCCCACAGACTCTAACATGACTGTCAGGTTTGATGATGACACAGCTGTGGTAGGTCTGATCTCTAACAACAATGAGCAGGCTTACCTGAATGAAATGGAGAGTCTGTCACACGGGAGTCAGAACAACAGTCTACTTGTGAATGTGAGCAAAAGACAAAAGAGCTGACTGTAGACTTTTGGAGAAAACTGCAAGGGCACTACCACCTCCTCAGTATTAACAGTGCACAGTTTTAGATACTTCAGTGCTCAGATCACAGAGGGCATGACCTGATCCAAGCACATCTTTACCATCTCAGATGTCTCACGGATTATAGGCTGTCCCCTCAGTTACTAAAGAACTTCAACACAACCACCATAGAAAGAATCCAGCCATCCATCGATTTTCCAACCCGCTGAATCCGAACACAGGGTCACGGGGGTCAGCTGGAGCCAATCCCAGGATACAAGGCAGGAACCAATCCTGGGCAGGGTGCCAACCCACCACAGGACACACACAAACACACACTAGGGCCAATTTAGAATCGCCAATCCACCTAACCTGCATGTCTTTGGACTGTGGGAGGAAACCCACGCAGACACGGGGAGAACATGCAAACTCCACGCAGGGAGGACCCGGGAAGCGAACCTGGGTCTCCTAACTGCGAGGCAGCAGCGCTACCACTGCGCCACCGTGCCGCCTCCATAGAAAGAATCCTAACAGGAAAATAACACTAATTGGTTTGGGAACAGCATACAGCAGGACCACAAGGCTCTGTAGATAGTGGTGCAGTCAGCTGAATACAACGTTGTTGATGTTCATTGTCTAACTCCCTGAACATCTACACCAAGCAATGTTGGACCAGGGCAAAGAAAATGATCATACATAACAGCCAACTGAACAACGGCCTCTCCTCTGTGCTTTGGTCAGGTAAACCCTACAGCTGTCTATCGTCCACTTCAAGAGACTGAGGAGGATCTGCTGTCCGCCCTCCATTCACATCTTGAAGAAGGACAGGTTTACATAAAGTTAATTCTCTTAAATTAAGTTTAAGTTATGTATTCATGCATTATCTATTACATATTTCTATCATTATAATATAAAGTATACTAATTCATTCAGGTAACACAACAGTTTTTTTATTGATATTTATTGTCATGTACTATGTATTGTCCTTTTACATTCTACTTAATTCACAGTCTCAGAGCTTAGCAACCAAATATTGTACTGTGTGTATAAATGTATGCGATAAATAAAATTTGATTTGAATTAATAATACCTCAAAAATAAATATATTTCTAAAATAAAAAAATAATTAATGCATAATAGATAACTAGATAGAGTACCAATAAAAAGTATTCACCCCTTCCTGAAAAGTGTTCACATTTCATAGTTACACAACATTGAATCACAGTAGATTCAAATTGCTTGAAACTGATCAACAGAAAAACATGTTTTAATGTCAAAGTGAAAACAATTCAATTTTATTATCCCAAGGGTGAAATTTCATTTGTCAGCAGGTTTTATGGACAGACCACGACATAACATTAAAAACACATCAACAAAGAACACAGCCATCAAACATAAACTTAGTGCAATAAATCTAATATAGCATGAAGCAGTTACGGAAAAACGTTAGATCAAACATATTACGCATAAAAATTAGACCAACATTTACACTTGCCTAATGATTGACACAAATGATAGTTGTTCATCCTATAATTTAAGCCTGCACAAGTTTATTAAAGTGGAACTTACTTTGAAGATTAATAGCAGTGGGAAGAAAAAGAATTTGAACCTGCTGCTTTTTTTACACTTGGAACCTTGAACCTGTGACCTGATGGCAACAACTCAAATTGAAAATGTAGTGGGTGAGTCCTGTCTGACGGAACACAATCTCTTTCTGTAGTAATTACTAACTAAACAGGTCTGTCAGACTGGACTGTTGAGACCTTCTCATTTTGCTTCTCTAGTTTAAAATTTAACTTTTGTTGCTGACGTATTCGACATTTGGCCAGCAGAACAAAAGTAAGCACAGACTTAGTATAAAACTTTCAAAAGATTGACATAATGGTGAGGCTCGCAATAAAAACAAAAAACATTCGGCTTCATTAGGCAGTAGAGGCGCTCTTTTTTACAGATGGCTTCTATATACATGTTGATTATAAGTCAGTTTTGAGTCTATGATTTCCCCCCAGATGTTTCTAACTTTCAACAATAGAAAAGACTCATCACACGAGTTAACAAAATCATCCACCACTGAATCATGACTGGTTTCATTCTCACTCAGTAGGTTTACAATCATTGAGTCATCAAAACATTTTAAGATGAACCTGTTTTCAGATTTACTGTGACAACCGGATTTGAAAGAACATACTTTTGGATTGGGACCATGTGTTTGAGGACAGCATGTCAGATAGAAAGCCATTTAACTTTCATTCATTGAGTCCTGCTTGTTAAAGAGTTAATTAATTACCCTACTAAATTTAAGTCCAACTAAAATCTTTTATAAGCCTCTATCCAAGAAGGTTGGGTTGGAGGTTGTTTAAAAGCTGAGTCTTGATGCCAACCAAATGGTTACACAACAGATGAAGCAAAGTGACATTGGAGTCCTCTGTCCACCTATTAGGCTGGAAGGTAAACTGAAAACTGATCTAATAAACCCTGGGTATTATCTGTCAGCTACTTCTTTGTAAGTTTTTCTAATGATTTCATAACCAGTGATATCAGAGCCACTGGGCTGAAGTCATTTAAGGTTTTAGTTACTGGAAATACCATAGTCGGTGTCCATTGCTTTGGAAGCTCCTCCTGTTCTAATGACAATGTAAAAATAAAGTAAAATAAATTGAGTTGAGCTGCTCAAAATTTCAACAGTCTTCAACTAAGATGGGTTGGTCCGGGACTTTTATTTGTTTTTAATTTTCTAAAATTTGCATTTTTATTATTCTTTCATTTATTTTTTTAATATCGGTATACTGCTGCTGGATTATGTGAATTTCCCCTTGGGATTAATAAAGTATCTATCTATCTATCTATCTAAAATGTTCTTTACATCCTTTGGAACAAAAATTCCCTCCCCTTTATCCAAAACCATCTGCATCTAACTGGGCACTTGCTCTGCGAAATCAAACTGTTCAGATCTCAAGCAATTTTTAATATAAACCCATTAGCCAAATCAGAGCTGGAGTTAAAACCAAAAACCTTTACATGCTTCTTATTTTTGACTGAAGATGGCCAGCTAAGACTTTGTAGTAGTGGGAGGCATGGTGTAGTGGTTAGGACTCGGCGACATGTGCTTGTTGGGTCAATTCCTACCACAGGACCGATTTTGGAACCTCGGAAAATCACTTAATCTTTATGTGCAGATTAAAGTTTGGATTGAAACAATAGATAAACATCCTAATCTTGTACAACGCTTTGCCATAATTCGTTAATAGGACTGCTCTTTTAAAAATGTACTGCAAATATTTTATCATTATAATGTAGTGAAACTATACATTCAATTAATCTAATAGTTCCTAAAGTCATCATATTCACACATATAGCAAATATTTAAAATGTGGTTGAAGATATTCACATACCTTACTTAACCATAAGCCGCTAAAAACTATTAAAATTGTGCGATTATTTTAAACATTATTATAAAATACATTTCCATAAATTATGAGGTCCTATAACGAATACTTCAACACCTTCTTTTCTCGTTCTTTATTCTCAGTGGTTTTACTAGTCTTGTGTGCGATTAAAACAGCGTGTAGGAAAAAATGTGAAGAAATCCACTTGATTGACGAGCAGAGTAACCAACAGCTTTATAGTATATTGTAAATGACGAAACATAACCCTTCCCGATGGGGCAGGTTTAAACTGCAGACGCCGATTGTTTCACAAAAATCACCCAATACATTCGTCGTATGGGCGTGCGAGACCAAGGATCTTTGGCTTCAATTGGACATGAAGAGTGCCTTTCAGCTTTAAAGGCTGGCAAATGGCGCAATTCAGGTGCAGGGGTGTGGTGGGTGGGGTCGAGTGTGATCCTCGGGCAAAGGAAAGAGATCACGGTTTGATGGCCAGGGACAGCTGCCAATTAAATTTAAGATTAAAAGTGAATGGCAGCCAATTTGACCAAAAGAAAAGACGCAAGTCGCGGATATGGGGCGGGATTTAGCTCCGCCTAGACTCGACGAGGAGGAGGTCTCGTGAGAAGTGGGGAGTCCCCGGTAGAATCACTTAATGTCTCACTCTCGTGGCGTGCGTCTCGGAGGAGAGGCGGTGCTGTAACGGCATTAAACAGCAGCGGTGCAGCTTGGCGGCTGGGGGTGGGGGGAAAGCGAGTGCGGTGGAAACCCTTCTACTTCAATAGCATTGTAACGTAAAACGGGGATAAATACGCGGTTCAGGGTTCACCGCCTGGAAGTGCACGCTGGAATCTCTTGTTAAAGGAACGGCTTGTCAAGTGGCGTATTCATGAATCTCATTTGAAGGCATCGCGGCCGGATTCAGTCTCCCTGTCTGGAACCCCGTTCCTTTTCGACTGCGGCATTCATTGAGTAGCGACCCTGGAAGTCAACAGGAGACCGAGGAGCAGCAGCGATAGCAGCGGCGCAGGTCGAAGAGTCAAGCTGGGGGTTCCCCCGGACGGAGTGGTAGCGGCTGCCGATAGCATGGACGGTCTGGCCGTAGAAGTCCGCGGCTCCAACGGAGCCTTCTATAGGGTAAGTCAGGGAAGGCGGGACCGGGATATTGATGGAAGGAAGAGGAGGGCTGGGTATCTTATGGTATAAGTATGTAGGGGGGTGGGGGCGCATTTTCAGAAATTCACAAAAGGGGGCTAAGTTGTATTATCCTTGGGTCCTGTTGGTCTCGCTTCAGTCCATCACATCCACCCTTCCTTCCTCCTGAGGTAGCAGAAGTGCGGGGACGAGATGGGGCCATAGAGGCTACTCTACCGCTTTACGCCGTGATACATTTTTAATGTATTTTTAAAAGTAGCCTAGATGGTCGAAATAGACGCCGGCGAATTGAAGGCCTTTTGCATCGCGTCCACCAAGCGATTGCTGTTTTGACGGTATACACGCGGGGGAAACGATTGTGCCTGACGGGGTCCGTCAAAGGCTCGCCTCGACCATATTCGCCTTCCAGGCCTTACATGAGAGAGGAATGCACCTAAGTCATCTTATCAGTTAAACCACGGGGTCAGGACCCCCATATGATTGCCCTGCTTTTGAGGTCGACCGCACCATGCGGTTTCCAGGCTTATTTCAGTTGAAGCTTCCGTAGAAGAGTAACTGAGGCCTGTCTTATTCTTTTATGGCTGGCTTTGACTCCCGTATTTTTGAATTACATTTTACTCTTAAACTGCAAGTCTCTTTCTCCTCCTGATTAAGAGAAACTCTCTACTGAGTAGAACTAGTGATTTATTTAGAAAAAAATGGGCATCGTTAATTTATCTTATTCCATACCAAACATGAAAATACCCCTTTCAGACACTATGCTGGTTGTTTGGTTGGTGGGTAAGGGTTGCACCACCCAATAAGTCTATCCCATAAATGTCATACATCTGACTAACGTGTATTTTGGGGTTTTCCTTTTTTTTTTTTTTTTTTAAATTTTTTACCAGCAGGTGCAATGTTAGCAGTGTTTTTGGGGAGTCTGAGACTAAAATGAGAAAAAAAAAGCAATTACTTCTTACCTAGCACAAGTGCCCAGAAATCGGAGACTGATAAAGCTTTTGAAGACTTCTTGGGTGAAAATAAACCCACGTTTTTCCTTTAAACAGTTCTAGGGAACTAAGATATATATCAGCATTCTCCGATTCAGGACTAGGTACAACCCTTGATGTTTAGTCAGTGTTTTGTTGGACATCTTGATGCACCCTTTTAAGTGTTTGTTCAGAGAGGTTTTGCCTTAAGTTTGGCTCAAGGCATAGTAAGTTAACTGCTAGCCAAAGCCAAGTTCTGTGGGTGAAAAGTTGTTTCTGTGCCTGAAATATTTTCTTTCTGGTGTCCTCTTGTAGTGAGAAGTCAAGCAAAATGACACTTTTTATTGGCTTACTGGAAAGATTACAGTATTCAAGCTATCGGCAGCTCTGGTCCCTTCAGGCAATATCTTGAGGTTCCTTAACCTTACATATTGTAATCTCTTTAGTAAGTCAATAAAAGGTGTCATTTTGATTGACTTCTCACTACATCCATAATGGCTAATATGGTACAACACCCAAGTACTGGTATCCTCTTGCAGAGTTCATTGTTGTCAGTTCAGGGTGCCCTCTGATAACTTAGGAACACTTGCACAGCATGAGCCCACTCCGCTCCTTAAGGGGACATGCTTCTTTAGTAGATTCATGACTGTGTTTACTCTTAATTGAGCACACACTCTCCTGTGCATACATGCCTACACTTACAGTTGCTCATATCAGGTTGATGTAGAGTATTAAAGTGAACTGGGATGGGACAGGATACTGGAATGTCTATATCAGTCTTGGTTGTTGTAGGATGAAGTAGACAGATTTCTGACCTAGTAGATTATTTGTATGTCTTCTAAGTATTTGTATCTGGTGCAATTGCCATGCTTAGGGAGATCAACATCTTTTTTTTTTTTTTTTTTTTTTTTTTGGGCAATAAAAATATTTTTTTTTTTTTTTTTTTTTTTCCCCTCCCAGAGTAGTAGTGCTCTTTATGATATTTGGGTTCTCTGAATGTTTCATACATGTGCTTGAATTGAAGATGGGTCTGGTGACACATGTCATGTAGATGTAAGTATGGAAGGTTGTTAGGGGTATTGGGATTCCCAGTTTCTATTAAAAATTAGGCAGTAGGGCTTCATTCTCTCATTATAACAGAGTATCCTTAATAAACATCAACCTTGACTGTCTTTAGTTTTGAATGGTCCATTACCTGTTAATTTTGTTTTTCCTATTTTCTTATTGAAGAACGGTGTCTGGTTTGCACCATTGGTGGAGTTTCTGTCTTTTGGAACTCCGCTAGTCTTTAGCCCCTTGGGAGAAATGGGACCCTTACTTGAAGAAAACTAGATTGGATTGTTTAAACAGGTGCACACCTTTACCAATTTAGAAGCAGTGGGCTATGGCAAGCACTAATCAAAGTCAGATGTCCTAATAAACCATATGAATGGAGCTCAACCTTTATGAATGCTATGCGCACTAACGTGATGTCTGACGTCATTTTAGGAGGTTTATGTTGACGAAGGCATTTTGGAGGTAGTGTAATCTGCAAATGTACCTTTTGAGTTTTCTTCTGGGGCTCAACCACAATTGTTAGAATTGTCCAGTTGCCACCATGCACTCTGTTTAGGGCTTGAAATTGGGGGGAATCCTCTTTTTAAATTTAACACAAAAGGAGATGTCATACTCTGGGGTGAAAGTGTTTATAGCATTTTGAGCTTAATATTTCATTCTTTCTAATGTTTGCAGTAGTTTTATAGAACAGTAGATAGTTATCAGCCAATCATTCAGTTAAACTTATTTCTGATATCTTAACATTAAATAATTCTTAAATTTTGCATGTAGAGAGTTCAATTCATGTTTTTGCCAAAACACTGACTTGCTGAGGAAATATTGCAAAAATATACTGAGAAAAAATACATATTTAATTCATACCCTACTGTTTTTCCCTGTTAGACTATAATATTCTGCAACTTTAAGACAGTTGAGCATTCAATATGAATCAATGTTGTTAATTTAAGACATTTGACATTTAAATGCACATTTTTGGCTTAGGTGGCAAAGTAGTGCTGATAGATTAGTACAGCCACTTTACTGATTCACTTAACTGATTGATTTCTCAATACAGCCACAAATTGGCAGCTGTTGGTTAGCCAAATTTAAAAAAAAAAACAAAAAGACAAATCTGAATACACATTTATTGAACAATTCAAGTCAATTACGTGAATTTCTGTATTACCTGTGTGAAAAAATATTTCGGCCTATTCATAGCCTTAAATTTTAACAAAGTTCAACTGAGTTCTTATAAAGCACAGTTTAAGCAAAGAGCACTACAAGCCCCAGGTTCTTGACTCCTGCACACTTGTTCATCTCTGCTGAACAGCCGATTGCCGTTTTCCACAGCTGTGCATTCCGGTCAAGAGCAGTGGCAACAGGAAGGTGACATCCTATGCATACGACCTTAACAAAGCATAAACAATAAAAAAAAAAAAATCAATTCCTAACTAACGCATATGGCATAATATAAACTGCAGACTTGGTAAACTTGCTCACTTGTGCATACATCTGTTAAATTTATGTAGGTGTTTTTCTAATTTCTAGCAGCAATATGAATCTCCAGTGGTTGTGTGATCTAAACCTGTCTGTTGCCTTTTTGTGTTGAGCATTATGTGGAGCTTCACTAATGGTAGACCCAAGTATAACACAGATGCCACTCAAACTTTTTATATACTTGGCAATACTTCTATATTTCCATGCAGATTAAACCCCTGGGTGCAATTGTTTGACATAGGATGTAAATTAAACACAAATTGGTAATGCTTTTGGTTTGGGATTTGGACGGTTTTATAGTGTTGCTGGTGCAGCTTGTCTAATCTTGTGTTCCTTTGTACCTTTTAGATCTCTTAATAAAAGAAGCTGGTGATCCACCGCTTAGTGTTTCATACTGTTAAACCAAAGCATTGCAGTGTCCCAAGCATGTAATGTCAGTCTCCTTATGTCAGTGACATTGAAGTGTAAATCACTGTATCATTGTTATAATTCACCACTTGTGATTAAGCCACTTTGGATAAGTATATTTTCCAAATAATGCCAGTTTGTAGTAATTACTTAAATACACATGAGAAAATTTGTTTTAATGTGGTGTTCATTTAACTGTTGTGTATAGACCCTGCTTTACAGCATCTTTTTTTTTTTAAATTTGTTTCTAATGATTCTGTAGTGCACATTGGAGTGGGGACACACACTCTTCCTCATCTTCCTCATTGATTGGAAAGAAATAGCCCAAGAAGTTTTTTTTTCTGACTTACTGTGTGACCTCAAGAAAATATTTTCTACTCCCTTGGCTCACAAGGCTAAAATACCATTAAACTGAAGAAACTGCAAATATTGCTTGATCTTTTATCCTGTCTAAGTCGCTAATATTAATTACCTAATGCTTACCTCAAATCTTTTACAAGCTATGTTTGTAGCAGTGCTGCTGCCTCGCAGTTAGGAGACCCGGGTTCGTTTCCTGGGTCCTCCCTGTGTGGAGTTTGCATGTTCTCTCCGTGTCTGGTTAGGTGCATTGGCAATCCTAAATTGTCCCTAGTTTGTGCTTGGTGTGTGTGTGTGCGCCCGGCGGTGGGCTGGCACCCTGCCTGGGATTTGTTTCCTGCCTTGTGCTCACTATTGGCTGGGATTGGCTCCAGCAGACCCCCGTGACCCTGTAGTTAGGATATAGCGGGTTGGATAATTGATGGATGTTTGTAGCACTGCACTGAGATGTTACAGGACTCTCAAAGGTTACAAATGAGTCAGTGGTGCCGATTGAACTGGTAGGCTTACTTTACAGTACACCTTGTCATCCTCTAGGCCAATGATTTCCTATCTAAGCTCTGGGTGGTCTCTGTTGCTACAGATTTCATTCTAACCTCTAGATGGTCTCTTGATTTAACTGTTTTTTTCATTCACTTATTCTGTATTTAGAAAAGAATAGCAGTGCAAGAAATGTATAGATATTAACACTCCTTGTTGTTTTCTTATTAGTTCACCTTTTTCTGTGGAGTTTGCTTCCTTATTTCTATTTTAATAATGTCAACTAGCATGTTTGCCACAACAATCTCTTCAGTATTACAATGCCTGCAGTCAAGTTTCACTCAACAGCATTAGAAATACGGCCATAAAAGACATGCCAGAATGCAGCTCAGGAAATGATTTGGCACTGTGTCAGAATAAAACTCGTTTAACAGAAGGAATACAATACAAAGTGAATCCACAAGAAATATTGAAAGTACAGATGAAAAGAAACACTGTGGTGCCACCTTACACGTGTTTGATCAGTGTAACCAGTGTTTGGTTTGTTAGTTGTTACAGTGCAAACCTACAGTATTGCATTGTGCGGGATAAAGTTCTGTTTGTAATCTGTTACTTATGCACTCTCGGGCATATTGGTTGTGAATCAAAAATAATTGTTGAATGTGTGTTTAGTTGCCTTGTGACACTTTAAGCATCATGGGTCCCCTGCCTCCATCCTGCTCTGAAAAAATAAATCCATTTTGATTCTGCACAAATTTTATTCACATCCACTTTTTTGCATACTCATATTTTCATGCTCCAATCCAAGAAAAGTTTTGAATTGTGTGGAATTTTCCAGTTGTGGTGTCATGTCAGCAGTGAGGTTTTGGATTTTTGGAGCATTTCGGATTAGAGATACTCGAGTGTTAAGTGTTGTTTTTTTTTTTTTTTTCTTCTTATTTACACAAACTCTATTTAAAGTTGATATTTTAATGACACACTTTCAAATTGGATTTGTCACAAAATTCATTTGTTAGATTTGTGAGGTTTGTGTTAGTTTATGGAAGAGACCGGAGGTTGTTAATAGCACTTACTCAACAACAATATGTAACGGGCAAGTCACCTTCAAATTTCACATGCATTAAATTCCTAAGTCTCTCCCTCTTTTGCAGATTTGTCACAACTTTAAGGCTGTCTTTGAAGTCAGAGTTTTCAGTTGAAGATGTTTTACAAGAACTCTTGAAATAAACCTTTATTTTGTTTACAAGCTGCCTTGAAAAAGTGATCTTACTTTCCTATGATGTATGTCTATGTATTAATCAATAAGTAGATATTACACTAGACTGACCTTAACTTCAGCAGTTATTCATAACTGAAGTTTGCATCCTATGCACTTCCATAGCATTGAGATATCTATTGCATGTACTTTTACGATCTTCACATTTTAGCTGTTATAAGGAACATTGCTTTGAAAACCTAATTAACTATGCAAATTTAGCATTTTCTGATTTGTTTTCAGAAGAATGTTGAGCTTGCTAAAAGTAACCCTGTGATTGAGATTTTATGTCTCATAACATATTCATTTGCTCCCATTGCTTGCGTCCAGTGAGTCTGGAATTACATAGTGAAAAGGAAACGTCCCCTCAGTGTATTTTGTGACTGGTAGTGTACTCAAGGAAACATGAACCATTCAACAGTAATATGAAACAAGCTTTTAAAACTTACCAAATCAACCTAAAAGCAGAAATGCTTCCCTTTTTTCAGAAAGGATGCCATCATTGTTTCAGGTGTGTGTTTAGCATAACAGAAAGAAGTTGGAAATGATTGTTATATCATATTCTTGACACATCACACTAATGCATCTGACAATCTTGATTAAAAGTACCATGCAATACTTTTATTTTTGCATTTTGTTTATTTTTCATTAAACCAGTCTTCTGGCTATTATAGAAATGAAGAATGGGGGGTGGTTGTCTTCTAACTTGAGCAGCACCAATCATTGCAGCATATGTGTTGTGATTGAGAAAAGTGTAATTGCCTTATTAATTGCAATGACTATGGTTAAAGACGTATTGAAAATATAATATATTGTAATTCTAAACCAAAGAATTAAACCAAAACCAATTAAACCAAACCATCATAATCTAAAAGTTGTGTGTGTGTGTGTGTGTGTGTATGTATGTATATATATAAAAATATTTTTTATTTGTGTGCATTTACATGAATGAGAAGACAGAGAACCATGGGCATGGTTGAGAGGAGGGCGGGACTTGAAAAAATCTCTTGCCAATAGTCTTGTCTCAAGATTTTCTTTTATAATAGTGATGTTTGTATAGTGCCCTCCATAATTATAGAAAAGCACATTTTTCCTTGATTTACTGTACCCCTCTGCCCCACAGTTTAAAATTATAATCGGGCAATTCAGACATGATTAAAGTTCACATTGTAGACTTTACATTAAGGGTATTTGTATATATTTTGGTAACAACTTGTAGAAATACATTTTTTTTTTTTTTATATATATACATGGTTCTTTGGGCACAGGAACCGCAAGTGACATCAGCATCAATGAGTCAGACAGGTTTTCCTGCGGTTGGTCTGCAGAGATAACAGGAGAAGGGTTAGTGCACTCCGCCACCCACTGACCTGGCGTGGAATTACCGTCATTTGATCCATACAGCGTCATCCAATTCACACGTGCGTGACAATATATACACACATAGACACACACAGACAGACACAGACATAATTCCGAAAATTGGATTTTGGTGTAAAATGTTGAGATTCATCAAAATTTTGGAATTGAATTTTTGGAGGATTCCAGTACTTCGAGAAAGTAAATTTACCATTCCTCTCATTTCCTTTTACTTGAATCTGTATTGATTAATTTGCTTTGGTTTTCCTTTTATCTGTTTTCTTGAACACTATTTAGTAGCCCGTCTTAAAGGAGAGGGTAATTCAAGAAATAATTACGTGGTAGCCACACAGTGGGTAGAAGATAAAACCATACATGTTTGTGATGGCTTATTGGTAGTTCGAACATACACCCAGTGCAGTTGCTGTTGTTAGTGTAGTTGAAGACAAGGTCAAATTGACATGATGCTATTCTTCTGAATTGCACCAATGTTAAAAAAATGTGCTGTAGTGAGATTTCTTTGGGCAGAGGGAAGAATGTTGAATTTCACCAAAGGATGTTGGTTTGTGTAGATCAGTAAGCTGTTTGGGTACCCATCTTGTGCAAACTTTATGGTACCCCTCGTCATGCTGCACAATGGTATGTGCAGATCAATAGTTCAAAATCCAAATGTGCAGCAGTGGTAGACTATGTAATCCATCCATCTTCTCTGAAGAATTTCAGCAGGTTTCACTCCCTCATCCCAAAGAAATCACACTTCGGCATGTTAAACAAAAGGTGCAATCTTGCAGAGGAAACCCAGACTTTCCGTGATCTTTTGAAGTTAATTTCAACTAGACTAATGGCAGAGCACTGTGCTATGTGTGTTTGAACCACACATTAAGATTGCAGTGTAATTTTCAAACTGCCTTTGCTTTTTGATTTACCCTTGTATAGGTACATAGTTGGTCTAGACCAGGGGTGGGCAAACCTTTTGGCTCAGGGGCCACATTGACTTTTAAAATTTGACAGACAGGCTGGGCCAGCACTAGATGCATACATATCAAATATAAACATAAAAAAGTCATTACAGTGTTAATATTTACATTCACTTTTAGTGGGAACAGTGTTGTTGATCACTCTTTTTTGCCAGTGCATCGAAGTCTGGTATTAGTTTTGTTGTGGCAATTTTTAGAACAGATTTGAGGTGTTCATCGCTCAACTGGGATCTGTGGGGTGATTTGTTGGTGTTCGTCACACTAAAAGTCTGTTCACACACATACGTAGAGCCAAACAACATCAGCATCCTCTGTGCCATCTTCTGGATGTTTGAAAATTTGACTGCGCTTAATGAAGCATAAAACTCATCCAGTTTAAGAGAGTTGAATTTCTCCTTTAAGACAGTGTCACATTGGAGATCAATCATTTCCAACTGCAACTCCTGTGGTGCCGTTTCAGGGTCCTGTGTGAAGGGGCATGACACCAGCTGATGTGACTTCTAAATTTTTCCAAAATCGGAGAACCGACGGCAGAATTCTCCATGCAGGTCGTCCAGTGATTTCCTGTATTTTCTTTTTTTTCACAAGTCGAGGGGCCTCTTTCAGCTTAGCCAGTGTGGTGAAATGAACGAATGAGGAGTTTGACATTTGCTTTGAGAATAAAGCTAGGTTGGTTTTGAAGGCTCTGACGTTTGTATACATTTCATGCACAAACTGGTCTTTCCCTTGTAGCTTCACGTTCAGCTCATTCATGTGTGTCAGTATGTCCACAGCAAAAGCTAAATCACAACGCCAATCTGTGTCACTCTGCTCAGGAAAATTGTCAGCTTTCTCAAGTAGTTCCAAAAATGAGATAATCTCCTGTTTGAGCTCCCACACTCATCGACATACTTTCCCCAAACTTAACCAGCGGACATTGGAGTGGTAAAGCAAGTCCTGGTGATCAGTGTCAATTTCTTCAAGAAACTTGTAAATAAACTGACGATGCTGAAGTCCCCTCGCTCTAATAAAGTTAACGAGTTTTACAACTGGCTTCACTATGTAGTCAAGCTGCAATACGGATTTACACAGTGCTTCCTGGTGGATTAGGCAGTGTAAGAAAATTACCTCCTGCTCAGGATTGTCCTCCTTCACCCTCTCCTGGATTCTTTTGAGCAACCCAACGTTTTTTCCAGTCAGATTTGGCGATCCAAGTCCTCTCCCTGCGTTTTCCCCTTTAGGGATTCCATGGCCAAAAACTCCTCTGTTATCTCAAAATTGTCATTAATTCCTCTGATAAAAATTAAAAGCTGAGCGGTGTCCTTTGTCAGGCATGTCAAACTCACTACCACTGGTGGGCCACTTCGACTCCCATACGTGCGTCAGCGGGCCGCTCTCTAATAAATACTATTGTGCAAAGTTACTGTAGCTTTCTTTCCAATGCTGAAAACTGTAAAAAAAAAAAATAACATTTAAAGTTTAAAGAAAAGCAATTTATTTCCATTCAATATCCGTACAACAGCGTACAATTGGAGTTTTAGCATCTTAGCTAGGTCCTTATATAGGAGTTTTACAGTGTGAGATCTATTTCTTTTGTCCCGGCACTTGGCATCTCTTGTTAGTAACCAGTTCGTCAGTATCAGGCTTGAAATCTTGTGCAGTTGCAACTTTTATGAGGGATGAAAGATGCTCGACAGTAAGTCTTGAGTGATGTGGGGTTTTGGTAGTTTTCATTAATGAAAACAATTGCTCACAAAGGTAAGTGCTTCCGAACATAGACAGTACTCTCGATGCCAACTTACGGATCTGCACATACGAGGGTGGCAGGTAAGCATACAAGCCTGGCACACCAATTTCGTTGTATTTTTCCTTCAGAAGAGAATCTGACTGCAGTTCAATCAATTCCGTTTGGATATTTTCAGGCACATTCTCAACATTGTAAGAGTATGGTGATGTAAACAGCGCAAAGTCCTATTCGTGTGAACTGAAATCACGAAAACGCTCACTGAATTCATTGCTCAGTAATTCAAGTTGGAAAACAATCCTCCAAAAATCTAATCTAATAAAAGTTTATATTGTAAAGTAAGCCGCTATGCAAAAAGCCCCCTGACCTACACTAATTTTACAAATTCAAAATCACAAAAATTTGTTAATAAACTCGCCAACTTCTCACGTCCACTTCTGATCTTCAGCTGTAGTCTGCACTAACTGTTCATTACAATACTAGCACAAAATGACATAAAACTAGAGCAAAAAAATGTGAAAATATGCAAGCTATTACTACCCAGTGGCCAGTCTCAGCAGCCCGCCCAGTAGTGTAGCCTGCCAGGCTGCCGCAGCCTAGCACTTCAGTTGCGACATCGCGGCTCATTAACTTTGGTCAAGGCTCGTGTTTAGGGCAGTGTCTTGCCTAGGGTATCAAGGAGCTGATGCCGCAGCTGCAACTATACTAGCAGATGACGTTTCCGGTACCGTAATGCCATGGGAAAACGTGCTTTTGCCAGAAGGCGGAAGTAAGAAAAGTCCATAAGTAACGCTGAAGATGCAGAATGATTCAATCACAAACGATAGTAATCATTTTGTACAAGTTTAGCGCTAACTAGGATTTGTCTTGTGGGCCGCACAGATTTGTGTTGCGGGCCGTGTGTTTGACATGCCTGCTTTGTCATTACTTTCGTCCAGTTTCAAGGAATATAACGTAAATTACTCCGCTTTTTGTTTAACTTGCTAGCTAAGTCTTCGTCAATTAGCTCAACACGACGAGTCACTGTCCTGCGTGATAAGCTAATTTTTTCAAATTTGTTCTTGCTCTCAGGACCCAAGATACCTGCTGTCTCTACCATGCACTCTTTGAGAAACTCTCCTTCGGAGAAAGGCTTGCTGGTCTTTGCTAATTTGAATGCCAGCACATAACTTGCCTTCGTGCTTGATTCTTGGATGGCAGTTTGTCGGATAAAGGTGTTTTTGCTAAACCTGCAAACTAGCTGCCAACCTCTGAGCGGTAGCCGTCCGTTCTTGCGTAGACTGGTTGTTAGCATAATTAGCATGCTTGGTGGAAAGTGACGGCTGATGTTGTATTCCTTTAAAACCGCAACGGTTTCTTGGCAAATAAGACATACAGCCTTTGACCAGACTTCAGTGAAAAAGTATTTAGTTGTCCATTCTTTATTAAACACTCGGAACTCACTGTCGACTTTTCTTTTCCCCACTCATTGTTGCAGATGGGTTCAGAACAATAGCAGAGTAATAACGGAGAGTAACCCGGGCTCCGCAAAATCAAGTTAATGTATCACTGCGCCTAATGTGCCACCTGGTGGAACGCCAGGCATTACAGGACAAGGTCAAATGAATGCAGTCATAATTATAATATGATTTGGGCAATTTTGTACCAATCTTTGGTGGGCTGGATTAAAAAGACTGATGGGCTGGATGTGGCCCGTGGGCTGTAGTTTGCCCACCCCTGGTCTAGACCCACTCATGCACCCAACAACGGCAACCTGTGGTCCAACGGCAGAAGCCTGTGACTCTGTCGTTGAAAAACACAGTGCTGCTGCACACTTTTTTTTTTTTTTTTTTTTTTAATATAGTTTTCTGTCAACCATAAATTGGTAATTGTGTGCCAACTATTTTAGAAGCAAGACATCAGATACTTAATAGTAATTCCTCAAAGTTTCATGTATCTAGCATTAACAGTTTAAAGTTATGACTTATAGAACATGATTTTTAGCACTTATTTTTACAGTAAAATTAGGGCCATATCTCCTTTTTAAAGTCTTCATATCTCAGAAATTAGTGAAGATATATACGCACACTCGTTTTTGGGATCTACAAAATTATTTCCATAAAGTATGCAGCAAATTAGAACTGGTTAGTTGGGAGGCCTCTGGTTTCACATGTTTTCATCAAGTTGTGAGTTTCGTCCTAGCACTCCTTTTAATTTTCCCTGAAATTGAGAAATACAAATTTAACTTGGATGTCAGATTTGATGTAAACCTGGTATGAATTAATAAATATAATATTTTTCAAAAGCATAACCATTTAGGTCAAGTATTCTAGAGGGAGCACATGAAGTACCAATACTCTCCTGGATCAGCTTTATTAGAGCCTTTTAAAAATTTTGAAGGCCCGGTTAAGTTTTTGTATAGGAATGTTTACTGTTTAATTTCCTTACAGAATAGGACCTATCCGTCTAGTTGATATATGCACAGGAAATTAATATTCAGTAGTGTTTTTTTTTTTTTTTTTTCTTTTTTCAATTAAACCTAATTTTTTTGCCCATTTTGTAATTAATTTGATGCATACCATGAAGATTAAGAATTGTCAGTATTACCAGAAGTAATAGCTAGACTTTTGCTTCTACCACATTTTTTTTAGTTGGTAACCAGTTCATATACTTGTTAATGGAACATGTTGGTCTGCAGACCATCTCACCCTCCACCATCTAAGTTTTCCCTTTTAATTCTGTCTTCAAGTGCTCACTTAATCTCTTGCTATTTGATATACTGTACTTCAAGAATGAAAATTTTAGCAAAAACAAAGTGATTTAGTGTAATTTCTAAACTTCGCACTGCAAATAACAGCACTTGGGTCCCAAGTAAATATGGCAGTGTCAACAGATCATACCTACCATGAGGGAGACTTATTCCTTAAAATGTGATCAGATAGAAAACTATTTGGTTCTATATTTAAAATATCTTAATTCTCTTTCCTCAGTGCAACACTACTTTGTAATAATAGTCAGTTGTGGTGTGTTGGCATTTGCATTGCATGCCTTTCCTCAAATGTTCAAAATAACCTGAAGCCTGGATGTAGCTATGACGTGTTGAATATTACAGTGGCAAAATGGGGATTCAGTCTGTCTCAGGTTTATTGTTCTGCATAGCCTTGCTATTTTTTTTTCTCATCTCTCTGCGTAGCCTTGCAATTTTTTTTTCCATCTCTTTACCTGCAAGACACATGCTTTGCCCAGACTGTTGGGTGTTTTGGATACTTGTCTGTCTAGGTGCAGGGTTTTATTTTTATTTATATAATAATTTTTTGATATTTGATTAAATTCTGTTTTTCTTGTTCTAAAACTTTCCAGACATCAAGTGAACTACGTACGGCCTTTATACATTTATCTACTATATGAAAGCTATAAATGCTTTTAAATAAATATCCCTGTACTTTTTCTTTTGTCTGTACTATTGGGGAAACAATGATCTCATAACCAGAATGTTTATGCACAGCAGTTTATGCAATTTGCCAAGCAAAATAATCTTAAAAAATTCTAAACTTGCCATATGGGCATTTGAGAGGACTCACTCAGAGTTGTGCATTACGCCAGTGGTGGTTATCTGATTAACAGTTTAGTGGTTAACATCAACAGCCAATCAATGCAGTTTGTAATATCTGTACTCCATATTTCTAAGGTTACGGTTGCCAAGGAAAGGTTATTCCAAATTACGAGTAAAAAATATATGAGGAAGTCCCTCATAAGCAGTATGAGAACAATAAAGGAGATATCATTCTAGCCTTGTCAAATGGTATATTATGTTGTTAAACACAATTATACTGTATACTGTAGGTTTTTTGTTATAGTGGCCAGATGGTTTAATGGAAAACTGACTACTGTTTAATATAAAAATGTTTTTCTACTTTAAATCTTTTTTAATCTAATCAGAGTAGTGTTGGGACTGGAGTCTACCCTGGCACTGTTTTGGCAGTAATTAGCCCACAGAATTGCAGAATTACATTGATGGGCCCAATTTTTCGTGTGAGTGCATACATACTGTACACATTCAAGGCACTGGATAATATACTTACCCCACAATACAATTTGTTTTCTGCCTTCATGATACAAATTTTCATAAAAGATATTTACTGTATGTATAGTATACCTTATTTGACATTTATGAATTTGAGCACTGCAAAAGTAATTCAAAACAGTGTGCAGATATAGAAATATGAATGTATGTTTTTAAGTTTTTTTCTTTACTGAAGTGAAATTCTTAAATATTAAGAATAAATATATTACAGCTGCACTGCAGTAACAAGACTTGGTGTATGTTGAGTAGCACATGCAAGTAGCAATTTCACTGTACTCTGAGCATGTGACAATAATGACCCTATAAACCTACAATGTAAAGTTTACTGTAGTGAAAAAGCATCCAAATTTAAAATTATTTTTGTTTTCTCAGTTAACATCAAACATTGCCTCAGCTATACCTGTCCTTTTATTTCCTGCTTGGGTGCCTAACTGGTTTATTAGCTGTGAGTCCTGACTTGATCTGTGAAAAAAAAATGCTAATTTTCCTTTTAAGAAAAATGAGAATGTCAACAATCTACATTAATCCCAGAATAGAGGTCTGCATTTCTGTGGAAATTCTTTTGGACCTAACTCAGTGTGGTCATGGGTGGTCACAAAATAAACCATTGAGATAATTAGTATAAATTTATCAATTTATTGTAGACGTTATAGATGTTATAATATTGTTTCACTATAAAAGTGCATCTTCCTCCAAATTATTTAATCCAGGGATTGTTGTGCATATGCATAGCAGTTTGTGAAGCAGATGCATGACATGATTAGTGGTTGGAGTACTGATTACCACTCCCCCATTTCCTTCCTTCAGTATCTATATTGACTTACCTTCATGCTGATTGGGCCAGTGCAAGATGACTGCTGTGCAGCCACACATGCCAAGTATATGTGTGACTAGCAAAATACCCGCGCTTCGCAGCGGAAAAGTAGTGTGTTAAAGAAGGTATGAAAAAGAAAAGGAAAAATTCTAAAAATAACGTAACATGATTGTTAATGTAATTGTTTTGTCATTGATATGAGTGTTGTTCTCATATCCTATCTATCTATCTATCTGCTTAGCAGCGGAGAAGTAGTGTGTTAAAGAAGAAAAGAAAAGGAAACATTTTTAAAAATAACGTAACATGATTGTCAAAGTAATTGTTTTGTGTATTTGGCGGCAGCGTCACAAAGTTGTTTTCGTCTAGCTGCATCAGAAAATGTACCACGACGTCTGACATGCCTCCTTTTTACTGTTTTCTCACAGCTTGGATTGCTGCTGTCATAA
>JANRMT010062791.1:151655957-151666015 GCA_026402145.1 Polypterus bichir lapradei | reverse complement strand
ATATAGAGATATATAGATATATATAGATATGGGAACAACACTCATATCAATGACAAAACAATTACATTAACAATCATGTTACGTTATTTTTTAAATTTTTCCTTTTCTTTTTCATACCTTCTTCAACACACTACTTCTCCACTGCGAAGCGCGGGTATTCTGCTAGTTCTTGATATTATACAGTACACACATACATTTGGTTTGTGTCTGTAACAGACGGTGTACATTTATAGTACTTGTAAAAGTTACCATTTCTTTTTCACTTTTATTCTCTCAGTCCTGATCATGATACATACTACCACCCACCCAGGGATCTAATGCTGTTAGTTTTTATTTGAAGCTGGGAATAACTGTTGATGTGAGTGGTGGTTTGAAGCAATGGAGCTGGACATTCTATGATCTGGAGGGATAAAAACTGACACAGAGACGCTGGTGAATCTGCCTCCTTCAAATCTCAGCGTCACTTGATTTTTTTTTATTTTTTTTATTCCGTTTTATTGAGTGTTGAGACATAGGTATGTATGATATTTGGAATTTCATTTTATGACCTGTATAGTACATTTCAGAAAATGTTGTCGCACAGATGCAACATTATTCATATTCCTGATATTAATTCGCATAACTTCTTGCAGTTGTAATCAGTGACCGCGTGTTGGTGTTTTTTCAATGTGCGGTGTGTGACGTCTTCCCAGGATTTATCAATGAGGCCGATGCAATGAACGATATTAAAATGGTTCTTCCAGAACTCTTTCAGGGTCAAAGACGTCTCCTCGGTCACATTGAAACACTTGGTGAATAGTCCTTTGGTGTACAGTTTCTTGAAATTTTAAATAACATGCTGGTCCATGGGCTGTAGAAGAGGAGTCGTGTTGGGGGGGAGGAACACGACCTTAATTCGTACTCGTCTACCATATCATCAACCAAATTTGGAGGGTGTGCCGGTGCATTGTCCATTAGAAGAAGGCATTTTTTAGGCAGGTTATTCTCTTCGAGATATTGCTTAACGGCGGGAGCGAAAGCCTCGTGCAGCCATTCCAAAAACAAGGTCCTTGTGACCCACCCCTTCGTGTTTGCCCTTCACATCACAGGCAGCCTGGCTTTGTTTACATTGTGCTGTTTTAAAGCACGAGGGTTCTCAAATTGGTAAACGAGTAGCGGCTTGATTTTTACATTGCCACTAGCGTTAGCACACAGCAAAACAGTTAACCTGTCCTTCATTGGTTTATGGCCGGGCATGGCCTTCTCTTCCTGGATAATGTAGGTCCTCTTTGGCATCCTCTTCCAGAACAATCCGGTCTCGTCACAGTTGAAGACTTGTTGCGGGATGTAGCCTTCGTCCTCCACTAATTTTGTGAAAATTTTCACGAATTCTTTCGCAGCTTCAGCGTCGGAACTAGCAGCCTCTCCATGCCTTACCACACTATGAATGCCACTTCTTTTGCGAAACTTTTCAAACCATCCTCTACTGGCTTTAAATTCCTCACTTCCGGCACTCGTAGAAGGATAGTTTTGCAGCAAATCGCCATGAATCTTCCTGGCTTTCTCGCATAACATCGCCTCACTTACACTATCCCCTGCAAGTTGCTTCTCGTTCAGCCACACTAGCAACAGTTTTTCCACCTCTTCCAGCACTTGAGGCCTCTGCCTGGTTAACGCTGTAACGCCTTTTGCAACATCGGCTGCTTTAATAGATTCTTTCTGCTTTAGAATAATCGAAATCGTAGATTTTGACTTCTTGTACTCTGCGGCAAGATCAGTAACATGAACGTCATGCTGAAACTTTTCAATAATTTCTTTCTTCACTTCGATTTCAATTTTCTTCAAAACTTTCTTCTCACCACTCTTCACTTGCTTAGAAGCTATGGTTAACTGCAAAAGCCCACGAAATATAGAGCGCAAAGATATCACAGGTAAAGCACGCACGTCTGACTGAGAACAATGAACAGGGAGCGGCTCAACACGTGCTTAAATGCAGTAATTGGCAAGCACGCACAGGCAGGCAGGCGTGCGCAGGCAGGCACGCACGTCTGACCGAGAACAATGCAACACGTGCGGAAATCATCGGCGCGCACAAACCGAAAGGGAAACTGGCTTGTTTGTATACAGAGTGTGTGGTCGTGAACCGAGGCAAAAGTTTGAACTTTTTGGTCGTGAACCGAGTTGTACGTGTACCGAGACGTTCGTGAACCGAGGTTCCACTGTACATATTTACTGGCGCATGTGTGATGATTTCTTCCTCCTTGCCGATTCTACTGTTTTAAGAATTTACTTAGGCTACGTGCCAAATTAAAGTACCTGTTAAAGGGTAAAGTGGGATTATGGTCTAGACCAGACTGAAACCTTTGTTGGGTGTGTGTGGGAATGGGCCAAAATGGGATGGGATTTTGTGGGGGGTTGCTGGGAGCAGGAGAAAACTATTGCAGGAGTCTGATCAAACAATCGGACCTCTCGCTGAGAGACTTTCACTGTGACAATATCCTTAGCAGCTGAAAATTTTATTTACTGGGTACAAATGTCTGCCACATTTGCTACATACATATGTATGGTTTTGACCAGAAAAGCAAGGATTAGGTATACTGTATGACTGTTTTCTCTCTGCTCTATATTAAAGGACTGCTGCTGACAGCAATGCAAGATCCACTGCTGTATAATTTCTCATTGCTGCAATCTGCCGCTATTTCTGAATCAGTCTCTGTGAAATGTCTATTAATGTTTTGAGCACTTGATCTTGTGTCCACAGCTTCTGAGAACTGCAGTAAGTGTATCTTGCCCTTCCCAGTAACATTTGAGTATACCATGAGAAGTGTTTCATTATGATAAGTTTTTGCTCTGGCGGTCCCAGTAGAGTTCAGTCTGAAAATAATCCTGTGGATGCAGTGGTGCCTGTTTGAAACAGTGTTACAATATGCCATGCATGTCTGATGATGTGACTCAGTAAATTGTGTCTGTTCATGTGTGTGCAAAGTAATTCAACTGCAGTCCAAGCCCACTTTGCACAGTGATGTCTATATTATGCACTGACAACTTTCACATTAACATCTAATTTTCTCATTTGATGGATAAGAGCCCTGTCTATACGAAAACATGAGATTAAAAATAATTCTCAGCCACTACTACAAACTACATGAAATAAGTAATACTAAAAAAGTAACATTAAAAAAGTCATTTTTGGGTGAAGTATTCCTTTAAAATAGTGCAATGACAAATGCATGTAGGTAGCACGTGGCATTTTCCATCTTAGCCAGCTTTTATGGAGAAGTGCAATAATTTAATAGGCACATGCAAAAATGATGTAAAGATTCCCTTGTCCATTTAAGTATTACTATTTCCATTTTTAAAAAACTTTCCATTTAGTACAATTTAACCCCAAAGCATGTTTCCTAGCAGTGTGCATTTACCTTAGCTTTTGTTGGCCCACTTTTGTCCCTCCACCTGTTAGTTAGGCCTATGTTGATTCTCCCCAGTCTTTCCCATCTTCTGTCGTCTAAGTGTTTTTTTTTTTTTTTTTTTTTTTTTATATCACATCTCAAAATGAAATTTTGGTGAAAAAAAAATTTGGATTATCTTAATGCACAAGGTAGAGTGTCATATACTACCTACATAATGTTAGAATGTTTATAGTAACAAAGGAAAATGCTGTTTTTTACTAGTACAAGTCCAACATACCTGGCAGAGCAATCTTTGTCACACTCACAGGAGACTGGACAAAGTAGGGCATCTATTTAAGGCAGCATTGACTTTACACACATCATTCCTCAACTGATCAAGCCAACAGTTTTTTTTTGTTTTTTTTCCTCAGCACCCGCATTGTTTCCTTCCTTGTGGGTTGAGATTCAGGCTCTGCCACTGATTGCTCTTTGCTGTGGATAAAGCAGCCATACTTCTATTTGAATAGTGCAGTGGAAGGAAGATATTGAGAACAGCAAATGATATTGGGGGTCAAGTTGGTGCAATGGTAGAGCTGCTTTCTCACAGTGAGAGTTTGGGGCTTGCATGTTTTCCACAGATGCTCTGGTTTTCTTCTACAGTCCACACTCATGCAGGTGGATTGTCATTGCCAAAATGGAGCAACAGATAAAAGCTTCTCTGCCCTGAAGTGTGACATGCATTGCTTTCATATTCTAAGTGATTGGTTGATTACTGGATTTTGGTATTTTGTCGATAGTATTTACAGGGGCACAAAGTAATGCATATAAAGAAATATAGAAAGATTAATTTCCAATGCTGACCAAGCTGGTGTAAATGCATCGGTTTGTGCCAATTTCTAGGTATATATAGTATGTACAGTACATTTACCACCTATTAATAAAATGGAAAGTTAGGTACTGCTATGCCACCTTGTACTTTTTGAGATCAAGCATTTTTTTTCGATCATCATTACAAGGTACATGGGGTAAACAACTTTAAAAATATATTTATGTAAATTATTCCTTTTTCTTCCACCTTTGTTACCCTTAAGCCTTATTTTAACAGATGAGGTATTTTTTAAAAATATTTAAATGCTTCACTTTAGAAATTTTATTTAGTAAATTAGTATATACCATGGTTGTTAAACAGCTTCGTGTTGAAAAATCCCGAACGTACCCTTTAACCAGGAAAAACTATTCTATCAATAACTGAGAGGCAGTCCTGTTTGTGTCCCGTTATCCTAACTGCAGATGGATTATTGAAAGAAGCTGGGATGTTTGTAATTAAGTGATGTAACTTGATTTACTGTATAATATCTGTGTCATTGCCTTATCAGGTTCTGCAACCTTTTCTCCTCAATCCAAAAAAACATACGTAGTATTCTTGATTGGACTTTTGGCTAACGAGAATAGCAGATATTAACTTGTGAACAAATGTTTTGTACAGTCATATTTGCTTAGTTTTATGTTAGTTTTTTTAGTATGTAGTCCTGTAATTGCAATCTTCTGATCTTAACATTCAGTGTCTAGCAGTAGTCTGATCAGTTTACACTCTCTAATATTCATATAGCTTGTGTGTCCTTTCTAATTTGCCTCTTGCACATCCCACCTCCCTTCATTGCAACCTTGTCATTTTGCCATCCCTAAAAAGGAGTTGTCACACTGTCCTGTACCCTTGTGGTATTTTGCTGCCTCCTCCCCCTCATCTCAGTATCCAGCTGCTGGCTACTAGGGGTGATTGATGAGGAACAGATTCACTCAAGAGTTTTGGGTGGCAGAGCTGTAGTGCTTGACAGGATACCTCTTGATGGGATATACAGGCTTTGTGGCCCTAGTGTGCAGCAGCTGACCCCTTGTCTTGTTCTAGGGACTGATTATCTAAGAAAGCAGTGTTTCCCTTTTTCACACTGCTGAATCATCAATTGCTCATGGTTAAAAAATAGAAAAGCAACATTTGTTTTGGTATGTCAAGGTGAACCTCCTCTTTAAATTGCCAGTTAGTGTGATGCTGATAGCCTCCCAGTCTTGCGCAGTAGCTGATGAAGCTTGTGTGAATTGCTAGCTTCATGTACCCAAATAAGTTTTTAATTTTGAAGATACTATATATGTGTGTGTGTGTGTGTGTGTGCGTGTGTGTATGTATGTATTTCAAAGTAATGCATTCTAGTCCAGTATGGATATATATCTATAGCGATTTTTCTCTTTTGTTTTATCTTATAAATATTTTTAATTGTCACTTTTTTTTTTGGACAGATTACATACTGTATACTGAAGCATCCACATTTTTATTATAATGGCAAAAGTATTAGTCTCAATTTGGAGAGGATGACACTATCATAACATATGTGCACACACCAAAACTTTTTTTTTTTTTCTGAAACCTTGAAAAATATAGAAAAATACTGTGCACTAGTAGTTAATTAGGTGTCTTCATACTGTTAATATCACATAGGATGATTACTTCAGCTAAATGTCACAGTGGTTTTGAAACACAAATTAGCTCAGTAGAGTGTCCACATTTCAAAAGGAAAAGGCTCTGTACTCTTCAGGAAAAGTATTCACCTTTCCAGCTAAGAATGCAAATAGGTTGTTGCCAGAAATAATGTCCTTATGGTAAATTTTAAGTGATGGTCACAAAGCCCATAGTGTATGGAAAAACTTGATGCTGAATTGAAGTTGTCACTTTCACCTCAGTTTGGATCATTTAAACTGTAATTTGCATATAAATATAATTTTTTGATTTTGGTGTGACATCTCCATCAATCTGTATCATTTCATATTCAAGGCTTTTATCATATAAGCAATTTTATCCCCACCACTAAATGGCACAGAGATAGAATTAAGAAACATGTCTTTTTGTTATGTTTGTGTAATATTTCAAGCACCTTCACACTTACACAAATGTAGTGCAGTTAAAATAAATATGAAAATGCATATCCTTACTAGCTTTGCTACCCATATAAGATGCGTTGAAATCTAAGTGATCAACATAGACCTCTGTATGTGATTCGTAAAAGCAGTGTTAATGTTTGTGATGCCACAAACTGTTGGATTGACGGAGACATTGTAACCGGACAGACACACACAAACCCTTTTTATTAAGGTGGATTATTAATATAAATGTTACAGTGGAAAAGTGGTTTATACTTCTCGCTTTCGAATCAAGAGACCAAGTTTTTATATTAGCCATGGTCTGTGTAGAGTTGTCATGTTCTCATAGGGTCACATTAGATACTCTTTCCTGCTATATCTCATGATACATTTTCTAAATGTAATAATTCCATTACATTCCAGCTCCCTGAAATCGTGTCCTTGCAACTGTTGGATCCTCTCAGAACAATTACAATACAATTTATTTTTGTATAACCCAAAATCACACAAGTGCTGCAATGAGCACTATGTATCTCAAAGCTATATTGACGACCAACCCTCTAAATAAAGTAAAACTAACTTGATTTAATTGAAGTTATTAATTAATGAAACATTTGAGCTAATGGAAAGAATCCAGAGTACTTGGGGAAATAGACTATCCCCACCTGTCTCTTCCGCAATACATTGGCCAAGATTCCTGTCTTTAACTCAAAAGCACAACCTTATGTGAAAGTGTTACCGTGTTGTGGGCTACTTTTGTTTTAGCGGAGGAATTGATTTAACAAACTTTTTAGAGAGAAATGCATGTTTTACATAGTTCAAGTATTTGCCTGGATGACTCTACGTGGATTATGCAACATGAGTAATGTGAGACTTTCAGTGATATTTTCACATTGTTTGCTGTTTCCAGTGCTGGACCCTATTCACTTCTATTGAAGCATAAACTTTATTAGGTCTGTTTTCCATGAAAAGATGAGATAAAACATTTTTTGCGAGTGATGCCCAAAAAAAATGTTTAATCTTGTCATGAGGAGTGGTGGGTTTTCATTAAAAAAAAAAAAAAAGGATATTAAACATTTTTCTAGGCCATCACTACTAAGTACATAGGGCAAGTAACATTTAAGAAATATATCATTTTTGGGTGGAGTATTCCATATAATCCTTGAGGATATGATCTAGTTTCACTGATACTTGAGGTAAAGTCTTTCCCCAACCTACACCTAATAATTTGCTTATTCCTTTTAAAGTTCCACTTGCTGATACCTCAGATGCTTTTATTTAACTGTATTTCAAGATATGTACTGCCACTGATCCACTTCAAATGGCAAGTTTGCTTCAGTAGATATTTATAACTCTGCTGCTGTCCCAATTCCCTGGGGAGCTGCTTCTGTGACTGTAGTACAAGAGCATGGTAACTAGATACTTCAACAGTTTTTTTTTTTTTTCCTGCCACCCCAAATGCCCAACATTTGAGTGACTGGACAGGTGTACCTTCACCCTGCCAATATTGTCACCCTGGAGTCTCCAGGGAAACTTGAGCAAGCAATTTCTTTGAATGGTGCTCATCAAAGTTATAATCTTGGATGAAACGATGCTTGTGTAGCCTTCTGTTTCACTTATACTAATTTAAAGGGCACTGCCCTCTTTATTTTTTGTTATTGGTTCACATTTAATCATTATAGATGTCATTTAGCTCTTTTTCTATCGATTAGTGCCTGTAGCGTATTAGATGAATTTCTTGAAGTGTGAGTCTCAAGTTTGCTCATCCAGTTCCCTGTACTCGCCCTAACTCACCCTGCTACTCTGAGCACTTACTTGTATCTCTAAGTGTGTAAGACAATTGAATGGTAATAATTGAGAATTTTGAGAATGAAATATTACCCAAATACATATGTAAATATACAGTTCACTTAATCCAGTTTATAATCAAGACACCATGAACTTTATCTTGAGATTTCAATTACGGTAGACGTAATGTTAATTGTGAGCTTTTATAACTGTAGTTGAGTTATTTTTATAACCTGTTTTTGACCCTCTTGTGATGTAGACCTACAGGTTAATTAATTTAATGAATGTCTGTTGATTATACTTTGACTAAATGTCTCTAAGCAAGTCCTGCAACTAGACAGTGTGCAGGTGAACTGAGCACTGGGGGATTGGTGTGTGGGTGATCTTCTTTTCATACACTGTATGTTACTGAACATAAGTGTTCACCTTCACTTATGTAATTTAATTTTTCTCCACAGGGCTTCATAAAGGATGTACATGAGGACTCCGTTACAATTGTGTTTGAGAACAAGTAAGTGTAAAGTTGTAATTAAGGCTTTTTTTTTTTTTTTTTTTTTTTAAAACCATCCTCCCAAAGTTAATGCTGATGAAACATAGGGCTCAATGCCGGCCATAAAATGGGGTGAAAGTTAAATATAATAAATTACTTTCTTTTGGGCTTTCTCTACAAGTTTAGATGTTCAGACTTAGTGATAACTGATACCAGAAATCATTATCCATATGCAGTATACCTTAGTAGGTGTACATTTATTTGCATTTATTCAAGCATTTTTATTTTCATCCACTGTGATAAATAGAAGATTGGTAAGTGGAGACCCATTTTGACCTCTTGCAATTCCTTTTTTGAGACTCAAACTTGGGTTTATAGAAACATTAGGTTTATGAAATTCTTAGGCAGTTACAAAGGGAAAAAAAAGTAACTGGTAGCTAGATATTTCAGATTTCTGCCATGAAAATGTGAAGAGGTTTTTCTGTTTGGAATAGCAATTTTGTTTTGTATGCTCTCCTCTTAGCTGCAATGAATAAAGTGTTAGGATGCACGATTATGACAAAATTAATTTACAATTATTACCATAGATATTATTGAGACTGTTAATTTCAATTAACAGTACAGTGAAACTGTATATACGGTATTCTGTTTACATACAGTATAGCAGAATGCAGTTTCTCAGGGAATCGCATAGAAAATTATTAATATGAAATGCTGGATAAGATAAATAAGTGTTTACTATTTTTTTTATTTTATTTTACAATATTCCTCACTTTTAATGTTACTTCTGATACCCCAGCCATCACCACCACTCAAAATTTAAAAATGTAAAAATGCTGGAAAATGTTAAACATAGAAGTGTTATATAGTGTGCTGCTGTATTAAGAAAACAAGCGTCCGTGTGTATTTGAAATCAATGCAGATAATAACATTTTAAATGACAATAGTATAATATTGCGAAGTTAATATAAACACAACCTGATGGTTCTGGTGTGTGTGTGTGTGTGTGTGTGTATATATATATATATATATATATATGTGTGTGTGTATATCTATACTAATAAATGGCAAAGCACTGACTGACTGACTGACTGACTGACTCATCACTAATTCTCCAACTTCCTGTGTAGGTAGAAGGCTGAAATTTGGCAGGCTTATTCCTTACAGCTTCCTTACAAAAGTTGGGCAGGTTTCATTTCGAAATTCTACGCGTAATGGTCATAACTGGAAGCTGTTTTTCTCCCATTTACTGTAATGGAGTTCAGCTGGAGGGGCGGAGTTCGTATGACATCATCACGCCTCTCACGTAATCACGCATTACGTAGAAAGCCAGGAAGAGCTACAAAACGCGCTTTAGAAAACATGCATTATATAATTAAGAAGGCAGCGAAACAATTAGAAGCGAGCGAGTGACATATATATAAAACCATATTCAGCGGCTCACGTGAACTGACGCAGTGCGCAGACAAAAAGTAACAGTTGCAAAGAGTGCTGAACAAAAA
>JANRMT010062791.1:151628349-151655947 GCA_026402145.1 Polypterus bichir lapradei | reverse complement strand
TATGAGACAAAACATCACGGTAACCTGAAAGACCTGAATGCAATGCACAAGATACAGAAAGCAGAAGAATTAAATAAGAATCTGACACTTCAGCGGACGTTTACCCGTGCACAATCACAAAGTGATTTCAAGTGAAGCTGCTTTTATGGGAGACACAAATGCACCAGTGCAACTTGCCCCACTGTCCCTGTTGCCAAGTAATGTTGAACCAAGTCGTCACTACGGTGTTCCAAAATACGCACTTTGTTCATAAACTGAATGATTTGATTTGTTATTGCTGAAAAGAACACGTTTTATTTATGTTTCCAGGTTTTGTTATGCACCATGTTCATATTTGAATTTGTATAATTTTGTATATATGTTACCAGCGCTTCATATACCCGGGCCATTAATAACAATAATACAGTATATAAAATGATCTTGCGGGCCAGAGATAATTACACGCCGGGCCGGATGTGGCCCGCGGCCCTTGAGTTTGACACATATGGACTAAATAGAACTTGAAAAGAGATTTTTTCGAATGTGATCGCGCAATTCAGATCGAGTTGACGCGCGCTACAGTACATCGAGCCCGTGTGCTATTGTGGTTTTGCCTGCATGCCTGAATAAGTCACCCTCCCCTCGCTCTTACTTTTTTACCGTTCATCTAATGAATACACGGAGTATGGCTTTACCAAAACAATCATTGATGGCGAATAAAGTATCCATTATTCGAGTATGTAGATCGGGATATATATATATATATATATATATATATATATATACACACACATATATATACACACACACATATATATACCCGCGTATCGCAGCTGAGAAGTAGTGTGTTAAAGAAGCTATGAAAAAGAAAAGGGAACATTTTAAAAATAACGTAACATGATTGTCAATATACAGTAATTGTTTTGTGAGTGTTATTGAGTGTTGCTGTGATCAAGGATTCGATTATCATTATTTGTTTCAATCAGGGTCGTATTTGTACGATGTGTTCAAGTTACATTCTGTGTTTGTCAGTCGTTGTAAAGATAACAGGTTTCATTCATCGATTCGTTTCTTACTGCATCAATAAACAGCTCGTGTTCTTCTTTATCTGAGACCTGACACACTGCATGCACGGGTTTTTTTTTTTTTTTTTTTTTTTTACACTGTCTTCCTTTAGCGGGACATTGACTTTTTCCACCGTGTGCTTTGTTTCCGCAGTAGCTGCACTTATGAATATGCATGTATGTATCAGACGCTTCATATTTTTTTTGCTGCCTTTTCAATTGTGCAATTCGGTTTTGGTTCAGCGCTCTTTGGAACTGTAGCTTTTTGTCTGTGCACTGCGTCAGTTCACGTGAGCCGCTCGGTGTACATGCATCGAAGTTTCCCAGCTGTGCTGGTGCCATGTCGTGCTATGTCCATGGCTGTATCTAATGTTACCGAAGTCCCGGCACTTAAAACTTTCTCTCGCAGTTTCACTGAGTTTGTGCCAAACACCACCCTGACCATCTCATCTTCCTCTGCATAAGCACAGTCCTTCACCCGTGAATATTTAGCGGCAGTGTTTCTATTGGATTGCCGCTGACGGACGGCCTTATATGGGCAGGCACTAAATTACAAACGCCAGCGGCAGCCTGTCTATGAACTTAATTTAAAGTTTAGGTTTACATCGTGCTTTGTTTCCGAAGTAGCAGAACTCATGAATATGGTTGTATATGTCACTCGCTCGCTTCTTATTGTTTCGCTGCCCTCTCAATTATATAATGCATATGTATATGTACAGTATATGTATATGTATATGTGTATATATAATATAGCAAGCACCAGAAATAATTAAATAGTAAAACGTTACATAGACTTGATCCTTGAGCAGTGGTTCCCCCCATACTTGAGGAAAGTATTGTAACGAAAGACACATTTGCTTAAAGAAGCAGCATTTCAGGCCATTATGTTCAGGCATGCTTACATAGTTCTGCTTAACCACAAATTGATCATGGTTGTGGAACATGCCACTTGTGTAAAATTTGGTATAAAGTCCGCGTACCTTTGGAAGAATAAGTGCAGGAGGGGATTACTTTTCTTGCTCTGACTGTTCGTCTTTATTTTTTATTTTTTTATTAAAAAAACCTTTTGTGTACAGTTTTAATCAGAACTTTTTCTTTTGGTGAATAAAACCAAAATGTGTGGTTGAGTTTCAAATTGCTGTCCTATGATGTGAGTGCCTGTGACTTGCTAGAGCACTCTGTGACTGTTCGGGTCCCCTCCAGACTCCCTCTTCACATATGCTTGTCTGTAGAACCCAACACCGTCAATAGTTATGCCTGACCTGAGCTGACAAATGGGGACAAATCTCAGATGAAGCATGGGGATGGTGGAAAAACTGCCAGGGTGCTTTTATTAAAAGAAACAAAAGTGTCCACTGTGCAGTGTTCTAAAAACCAGTATATAAATAAATACATAAAAATCAAGTGAAAAGTGGGGATAAAAATCCATAATAAATAAATCCGTTAAAATCATAGGCTAAAATGCAGTCTCCACTCCTCCCAATCTCAGCTCACCCATCTTTTGCATAGCTGGCTGAGACTCAGCAGCCCCGAAGTCCTTTCTGCCGACCCATGTCTTGGCTGCCTCCAAACTGCGCAGCCAGACCGTCCAAGGTTGACTCTCCTCCCATCTTCCTTCGCGCTCACTCAGTCGCACCACGGATGTCTAGGGAGGTCATCTGCCTTGTTCGCTCCACTCCACCCAAATATTCAGTGGGGCGAACTAGCCCCTAGAGCGCCACAGCCTAAGCTCCTTCGCGGGGCCCCAGCTCGTACTGCCTTCTTCTTCCAGGTGGCCAAATTGTCCTCCCAAAACTTCCTTTCATGTCCTTTAACCTCCTTCTCTTTCTTTCAATCTTTTTTTCCTCCTGATCCCCCTGTGCCAGCCTGTACATATACGGCTCCGTGGGCGCAGTGCCTTAATCACGCGCCGCAGGAAGCCAATGAATCAATTAAGAATGATCTTACCCCAATTATCTCATTAACTCCCCGCGGTCGTGTAATCGCGCCCACGGGGACTGACACGGCTGTGTGGATTTAAAATTGGCCACGTTTTTGAAGCCGCAGACCCGCTATACCACACACTCACACTTGGAGTATGTGTCTGTGCATGATCACACCCTCATTTGCTCTTTAGAGAAGTCTGTAACTAGAAAAGCTCAATCTCTGTGTGGTGGACGGCTGGGGGTGGTACCCAGCCGGGACGCCCAGGAGGACCAGAGGAGGGCTTGCGACTCCTCAAGACCACGAGGGGGCGACCGCATTGGTTGTGTTGTGGGCCACAGGTAGAGGGCTTGGAAGCCCAACCCTGTAGGGGCCCGTGGTCACCACCAGGGGGCGCCCCAATGCCTTGGGAGCCCTGGACCTCAGCACTTCCGCCACACCAAGAAGTGCTGGGGGGGAAGAGGATCAGGAACACCTGGAGGACTTTCGGCTACACAGCTGGTGCTTCCGCCACATGGTGGTGTGTCGGCGGAGGCTCCTCAGGAAGCACCTGGAGCCCATCTGGGCGTACGTAAAAGGGTCCGCCTCCCTCCAGTCGACAGCAAGAGTCGGGTGGAAGTGTATGGAGCTCGGAGGAGAGCAGTGGAGTCGGTCTGAGGATTGAGCAAGGCATTGTTGTGCGGCCAGGACTTGAAGGGGTGATTGGTGCTGCGGCACTGGGGTGTGTTTACCTCTTGTGTAAAAGAGTTGTAAATAAACGTGTGTGATGAACCAACATGTCTGCCTGTCTGTGTCCGGGCTGTACCCCACATCTGATAGTACGGGAGTATTAAATGGAATGCTGTGATATCCCTTTCCACGATTATTATATCTATATTGCTTTTTGCGAGCTATTTTTAAAAAAAAAAAAAAAAAAAAAAAAAACAACAAAAAGCGGCTACTTATTGGTATTAGGCAGTGTTCTTAGACACATTAATGTGTTATTCACTACTGCTCCTTTTGTTTTAACCATTTTAAAGTTTATCTTTCTTAAACGTTTTAGTTGGGTGAGGAATGAGAGCCATTTACTTACAAAATAAAAAAAAATGTCAGTTACATTTGGTTGATTACTTGACTACATGTGAACACGGCTGGGGTATGGTGTTTGGCTTTGATCGCCACTTTGTTTGTTTAGGATATAACAGTAGATTTTTTTTTTTTTTTTTTTTTTTTTTTATATATAGAGGAGAGCAACCAACTGTTTCCTGGGGTAAAGGGGCATATGTAAGGCAAATAGTCTCAGGGAACTGAACTTTTTCAGATGTGAGTAAAGAAGAAATCATGGAAATTTAATTGAACTCTTCAGAGTTCTCAAAGGCATTGATAAAGTGCATTCAGTAGTATTCTTTAGATTAAATAAGGAATCATGTGCTCGAAGAAATTAATGTGGGGTACACTTAAGACTAAGGACAGGAAGAACTTCTTCACATAGAGAGTTATTGAAATCTACAAAAATGGATTTGAAATTGAATCCTTAAGTTTCTTAAAGTTTCTGGGTTAGTGGGTTTTGGCTAAGCAAATTTCTTACCATAAATTCTGTATACTAATAGTTCCATTGTTCCTTATATTTAGTAATTTTCTTAACCCTGTAGTGTTCTGTGGAATAAACTGAGGTATGTGTTTAAAAATGACTCTTAACTTGATGAACCTTTTATATGTAGTGCTTTGACTTCCTTCTTAAAAGTACTTCCTACTCTGACACCTGTCAAAAATGTACCTGTTAACTACTAAAGTATCTTTAATTTCTTTATAAAATCACAAAAAATGTGTACCTCTATAGATTTACTCTACAGTACTAAAAACGTTCAGTTTGCTGGTCTGTATTGGACATGTCTTTCAGTTTAGGAATGATCTTGTTTGCTGTTCACAGCTTACAGTTTTGCTAAGCTGCCCTTTTGTAGCTTTGTAATAAGGACTGCTTCAGATGTGCTCTAATTACAGAATTACTTTATGAAACTTTATTTCTTTACTTTTTTTTGTTATAGAGATTCACCCATTATTTATAGAGAAAGTACCCAGCTGAGAGAGACAAATTCTTAGTTTTTACCCAGTGCTGCAAATATAATATAGAAGCTGAGTTTATAAGCATGTTTTCTCAATGTATCAATTTATTCCTGTTTTTGTGGTTGTGATTGACACTATTGTGTATTTCTCAATTTTTGTTTAGTAACTTAAAGGAGCATTGAGGAGTGCTCAGTTATTTTGATTACATTATTCTAATTCAATGTACAAATTTTAGGCAGTTTATCAAAAAAATAGTAAAATGCATGTAACAAGTGCCCATCCTGTGTATTTCCATTAAGCTGCTGTCAAAATGCATCAACATTTGTGTACAAAAGCACTTTTATTAACCCCATAGTTACTGTGAACACATAGAAGTCTCCAGATAGAACACTAATAATATTAGATTAGCCACTTCAAAGCATTGACCTCATCAAACTATGTGCAATCATAATTGTTGATCTGTGTCATCCACCAAAGCATTTTTTTTGCAGCGAATTTGTGGTGGTGACGTGTAACCTTGTTTGCAGAATTTTGTCCTGAACATTTGCTGTGTGACCAGCTTAAATGAACATTTATTTCTTCAGTGGTTGCTTCGTGAGGCCAGTGTGGATGGTATAGCCTTCAACATAAGTGTATAAACACTGATCCTAGTTGTGAGCTAAAAGTTAGCAAAAACTTGCAAATTTTGTAAACACAAAATTCTCATGCAGAAAAAATGGAAATGTTAGTGTTTTGATGTCTTTTTGTGTGGACTTTTATGTGATCTCTGTGTAATAATTGTGCCAACAGATTTAATAGTGTTACCTAGATTGCTCTGCACTTAATGCCAGCAGGGCGGACTGAAGAAACCATGTACTTTGTGTTCCATTTGAACTGGGACTTCCAAGGTCCTTTTTGGAATTTTCAACTGGAATTTCCCCATAAGCTAGATTTCCTATTCGGAAACTTGGGGCTGGTCTGTAAGGTCTGAGTTTGTCAGACTTCAGATTGACGTCAATCCAAAATGTTGACGTACACTGTGTGTTTTTGCACTTTAGACTATTTATCTCAATAAATCAATTGTACCCACAGTACTGCCCATACTCAATTGGTGGACATACTACTATGGTGTTTGGATGTGCAGAATACTGCATAGTGTGTTGTTCAGTAGTTGTCTTTAATTCCTAAAGAGTAAGGACAACAAAGGTCTTTCTGGAGGCATCTGTATTGTTTTTCTGAATATTTTACTAGAACTTGGTCAACTCGGGTGTGACTATTTCCAGCTCTGACTTCCAAGGTAGATAGATCATAGCATTAGTGTTGGGGTTATATGGTTACAGTCACAGTGATAGAACAAAAGCATCAGGGGGAAAAAATGCAACTGTACTCTTTTTGCTCGAGAGAGGCGAGTACTGCTATTGCGTCTGTATGGGATAAGCCTTTGTCAATTTATACTTACTGTCTGCCAGAAATTTTACTGTTCTGATATGTAATTCTATTTTTATCTTGGGGAGGCTTGTTGGTGCCATTGTTAGCACTGCTGTCTGATAGCAAAGGTCCCATTTTTGGCCATAATAGTTGGTCGATGCTTCCCAAGCTCTCAAAGAGAAGCACTGGAATCGTCGGACAGATGCGTACTTTTCATCCTATTGGCCATACTGACTGTATGTAAAGACATTTAAAAGACAATTGCACCATTATAATCCACTGCAACCAAGCTATATTTCTCCTTCCTCATTCGACTTCAGTGCATTTCACAAAGTTTGACAAAGTTCCCGAACATTTCCACCATTTTGCTGAACTCTAGATCAAATGAGTACAGCTCTAAGCACAGCTGGAAATATGGAGGAGTAGCACCATTATACAGAACTCTGGAAAGTTTTATAGTGTCTTTCATTATATAGTAAATGTAATGAAATATACTTTTAAAATAGTGCGTAATAAAATAAAGTACTTCAGTAGCAATCTTTGTGGCAACGGTTTAAAAAATGAAGGGGCTGACCTATAGTGCTGAAGAATGTTGGCTCTGATTGAACAACGCAGAATAAGTGATCTGCAGGTCACCTTTTGACAACCTTAATGTCATCACTGGTTGTCCTCTCCCACCCTGTCCTTAATTGGCCAGTTTGTTAATCTGACCAGAGTTGTGATAAAACAGTTTTAGGAGGAAAAAGGGGAAGGAAGAGATGGTCCTAGGATGTTTTCTCCCGTATTAGTATTTTAATACCCAGCATCCTCCATAACCAGTTTGTTCTTTTGAACTGGATTTGAGAAACTTGGATCATAATTAATCAACATGAAATATTAAGCTGCAGAGACTATAAAGGTTTCTTTTAAGTTTACTCTGGAACCTGGCAGTGCCCTTGAATTAATTCATGTACATGCCGTGGCAGCTCTTTATTAAGTAGAAGTAGAAGGGGAGTGAGAAAGCACCCTGTCACTTGCAACTAAGAATTTCACTGTACTACTTACGATTGTGAATTAATATTGTTGATATGTTTAGCTGATAGGAAGAAGAAAACCTTTTAGGAAATTAAAAAAAAAAAAAAAAAAAAAACACACTTCGTATATAATCTCCATCTGCTTCCCAAATAACAGTGTGCTTTACAGAGAAAATAAGATTGAAGTGAAGGTTCTTGTCAAAAAAAAAAAAAAAATGTTCCAGAGGACCCTGGTTTTTCCAGTTTTTCTTCAAATGTAATCAGTTGAAAGGCGATGAATGACCTAAAATAGTGAAATACAGTAATCCCTCGCTATATCGCGCTTCGACTTTCGCGGCTTCACTCTATCGCGGATTTTATATGAAAGCATAACTAAATATATAACGCGGATTTTTCGCTCCTTCGCGGGTTCTGCGGACAATGTGTCTTTTTACTTCCTGTACATGCTTCCTCAGTTGATTTGCCCAGTTGATTTCATACAAGGGACGCTATTGGCGGATGGCTGAGAAGCTAACCAATCAGAGCACGCAGTTGAGTTCCTGCGTGCTGAATGCAGTGTTAACCAGGAAGTCTCGTCTCGCTCATTCAGCATCAACGTGTTTCGCTGTGTAAAGAGTTGTGCTCTTTTGTGTTTATCTTTGTGCATAGTCAAGCCCTTCATTATGGCTCCAAAACGATCTGCTACTGCTTCAGGGGCCGTGCCCAAGCGCAAGAAGATGATGTTAACGATTGCCGAAAAGGTAAACGTTTTGGATTTGTTGAAGGCTACGATTCTTTTTATTTAAAAAGTAGGAAAGGAATATAAGATCTACGGCCGCAGTGTCCTTTTAACCAGGGTGCAAAACGAGTTGTAAGTGGATGTAATAAGGCAGTAGTCTGGATGGAATCTGCTTTAGGGATTTGGATTGAAGACTGCCCGAAGAATGGCAGTGCTACACAATCGCCTGAAGTGGCTCCTTTACAAGGGCTGTAACGCTCTCCTTTGTTGTGCAGTAAAATTAAACTCATTGTTATCGGACAAGTCATCATGTCATTGTTGGTGAGTAACCATAATTAATTTTCTTCTTACAGTGCTTAGTACATGTACATACGTTTAGTGTCACTGTACACACATTTACTGTATACTATTTTTCTTGCATTGTACGTATTTATTGCTGGTGGCCTGTCTATCGTAATGGCTGTAACATATGTGATATCGGATACACTCAATATCTTTAAAATAATATTTAGGTTTTACTGTATATAAACAGTGTGTTTATATACATAATTTCAATGAATCTTTCCTAATATCTAAGAGAATACAAAGGGATTATGCTGTATAACTCTGCGGGGAATATTTATTAACAGTGTGGGAGAGTTTATAAGGGCTTAAGATATATAAAAATAACCATACAAACATATGGTTTCTACTTCGTGGATTTTCACCTATCGCGGGGTGGTCTGGAACGCAACCCCCGCGATCGAGGAGGGATTACTGTAGTAATCTGTAAACTGTCAGAGGTGTACATTTTAAAGTTTAGCTTGGAAAAAACTGAAAAACAAGAAATTTCAGAATATTACAAATGTGCTTTCTTCTGGGAACAACTAATCGGTTACAATCTACAGATGTTCTGCAGCAATTAAAGTTAAGCCTTGCAAGTTAAAGCTAACAATTTGCACAGGTGTTCCAACTTCTGTTGATTACTAAAAACCCTGTCTGTCTTAAAGCAGAGTTGGAACTGACTGTGGTGTTATACCCTTTGAAGTACTATTTGGTCAATATTATACTGTAGAAAGTTGTAAATTTCAGAGATAATGGCAAGAAAACTGCATTAAACAAATTAAATGAGACAGAGTATTACCTTTAGACCTGTCGGCCTTTCATTTAGAGAAATTGCAAAAACAAAATCTAAGTGTTGGTGAGTACGGTGCCCTACACAATCCAAAGGCAATTGGAAACTGGAAGAAATTCTAATAAGATTAGACCCAAAGTCATAAACCAATCAAATCGGTCACCAGCTTACGTGATCACAGTCAACTCACAGTTCTTTGTGAAGAGAAGACTTTGTGCTGCAGGTTTGACAGAGTGAGTGGCAGTAAGAAAGCCACTCCTTAAAGGACAAAATAGGGCCTTGAAATATCTGCTGTGGGCTAATGCAGACTGGAAGAAAGTCTTACGGACCAGTGAATCAAAATTTAAAATCTTTGGTTCACTATGCAGGGTGTTTGTACGCTGTCAAGTTGGTGAAAGGATGGTTCCTCAGGGTGTGACTCAAACAGTCAAACATGGAGGTGGAAGTGTGGTGGTCTAGGGTTCTTTTGGTGGGGGTAGAGTTAGTGACTTGCAGAGAGTGATTCAAAGGGGTTCCCATATTTTAGCTGTTATTTCTGCAAAAGGTGGCTGCTTTAATGAATCAAAAAAGTGAATGGAATAGGAATAAAGTTTTGTACACTTAAATGTTTGCTTGACTTATTTTATTTGTTCTATGCCTTGATTTTATGAAACATTTAAGACATTAAACTGTGTGCAGTTCCATAAAAACTGACAATAGTGATGTATTTTAAAACTTTTGACCTGCAGTGTAATGCCAGTTTTTTTTTTTTTTTTTTTAAATCTGTAATTTCTACCACTGATAGAGCAATATTGCTTGTTTGCTGAAAGCCACATCCGCACTATTAACAGCGAGTGACACTGTTTTTTGTCCCCAATGACTACATACTGTAGGTTTTCCGCTTGCATCTCTAAAGACGTGGGTAAGCTTTATTGCCATTTGGAGACTGGCCCTGTGTTAATGTGTTTGTGGTCTGTGATTGAATGTTACCTTGGAAGGATGGTTCTTCCCTGCCACGAAATACTTCTTGGAAAAGCTCCTTTTCCAATAACCCTGAATTGGATTAGGCAAGTTTCAATATGTTGGGTTTCAATTAACAAACCACATCACAAGGTTCTTAACAAAAGCTAACAAGATTACAATTCTATGTTAAATATAAACATTAAACAATGAATTATTATTAAAGAACCACACATGGCAGGTACGTGAAGTACAGTACTGATAGAGAGACTGTAGAAGGTATATCTGACTGATTTTAAATAGTGTTTAGCAAAGCTATGCAGATAATGCACAGCCACAGAACAAAACTATAAAAAGCCACAGAGTAATAGAAGAACTGAGTAGTGTTTTCAGATCTGAAAGGCCAAGTTAAATTTGCACTATGAGGTAGTCCAAATGCACTTACTTGGACTAGAAGAGACTCTGAAAATTTTTGTAGATGAAGAGACAGCAATTGAAAAGGTAGAGAAATGACAACTTCAATGTTAATTTGAAAATTGAGTTGTTAGGAGCCTCATAAAAATACCCAGCTGAATGAACATTTGTCAGTCGTTGTAAAACCGGGATATTGGACAGGAAGAATGCATTTAGGATATATCTAATTAAGGATTGTCTGTCTGTTTATTTACCCTATAGAGATAATCTGAGTATTTTACTTGCAGACAGAATTATGGAATTTAGTTTTATAATGCTGGTATCTCTGCTGATAGTTAGAAAATGGTATAGCAAGAGAAACGAGTCTTTTCTTGATATATTGCTGGGTGCGAGTTGAATCCCTTTTGGTGGGTGGAGGGGTTATACTACACTTTTACACTGTTTTATTAGTGAAAGTCATTTAATATCACTTTGTAAAAGTAATGCGGAGTATTTAATGAATTATTTGAATCAAGTCTTAAATATTTTTTTTCCCCCGTTGAAAATACAAATTAATTTTCATTTGAGCAAACCATGTTTAGATAGAGAGAGAGTTTATTAAATATGTTGCTTATATAAATCCTAAAAGTTACTTTTCATTACTCTTACCTGCATGTTCCAGAGTAGTATGAATGTGTCACTGGGGTCTAGTCATAGCTAAGTCCTATGGCAGGCTTCGAAACATTTTTAAGCTTGTTTTAAAATTGTGATTGGGAGTTCACAATTTAAAGTTGAGGTTTAAAGCAACTACAGCTCTGTATTTCTCTTATGCCATGAGATTCAGCTATCCTCTTGATCATTTTAACTAGTCTTTTAGTTTCAACCAACCAACAAACCATTTTCCAACCCGCTGAATCCGAACACAGGGTCACGGGGGTCTGCTGGAGCCAATCCCAGCCAACACAGGGCACAAGGCAGGAATCCAGTCCCGGGCAGGGTGCCAACCCACCGCAGGACAAACACACCCACACACCAAGCACACACTAGGGCCAATTTAGAATCGCCAATTTACCTAACCTGCATGTCTTTGGACTGTGGGAGGAAACCGGAGCGCCCTGAGGAAACCCACACAGACACTGGGAGAGCATGCAAACTCCACACAGGGAGGCGAACCCGGGTCTCCTAACTGTGAGGCAGCAGCGCTACCACTGCGCCAACGTACCGCCCTCTTAGGAAGAAGCTATTTAACATAAAATGAAACTATCATACATTTTCAGTTGGGTAGCTGTGTCGTACTACTAGCTGGAAATCGGTCAGGAACTAATGATTTGTGCATATGTTCGTCATCCACAGTTCATATGTTTAGTAATAAAAAACATGTACATCTCATTTATGTTGATTTGTTTTTGCAAGTAACATAATAGTCACTTAAAAGACATCTGTGTCTGGTTATGCTTGGAAGAGCCGTGTAGTAATGCACGATGTCAAATGTAGGGCTGCAACTAACTATTTTGATAACTGAATAATCTGTTGACTATTTTTGTCAGTCAATTCATTTGTTGGATTGTAAATATTTGAAATTTAACACAAAGTTCATGAAATGGAACTTTCCCTAATTAAACAGGTTTGTATAAAAGTTTCAGAAATATATTTAAAAAAATTAACTACTTATAGATACAGGTAAAATTCCGTTACACCGAATATCTTTACTACGAAATTTTCATTACAACGAAGTATTTTAATGGTCATGACAGTTTCCCCATATGTCACGAGTTTATTGCAATCTTGCTACTAAGAAGTACATTCAGCAGATACTTTAATTACAAAAAAGCCAGAGGACACTCGAGTTAGACGTCACTTGTAGATGCGTTTGCTAGAGGTACTGCCTACAACAGAAAAAGCAAGCGGTGGATCAAGATAAGCAACGCCATTACAATCCATATAGCTAACGTGTCAGTGGACAAAGATTTTTAACATTAACAGAAAGCGTAGTTGGTTTACAAAAATATTCACTATTTATTTCTTTTCTAAGTCCTGTTCAGTGCAATACAAGTTTTGAGAAGCACCTCTGGATATTTGACTAAGTCTAAATGACTCTTTGGATGGTTGAAAATATGTTGTCAAAATTATAGTTTTAAGTTTGCAAAATTTGTTCAATAAAAAGGTTCTATATTTTGACTGCAACTGTCATGCAATGTTATTTCTTCTCTTCATTAGTGCCACCCCTTTGAAAACTATCACTTTGTGGGGCCGTACAAACCTGTATTAATACTTGTGTGCACGTTAAAATGTTTTTTTTGTACAATATACAATTCTCATGACAGTGGAATAGGTTATTCTTAGCCCGCCTACTGCAGTAGAAAATGTGGTTAACATCCACTCATGCATGGGGGAAAAAAATATTGTTGAACACCGTGAAACCGGTGTAATTTTGAAAAATACCGTGATATAGAATTTTGGTCATACTGCCCAGCACTAGGCCGAAATCAAATGCTGTATATCACTACCTCAGATTTATACTGCAAAGTAAAATACAGACTGTGAAGTTAGTATTCAATTAAAAAAATAACTGGCTTCCTTTACTTGTTTTGGGAAAAACCTGAAAGTAGTATTTTACAGTTTTCATGGACACACTCCTAACCATATGTAATTGTCTAAAATTGTTTATTAAGAAGAACTTAGTGTAGTTGCAAAGAAACTTATGAATATGCCCCTTGATGACAGTTTGACCTTGTGGTTAAGTAGTACTTTACTAGAAACTGTGGCCTGTAGGGTCTTACACTCTTATCACGAATACATTATGCAACCCTCATCCAGTCACTTTATCAGCTTGCATAAGGCTGCATTTCTCTGCATTGGTGAAGAACTTTGTAGTGGAAAACACATAGAAATGAGCTATGTGGGGAAGGCTAATTGTTTGCCATAGCCACACTTGCTCTTTGAGCAATCTATAGTTCCTAAACAGTGACAAAGACTTTGCCATGCCACGTGAAGATGACCACGCCCTGATTTCTACAGAAAAATGTTAAGTCTGAGGCCTTCATTTCTTTTATTTTTAGCCTGCCATTCATAAATCAGCCCATTTGACATTCAGTTTTTCGCTGTTGTGTGAGTTGCAGCTCCTTTGCTGATATAGACAATAACTAGCAAAGAGTATGGTCGCATAGAAGGCATGTTCACTTGCTTAGACAGCTTATATGCAGCTATGTTGCGAAGGGTGTGCTGGCTCTTAGTGTTCAAAATGATTTCTCCCAAGTGTAAGTGATAGTAAGTAACAATGTATATAATGTCTAAAATGTAGGATATGTAAAATATTTTTTGTGGATGGATTCTGTAAACTGGCTAATGCCCTTTGTGCCTTTATTGCAGTTGGCAGCCAGAGCGACAACTTCCTTTCAGTGATGTTCGACTACCACCACCTGCAGACTACCACAAGGACATTGGCGAAGGAGAGGAGGTTGAGGTAAGGAGGATTGTTGACTTTGATGCTTATGTAATGCACCTAATTTCTTTAGCTTTAAACAGAATGTTTTATTGTCCCCTTGAGGATGATTTTATATTGAGGGTGATAGTTTTTCACTACTTTCAAAAATTGAAAGACAATTTACGCATAACATCTCATTTGATTCCAGTTGTCTTGAACATGCAGTATATCTAGTGGATCAATATGGAAAATTTTACCTTTTCTGCCCTCCACCCCTGCAAATCTTTTTCTCCACTCTCATCAGTCCTGGTGCCTCATGTATAAACGGTGCGTACGCACAAAAATGTTGCGTAAGAACGTTTCCATGTTCAAATCTCGATGTATAAAACCTAAACTTGGCATAAAGCCACGCACATTTCCACGGTAGCTCATACCGTGGCGTACGCAAGTTCTGCGTTCTGTTTTGCAGACTGGCGGCACCCAGTGTCAAAGCAGTGCTACTGTTTCAGTGTGGTTACCCTTTCTTTTTTAGATCCATATCCCTGACGCAGCTTTATAAATACACTGAAATTAACCGCATGTTGTTTTAGTTTAATGCATATGATTGTAATTAACCTGTAACAATATAATGGTCCACAGAATGGTCAAACTATTCTAAATAGCTGCTTTAGCGTTGTTGCTCTCACTGCACCTTTGTCGTCTTTCACCTGCTCCCGTTAGGGGTTGTCACAGCGGATCATCATTTTCCATATTACTCTCATTGCACCACTCGGGGTATTTATATCACTGTGTCTGAGTGGGGAATCACAGCTGTACATCAGCTGATCAGAAAGAGAATTATCTGTATACAGCATCTAGCACACGCTGCCTCAGCCATGCTGTCTATTGAATTGCTCTCGCACGGCAAACACTTCAGAGCCTTTCCTTTACTGACCTCGCGGTTCAGAAACCGTTTCATCCCAAGAACTATAAATGCACTCAATCAGTCCATCATGTGCTTCTTGTAGAACTGTTTGTACTTATAAGTACAATTACCTCACTGTAAACTTGCATTAGTTATAATATTACACAACCTGCGCCACTTTATAAAGCATGTATTTACATACGATGATGATGATATCATTTTTAAGATGAAATGCAGCAAAATGTTTATTATACCGATAAAACTTTAACTTCATTTAAATAATCTGTATTGTTAATAATTAAACATGTGAGGACACGGTCCCGCAGCGCTGGCTCTCTGCTCATGGATTGTTCCTGCCTCGTGCTGTATTTGCTGGTGCTGCCGCGACACTGGAAGGATAGTTGGATAGAATAATTAAACATGTACTACGAAGAGATTTCCATGTTTCTTAAAAGTTTTGAAGAATCGGTGTTCTAATCTTACAGATGGCTTAACGTTTATTACAGAGCTGTTTGTGTGGCGATTGGGTATTTGGAGAAAGAAAAATAAAGACAGGAATTGGGGGGTTAGTACGTTTGAAAAAGACAGTACTGCTACAATAAAGTATTTCATTGAAGGTTGCGCATGGCGCAGCAAGCATATTGCGTGAGACATGAACAATCACTGTGCCGCCGTGTTCCCATGTTGAATAACATGCTTTAACTCTTATCATGAAAATGATATCACATATACATCTCAGTATTTTAATTATTCAGAGAGCTGTGATATTACGAATGTAATGGATTCTGTGTCCTGTCAGAGGAAGAGAAAGGCCGGAAGCATGTAGTGATTCACACACACACACAGAAGATCAAATACAAAAGAAAGCATTTAACATGCTACTTTAGTTAAGATGGGATTTGAGAAACTAGTAAATTAAACTATTTTTAAGTTTATGATGTTCTACTTTAATCTATACTAATAAACGGCAAAGCCCTCACTCACTCACTCACTCACTCACTCACTAATTCTCCAACTTCCCGTGTAGGTAGAAGGCTGAAATTTGGCAGGCTTATTCCTTACAGCTTCCTTACAAAAGTTGGGCAGGTTTCATTTCGAAATTCTACGCGTAATGGTCATAACTGGAAGCTGTTTTTCTCCATTTACTGTAATGGAGATGAGCTTGAAACCCGTGGGGGCGGAGTTTGACATCATCACGCCTCCCACGTAATCACGCAGTACGTAGAAAACCAGGAAGAGCCCCAAAAAGCGCTGAAGAAAACATGCATTATATAATTGAGAAGGCAGCGAAACAATAAGAAGCGAGCGAGTGATATATACAACCATATTCATGAGTTCTGCTACTTCGGAAACAAAGCACAGTGTAAACCTACACTTTAAATTAAGTTCATAGACAGGCTGCCGCTGGCGTTTGTAATTTAGTGCCTGCCCATATAAGGCCGTCCGTCAGCGGCAATCCAATAGCAAACTGCCATACTCGAATAATGAATACTTTATTCGCAATCAATGATTGTTTTGGTAAAGCCATACTCAGTGTATTCATTAGATGAACGGTAAAAAAGTAAGAGCGAGGGGAGGGTCACTTATTGAGGCATGCAGGCAAAACCACATTAGCACGTGGGCTCGATGTACGAAAAAATATATCTTTTTCCAAGTTCTATTTAGTCCATATGTGTCAAATTCAAGGGCCACGGGCCACGCCCGGCCCGGCGTGTAATTATATCCGGCCCGCGAGATCATTTTATATACTGTATTATTGTTATTAATGGCCCGGGTATATGAAGCGCTGGTAACACAATAAACTACAGATCCCATAATGCAGCGCTTCACCTGCCTTGCCGAACACTTACCGCGTTAATCAAGTCTAGCTTGCAAGTTATTGCGAAGCTAGCCCACACGATGCTTAAGAGAAAAGTTGATTCTGAAAATAGAGCCTTTAAAAACCGATGGGAGGCTGAGTATATGTTTACTGACATTGCCGGTAAACCCGTGTGTCTCATTTGTGGAACGTGTGTACAAAAACTGGGGTCTCCTTCCCAGCAAAAGTCGAGCAGCCGGCGCGCTTCTGCCTTAAATCAAAGTGAGCACTTTTAATTTTTTTCATCCTCCCCCTGAGCTATAGCCCAGACAAGTGCAAACACGGGACCCCTTTTCTACACCACGGCAAAATAATATTAAGGCGATTCACACTTTCTTTTGCACGTATACGATTATGAGGTCCTCAGCTCGGATTATTATGACACGCACACGAGTGGAGGACTGACAGTGCCATCACAGCCGATTAATGGAAGAGACGTCTCACCAGTCTACACAAGACCCACCGCGACTGTCTCCAAAAGGCGATCATAACGTCACCGAACACATCTCTCTATACTATATAAAAGAAAAAGGCAACTTTGTGGGTGAAAACTAGCATATGGTTTATAAAGAAGGATTCATCATGAATTACCTGATTTTATCTCATCATATGCACGTTCTAAATTTATTTTCTGAATTTTTTTCCAGTGAGTGGACAATAATGCTTAAAACTCGCACTAAAATGAAAAATTCAAACAATGTTATATCTGTACTGTAGAATTAGTGAATTCCAAGGTAGTAGATTTCAGTTTAAACAAACTCTTTATCACAGTTTTTGTAAGAACATGCTTTCCGATTCTGTTTTTTAATTGTAATATTTATATTTGTATCATTAGTTGGGCAAAAAATATTACTAAAGACCTAGGACTGAGTGATGTCTTTAAAAATGCACTTTGTCATTTCAGTACAGTGATGTACAATATTATCATGGAGTGGTTATGGGGCCATTTTTAGCACAGGACAATAATGGTTTATAATGTCACAGATTGCCACAAATGAGCACATTTAGTGATGTTTGGAAATGTTACAAAAGTGATTTGTTTCAAGTTCATTTAAAATTGCTACAAATCAAGATGCCATGTTAGCAGTAATTCTCTAAAATTTTGCCTCATCAAAGAACTGATTTGAATAAATGTCTACGAAGAGGAAACTGGAAGTTGTTTATAAAAACTCTGAATTACTAATTATTTTTACTCACTGTAATACAATGTTCTCAGTTCTCTTTCTAATTTCTCCTGAAAAAAGAAAATTCAAACATCAGCATTGGTATTGTTAAATTGAATAAGTTAAGTTGAATTGTTTCCAAAATATCAGTTCACATGACATCCATAGTAGGATTAAATGGATGTGTTTTGGTTAGTAGCAAACATAATTTTTTGCTTTCAGGCAGTAGCCCCTCAAATTCAGTCTTATCTAACCACAAAATTTTCCTCCTAAAGCTTTCAGATATTCTCATATGGCTTTAAGCAAACTCCATGAATGATTTCAAAGAAAAATCATTGACTGTCTCTTGCCATTTTCAGAAATTAGTCTGCAAGGAGTCTGCAAATTGCTGAATGGATTATTGATGACTACACAGGTTCTCCCATTTTGGGAAAACAGCTCTGCCACTTTGTTAGTGTTGTAGCTGTCATCTTGGTCACTTCTCTGACAACTGCATTTTTGTGTGGTTTCATGGTATGGTAGGTTGGACAGATCTTGGCATTGTCCTTGTTGTGCCAGATTCCCCCAACCCCCTTTTTGTTAGATTTGACGTCATGGTGCTCATAGGAAAGTTCAAAACTTGTCAATCTTTGTTATAACCTTCTCCTGGTTCTTTTCGTCGTAACTTCACATTGAAGTTGCACTGGCAGCTCCTTGGTCTTGATGAAAGCATACAAAGTTAGTGATTTTTATTTTGCAGTCATATAGTAATCTCTGCTATAGTGAATGAGTGTTCTTGCTTCCATCTTTTATTTAATGCTGTTGGGCCAGTCTCCATCATAGTAGCATTAGAAATGAATGAACTAGCGATGGAGAGCCAGTTAGTAGCAAGAGTAAATTACTTAAGTCCTGTTTAGTGTTACCAATTGATATAATACAAACATATTTTAGATGCAAGTGGGAAAACAGGAGTATGTGGAGACAAACACAAAATATACATACTTCCTCAAAGTCAGTGGCCATGAAGGGATTTAAACCCAGGACTTGACTAGCACAGCTACTCTAAGGCTCCATTCCACAACAGTACTTACTAGAAATAAATTAGCATTGGCAATTTTTTGCCATAAGTGTAGGCTGACATATTGGCTCAAATGGACTTAGCTATGTTTTTATTAAATTTATTATTATAGTCTGGTTTTCCTAAAGCTTAAACAAATATCATGCATAACTCTAAATCATAAAAATCTGGGGTCCTACTTACTACTTCATGTGTAGAAACGAAATAGAATTTAGCTGTGTTGTAACTTATACAGTAGGTAATTTTAATTCTTTTTACAGTAAATTCACTAAAGAGTGTTAACATTTGTAGCGAAAATTAAAGAATTGGTATTGTGGACAATTTTTTCTTTTCAGGTATACTCCAGAGCTAATGAGCATGAACCTTGTGGTTGGTGGTTGGCTAGGGTTCGAATGATGAAAGGAGAAGTAAGTACACATTTCTTTCCGTGTCTTTACTTATTTTACATACGTTAAACTAATTAGAGGTGTACACATTATTATCAAGATGGATATACAGTAGATATTGGTATAAAATATATTGAAAGAGCAAGAATTTAAAATGATTTTATGATTGTACCTAACAGTCAAGATAAAATTAGCTGTGTGTTAGATATATATTTACAAAGTTGGTCTATTGAGTGCCATCCACACTCCACTGGTTGTTAGTGCTCACCTTATTTCATTTCAGTTGACATTAGCTATCCTTTCACTTTTTTAAATCTGATATAATTTTCATGTACTTTCATTTTATTAGTAGTCACTTTTTATCCATAGTGACTTTCAAATTATAATTACTTTGTATAATAACTTCCATCCTTTTCATAGTTGTATGTTAAGTGGCTTAAATTGAAGTGCTTTATGCACTAGGTTACACTCCCTTTTTTAACCGTACATTAATCAAAAAAACACCTAGTATATTTTCTGTTCATATTTTCCTTAATGGGGGGGAAGACTTAGAACTGTTTCCATCAGTTGTTGGTGTTACATTATTGAGCTTGAAGTGTTTTAATGACACTTATTAACAATTCTATGTAGACTGATAATTTTGAGTGTTTAACATACTGTGTGAGTAGCAATTTGCTAATAGCTCAATTGTTCTGGTTGCTTTCAGCTTTTGGTGAAACCATAGCAAAAAAAATGGGGAGAGCAAATCTAACTTTTCACCACTTGTAGCCCACATCATTTTGAATGAGATGTGTAGTTCTGGAATTTTATAGCCACTTCTATTTATCCTGCTGGGTTTTCTTTCCTATGTCAATTTTCTTTGCAGTTTTATGTAATAGAATATGCTGCCTGTGATGCCACCTACAATGAAATTGTGACGCTTGAGCGAATTCGACCGGTGAATCCCAACAGCCCTGCCACTTCAAATAGCTTCCATAAAGTGACAATCCCCGTGCCTGAAGACCTCCGGGAAACGTGAGTTGGCAGTGGCAAACACGTGTGCTTTGATTACTCTATTTCTTTTTCTGCATGATTGTTATTATTTCTTTTTTTTTTTTTTTTTGAGGTAGCTGTTCGAATGACTCCATACATAAAGACTTCAGGAAAGCTATTGGAGCCAACTGCATTTTCTACAGCACTGCCGGCCATGAACTGATCGTACTAGTAAGTGCTGACTGATTCTTTTTTGCTTGTCCTATAGTGCTTTTGCAAGGTTCTTTCTACGTTTTCATATTTTGAAATCTAGTTAAGTGCCTTATTGTTAAAATGGGAACAGTCATGTTTTTCTATCTTTAATAGTGGAATGTACACTTCTATGCATGAGCATTGAAAAAAGTGAGATATGAAACTAAGCAATTGTTTTTCTGTAAATTTCCAGAAAAAGTAAATTGGTGACATCACTTGTCCAATATTACTCTTGTGGAAGAAATCAAAATCCCAAGAATCAATGTAGTGTTTAGGAGGTGGGCTGTCAGAGTGTTTTTCTCTCTGTTCCCTGATATCATGGTTCTCGGCTGATTGGGGCTTTCTGGTTTAGTAAATAAAACCTGCCAACAAAAGAGAGAGTAAAGCCATACAAAGAGCGGCACTGATTTGTAGGGTGGAGGGAAGAGTGAAGAAAAAGATGCTGCAAGATACATGGCACAGAGAGTATGCTTGAAGAAAGTTTGGCAAAGCTCAAGTAGGATGTGGTTAGCAAGAGCACTATAAAGCTTGGGTCCCAGTGCCAGATTCTATGGCTGTGCACGTAAGTGTTTCAAAGAAATCAATATAATACGTTTACAGGGCAAAACAATTCATAGCATGGGCCACTTAAATTAACAGCCTGAACTTTATTGCTGTTTGTAATAAGTTAAAAGTTAAACAGAGTGTTAGACGTTTGTCTGACTTTTGCTTTTGAGGTTGACACATATTAATTAAACAAAAGCAAATTATAACAAATTATAATACAAGCTTAAACATAAAACTGACCTAAAACATGAAAACAAGTGCATGAGTTAACAATGTAAACAAATAATTTGAAAACCTCTAATATCAATACTACAGTACTGCAGACCCCAGGTGAACATATGACTAGCAGTGAACTCGGAAAGAAAAATTCTTGATTGAAAACTAAAAACGTACAACTGAAACAGAGTTTCGTTCAGATGGCTTGCTACTGTTGTGTGACAAGTACGTAGTGTGCCTTGAAAGGTTAGATTTTCGTTTTGCTGTACTTTAACTACATTGTTTTCAGTTTTTTTTGTTGGGTTTTATTTCAGTTCTTACTGGTTGCATATTTTTAGTTCCCCACTTTCCCTGAAATGTTGTTGACATTAGCCCTGTTTCAGTTTGTATATTGTTTTTGGTCTAATCCTTCCAAAACTTCTTAACTGTATAAGACTACAGATCAAAACGTTCATTACATATCTGATTGTAGCTACCATTTTTACAGGTGCATCCTACAGGAACAAAATACCCCAAATTATCTTTATTCCTACTAATTATCAGTTTCAATTCAAAGCTGTACAGTTTAGTGTAAAATTGTGTTTTGTAGTGGCCATCCATAGATCCCAAGGTCAGTCACTAGAAAAAGCAAGAATTAATCAGTGGCAGGAATATTTTACTTATGGGCAATTGTATAAAGCACGTTCAAGAGTAAGGAGCTCCATTGAACGAGCAATAGCCTCTGCTTTTAAAATAAACAGGTGTATACTGAAAACTACTTAGTTAATTGCATAGTACTTCTGATACAATGCCATCGGTTAATCAGATGTTAATAGAGGCCTACAATCTTAGGAAATTTCCCTGTCGGTGCCAGGTAACACAGATATATCCTGTAAAGAAATATGAATAAGCTAGCAGTGGCAAGACTTTTAAACCTGTTTTTTCTAGGATTGGATATTTTAAATATACTTGTGTATTTGTGCAGTTCTTGTGATATGTTCTTTGGGCTCCTTTGATTTCTGATTAGTGGTGGAACCTTGCTGTGGGTTTGTATGTATGTATACATGTATGTACACATACACATACACATATGTGTGTATGTGTATTATAAACACTCTTCTTGACTTCTACTCAAAAAAAAAAAAAAAATCACATTTAACTCCTCTCTTTTACTCACAGTGGGGCTTGTCTGGTCTTTTGGCCTTGGAAACCTTGCAGATTTTTTTTTTCTCTCCTGCCCAACTGGAGTTTTTTTTTTGGTCATTCCGCCTTACCTTTTTCTGTTACATACTGTGTAATGTTATTGCCTAATCATGTTTGTTTTATACTTCCTTATCTTTTATTTCATTTTGTAAAACACGTATAGCACATTTTCATACAAACAATGTAGCACTATATTGTTGTTTTGTTACTGATTTTTTTTTTTCTTTTTTCTTTTTTTTTTTTTTTTTAAGAAAATCATTAGTTTGAAAAATCCTCTTCATCTATACATTTGCTATATTTGTATAAATTAAAAGGAGGTTGGTCAGCTACATCTAATTGGTCTATTGTGGCTGCTAATGATATCGCAACCAATATGACAATCAAATGCTCCCTGTGTTTCTTTTTGCTGCATTTGCAAGAATCTGGCAGGGTGAATTTGTTTTGAAATTTTATCACAAAATCAATTATTTACATGAAAGAAACAATTTATAAAGACGTGGTCAGCTACTAAATAAAGGAATACACCTGACCAGCCTCAACTGTAATTTCCTTAGGGAATATTTTTTAAATAACCAAGTAAATTGCATAAAAGGAGTGTTTAGCAGGTAGGATTCACTAAAACTCGTGATGTTAATTTTGAACATCTTGTTGAGTTGGGGATGTGGGGCACCCTTGCAGTTTGTTGCTTAAAGATTAAGGTGGCCCAGCTATGTTCTAAACAGAGACTTTAAACATATACATGTAACATTGTGTCTTTATATAGGTTATTGATGGTGTTTCCACCAAATCTGCATGCAAAGCTGTGTTCAGCAAATTTTTCTGAAGAGGAGCAAATTGGCTGATTTCTTTAAAAAAATTTTTTCTTATCATACTTAGTCCACAAGTGAGTCAACGGTGAAAAGAGCTTCCCTTTTAAGTGACATGCATTTCCGAAGTATCCGCACCAAACTTATGTTGATGTCCCGAAATGAAGAAGCAACCAAACATTTAGAGGTACTGTTAATGGTCTTTTTTGTCTACAGTGTTCTAGCCATTTCAACCCTCTTTTGAAACTTTTTTTTTTTTTTTTACATAGTGATGTTCTGCCAAGTCACAGCCCTTGGTGCTGTGGAAATACATTTTAATATGTTGCAAAAGCACTTAGTATATTGCAGAATGGTGTATGCATGTTGTTTTAAGAAGGTAAAAAAAAAACCAGTGAAGGGTTTCAGGACAGCTGGAGCCTACCCTACATCAACATGGGGCAGACCCTAGAAAGATGATTATATATTTTTCCCCTTCATTGGCACAGTAATAATGATGATAATCCATTCATCTTCCAAACACACAATCCAGGGCAGGTTCGAGGGGTAGTAGGAGCCTAGGCCAGAAAGGCAGGAAAAACACCTGGATCGGGCACCAGTCCATCACTGGGCAAATACACATGCACACTTAGGCCGCTTTATCACTGCCAATTTGCTTTTACATTATTTGAATGCACATCTGTCTGTTACAAGCCATGGCAGAACATAAATACTGCAGAAACAAAAGTAGTAGTAGTATAAGCAGAATATAGCTTGGAGCTGGGGTCTTGTTGGATTGTTGTAACTCCTCCCACAACAAGACAAGTGAGCATTAAATGTATTCTTACCTCGAGAAAAAATGTTCCAAGAGTCTGTGATAAAATATTATTTATAGTTTTCTTTTGTTATCACAGGGATACCTCATAAACATGCAAAGCATGTGTGTTTTTTTTTTTTTTAAATTGTAACCTTTGTTGCTGTAAAGTGAAGTATTTGGAAAGTATTAAGTTTTATGTGGCAAGTTGATATATGCCATGATTATGAAGCACTTGAGTAATACCAAAGTTATCCTTTAAAACACTTCTTCAAGGTCAAAAAAGAGCTTACTTTGAATTCTTAAAATCTGAATGTATAAACCACTTTTATTGATTCCCAATACTGTAATAATAATTCTTTATATTTTATATAGCACTTTTCTCACTACTCAAAGTACTTTTTACATAGTGAGTGGGGAGCTACATCAACAGCAGACAGACCTCTGTTCATAATGATGCAGATAACTGTATACAAGGACTATCCTTGAACCTCGTTGCACAAACTACAACAGAGGTGTTTCTGCAACTTGCCAGTTACCTTAAAGTTAATCAACATTTTGAATTTTATACAAGAAAGCCTACCAAGTTGAAAGGTACTTTACATAGCTAGTAAATGAAGAGTTCAAAACTACCTAAATTTTTCAGAATGAGCTATCAATAATCTAAAAGAGGGAAGTATTGTACGTTTATAAAATGCCTTATGGTATTTTACCACACAGTCAATTGCGCACTAATAAACTGGGGCACGCATATGCATTGAAAAGAATATAATCTGGCTGTTGACACTACTTGCATGTGCACTTTTTTTAAAAAAGGTATGCTTTTAATTTTAAAAATGCAACATATTAAACAGTTATGTTTTTATTTTAATGAACATTAAACAAAGTATAATCTAACACATTTCAGAGGGCTGAAATACAGTTCAACATCCTTGTAAACTGCTTTGGATTATGTGGGCATTACTCTTAAGTATATATCAGACTCCTTGCTCTTTTCTGTTTCACAGAAATTTCATTAGCTATTGATTGGTAAAATTAAAACCAAATATAGTGTCTTTTTCAAGACTTCGTAATTTTAGGAAACAAATTCATGTCGGCCAAAAGGTTGTTACCATTGTAAAATGACCTAATTTAATTGCACTTGTATAAATGACGGGACATGTAAAATTTGTTGTCTCAACTCTAGCTGAAATAGATGGACTTGCAGACAAATAGGTGACCTTTACAGTTAGTAGGCACTTTCTGCAATTAGGTACATCCAACTGTAAAGTCAAAATTTTGTCAGTTTTAAATTAATATCAAGTCTTCCCCAAAACATTTAGATTTAAAGCATATATAGTAATCACTAAGTAACACAGCACAGCAGCTTCACTTTGTATGTACCTTGTGCAAGAAGATACTTCACAGTGATTTGTATAGTTCTTATTTATGATACTAAAATGGAATGAATATACTGTAAGTAAACGAACACCTACTTGAGTCATTTAATGCATGTAATGTAGCACAATATCGTTAAGGATAGAATAAACATAAGTCCAGACATTTTATTGAGCTTTTCTGTTCAATTATTGAGTGCAAAATTGCAATGTTTCCTTTTCAGCACACTTCTTATTGCTCCTTTTGTTAAACTTTGTATTTTATGGCCATTACCTAATAGACACATACTATATTTTTGGCTGATTGTACTCCCAACCCTTAATGTTTTGGATGTGTTTTGTAGCATCAAGTGCAGCAATTTCTTGTCTTTAATGTTCTCTAATTTGTTACAACAGACAAGTAAGCAGCTGGCATCAGCCTTCCAGGAGGAATTCCAAGTTCGGGAAGACCTGATGGGGCTGGCAATTGGCACCCATGGAGCGAACATCCAGCAGGCCAGGAAAGTACCTGGAGTGACAGCTATTGAACTAGAAGAGGAAAGCTGTACCTTCCGTATCTATGGCGAGGTGAGAAGTTGAAGGTGGTGCTGCTTAGATTTACACGGTTGAATTTAAAAATGTTGATGAGAAAAGATCTTGATGCTTATACTAAATGTCTGACCCATGGGTTGGGAATCAAATCCATGTCCTTAGGGTTGGGGTTGAAGCAATGCTGACCACTATGCCACCATGCACCCCATAATAAAGATCTTTTGTCTTTTGCTTACTGTCGAAAGTGATCATGTAAAACACCAAATATGTAAAGGAGAAGGGAGCAGTCAGCAATTACTGCAGCGTGTCAAAAGTTTGTAACTCCAATTAGTCATTTAAATGTTATCTGCCTGTGAAATGTATGCTTATTCAAATCTAATTCTTAGGTGAAAGAATGGGGTTTTTGCCCACAAATTTGTTGAAATTAGTTTTTTTTTGCCAAGGCTGAAAATTTGTTTGTTTAGAGAACTTTCTTGGCAAGAGCTATGGACTTATTCACGTACTGCTTTGTTTTTTTGAGATGAAGGGCTACTCCTCTAATGAATGCAAATTCTTTTCAACTTGTGTTATCCATACCACTCATCAGTTGCAGGCTAGAAAGTTCTGAACATCCTTGGATGTACTCCTACGGTTTTTATTTATTTATTTTTTAATTTTATTGAAATCACACAACATTCCATACAATTTGATCAATTTTACAAGAATAGGACTGAAAACAAATCAACCCCACCCCTGAGAGAGAGCATGGGCAGCAAAATAAAACTTATACCTAGTAAAAATAAATAGATGAATTAATAAGTGAATATAGATGAATGGAGAAGAAAAAGGAATAGGGAGAGAATCTGCTTCCTCAGTGCAGGTTCTTATTTTATTGGTCTCTGGAAAGACTTTCAAATATGTCCACATTTGTTTGGTCAGTGTCATCTAAATTTTATCAGTTGGTAGGCTTTTTCTTTATAGAAGAGAGATTTCCAAAACCCCTTTTCTTTGCTTTTATAACTAAGTCCAGAACAATGGCCAATTATAACGTTATCCATATGAGTAAGACCAAATTAACTGTGTTATTGTAGTAGGAGCAATCTTTCACTTAGTCTTGGTAACTAGGTTTTGCTAATTGGCTATCAAGGTAATGTTGTTCTCTCTTCACTGACAGTGCTAGTGAGTCTTGTGATTCAGTAAGGGGTTGCACATAGTCTGATTCTGTCTGCCTCATCAAAATCCTGTTTCATGCAAAAGTTCTTAAACTTTACATATGCATTTTTGATACTAACCCTTTTTTTAAGAAGGACCAATTTAGATTTAATGTTGCAATTTTACTATGAGTTCCTTTAAAGAATTAGAAGTAGGGGTCCACACACTTTATAGTACATGCAAATGGGTTGCCAGTCATTGTGATGACCTAGTGAAAGCCAGGATGTTTCTATTAAAAAAGCAATACCAAATTGGCAAAATGATTTCATCTTTTTGAGGTAGACACCAAAGAAGCACTTCATGATCTGTAAGCAAAACCATTATCTATATATATATATATATATATATATA
>JANRMT010062791.1:151614529-151628249 GCA_026402145.1 Polypterus bichir lapradei | reverse complement strand
ATATATATATATATATATATATATATAATAATTCACTGAGGGCACTCAAGACAGTGAGCGCAAGCAAGACAGAGCCCCGCCTGCCAACTCTAACCCTCCTACCGTGTCATGGGATACGCACGACAAAGCCACGCACGCCAACTGTAACCGTCCTCCCGAGTCCAGCGTCGCTGTTGAGGCATGCAACAACTCACCAAACACAGCCTCAGTCGCTTACGTCTGTGCAAAAGTCCACATGCACCTCTGAGCCACATTGACTTTATACCGCATGCAAGACAGAGAACCCCGCCTGCCAACTCTAACTAAGGGCAAGACAGACAAAGAGCCACGCCCACCAACTCTAAGACCATAGGATACGCATGCATTTAGTGTATAAATGGATATAAATAATTGCATGTAAACGATTCGCCAAAATCTTTTGTATGTAAACAGTACTGTTTAAAACGTTATTGTTTTTTCATCAGAAAACCCGGTTTCCACGTCTACCTGTATTAGTTTAAATGGCACTTTTGCCACTCGCAGTAGGGTGGACGCGTTGACTTATCGTGTCGACAGGGCAACACAGTGAATGCGGCGTCTATCTATATATGTCTGTTTTCTGTAGCCTGCTACAGGAAGGTACTCTCTCGACCATTGGCATTGGTTTCACTCCTTGCTATTTTCGTTATATTGCGATGGTGGTTTCCTAAGCCTTTGTTATACTGAATTCCTTTCTCACCGTTTTCCGTTCCTATTCTTACACTGCCGTATGCTATGGCGGGCTTCGGCTAGTACTAGATATTCTTCAGTGACCAAACAATTAGAACTTGATTTCAAGTGCTGCACTTCATCATATTTTCATAAGATCAATCTACCATGTCAATAACAGCATGAGATCATATTATGTATTGACCTTTTAAATAAGCATTTGGTTTAGCTTTAGCATTTAGCCTTTAGTAACATGCTATGGAACTGCAACATACTTACGTTTAAAGCACCAAATATAAATTTGAGGCAATCTTATTATGAAAGTCAGTTCTTGTTCAGACATCTGTGTTAAGAGTTATAATGGAACATCTGGAAAAAGTAGAACTTTTCTCTACATTGCCACCAAAATGCTGTCATCCTAAATTTTAGTGCAGTTGTGCTTGAGCTTTTTATGATACTTCTCTGCACGTAAAAGATTCATTTTTCAAGTTTAATTCTGTTAATTTGTATTGAGAAGTAGCATCACAAAATCATGTTCCCAGAGTTCTGTAATAATTTACACACAGCCCATGAGTTGGAAGCTTTTCTAAATGCCCTCTTTAAAGAAGCCCTCAATCTTTATAACATATGTAATAATGTAATCATTAAAAATGTTATACTTTAAAAAAAATTTCTTTTATATTTTTTTTTTAATGAATCTGTCTTCTGTCCTCAAAACCTAGCCTTCCACCTAATTAGTTCTGAAAGGAGAGTGATGATTTTTGAATTGTATTGTACTTGGTGGTGGTTAATCAGCTTCAAAAAGATATAAAATTCTTACAGTAAAAGAAGCCAGTATTTCACAAAACAGAAAAAAAAAAAAAAAATTTTAAAAGTGCTCTGACAAAGTTGATTAGTGGGTAGGTCTGAAATGGGCAGCAGTAAATTTGTAATTGTCTACCACAGGATGTTAAATGCCATTATTCAGATTCTGTTCACTTAAAGTTGAATCAGTCTGCTTTGTTGAAGTAATTATCCAATAGTGCATCTTGTGGCAAATTGAAGGTAATGTGAAAATATCTAATTCTTTTAGGGATTTACAATTTGTTTTGAAAGTTAAATGATAAAACCACACAATTATTTCATTAGCTGTAAAGATAGATAAGATTACAGGTATTTTTATTTTTGCACCACCCTGGTAATGTCCGTGTGTCGTCTTTTTTTTTTTTTTTTTTTTATAGACCCCTGAAGCTGTGAAGCAAGCCCGTATGTATCTGGAGTTTGGGGAAGATTTCATTCAAGTCCCTCGCACATTAGTAGGTAAGATGAACAATTAAATTTCTTAATGAATATTTTTACCTTTTTAAGGAAGGTTTTGTTTTTTTAAAAGTTTGATATCCAAAACTCCTTTACACAATTAACATGAAAAGGAAATTTTAGTACAATGGAGGTGGACTTTAAAGGATAACTTAAAAGTTATTTTGACACATTCCTAGTGCATATTAATTTGAACTTGTGTTCTAAAGTGAAGCATATTTTATATATTTTAAAACATAACTCGCCCATTATGTTTTATAATAGAGCTAATGGGTACTGAGATCTCATTTTAAATAAAAGCTTTAAAATTTGCCTAATACATTCACTTTGAAGTAGCAAAGATTTCAATTCAAGAAAATGTGCTTTTGGCATTTCTGAGACATGTTTGTGCTTGTAACAACAACAACAACAGTAAATGGAAAATAATACATTTAATCTCAGATTCTTGGTACTGTTTTCTCTCAGTAATGATATGTTTCTTGCTTGCTTGTCAGTTCACATGAGTGAAATTAAGACAATACACATGTCCCACCCCCACAACACCAAGCTGTATACTTATTATTCTGTTTTTGCTTCTCCAATTCTGTTTCTTCAGTGGTTAATTTTTGCCATGGGTTATAATAGACAAATGTCTGCTCACATAATCTGATTATTTTATTCCTTAATGGTGCCATCATTTTTGCTTATTACATTCTGTGTTGTAAAAATGTAATATTCTGTGTTGCTTATTACATTTATTGTAAAAAGAAAATTTCTGATTTGACTGTCACGGTCACAGTGAGGCATTATGCAGTCGTATTGCTGCTGTTATAAAGGATCCCCAGTAGTGTTTCTTGACACACTTCTGCTGAATAATTGGTTGGCTCAAAGTCCTCAGTGTTAGTGGCTCAGTGAGAGGATGTGCAGCATTGTTTATAACTGAGCTCCGTTTTGTTTTAATTGTCTCCTTTGTTACTACCTCCCAAGTGGTCCAGAGTGTTTTCTATAACTTGTCCACAAAACTGAGACAGCAGTTAATTTCTGGGAATTAGCCCATTTTAATTACTGTGCTTGGCGATTAAATTTAAAAGGTGAATCCACATCTCTGGGGCTGAAAGGTTCCACAGAGGAAGATGAATGGTGAAGTGAAGTATATAGCCATTCTCCTTTTAAAATGGCTGAATTTCATAACTATGTTTTGCAGTATATAAAATGATTCACTTTATAATACAATTTCATGTAGTAAATTAATATACTGTATACTATGATTATAAAGAGTTAAAAAATCCCAAACTTATCCTTTAAGCAGTCAAACTGAACACTATGGTGTGTGTGTATTTTCTTTTTTAGGTAAGTGACTGTTTACAGGATTGTTTTATAGTGTGATATATACTGCCTTGCAAAAGCATGCATACCTTTTAAAAATGTTCAAATTTCGTTGGATTAAAATACTTGCACACTTTTTTACATTCTTATGTGTTTGCAAGGGGAATAAAATAAACAATCATGTATATTAAAGACTAAATTAGCTCTGAGATGGTATGTATGATGCTGTCACCTTGCAACAAGGAGACTGGGGTTCACATTCTGAGTTCAGCCCGCATTTAGTTTGCATGTTGCCTCCATTGCATGTGGGTTTTAAATTACGTAGCAAAATATATTTATTAAGGTATTTAGATGTTTTACAAGTTTAAAATCTTTCTGGCAAAGTATGTAATGATTGGCAGATTTCACATTTTTTACCAGCACAAAATAGAATAATGAGGAATAGAATATTTTCTTATATTGGTGACAAAACTAAAATAAACACATCTCAAAAACTTTACTGGCTGTGCTGCAGTCTGCAGTTCTTTCTTGAAGCTGTAGAATTAAGAGCTTTATTGAAGTAATTAAAAGGTATTCTACTTTAATAATGCTGTATTATACAGGGTGAGCCAAAATTAAGTACCATACAGTGGGTACGGAAAGTATTCTGACCCCCTTCAATTTTTCACTCTTTGTTATATTGCAGCCATTTGCTAAAATCATTTAAATTAATTTTTTTCCTCATTAATGTACACACAGCACCCCATATTGACAGACAAAAAAAGAACTTTTGAAATTGTTGCAGATTTATTCAAAAAGAAAAACTGAAATATCACATGGTCCTAAGTATTCAGACCCTTTGCTGTGACACTCATATATTTAACTCCAGTGCTTTCCATTTCTTCTGATCATCCTTGAGATCACCTTCATTTGAGTCCAGCTGTGTTTGATTATACTGATTGGACTTGATTAGGAAAGCCACACCAGAGCAAATGAGAATCATGATGTCAAAGGAACTGCCTGAAGAGCTCAGAGACAGAATTGTGGCAAGGCACAGATCTGGCCAAGGTTACAAAAAAATTTCTGCTGCACTTAAGGTTCCCAAGAGCACAGTGGCCTCCATAATCCTTAAATGGAAGACGTTTGGGATGACCAGAACCCTTCCTAGAGCTGGCCGTCCGGCCAAGAGAGCTACCGGGGGAGAAGAGCCTTGGTGAGAGAGGTAAAGAAGAACCCAGTCAGGAGATGGGAGAAAGTTGCAGAAAGTCAACCATCACTGCAGCCCTCCACCAATCAGGGCTTTATGGCAGAGTGGCCTGTCGGAAGCCTCTCCTCAGTGCAAGACACATGACAGCCCGCATGGAGTTTGCTAAAAGACACCTGAAGGACTCTGAGATGGTGAGAAATAAGATTCTCTGGTCTGATAAGACCAAGATGGAACTTTTTGGCCTTAATTCTAAGCGGTATGTGTGGAGACAACCAGGCACTGCTCATCACTTGTCCAATACAGTCCCCACAGTGAAGCATGGCGGTGGCAGCATCATGCTGTGGGGGTGTTTTTCAGCTGCAGGGACAGGACGACTGGTTGCAATCGAGGGAAAGATGAATGCGGCCAAGTACAGGGATATCCTGGACAAAAACCTTCTCCAGAGTGCTAAGGACCTCAGACTGGGCCGAAGGTTTACCTTCCAACAAGACAATGACCCTAAGCACACAGCTTAAATAAGGAGTGGCTTCACAACAACTCTGACTGTTCTTGAATGTCCCAGCCAGAGCCCTGACTTAAACCCAATTGACCATCCCTGGAGAGACCTAAAAATGGCTGTCCACCAACGTTTACCATCCAACCTGACAGAACTGGAGAGGATCTGCAAGGAGGAATGGCAGAGGATCCCCAAATCCAGGTGTGCAAAACTTGTTGCATCTTTCCCAAGAAGACTCATGGCTATATTAGCTCAAAAGGGTGCTTCTACTAAATACTGAGCAAAGGGTCTGAATACTTAGGACCATGTGATATTTCAGTTTTTCTTTTTTAATCTGCAACAATTTCAAAAATTCTTTTTTTTGTCTGTCAATATGGGGTGCTGTGTGTACATTAATGAGGGAAAAAAATTATTTAAATGATTTTAGCAAATGGATGCAATATAACAAAGAGTGAAAAATTGAAGGGTGTCTGAATACTTTCCGTACCCACTGTTTTTCTCAAGGTCATTGTGTGAAGTAGAGGCAGCTGAGTGGGTTGAGGTGGTGGCCCTTTGATAGGCAATCCTTTCTAGTTTTCAGTTGGCAACATGCCTTTGTGTGGTGAGCACCTTGCATTCTTCAAAAACAACGAATACATCATCATTGCGCAATGTTCCTTCTGAATGATCTTCACTATTCCTCCTAACAGTGACATCCCAAATAGGAGAACAAATCTTAAGTGGGTGGCTAAATTTCATGTAGTAAATCGGAGACGAATAACACATTGAACAGAAAATCTCCAGGCCGTTCTTGGACTGTACGAACTCCTGAAATCATCCAAGCTATAAGAGCATCAGTTTTGCAGTCTTCTAGATGTTCAACGCACAAATATGCTTCTGCTGTAGGCATTTCCAGCATGTCTTTGAGGAGGATTTTGCATGAGGACCTTAATTTCCATCTGTACAAAATCATAGTGCAGGAACTCGCTGGGAGAGCTGTAGAGTTTTGCGTGAACGTTCAGCAAACCGTTTAATGAAGGTGCTATCGTCCTGTGCAGCAACGAGGCATGTTTTCCTTTGAATTGTTGTGTAATTAAGAAAAAGTTTTGGTATTGGGCTGAAACCAACCCTTTTGAACTTCATCAGAGACCCCTGCACAGTGAACTTGTTGCAGTTTTGTGCCCTTACTTTTTGAGGAGGGAGGAGCAACGGTCACAGTCACTTCAGAACATTACATTGAAATTCTACAGAACTTTTTGTGGCCCCAACTGAAAGAAATGGATGTGGTGGATGCCTGGTTTCAACAGGATTTAGCAACAGCTCATACGGCGTGGAGATCCATGCAAGTTTTGCGGGAAAGCTAATCTTCCTGCGCCGTAATGTCAGGTGGCCTTCACGTTCGTCTGATCTCTCTCCATGCGATTTTGTCTTTTGTGGCTATCTCAGGTTGAAGGTATACACACACTGACCACAAAGCCTTGAAGCCCTCAAGGACGCTATTCGCCACAAAATCACTGCTATTCCCTTTGAAATGGCCGAACGAGTCATGCGAGAATTTAAAAATCGTCTTGAAGAGTTTATTGCTAATGATGGCCACCACCTTCAAGACACAGGTTTTTTTCCACTGTGTTTTAAAAGTTATTTTGTATACCCTTTCTTGTGTCATAATGAAATTTATTGTATCTTGTAACATTCTTGTAGAATAAACATTTGGAATGTGGTGGTACTTTTTGGCTCACCCTGTAGATGACAGCCATGGAAGTATCAATTTTTGGGGAAGATCAAATTGTATTATAATCAAAGTGTGTTTATAGAGAGCTGTTAATGTGAAGTGTTAATTTTGTGTATTGGGAATGTGCATTTAAGAGTGCTGTAGAGCATGGGAAGAGTTACACATCAGTGCTAAGGGTGTTTCTCGTCACAATGATTGGATACATTTGCTGAATAGAAATTAGTAAGATGTTGGTCCTGTTTTGTTTAAAACTTTGTTCTTCATCTAATTCTCTGCAGGTAAAGTGATTGGAAAAAATGGGAAGGTAATTCAAGAAATTGTGGACAAGTCAGGAGTAGTACGAGTACGAATTGAGGGAGACAATGATAAAAAGTTGCCTCGAGAAGAGGTACGTATTGTGGTGTTGATTTATTATTCCATGAGTGATGTGGGAGGGTATGTTGCCAATAAATATGGGTGTTTTTATAACATTAGGTTACTGGGTTGTTGATCTTGCCTTGAATGAGTAGAACAAATCAAAGACATTGTGAAACAATTAGGCCTTAAGTTGCCGTCTTACCTGTCACAAAAACTGAATTTTTGGTTTAGGGAGCTTTAAAATGCCCTAGTAATAGTGTGTTGATAAACTTTATTAATCCCAAGGGGCAATTCAGATGCATACAGCAGCAGTAACATAAAAAAAACTAGGAAACAGACTCATTGGACAAATACAGCCAATCAATAAATAAATGTATATTGTGCAGATTTTTCAAAGTATGTAATATATTTGTGTTAGTTCAATCTGTTGACGGTAAGATCCAAATATATCTGTTAGTGACACCCTGACCAGTTCTGCCCCAAAGAAGCCAACCCCCAAGTCTCTATACAGTATACAAGATTATAGTCGTGGCAGAATAAGAACGTTTTTCCCCATGGTGTTTTATTTATTTTTTAAAGTTTTGTTAATTAATCAGATTTCATTTTAGGTAGTTTGGTGCTGTCCCTGTGTACATTTACATCCTTCATGCGCAAGCCTGTATGCAAGTGATTAAAATATGAGATTTTGCTACATGATTTATGTATTGTTAAAAATGCATTATATTGCAATGAAGTTTAATTATTTTGTCCAGAGATGATAAATACTATCTAAACACATCTAATCTTTAATAGCATTAGGCCGGGTTTATACTTCACATATGAGACGCGTGCTCTTGTGGGCGCTATTGCTGCGGAAGTGGTGTACTGTTTATACTTGTGAAAATACTTTATGTAAATCTAGAAGATTCCACCAGGTGGCAGTACGAGATATCATCACAGTGAGAGAACAACGTTCAGCTTTGCTGTGTTGTAAATTGCCAGAAGCATCTATTAAATTCCATGGACATCTTGCCACAATATCTCTGTAAAGGATGGATGTTTAATGATTACAATCATCAATCCAGGCACACCCCCAATCCAGCAAGAATCGGGCGCAAGGCAGAAACAATTCCTGGATGGGGAATCGGCTGATCGCAAGGTGAATACACATACCTGTACACTAGCGTCATTTTAGCATCACCAAATCCCCAAACCTGCATTTCCTTGTAAGGAAACAGGAGCACACTGTGGAAACCCAACAAGAAAACATGCAAACTCCAAGCAGGGAACAGCAGGAATGTAATTCCCTGTGAGGCAGCAGCGCTTCCACTCTGCCACCATGCCACCCCACATGTGTAATTATTAACAGTGTTATTTAAATGAAGTTAATGGTTTATCTGTAGAATGAAACATACATGCTTTAACATATTCCATCGTGAAAGTGGTATCAAATATAAATCTAAGAATTCTAAATGTCCAGAGAGCTGGAATATCAAATTTAAGGTGTTGTGTGTGTGTGTGGCAGTTTCTGCTGCAGCACGTAGCAATTAACAACTGGGTCAATTGTAAGATAACGTTTATGAAGTTCTACTTTAGTGACAAATGACAAAATTTAAAGTTGAAATTTCTACTTTAATCATGAAATGGACCTTTTTTCGTCTCTGCCCCTAATTTTTTTTTTTTCTCTTTAATATGCATCTGTACATTCTGATGCTGTTGCGAAGGTGCAAAAAAAAAAAAAAAGGGTAAATAAAAAAAATAGACTTCACAGAAGAAGGTATGTGAGACCTTTAAAATTTGTTGTGCCATTACGATAGGGAATAAAGCGACACTTGAAAAGAAAACCAGCACAAATACATTTGTACTGTATATCAGCATTTTGATTCACCGCATCAAACCATTTATCAAACACCAAGGCATGCACATTGAATCCTGTAGGATCTGCAAAATGGCTTGATGTCCTATGTTCGTAAACAGAGACTCTGTCGCGTTTCTACGTGAACATACTGCTACCCCCCGGATATTTTCCTGGTACTGCATCTTGCATATGTGTTGCGTTAATTTCTGAGGACATTCGTAGAAGCCTTGTGAAATGAACGCTGGGAGCTTGTGGCAGCCACGATGCATGTGCATTCTTATTTTGAAGTATAAACTGGCCATTATTGTAAGTTTAGACTTTAACCTCATAATCCTAAAAAAAAAAAAATGTGCAGGTATGTACATGCGAATGTGAATTACAGTCTTACAAGTTTTGCTTTGTGCAGTTCATGTGAAAAACACTTAGTCCTGTAGAGATTTAACTAAATTTTACAACAGTGGAAAAATGCAACAAAAGAATATGTAAGAAACATCAATATAACTGTTTGTGCCACCTACCGAATTTTACTTCTGTTGTGAAAAGTTTTTTTTTTTTTTTTTTTTTTTTTTTTTTTTTTTTTTTTTTTTTTTTATATAAACTTAAATTGGTCCTCCCTCTACCTGCAGTTTTGTTTTTAAGTGTATTTAAAAGATTAGCAGCTCTTCGTAGTGAGTACCTCAATTTAGGAATGTTGTCAGAAGTTTTATTTATATGGTATTAAATCAACTTTGAATAAAGAAACTGCAAATGTGTTCCCACTTTTACATAGTAAGACCAAAGAATTTATACAGTGCTATTTTGCCTGTGGGGCAATCAGGTTTTCCTTAATTTCATAAAATCATTTTAATAACTCTAGCAAGTGGTTTTGTTTGTTTTTGTTTGACTGTTTATTTATTTGAATTATTTAATACTCTAAACATGTAGCAGTGTGTTAGGTTTCAAGTATCCTGCCACACTTGAATTTCATTGGTGCTTGGCAGGTATCTGGGTTTAGTGGTAAAAAAGACTTGGAAAATGTTGAAATTCATACAGATATTGTTGGCATCAACTGAGGTTCTTTTTTTCCTTGATTCCCTTCTATATAGGGCATGGTTCCATTTGTGTTTGTTGGCACCAAGGAGAATATTAGCAATGCCCAGGCTCTCTTGGAATACCACCTTGCCTACTTGCAGGTTAGTGTTCTACATTTTTTAATAAAATTTTTCATTATATGATGGTGAATGTTAAATATATATATAAAAAAAATCTGTTACATGTATTTACATATATACTGTGTGTTTATATTTGTGTGTGGATATGGATGGAAGCAAAGGATGGTATGGATTGCATATTTGTAGCTGGAAATCCATAAAGGGAGAAAATAAGTCCTGTATATAAAAATAGCTTTTTATTCCTAAGCTTTTGACTCCTTTTTCAGGTGTCCTCATCTGAGAAAAATGATTAGACTTGCAGGAATCCAAGGCTATATATTTTATATATAATGTGTGTGTTTGGATGTATATCAATTATGAGTATATGTACGTTTTTCTACGTGTGTATAGTGTAAAGTGCATGTGTAAATTACACGTACACAAAGTATACGTTTTGTGCTCTGCCTAACTGCCAGTTTTATTTTTCTTTCATACTGACTATTAAAGCAAAGTACAGACAAATATAATAGTTTAGCATAAACTGATCAAATTAATTGTAGATAGTTGTGCTGTAATTTTGTAACCCTTGAAGTTGATAAGTATTTTTGACCGGAGAGAGAAAGGAAATGCTTTATTAGTAGCTTGAGTTTTATGCCTATAATTTTGGATTTCTTAGAAACTACATTAAGTCTCTAACAAGACTAGACATAGATTCTTGATTATGCCCTTTCTCTCCATATTCCAGAATTTTTTGATAGTGGATACTACCATATACCAGTATATAGCAGAAAAATGAGATGGTTGGGAAATTTGATTGGATGGACATTTGATACAGAATCATGGATTGTCTCCCACATTATACACATAGTGTAGGTGTGTAGCGCTGTGTAAAAATCTTTCTAGTGCATTACACTTTTTTGCACCTGTTAATGAATTTGCTGAGAATACATGGTCTCTTTTTAAGCCTCCGTCATGGAGTTTTAAAATTAGATGTTTAATAGTGGAGTCCAAGTCTTTGGTGTGGATTTCAGGAAAGGAGGCTTCAGTATCTGAAAATACTTTCCTCGTCACTTGCAGCTGTCAGGATGAGTGTTTGCTGCATTCCTCAGAATGCTTGCTTTGCTGGCTGCCCCTTTCGCTTGCACTCACTGTCTGGAATTGCGTTAGAGAAGGCATGAGAGTCAGTGTTAGCAGGAGAATATTTTTCTGCATGAATTAAGGCCAGTGTGCAAGAATTAGAAATTTATATAATGTCTTAAACAAAAAAAAAAAGCAAATTGTCTGATTTGCTGTCAACATACATCATTTGGGGTATTTGTAGAAGTTTGAGTAAGCCCCACTTTGCCAATGGTTACTCAAGTTCAGTCCAGGGGGCCTCTTGAGACTGCAAGTTTTTGTTCCAAGCAAACAAAATAGTTTCACAAATCGTGATGCATTTTCCCCATAATTGATCAAATTATTTAGTAAGCTCACAATTTCTGAATGCAAAATAAGAAAAGGGGTTAAAGTGCATTAATGTTAGATTTATTTTTACTAAAATGTATATATTTTCTTGGCCTTAAATGCTTACATTTTTTTTTGTAATTTTCTTAGTAATTTATCCTTTTTCAGAATCAGAGTTTTTCCTTACTTGTATCCTGATGATGATAAAAATGATGAGATGAATGGGTGCCTGGGAAAATTAAACTGAATGCTGACATGCTAGAACAACTTCTCTGCTGTACCCACTGAAGTACTTGTTAGTAAATAATGGCTTAAGTAACTAGAACACCTGAAATGGTGGAATAAATACCATAAGATGCTGATGAAGAAAGATAAAAAAAAAACCATAAACAGTAAATTATCCCCAGGTAACACGTAAATATTTTTATACATTTCTAATAAAAGTTTAGCAGACCCAATTCTGCAATTTCTGGATTGACACCAAAACACAAACTTGTTTTAATAAGATAGAAGTCCAATTAAAAGCAGATGTTGGTTGTGGTAAAATATGCAGTCACAGTGGGCTCCCAGGACTGAACTTCAGAACTACTGCACCACCATCCTGGCCTGAACCTTACATCAGTTTGGAGCTGCATCTTTTGTGAGGTTAATGCAAGCTTGATAATACTTCACACATAAGCAATACTGCTTCCATAGCAAATTTAGTACCTTTTAGTTGTTTTGGGCAGCTATATAGTGATCCCTGTTAAATATCTGGATTATCACCTCCACATATTAACCTTTTTTTAAAGGTTTCCATGTGTGACTTGTCAAGCATGGTTTACATTACCATGTTTTCTAACTCTGGCTGAGCAGAGTCCAGAGGAAGTATTTCAGAAACTCGTTACAAAAGGGTAGTTCGTCACCATTTACCTGTGTAAAACATCCCTTGTGGCACCTCATGATTTATTAAATGCCACTTTTGAGACCAAACTCCCCTCTGAGGAGGCAGACAGAGTCAGAAAGGAGTGGGAAAAAAGGCCAGATTTCCTGAAGCCACTTTCAAATAAAATCACCTCCTCCAAATATCTCAAGGACTTTTGATGTAAAGGATTAGAAATAGTTTCTGCCCAATATAATTAATCGAGTTTTATTGGCAAATATTTATGGTATTACGAGTTTTCCACTCTTTTTAATGCAAAATATCATTAAATTCCAGTGGATTACACTGTACCGATGTAGGTACAGAGCAGGTTGTTTGATTGCTGCTACCTAATCCTCAACCAAAAGGAAACAGTAAACCCATTTTCTTATTACTGCTGACAAAGGATGTAATACAGGTATAGCCTTGGATGGGATTCCAGTACTCTACAGAGCGCAACTTCACACAATCTTGGAAAATTTAAGTTGATTATCATCTAGTAATGGTATGTCCTTACACTGAATTTACAAAAATTGCGAAGGCATATGCAAACTCTAAAATCAAAGCATATTGGTGACTTAGTGACTTTTGTTAAAACGTTAATGTATTTTTGCCTTCACTGAGTGCAGGCCTAGTGTGTAGTAACAAGTTCACAAAAAAATGCAACTAATTTAAAAATTGCGTATTACAAAATAAAATTTGAATTGAAAGAACAGTGCTGTAAGGAATCGGTAATGTTTAATTTCTTTGTACTTTCATTCCTTCAGGAGGTTGAACAGCTGCGTCTTGAGCGGCTACACATAGATGAGCAGCTACGGCAAATTGGAGTGGGCTATCGGGCACCTCCTAGCCGTAGTGGTGGAACTAGTGGTGCTGAACGGGAAAAAGGCTATCTCACTGATGAGAGTAATTCCTCCCTTCATGGTACTCGAACTTACGGGGGCAGAGGACGAGGACGTAGGACTAACAATCACAATTCTGGATATGGTGAGAGAACAGAAGGTAACAGATTTGTAATCGTTTATATGCAGAAGTGTTTCTCTCTGTTATCACTATAATTAGGAACAGCACCTTCGAAACTTGGTATAGACCTTATGCAGGGCAATCATGATGTTGTCTGAACATTTGTTCTGTTTTTTTCATAAACCTTCCTTTTAGGCACAAATTCTGAACAGTCAAATGCCTCTGAATCTGAAGATGTAAATGAGCGTGAGCCACGGCCTCGGGGGACAGGAGAGGAGAGAGCCCGTCGCGGAGGAAGAGGTCGAGGAATGGGACCTTCTGGCCGTGGCCGAGGAGGATCAGGAAGTAGGCCACTTAACACTATTAGTTCTGGTGAGCCACCTCTCCTTTTTTTTTTTTTTTTTTTTT
>JANRMT010062791.1:151562181-151609529 GCA_026402145.1 Polypterus bichir lapradei | reverse complement strand
AATGCTAAACGCAGCAAAGCAATAGATTATATATTTATATTTAATATATGCACGCATACATATATTTTTATAGGTTTGGGTACATATAGAGTGATTGATGAAATAACATCCACTTTTGTCTCCACATAGACTGTAATCCATTTGTTTAAAAAACAAAATGCTAAACGCAGCAAAGCAATAGATTTTGCGGTGTGGGGTCTATTTAATTATAAAAGGGCACATATTAGTATGATGTATGCATGATTCTATTCAGGTTGCCTACAGTCTGATTCCTCATTGTTTATGTGGAAGTGTTTTATTCCAAACTAGCCATTTTACCAATTAAAAGGTGTTTATCTCCATGTGAATGTGGCCATAGTCTGTTAAAGTACTGGGTACCATCTTCAGTGCTTACCTGCTACTGGTGAACCCTTCTGTTGAAATAAGTTCTTATCATAAAATACATCTTGTGTCCATTTTACTATTAAGTCGTAGTTTTTCTTTATTGGTAATTGTTATTAATTGATTTATATTTATTCTGTGTTATATGCAACTTGATGCCAGGAAATGATGATGTAATTATGAAATTGAATTTATTTAATAAAATCTGAGGAAACCGTTCAACTTAATTTTTCCCCTCTTCCTCCCCTTTTTTCCCTAAGGAAACACCTGTATTTCTTCACTGTGTCATTTTTGTTATAGCTCCTACTTAGTTTTTTTATTTTCTTTCTTTCTTTACAGTCCTAAGAGATCCTGACAGTAACCCCTATTCCCTCTTGGATGGAGCTGCAGAGACTGACCAGACTGGAGACACCGATGCTAGTGAAAGCCAAACCAGCGCAGAGAGACGTAGAAGATCTCGCAGACGTAAAACTGACCAAGACCCCAGTGTAATGGATGGGGCCGTGGAATCAGACAGTCACTCTGTTAGTGAGAATGGCATTGGTATGTTAAGTCATTTCTGTATTTTTTGCATGATTGTTCGAATAGATTATCAAGAATTGATTTTTATTTTAATCCCTTAACAATTAAAAAAACAAAAGGCAAAACTGTGATGCATTTGTTAGGTAAATAGGTTATGTTCTGCAGCACTAACACATATTATAGTGGAGACAAGTACAACATGATGGTATCTGCGTCCTCTTTAGGGAATGTTCCAATCTAAACAAATCCCATGTCTGTTGTTCCTTTAAAGAACATTATGCCAGAAAATAGTTTATTCTGCATCAGAAACAGTGGTAGACAAGAAATTGCATTTAAAGATTTGACCAGTGTTATAATTACAGGTAATGAGCCTCCTATTGTGATTTGCTCAAAGATTGTAATTTTTCAGAAATTGACTTTTTTTTATGGTCAACAAAAACTTCACAAGACCTAAACAAAAGAGAAAATTAGTCCTTATCAATCCTTTTAATTTTCTGTCTCTCACACTGCAAGTATTTCTTTAATATTTTAAAATATTATTTGATTTTCACTTATGAATAATAGAGGATGCAGTAGGGGTTGTGCTCTTCTCCATATCCATTTTGTTTTAGAATAGCAAGCACATCTTGGGTATTACCATATTTTGGGTACCACTATTGTATATCATGCTTTTCCTATAACTGGTGAACATCAAGTACATTATTTTTTGGAAATTAACGAGGTATACAAAGTCCCTCTTATTTAGGCAACTGTATGAAGCTGACCTACTGCAAAAGCAAAGATTTAAATTTGGCTTCTTCACTATCCATAAAAATTCCCCTCTTGCAAAATGAGCAAATTTCATCAGCGAAAGAAATGCTATTTCTAGCCTTAATATGCTTATACCATGCTAGTTAAATAGGCTCTTTTAAGAAGTGGACCCATCTGGCTGATGGATACCATAAGGTTGAATGTAGAGATTAGTCTGGCATTTTTAAACCACCCAAAATTGTCAGTCATGTTACCTTTCTGGTCTGATGGAGAGAGATCCTGATTTAATGCAAAATTCTTGGTTTTTGGAATAGAAACGTATTAGTTAAAGGTGGAGAAGTGTTGTCTTACTGGTAAACTTTTATGCTATCTGTAAACTTAAATTGGTGATAACTCCTTCAAATAATATAATGCAACTTTTCTGAGTTGTCTTGTAGATCACTCCATTAATGTATATGGACCTTTAAAATGTATTTTTATAAAAACATCTACAAAAATAAACCATGACACCTAAAAACAATACTAACTGAAATTAAGTACCAGTGTACAAAAGCATCCTAATCTAAAACTGGCAGAACTTTGTGGCGCTTTTTTTGCAGTTTTAATTATCAAATGTTTCATAAATTGATTTTGACGTATTGCTTATGTGCTTTCTATGCTTGTATTCAGTGTTAGGTCACAGGTCAGATGTATCAAAGTTACCATTTGAGTGATTGACCTATGTAATATTATGCTTTTAATACCTGAATGACACAAAGTTGGGTGTAAACCATGGTAGATGTAATGGAATATTGTTTTCTATGAGATCTGTATCTGGAGACATGCAGAACTTCAGCACTAATCTGAATAACTAGAAAATTGAAAAGATAAATGCAAGGCAAAAAGTGTGGCTTTTGGCATTGTAGTTAGATGTGTTCTAATGTGATCTCTCCAATTACAGGATGGAATTTTAAACCTTGTTTTAAGCTTTCTTACCATGAGATGTACTTTAAAGTGATGCACTGTTAAGTGCACTGGTATAATACGCATTTTTTATGTAGCAAGAGTTGTTTCCATATTTGGGATTAACCTCAATCGGTTTAAAATGTTAGAACTTTGAAGGGGTATTTTGTCTTTTCTTGTTTGTGACCTTTATGTAAAGGATATCCGGTTGGAGACCTTGGATTTTTTTTTTCCTTGATATTTTCTTGGGGGGGCCAGTTGGGCGAGAGGGGAGAATAAGATGATTATGTCCCGTTAAGCTCCACACATTAAATCAGTTCATTGTGTTCTGAGCATCTCTCACACAAACAGTGTGCATGGCACAGACCAGTTCCAAAGCAGTAGCAAGACACTGGAGGGGCTGTCGCTGTCTGCTATGGAGGTTTGTGGGCGTGTTAATCTTTGAATAGGAAGGAGACTTCTTGGTTTAGCAAAGTGAAGTCTCGCTCTCATAATTTGCTTCTACTAAAGCAATTGTCTGGAAAATCAAAGATAATGTTAAATAAATATTTTAAATAAATGGTGTAAAATGATTCTCCCCTCCTATATTATATTGGCAATATGTCAAATTTTTTTATTCAGTATTTAATAAAAAAAATCAATTTACAAAACTCGGTATTGCAGAGATCAGAATTTGTATATGATTTTCCACAAATTCTTCTTAATGTTAAATAAAATACTTTAAAATATCCATATATATCTAAAATCTGCCCACGATGAGCATGAATAAAATGGAAGACAATCGGAAGAGGAAATGTTTAGAATAGCACTGCAGTTTGCTAATGGTTCAGTTTTACAGACAGTTCAAGCAGTACATCTAAAGATTAAACACTTTCTTGCTTATGAAAAGGCCATCCAGGCACATGTATGCAGCATGAAACTCCTCATCCATCCACTGTACCTGCTCTCTGCTACTGCAATATTACAAGCAGGAATAAAAAACAGTGTTAATATTTTTTCCCTGAATCATTCAATTACAGAGTAAACTGCAGTGCGGTTCATTTTCTTTTGATTTTGTGTTTTTGTTTAGTAGATGAATTGAACTTCAGCATGAAGCTATGGGAAAAAGTAGTGGAAGCTAGGTTAAGAAGTGAGGTGATGATTAGTGAGCAGCAGTATGGTTTCATGCCAAGAAGGAGCACCACAGATGCAATGTTTGCTCTGAGGTTGTTGATGGAGACATTTAGAGAAGGCCAGAAGGAGTTGCATTGCATTTCATTTTTTTGGACCTGGAGAAAGCACATGACAGGGTGACTAGAGGAGTTGTGGTATTGTATGAGGAAGTCGGGAGTGGCAGAGAAGTATGTAAGAGTTGTACAGGATATGCACAAGGGAAGTGTGACTGTGGTGAGGTCTGCGATAGGAGTAAAGGATGCATTCAAGGTGGAGGTGGAATTACATCAGGGATCAGCTCTGAGCCCTTATTTGCAATGGTGATTGACAGGTTGACAGATGAGATTAGACAGGAGTCCCCATGGACTATGATGTTTGCTGATGACATTGTGATCTGTAGCGATAGTAGGGAGCAGGTTGAGGAGACCCTGGAGAGGTGGAAATATGCTCTAGAGAGGAGAAGAATGAAGGTCAGTACGAACAAGACAGAACACGTGTGTAAATGAGAGGGAGGTTAGTGGAATGGTGAGGATGCAGGGAGTAGAGTTGGCGAAGGTGGAGGAGTTTAAATACTTGGGATCAACAGTACAGAGTAATGGGGATTGTGGAAGGTGAAAAAGAGAGTGCAGACAGGGTGGAATGGGTGGAGAAGAATGTCACGAGTAATTTGTGACAGATGGGTATCAGCAAGAGTGAAAGGGAAGGTCTACAGGATAGTAGTGAGACCAGCTATGTTATATGGGTTTTGAGATGGTGGCACTGACCAGAAGGCTCTAGACAGAGCTGGAGGTGTCAGAGTTAAAGATGCTAAGATTTGCACTGGGTGTGATGAGGATGGATAGGATTAAAAAGGAGTACATTAGAGGGTCAGCTCAGGTTGGACGGTTGGGAGACAAAGTCAGAGAGGCGAGATTGCGTTGGCTTGGACATCTGCAGAGGAGAGATGCTGGGTATATTGGGAGAAGCATGCTAAGGATAGAACTGCCAGGGAAGAGGAAAAGAGGAAGGCCTGAGCGAAAGTTTATGGATGTGGTGAGAGAACACATGCAGGTGATGGGTGAAACAGAACAAGATACAGAGGACACAAAGATATGGAAGATGATCTGCTGTGGCAACCCCTAACAGAAGCAGCCAAAAGAAAAAGAAGAATGATCGTGATAGTCTGTTCTGAATTATTTAAAGTTAGTGTTGTGTTGTCTCATCCTGTTTTTAGTGCTCTATTTCAAAGATTCTCATCCGTTTGGGTCGCATGCTGCTGCCACAGGGTTGTGAGTAGCTGCTGTTTATATTGGTAGTGTGTGGTGAGAGAGTTCTCGATTCTGTAATGATTCAGCCTTGGGAACCCGCTCTACTGATCACGCCCTTTTTGCCTGTGTGGAGGTGTGGGTAGTTATTTTCTTGATCATTTTTATTGATGTCTCTAATAGTTTTATTCTTGTTTTTAACTTCATAATGGCTTCTATGACTTTCATTGGCACATCTGTCATCCTCATGATGAACAAAGGCAAATACGCAAGCCGAGGTATCTTACAGCAGCACCAATGAAGTAATGAAACCCATCTAGGTAATCACAAACTCTTGCAACACCAATTGTCATAAGGATTATAAAGCCCTGAAATGGGGGATCTTGTATAAAAAGTGTTGTCATTTCTACATGGCGTGACCAAAAAGTATGCAAATCCCCTTAAATGAAAATCTGCAGTGTGCACTGTAATGTCTGAATTGTTTTGATTTGTAATTTTAAATAGTGAAGCAGAAGGGTACATCAAGGAAAATGTCTTTGTCCCAGACGACATTGTAGAGAGCTCTGTGCGTATAATATACAAATGTACGTTTATTAGGATCTGTGATTTGTGTGGTGCGGGTTGTCAGTCTTTAAGGTGTTTTAAAAACATATTGAGAAATATCAAACGTTTCATTTTGTTTCATAATAATTGTATTATCAGTTTAATCCATATCGTGGAGTCTGAAGGTGGGCAATTGTACATTTTGGCCTAAATGCCTAGACTGAAGTAAGTTTTACATTTTGAAATAAAATCTCTTAATATAGTGGTATTAGGTTTAGAATGATAAAACTGTCGGGCTTTAGCAAATTATGTACTTTCCTCTTGTCATTGCATCCTTATTCTAAACTAGGGCTGCACCTAACAACTTTCCAAAGATTAGTCAATCAATATTTTTTTTTCTAATTAGTTGACTAATTTAATAAGTAATTTGCAGCATCTACAGAGATATGTTACTTTAAATGTAAGGTTGATGGGATTAACTGCATATTATGGGATGGCATAGAATGTATGTTATGGGATTTAGATGGAGGTAAATGGCATATGTAAGAAGCCACCCCATGGTTGCCTACTCCTTTTAACAGAATAAAGAGACAGAACATATAACAAACTTGTCTGTCAAAATAGTTTTAGATTATTCCATTAAAAATCTCTGTTTATTAAAGTAAGGATGTGTGAGAGTTCATAGGAGCAGTCTGCAGTACCTGAAAGTAGTGTGCCAGATTTTTGAGGCTCTACTAGATTGTAGTTGAATGATTAGGTTACCGTATCATTATGTACCACCTCTCACTTTTGACCTTATGTCACGACTAATTATTTAAGTATTTTTTGTGCAATAAGTTGCTGTTTCCTAGGCCTTGGAAATATTACTCCTACTTATGAGTACAGAGTAGTATCTTGATTTGTTTATTGGCCGGTTTAAGTGTGCTGTCACCCTCCAAATTTTAGTATTTATATCAGCTTTTATAAAACAAATGAAAAGTGATTCATTGGGGTACTGATTGATACATATATAATATTTTGGCCAAAGAGCTGTTAGACATTTTGCCACAGTTTGGAACTGGAGTGTAAGCATTTCGTTTTGCTCTCTCCAGAAGATGACAGCAAGCCCCAACGGCGGAACCGGAGCCGGCGCCGCCGCAACCGTGGGGCCCGGATTGATGGAGGCTCTGCAAGCAGAGACCGCCAACCAGGTGAGTGAATAAGTTAAAAGGAGGAATGTATACATGCAAGAATATATCATTTTTGCTATCCCTGTTAATTTCCTATTGCAAAAAGGGCTTGCATGCACCAGTCATAAACCATAAACAGATATACGTGTTGCAGTCATCCCAATCAAATGGCCAAATAAGTTGATTTTTAATGTATAATACTGAATATGTACTTTCTGGAGACCAAAATGTTACCTTAAGTTCCACCTTCCAAATGAACTTAATATTACCTTTTTTAATATGACTAGACTTTTTCATGACTTTCTGTTGGTGGAAAAGAAATCACTGAGAAGCACCTTGCACATAATTGCCAACCTTTAAATTTTTGTTTTATAGGTGCCTGGTTTTTAATTTCCATACATTAATGGCTGTTATTATATATCAACAGTCAGTTCCCCACTAAACCAATCTGTTAAAACCAGTTTGCACAAAGGTGTGAGCACTGTATATCTGTGTGGTTTTTATAGGTTTTATTATTTATTAATACTAATCACTATGCACCACTTAAGTTCTTCCAAGCTGTCAACCTGGTAAAATACTTTTTTGCATGTATCGAAAAATAATTCCACTTGCATAGTCACGAGTGGAGCATGATGGTATTTTGAGATGTCTCCGTCTATCTAGCAAAGTCTCTTTTGACATCGGTGAGCATCCTATGAACATGGTCTATTTTGTGTACACCAGCCAGTTTTGGTTTGACTAGGGAAAGTGTTGTGGAAATGCATAAAGAGCAAATGAGCTACATTTGCATTGTCATACTTCTGGTTGTACCCAAAAATATTCTTAGGAACACTCATTTCCTGTGAAAAGTCAGGCTGCTTTGGGTTGGGTGGATTTCTTTCCTGTGTGTACTATTGTACGTGAAGATTTTGTTATCTTCTGGTCAAACTTGATGTTTTCACAGGATCTGCAATTGAAAGTTAATGCAAATTCCAAAAGGTATAACCTTAAAATGTTATTTTTAGTACTCAACTACTGTATCTTCCTAATTTGAATAATATAAATAAATAAATACATTTCATTAAGATGGTAAATGTGGAGTGTGGATAAGTTTGGTCATACTTCAAGTCAATACCATACCTGACCCACTTTAGAACAGACAGTTTCCAAAGTCTTCTTGCTTTAGGAACTTTTACCTGGCACTTCTAGAATTAATCTTGCTCAGAGATAATCTTAGTGCATTTTTCCCACATTGTATATCTAACGTTTCCCATCAGATTTTCTCTATTTAGCTCTGTGGGCTGTGAAGGTCGCTACAAATTTTAACCTTTTGGTCCTGTTAAGTACTCCATGGTTGACTTAATGTTTTGATATTTTTGTCTTGCAAGAATACCCAAAGCTTCAGTTTCTTTACTGGGTTTAGCTTATAGGATTTGTTACTTGGCTGAATCCGTTCTTTCTGCTGTACTGATGACCAACATTCCACGTATAATTTAATCTTTCTACATATCCTTTGTAGAGTCATGACTATCAGTGGTTAGTTTTTTCTGGATCTTTTAGTTCTTGATGGATGTCAGTAGTATAGTAGTACCTCTTCCATTTTTAATGTCCGTGTCGGTTATTAGCTGCATAGACTGTCCATGATTGTTAATAATTAGCAAAAGTTCCTGAGTTGCTATAGGGTGGGGGGGAATTTACTCAAACAGTTTCATACATTTTTCCACCACCTATTTTTGCCTCCCCTTTTCTCCTGGCAGTTATTTAAATTAAGAGAATAGTAATTGTGCATTACAGTGTAGGTTGTCTTAACTTCATTCACTTGCAGAGTCGCTCAAACCATGTATTTTGACAGGGGTTCCCAAACATTTATATGATAATGTGTACGAAAAGATGTGTTTCATAGGACACTTTGCATGGTAAGCTTTCTAACTTGCAGTATTGCCTTCAGCATGCTGACAGATGTGGAAATCTATACTAATAAAAGGTGAATGACTCGCTCACTCGCTGAAATTTGGCAGGCTCATTCCTTACAGCTTACTGACATGAGTTAGGCAGGTTTCATTTCGAAATTCTATGCATAACGGCAACCTACTTACGTACATATATGCAGCCATAGCCTGGAGCTTGGTCGCCGTGTGAGGCAGAGTTGCGTCCCTCATCGCCACGCCTCCCACGTAATTGAGTGCCTGCCCATATAAGGCCATCCGTCAGCAGCAATCCAATAGACACACTGCCGCTAAATATTTCCGGGTGAAAGACTGTGCTTATGCAAACGAATAGGAAAGCAAGGTGTAAAGCTTAACTTTAAATTAAGTTCATAGACACACTGCCGCTGGCGTTTGTCATGCCTAAGACAAATATGATATTCGCGAGATACAAGTTTTACTGAGAGGACGTAGGGTATAAACGAGACTTTTGATCACTTTGTAACTGAGTTAAAATTGCTGGTGAAGGACTGCGCTTATGCAAATGAAGATGAGATGGTCAGGGATAGAATAGTGTTTGGCACAAACTCAGCAAAAGTGCAAGAGAAACTTCTAAGTGCCAGGTCTGAGCTAACATTAAGTAAAGCCGTGGACATCGCAAGATCGCACGAGATAGCACAACCACAGCTGAGAACCTTCGATGCATGTACTCCGAGCGGCTCACGTGAATTGACTGAACGCAGTACACACGCAAAAAGCAAGACCTCCAAAGAGCGCTGAACAAAAAATGCTTTACACAATTGAGAAGGCAGCAAAAGAATATGAAGCGTGTGACGCATACAAGCATATTCGTAAGTGCAGGTACTGTGGAAACAAAGCACACGGTGGAAAAAGTCAATGTCCAGCTAAAGGAAGACAGTGTCAAAAATGTGGTAAATTGAACCATTTCGCTAAAGTTTGCTGGACTGGGAAAGGCAAACCCATGCGTGCAGCGTATGATGTCTCAGATAAAGAGGAAGATGAGCTGTTTATTGATGCAGTAAGAAAGGAACAACCCTCTGAATCTGAACAAGCCTTTGTAAGCATATCAATAGGAAAGCAAGGTGTAAAGCTTAAGTTTAAATTAAGTTCATAGACACGCTGCCGCTAAATATTCACAGGCAAATCCACAACTTAATACCGGGAATGCCTGTTAAACATCTTTGATTCACGAGTACCGATTTGGGTAGTGAACACTTCGATGAATGAAACCTGTTATCTTTACAACGGTTGACAAACACGGAATATAACTTGAACACAACACATCCTCCAAATACAAACCTGATTGAAAGAAATAATGATAATCAAATCCTTGATGACAGCAACACTTAGAACAGTCACAAAACAATTACATTGACAATCATGTTACGTTATTTTTAAAATTTCTCCTTTTCTTTTTCATAACTTCTTTAACACACTACTCTGCTGCGAAGCACGGGTATTTTGCTAGTATTTAATAAACCTCGTTTTTCCAAAAGGGACCACAAGTGTTAGTCTTTGCCATACGTTACATGCTTTTTAGAGAAAAGGCGTGTGATAGTGAGAGATGAATTTGCTAGGTAGTGCTTACATACAGAGGCAGTCTTGATCTGCTGGTCTTTGCTGTCATGTGTGAGGTTTTTTTTTTCCTAATTTTTTTTCCCTAATTTTCCTAATAAGCTTCCTAATTTTTTTTTTTCTGCAAACTGTCAGGTTGTTCTTTTTTGCTAAAACTCTGTTTTAAATTAACAAAGTTTAAATTTTGTTTAATGTTTCTCTTTGCCACAGCTCAAATTCTCTGAAGGTTAATATGTTGGTGGTATATACAGTATGTTGTGTATAACTTGCCTTGCTCTAATTTCCAGTTCAGTCACTTCAAATTGTTACAAAATTAAAATGTTGTAGATGTGCTCCTCTTTGTGTCTACAATTTCTACCAGTTATCTGTTGATGAAAACAGTGTGCCGGTTCACTTTCTCCCTCTTTGTAACCCTGAGGAAGGTTCATTATCTGCTAGTGTTCACATTGTGAAAATGTAGAGAATAATGTTTAATATGTTTAAAGAAAAAAATTTTAGGAACAGGTGAAATTATTATTGAAATATACATTTTAAGAAAAAGCAAAGTTGTCAATCTTCCAACCACACCGCTCTGTTAATTTTTGTTTTGGAAAGCCAAGCGTATCCCTTCCACCCCTATGGAGAAGGATAAAATTGTAGTGTTCAGTGCCAAGGTGATACTTAAGTTTAAACAGTAAAGTCTAATTGGGGCCAATAAAAAGAGGCAGGGTGTTCTGAAATCTAAACACGCACACCTTTTACTGCATTTGGACTGTATTCCTCCTCTTGGCAAAAATCACAAGTATGATTTCAAAAGGCACATTATTAAGTAAACTGATAAAATATTAAGGCAGTGAAGTGTCTTTTTTGTATTAGCAATGAGACAAAAAGGGTAATCCCTCCACAAACAATTAGTATGATTAATTATGTTAAAGTGAAAAGTGTATTGTCGGGTAAAGCTCCTTTTGATGAACTGTATGAAGGGCATTAAAAGTTGATCAATTTCTTGTTTGATCTGACACACAATCTTGTGAGCTGGGCAGTGTAGGATCAGTACTTGGATATTTTCTGTTGGATGCAGTATGCGAAACAGAGCATGCATGGCTGAATTTTCCCATCAGTTATGCCTTTAGCTACAGGTAGGTTGTCAGTGATGTCTTTTTTTAGTTTGTGTTTTACTATCATCAGGACTGTTGAAATGCAGCACTTGCTTTATATTTGGGGGAAAAAAAAATAGAGGAGGGTCAGCATGGTACTGGAGTGGTGAGAAATGTGGCCTTGCCTGCAAGAGTTCCTAAACCCATGAATCTGGACATTCTCCATGTGTCTGAATACCAAAGATGTGTGTGTTAGATTATGTGGCCTATTTGCAAATGGATGTGATTGCATGTGTATGTTCCTTGTCCAATGTTTGTTTCTGCTAAAAGAGCTAATCAAATAGAGTCACAGAGTGTTGTTGCCTAAATTTGGAGAAGTACATTTGAAAATGGAAGATAGATGGAGTAAAAATTGGAGGTTGGATTTATAGCTTACTTTCGTAAGAAAAAAAAAATATCTACTACTTACAGTGTTTCCATGCAATTAGTAGGCTGTGTCTCTTAAACCTGTTCTGTTAATGCTTATGTTGCTGCACTGTGATCAAGCATATTACTTAAAGCTAATTCCAGCCAACAACCTTATCCAAGTTTCTTTGGCATTCTGTCTGTAGTCGTTGACCAGAAAGTAGCCTATGTGGAGCAGTGTTTCCTGATTGCATCGGCATTAAGCTGTGAGTGTAACTGACCCATCTAAAAATGTTTCTGAAGTAGCCCACTATGTTTCAAGAACAAAATTACTTCGAAATGCCTGTCAGTGATTTTGATGAATGTTAACTAAATACATTAAACTACAGTGACAATTACATTTAATAATTTAAAGTGTACTGTTTTCTTCGTGCTTGTGGAATGTTCATATTACTTACTTTTTTGTTTTTCCTTAAAACTTGTAAAGATGACATTTATGATGGTATATTTTTTTTATTTTATTTTATTTTTTTATTAATTTTATTGCAATCCATACAAAGCAATCAAGTTTTTACAAAAAGAAAAGTTAAGAACAGATCGATCCCCACCCTTGAGAGAGAGAGCAAGCCAAACGGCGTAAAAATTTTAACGGCTTTTAAACATACCTAAATTAATAAATTCTCTGTGCTTCATGAACTTATTTTAAAATATTACTGATTAGATCCTGCCATGTTTTGAAAAAAGTCTGTACGGATCCTGAGAGTATTTGATTTTTTCTAATTTCAAATAATATAACACATCGGTTTCCCACTGACTTAAAAGTGGAGAGTTTGGGTTCTTCCAGTTTATCAGAATAAGTCTGCGTGCCAAAAGTGTAGTGAATGCAATCACAATTTGTTTGTCTTTCTCCACTTTAAGCCCCTCTGGAAGAACACCAATTACAGCTGTTAATGGGTTAGGAGGGATTGTGAGTCCAAGGCTGTCTGAAAGGTAAAATTTGTGTCCAGAATAATGTTAATTTGGTGCAGGCCCAGAACATGTGACCCAGTGAGGCTGGGACTTGGTTGCAGCGTTCACAGGTTGAATCATGCCCTGGAAACATTTTGGAGAGTTTTAGTCGAGACAGATGGGCTCGATAAATAATTTTAAGTTGTATAATTGTATGCTTTGCGCATATGGAGCTTGAGTGAATTCTCTGCATTGCTACTTTCCACTCCTTTTCTGATATGTTAATTGAGAGAGCTTTTTCCCAGTGTCCTCTTGGATCTTTGAAAGGGAGGGATTGTAAAATGATTTTATGTATTGTAGAGATGGAGTCTAAGTCCTTGAGATTGAGCAATATTTTTTCCAGCATGGATGAGGGTGCAAGATGAGAAAAATCTGGAAGGTTCTGTTTAACAAAGTTCCTGATTTGAAGATAGTGAAAGAAATGTGTAGCTGGAATGTTAAATTTGGAATGTACAGTAATCCCTCCTCGATCGCAGGGGTTGCGTTCCAGAACCCCCCGCGATAGATGAAAATCCGTGAAGTAGAAACCATATGTTTGTATAGTTATTTTTATATATTTTAAGCCCTTATAAACTCTCCCACACTGTTAACATTATTAGAGCCCTCTAGACATGAAATAACACCCTTTAGTCAAAAGTTTAAACTGTGCTCCATGACAAGACAGATGACAGTTCTTTCTCACAATTAAAAGAATGCAAACATATCTTCTCTTCAGGAGCAGAGAATTTCAGAGAGAGAGAGAGCGCTCGCAAAGAAAAGCAAACAATCAAAAAATCAATACGTGCTTCTGTGCTTTTAAGTATGCCCCACCGCGATAAAGCGGCATTTTTTAGAGGAGCGTCCGTATCTATATCTTCTAAGCAAACAGCCTCTGTGCAGACAGCCCCTCTGCTCACATCTCCTCTGTCAGGCGCAGAGAACGTCAGAGAGAGAGAGCGAGATTAAAGCAAACAATCAAAAAATCAATAAGTGTGCTTTTGGAAACACCTCGATAAAGCGGCATTTCTTAGAGGTGCGTCGGTATCCACTAGGCAAACAGCTTCTGTGCAAACAGCCCCTCTGCTCACACCCCCTCTGTCAGGCGCAGAGAATGTCAGAGAGGGTGAGATAGAGGCAGAGACAAGCAAACAATCAAGCACCGCGCGGGAAGCATATCTTACAGCATTGAGGAGTTTTATTTAATACGTAATACGTGCTCTGATTGGGTAGCTTCTAAGCCATCCGCCAATAGCGTCCCTTGTATGAAATCAACTGGGCAAACTGAGGAAGCATGTACCATAAATTAAAAGACCCATTGTCCGCAGAAATCCGTGAACCAGCGAAAAATCCGTGATATATATTTAGATATGCTTACATTTAAAATCCGCGATAGAGTGAAGCCGCGAAAGTCGAAGCGCGATATAGCGAGGGATTACTGTAATTGTTCATAGGATGCAAAGACGTTGTCTATATAAAGATCTCTAAGCAAGTTAATTCCAAATTTTTTCCAGATATTAAAAACTGCATGTGTTTGTGAAGGTTGAAAGAGGTGGTTCTCTTGCAGAGGTGCCACAGATAGAAGCTTCTCCGTCTTAAAATGCTTTCTACATTGGTTCCAGATTCTAAGTGAGTGGAGCACAATTGGGTTATTTGTATATTGTCGATAACGTGTATTTATTGGAGCACAGAGCAAGGAATACAAAGAAGTACTGCAGGATTTTACTTCTATTGCGGTCCATGCCTGTGTATGATCTTCTATTTGTGTCCAGGTTCTTATCGCCTGTATATTTGCTGCCCAGTAATAAAACTGGAAGTTAGGTAGAGCCATGCCGCCTTCTGCCTTTTGTCTTTGTAGGGTCGCTCTTCTGATGCTTGGATGTTTTGAATTCCAAATAAATGAGGTTATTGTTGAATCTAATTGCGTAAAAAATTATTTATTAATGTATATTGGAATGTTTTGAAATAAAAGGAGCTTAGGAAGAATATTCATCTTAACAGTGTTAATTCTTCCAGCTAGAGTGAGATGAAGGGTTGACCATCTATGCAAGTCTTATTTAATTTTTTCTATGCAGACGGCGAAGTTTTGTTGATATAGAGCTTTATGTTTACTTGTGATGTTTACCCCTAGGTATTTAAACTGATCTACAATGAAAAAAGGTAGGGTATCTAATATTATATGCTTGAGAATTCACTGGAAAGAGTACACTTTTATTCAGATTAATTCTGAGACCAGATATCTTTTGAAATTCTGTGAGTGCTGTTAAGACTGCAGGCACAGAATTTTCTGGGTCCGATATATACAATACCATATCATCTGCATATAATGAGATTTTCTGTTCCAGTCCTTCTCTGCTAATCCCCTTTATCTGATCAGTATTTCGACAATGTATTGCCAGTGGTTCAATGGCAATCGCAAACAGCAGCGGTGACAAGGGGCATCCTTGTCTAGTGCCACGTTCTAGTTTAAAGTAGTCTGAGCAAATGTTGTTGATGCAAACTGAAGCTTCTGGGTTAGTATACAGTAATTTAATCCATGCACAAATGTTCGGGCCAAACCCAAACTTCTCCAATGTAGTAAAAAGGTATTTCCATTCAATCATGTCGAATGCTTTTTCTGCATCCAATGGTGATATTTCTGGGGTGTTTGATTTAGTTGGTGAATATATTACATTAAACAGGCGTCGAAGATTTGAAGATAAGTGTCGGCCCCTAATAAATCCAGTTTGGTCTTGTGATATTACCGAGGGGAGCACTTTCTCCATCCTTCTAGCTATGATTTTAAAGAGTATTTTAACGTCGTTATTCAGAAGTGAAATTGGTCTGTATGATGCACATTGTGATAAGTCCTTACTTTGTTTTGGAAAAACAGTGATTAGTGCTTGGCGAAAGGTTTAAGGAAGTGATTGGTTATCTCTGGCTTCTGTAAATGTTGCTAATAAGAGGGTAGCTAGCTGAGCGGAGAATTTCTTGTAAAATTCTGCAGGGTAGCCATCAGGGCCTGCTGCTTTCCCACCTTGGAGTGACTTTATAGCATCTAGTAATTCTGATAACGCCAGAGGTTTATCAAGTTCCTCCGCACTAAAAGCGTCTATTTGTGGTATCTGTAATGTATCCAGAAATGTATTAGATTGTGTATTTTCTTCTTTAAACTCAGTAGTATATAGGGATTTATAGTAGTCTCTGAAAAATGTGCATTATATTTTTGTGTTCGATTTTATCTCCGTTCGTGTTGGTGATTACCGAGATTGCGTTTATGATGGTATATTTTGTGGTTTATGGATCACATTACAGTATATGCTATGTTAATCTTGCTTGGGATTGTTGAAAAATTCATATTTCTGTGCATTTGGTGAATGCCTAACCCTTCATACAGGGTGTGTGTACAGTACAATAGTACTGTGTAATATAGATATTTTTGTAATTGTACAAGCAGGATTAGTGACTGACTTAGGGTTACATAGCCGGTTCAACACTGCTGACTCACTATCTTCTGATTTAATGTGTAATGTATTAGCCCCACCTCCACACCACACTGCAAAAGGATGTGTTATTACTGTGTATCTACATTTTTAGTGCAGCTGCACCTAAACACACATTGAAATAAAATAAGAAAACATGTTATCGAACAGCAATCCATGCAGAGCTAATAAAAGAAAAAAATAATCCCTGTGTTTTGGAGCTTGTAGTTACAAATGTACTGCTTAAGTCTATAATCTTGATAGAGAAAATATGAAGCTGAGGTTTATCAAAGAGACACTATGCATTCTTGATTGAGTCAAGTCTGATTTGCTCTAAATAATAGATCATTATTTCTTTTAATCCATCATTTTGGAAACAAAATCTTTTAGTAGTCTTACACAAATCAGACAAGATGCCTGGTGAAACTTAGACATTGACCACCTGTAAAGCAGGCTTGGTATAGCAGTTGCAACAGTCAGTTTAGGCTTATCTTACTTTACAAGAACAGAAACTTAATTGAAATGTTTGTAAATTAAAATCATTCTTGCCTTAAGACAATTTAAGCTATAAAGAAAAATGTAAGGTTTATTATGCATTTCTTAAAACAGACAATTGTTTAATGGATGGTTTCCCAGCTCCTTGGTATTAATAAAATGAACAATGTGAAAAACCTAGAACTTTATTTCAGTTCAGTTGTTGCTGGTAGTCTGTATTATATTTGGAAGTTATCCTAATTCTTCAGTTTCCAATTATCATTTTTTCATCTATGAAGCAACAATAAGTTATGATGAAATCTTGACTACACAGTAGACACTAACATCTGAAACCAGGCAGAACAGTATAAATACAGTACTTTATAGTTTCAAAGGTACAGATCCCATTAAGAGTATCTGAGTTTGGTTGTCTTGCGTTTTTTGAGTCATTACCTAAGTGTCATTCTTATGCAGTTTGGTATTGTTTTTAGTGTGTTTCAGTAAACATAAACATGAAAATTAGCATATTATGTGGTTAAAAATCATGAAATGACTAAATACTGCATTTTTATATAATGTTTCCTTTGTAGCAGTATTATGCTGCAAGCCATTCCTAAGGTATTCATAGAGGTTTTTACATATCTCCTGTGAAGTATTTTTTTTTTCTTCAAGTGGAAAGTTCCATGCAGTGTTAGATTTTGTATATACTCTACATTTGTTTTGAAAATTTCTTTCTTTTCTAGTAACTGTTGCAGATTACATTTCCCGTGCAGAATCGCAAAGCCGTCAGAAACTACCGCAGAAAAACAAAGCAGAGAAGCCTCGGGAAGAAGTGACACTTTCTACTGAGCCAAAGGTAGGTAGAGTGCTGTTACAGAGTTCATTAATATCTTATATATAAGATGTATTTAAAGAAAACAAGACTGTGGTTTGAAGTGGAAAAATATACTGCTCAAAAAATTAAAGGAGCACTTTTTAATCAGAGTATAGCATCAAGTGAGATATTGTTCTGGTCAGTTAAGTAGCAGAGAGGGGATTGTTAATCAGTTTCAGCTGCTTTGGTGTTAATGAAATTAACATATGCACTAGAGAGGCACCAATGAGATGACCCCCAAAACAGGAATGGTTTAACAGGTGGAGGCCACTGACATTTTTCCCTTTTCTGACTTTTTTTTCCCATTATTTTTGCATTTGGCTGTGGTCAGTATCACTACTGGTAGCATGAGGTGATACCTGGACTTTACAGAGGTTGCACAGGTAGTCCAACTTCTCCAGGGTGGCACATCGATACGTGTCATTGCCAAATGGTTTGCTGTGTCTCCCAGCACAGTCTCAAGGGCATGGAGGAGATTCTAGGAGACAGGCAGTTACTCTAGGAGTGCTGGACAGGGCTGTAGAAGGCCCTTAACCCATCAGCAGGACCATTGTGAATGTCTCTGACCAAACAATCAAAAACAGACTTCATGAAGGTGGATGCACAGACCTCTACAGGGTAGACAATGGCACATTGAATGCCATTAGGTATCGGGATTGAAGTCCTTGGACCCATTGTCAGACACTATGTTGGTGCATGACGATGCCTGGCCTCGTGTGGCAAGAGTATCCAGGCAGTTCCTGGATGATTGAGGAATTGATACCATTGACTGGCCCCCACACTCGCCTGACCTAAATCCAATAGGAAACCTCTGGGACATTATGTTTCGGAGCATGTTTTGGACCATCCGATACCACCAGGTTTCACCTCAGACTGTCAAGGAGCTCAGTGATGCCCCGGTCCAGATCTGGGAGGAGATCCTGCAGGACGTCGTTCATCGTCTCATTAGGAGCATGCCACGATGTTGTCAGGCATGCATATAAGCACGTGGGGGCCATACAAACTACTGAGTATGATATTGAGTTGCTGCAATTAAATGTTGGCAAAATGAATTAGCCTGGTGCCTCATTTTTTTCACTTTGAGTCCAGTCCATATCAGTATAGATAGTGTTTTCAAAAGTGTTCCTTTAATTTTTTTGAGCAGTTTATATACAGTAAAGTTATTAATGCTTACTACTCTGTAATTTATTTTGTAATTAAAGAGCCATTTAGACATAAATTGATAGTAAATGGAGTACATTGAATTTTGAAGTTCAGATTCAATAATTTTAAACTTATTAGTGGAAGGTACCATCTAACAATTTTGATTTCTGTGTAATGCAGAGAAACTGATTAGTTTGATGCCTTTTGATTTCTGTAACGTGAGATGCTGTTTTCTAATTTGACTAGTGCTTAAAAATATACTTCCGGGTACATAAGTCAGTGGTTGGCAGACGTGTTCCAATATACACTAACTGTAAAAATGTCATGTTCTATCAAATTACCCAATAAAAAAATGTGCTGTAAACAGTATGTAAATGCACAGTATGGTACTTTTAATTAAACTAAATATTACAAAAACATTTTACACACTTGCAGCTTAGACTGACATTAGGCCATGTCAGGGACACTGTTTCATTGGTACTGTATATAATTTCCCAGAGACCATGGTTCATTGTAAATTTAGGCTACCATTTCAGTATGGCCCATGATCAGCATCTATAGCTAGAAAAAGCTAATCTCAAAGGCCACCAGTCCATGAGTATATTTATGTAATGAGAAACTGTGCTTCAGCTCCTTCAATTTTAAATTGGTCCTGTGTATGTGACCAAGACCTGCAATAGGCTGGTGCCCCAAACCAAACTTTTTTTTTTCTGCCTTGAAGCCACTGCTGGCAGGGTAGACTCTGGCCACCTGAACTGGATTTAGCTGCTTTGAAAGTACACCTATGAAGCCATAACTTGTGTGAGTGTCCATTATGCAAATGAAGTGTAAATGGATTAGCTTTGAGTTGGGGCAGAAAATCATAAATGAAGTTGCTCAGACCTTGACTATGCTGTTTATTTGCCTTATTGTTACTTAATAAAACAATATTTTTATTTGTAACATTCTTTTTAGTCTAGTATTTCTGTTAAACCTAGTAACCAAATGTTGAAGTTGCTGAGTTTTCCATTTACATTTAGTAGATATGTATTGAGTAATTGTGCAGAGATTGATATATTTGAGCTGTCATCCAGCTCATTCTGGGGCAACTTTTAGGGGAAGGCCAAATAGCAGTACTGTTTTTTGTGAACTAATTATACTGTTTATAAATGTGGCAGTCATAGACACCTGTATAGGCAGCTTTAACAATTAAGTCATTGTAACTTGCCATTTTATAGAATAGGTCTTGTATGAACTGATTATTGGTATGTTGAGTAGTCATTTCTGCTAGATCAGTTCTTAATCTTGTTTTGCTTATTCAGACCAGATTCGTTTCTTTCAATCTTTGCACTTGTCTGTGCTTTTGCTGCCACTATTGCAATATGTACTTCTAGATGTGCTTTTTGTGTGTGTCTCAAAGTGCAGACAGTATTTTAGATGCAGTTTTTCCAGTGTATTATACAATTTAATCAAATGAATAATCCCTGTGTCAGTTTGTTCCATTTAGAACAAGACGTTTCTTCTTTTGATCTGAGAACTTTGGAATACTTGTGTTTTTGCTTTGTCCATCCTTTTATGTTGTAAAGAAGACAGATTCAGTTTAATGTTGCGCTTCACATTAGACTGGCAGTTGGGGGCTTCATTAGGAAACTCTGCACTTCTTACACCCTTACACTTTAATGCTGTCATTGGAAAATATACCAAAACTATGTCTTCCTATTGAGTTTGTTTGTCTCTTTGTATTTAGGAAAAAGGCAACAACAAAGCCATCAAACGAACCCCCAGCTCGGAGAAGAATAGTGGTGAAGCTGACACAAAAGATGAACCAGCATCTCTCGTCAACGGAGTCTCGTAAATGAAGAAATGAAGAATGATGCGCTAAATGATGGGGCCATGGCCTCAGAACCTTTTCTCTATGGTGACCTGCTTGCATTGATGTTAACAGATAAAACATGAAACAATACAAATGAAAAAAAAAATCCACACAACCTACTTAACACAAACACTACGTACAATATGTATCCTACATATCTAAGAAACAATCTTTAGCTATCTATCTTATCTATCAGTACTAGTGCTTATTTAACTAGCTTGCCAAAAAAGCTGATGGATATGTTTTTGGTGTTTAAGGAAAAAAAAAAAATCAACAGAATGTGACATTTTTCGTTTTCTTTTTGTTTGTTTTCTGACCGGACTGGACTTGGCTGCGCTCCCCTATTGTTAGGTGGGGGTGGAGTTAGTGAGAGAGTAATTGAGAAGGGAGTAGCTGGCAGTGGATTGACTTTGGGTGGTGTTGGGATGGGGTTGAGCGAGGGGAAAAATAAAAAAAAATAAAAAAAAAAAACACTTCAATGTCTTTATCCTGGTTTTGACTTAAAAAATAAAATGTAGAGAGAGAAAACAAGCTGAAATTAAAAATTCTATATATTGAAATGAGACATTGTGCCTTGAACTTGCAAAAGTATTGTGTGTTCTGAAATGAACTGAGAGGGCTTTTTTGTTGTTTATTGGTAAGAGATTGAGCAGGCCAAGAAAAAAAAAAGCGAATGGAGGAGGACTGGAAAAGAGCAGTGCAGTAGAATGGGTAGTCTGATAAAGCAGATCTGCTCTTTGGTCATTTGTTGTAAGAATAAAACGCGTGCCAATTTTTACAAAGAGAGGCATCAGCTGTTGGGAACGAAGAGAACTGTATAATTCACTAGGGAAGATAAGATGCAAAGGAGGAAGAAGTGGGATGCCAGACAGCACATAGTCTATGAAAATGTGTAAAGTGATGTGTTGTGGTATGTGTGGTTCAAAATGAAGGAAGAAAAAAAATGAAAATAATAAATAAAACACACTCCAGAAAACTTGGTCTTGTAAGTGCGGTTACTGACACTTGGCAGATGCATTGTGTAGAATACTAGCTTAAATTAGTAATACAGGTAGCCATTCTTTTATTTTTTTTTTATTTTTTTTTAAGGAGGGAACATTCTATTTTTGTCAGCTTACAATAAGGGCCGTGGTCCTTCCAAGGTTATTGAAATGGTGAGATTGCTTCTGCAGGTTTTGTGCACAGAATGTTTTGATTTTCCATTCCCCTAACACATTAGAGCTCTTACTGTCTGGGCTAGAAAAATGAGGGACTAGTGGTATTCCATCTGTACTACATGGCAAATGTGTTGCTTTTGTCACTGTGTGTACTGTGCAACGCATATGGGACATTGTGTGGATAGGATCAGTTGTGTCATCCAAGCTGAATTTTAGTTGTAAATCGTAAATCACAACACTAGACCTTTTCGCACCTTTGGATGAATTTACTCTGTAAAGCATGCCTCTGTTATACACATGTGGCCAAGCAGATTTTTCAATTTAAACGGCTTGTGAAATGTGCGCAGCCATTAAAATGTGGCTCCAGTATATGCTGCTCTTAGTGGAAGAACGATGAAGTGGGTGGACCTGCTGAACTTCATGACTCACACAGCTTTGTGTGTATTTCTTTTCTATTTATTTGTTGTACAGTATTTAAAAAATGTTTAGCAGAAAAAGAGCATTGCAGCTAATGTATCTCATTATACTGAGATAATATGTAGAGAGAATGTCTTTGGAAACATCTTGAAGTGCTACTGTATTTGAAACAAAATTATTTAGATCTTAGAACCTGGAATTGGGAGTCTTTGTGCCAGTTTCATCTCCCTGGCAGTAAACCCCATCTTGCAGCACTAAAGTATTTATTCAGACAGCTGCTCTTCATGTATTGGAATAAAGTATCTCCTCTTTATTTGGCAGACATGAGGGGCAGTAAGCAAGGTCACTAAGACATGCTGTGTGGAGTTTCTCACTTTCTGATTTCCCATTTCACGTATTGCAATATAATCCCAAAGATGTTAGAGGCCACATTCAGTATGAGGATGCCTTGAACATCTCGACAGCTCCAAGCTAAAACATTGGCAGTTCAGTCTCAATAACATGTTTGAAGTATAAGTAGGAAAAACTTTTTTGGGGCTGCAGTAGAGGTTAATTTAAATGCAATTAATGGGTCCATTAGTGTGGCCCCTGCTTCAAGAACCAGTGTATTGATTTTTGAGTTGCTAATTGCAATTATGTAAAACCACCCAAGTTGCATAGTGGCCTAAGGCTGCCCCAAGCATTCCTGCCGCTCTACAGTGCTCCTCCTCTGCTTTTATCTTATTCAAAACTAACTTTCAGCTTGTGTGTGTGTGTGTGTGTGTGTGTGTTCAGTTTCATTATTTTTGTATCAAGTCCTCGCATGCGTTTTATTTGGGTCAAAACATGCTCTAGCCTGGAAGGACAAGGAGCGAGAATCATTTATGCCATCTTTCAGGTGTTTCATCTTCCTCCTTAACTGTGCAGCAAAGCTGGCCCTGTAAGAAGATAAAACTTTTTTTTTAAATACAGTTCTCCTACCCTTTTTATTTTTAAACCATTTGAATCATGGTGGCAAAGAATATGCCCTTTGAATGTCATTTGATCTGTTACAGTAAGGGAAAAAAACTGCATTGCAAGACATGTATTGATTATGGTGTTACTCCACAGTTGATCAGTGTGATACAGTGTTATCCCACTTTTCTTGGCAATAAGACTCCAATCTCAATGGAAAAAGACTCAATAAAAAGGCTGTTTTTCAAATTTGACTGCTTTCTTTCTTTCATTCTTTCTTCAAAGATGGTCTCTTCCTTTTGGGAGCACTCAGTATCAAGTTATGTAGAGATCTTTTTATTGCCCCCAATCCCCCCTTTATCTATTGTAAATTAACATGGGATAATCAGAACCAGTTGGACTTGAAAGGTGAAATTTAAATCAAGTAACATTTGATCTATTTATCTGATAGAAGGTGCCATCTGAAATTACTTTACCTTTTCAGTTCATATTTTATAGCACGCAGCTTAAAAAACATGCTTCAGATATATTTCCCTATCCACCTTATTGATTTAAAGAAAAAAGTAACCCTGCTTGAGTGTACCTGGAGATGAAATGCATTGGGTTTAAACTTAAATGTTATGCTGAATTGTATATGATCCACTAGAGGGTGATGTTTGATTATTTTTATTTAACTGTTTTCATGAAATATATATGAAAATTGCAAGGGTTTATAGTACATTTACTGTATATCAGTGGTTTTTTTTTTTTTTTATTTTTTTTTTTTTTTAAAACATGTGGTTTATTAGCCCGTACTGTGACGACTTTAAATTAAATATTGGCCCATTTGGGAGGGGACTGAACAGGCAGCCTTGAAATTTACAGTCCAGTGGCCTACTCACTGCTTGCCTTTTAAATAAGTACACCTCTTTTTTTTTTTTTTTTTTTTTTTTTTGGTCATGCTGTAATTCTAGATTGGATAGTGGTTAGCAGTCCCCCCTTAAAACAATAGGAATTATATGTTCACCCTTTGGCTACAGGAGATGTCTCCAAGCAACTTGCTGAAACGCAGGCTTAGAAGTAAGGTATATACAGTTGTGGCCAAAATTATTAGCCCCCCTGGAATCATGGAACATTTTCCTAAACATCTTCCCAAAGTTTGCAACATTGATGAAACTTGATATAATCAAACATCCACCAGTGCTATTTACTAGCTTTTGATACATTTTGTAATATAAAATATATTTTTAGTCTTGCTTTATATCAAATATAGTAAAAAATGGGGTGGTCAAAAATATTAGCCCCATGTTAATGTTTGCTTTCAAAACACACCTACACTAATTAACCAATCAGCTTTGAAACCACACCTGTGCAATCAATTGGCTTCCTAACAACACTCAATCAGCATAAAAAGACTCTAAAGGAACAGGGAGGGCTCTTGAACACATGAGAGGGACTACTATTACTGACCATGCCAAAGACAAAGGAAATCAGTCTGGAGCTCAGAAAGAAGATAGTAGAGGCTCATGATAAGGGGCAAGGCTACACTGCCATTTCCAAGCGATTCACAGTGTCTAGAACTGCTGTACGTTGCATCATTGCCAAGTACAAGGAGACAAATTCTGTTAGAAACAAACCTGGCTGTGGCTGTAAGCGCAAGATTTCAAGAACTCTGGAGAGAAAAATAGTCAGAGATGTCAGCAAGGAACCCCGGACATCTGCCAAGATGATTGTTGCTGACCTGGCCTCTTCTGGAGTTGATGTTTCAAGGAACACAGTTGTGAGGGCTCTTCACCGTGGTGGGCTTCACGGCCATCGTTCCAGAAGAACCCCTTTACTCAAAGAGCGGCACATCACAGCCCGACTGAGGTTTGCCCGTGAACATTTGAAATGTAAAGATGATTTTTGGAAGTCTGTGCTTTGGTCTGATGAGAATAAACTGGAACTGTTTGGGCACATGGATGTTGCTTATGTTTGGCGAAGAAAGGGACAGGCCTTCAACGCTAGGAACACAGTTAAACATGGTGGTGGGAGCATCATGCTGTGGGGCTGTTTTGCAGCCTCAGGCACAGGGAGCCTTGTTCGGGTGCATGGCATCATGAAAAAAGAAAATTATGTTGACATTCTGAGGGAGAATATGCAGAAATCTGCTCGTAGTCTAGACTTAGGTCGTCGCTGGGTCTTCCAACAAGACAATGACCCAAAGCATACATCAAAATTAGTTCAACAGTTTTTCAAGGATACCAAAACCAAGATCTTGGAGTGGCCCGCACAGAGCCCAGACCTCAATCCCATTGAGAATCTGTGGCGAGTGCTCAAAGTGAATGTCCATGCTCGGAAACCACGCAATTTGGACCAGCTAGAACAATTTGCAATGGAGGAATGGACCAAAATCCCTCAGGAGACCTGTGCTAATCTAATAAAGACCTACTCTAATAGATTGTTGTCAGTTGTGGCTCAAAAAGGGTACAGTATTGACTATTAATGGGCATGGGGCTAATAATTTTGGATGTCTCATTTTTGCCCTTTCTTGTTTCCACTCAGTGTGTCAATAAAATATCCAAACTACAATTAGTGGACCTTGTTATTTTGGACACAGATCCGCTTTAAAAAACAAACATTTGTTGTTAATGGTCATTTTCATATTGGAATCAGGAGTGTTGCCTAATTTCATAAGGGGGGCTAATAATTTTGGCCACAACTGTAGTAAGTAAGGAAGGAAATTGTGATGCTGGAGAGTGGGATGACGTGTTGTGTGTGGAATAGCACAGATAAGTAACAATTTGGCTGCACTCTGTACATGTAACGATATTGACCCTGTGAACATACCTGATAACTCAAACATACAGTGCCTATAAAAAGACATCCCTTGGAAATGTTCATTTTATTGTTGTACAACATTGAATCCCAGTGGATTTAATTTGGCATTTTTGACCTTGAGCAACAGAAAAGACTCTTTCATGAAAGTCAAAGTGAACACTGATCTCTGCAAAGTGGTTTAAATTACAAATAATTGATTGCATAATTATTCACCCTTTTATATGACACTCCTAAATCCAAATGACAGTACCAGTAATGATTTAGAAGTCACAAAATTGGTTGAATGGAGATTGCCTGGCAGGATTTTCCACTGAATATGGAAGGTCCAAATTGGAGGGAGTCGGTATTGGCGAGAGACCCTACACAATGAATATAAAAGAAAACTCCAAGCAACTCCCTGAAACTGGGAGTGAAAAGCACAAGCCAGGGGATGGAGACAAGAAGAGATCGAAGTCACTCACTATCCAAAGTAATCATTACGAAATAGAGTATGCCAGCCATAGTTTATAAAAATAAAAGACTAATGAGGGAGTCCACCTGGAGAACTCTGAAAGAGTTACAAGCTTGGATGGCTGAGACTGGATGGACTGTGCAGACAACTATTGTTTGAGTGTTTCACCAATCATGGCTTTTATGGAAGAGAGTGGCAAACAGAAAAATCGCATATGACATCTCAGCTAGTATTTCCAGAAGGGCGAAGATGATAGAGACTTGTGTACACAGACTCATGTCTGCCAAAGGTGCATCTACTGAATACTGACTTGAAACGGGGGTCATACTTATGAGATCCATTTTTTTGGTTTAGATTTGAAAATAAAATCACTTTACAGAGATCTTTTCACATTTTTTATTTTTTTTTTCCTGCTGTTCAATGTCAAAAAATCCAAGTAGAATCCACTTCGATTGAGTGTTATTTACCAAAGGGGCGACTGACTGCAAAGAATGCAGGTCCATTGCACCTGTTGCTTGCCAGGATAGGCTCCAGCTGAGCTGCATCTTTGCCATGGAAAAGTGAGTTTGGAAAGTGGATAGATGGACGGATGAACTAAATGTGTTTATACTTTTATATATCTGCAAGTTTAAGATCTCTTAAATGCAATTCTTACCATCTGAAAATGCTAGATGTTAGTTCTGTTTTCTATCCACGTCTAGCCAATAAACGTACAAGACAACTGCTAAATGTGGCACTTTCAAGCTGGCCTAATCCATGGCAGAAAGGTGAGCCACTGCAGTGCTCCCTGATGCACACAGAGGGGGTGATTTAGGACTGACAACTAATTCAACATGCACTGTACACGTTTTGGGGATTGAAGAGGAGCTAAAAAAGAATGAGAAGGGTCTAGCTGTAGGCATCTGGAGCTGCCTGAGCAGCAAGCTGGATTCCCACGTTTATGTCACATGGTTTACACTGCAGAAAATATGAAGAGGCAGGCAGCTCTGTCACTACCTGATCCTACACAAGAGACCATTGTCCTACATGACACGCCCCCTCGCCAGACACGCCCACTTAACAGTCTTCTTCATTCAGGAGTTTGATAACTCCTCCCACAGTGCTAATCTTGAAACATCCTTATGCTGTAGTTATGAGAATGAAACGCAAGGTGTAACTGACTGACGCATAACACAAAGGATGCCAAATGTCATAGAGTGTGTGCAGTTTGATTGGCTCCTTAATGTGGCAAAGCTCTGGATATCTACAGATAAACTCTATTGTAAAAAAAAAATAATAATAATAAGATTTTATACCCTGCAAAATGCATGATGAAATTGTGGCCCATAAGATTTTGTTTTGTAAACTTTTGAAAGACCTATTATCCAAGTATGTATCAATAAAGCGTATTGTTTCTCAACACTAGTGGAATTTATTTACGTTCCTTAAAATTTCTGGATGGAGTGGTTAGTACTACTACCTCGTCAGTTATAGGATACACATTGGACCCCCTGGAGGTTGTAGCAAAGGAGTGCATTAAAACAAAACAGAGTGCCATTATGAACAATAGTGCACATCCTCTCTCTGACACACTAACACTGAGGACTTTCAGCCAATGAATTGTTCAGCAGAAGTGTGTCAAGAAACGCCAGGGGTGCTCCTTTATACCAACAGCAATACGTCTACGTCTGCATAATGCTGCATTGGGACTGGCAAGTCAGAACTTTTCTTTCTTTGTAAAGTTTTTGCATTTTGTCATTAGGTGTGTGTTAACATCAAAGTGTGTGTGTATATTTATTTAACAATTAACCTATGTATTTATTTAAAGAGCTTCTGTAAAAATCTAAATTTATCTATCAATCATCCTGGTTTCCAGTAGAAGTGTGGAGTTCAACACATCACTGGTGTTTCGCTACCTGCCTTTGAGGACCTTCAGCACAAATGGTGACTGCAGTGACCATGTAGAATTGTTTGGGACCCCTCTCACCTCAGTAGAGCAGTCTGTGTCAGCACCAGCAGGTTTAGGAACAGCTTCTACCCTGCAACTCTCACCCAGCTGAGTTCAAAATCAAGAGGTAGGCCACCTCACCTTAATATCATATGTGTACCTCCTAGGACTCTGTAACCACCTCAGGTCCATCATATTGGCCACATAACCTTGCACCATCAATACCTTAGGCCTGTCAGGCCTCTGGTGTACTTGTGCCTGTACAACTGGCTGCAAGTCATTATTATTTAAACTGTTATACTCTCTTGCACTTATTCTATTCATGCTATGCTTTTTATATAAACTGTCCATATTGTGTTTTAATTCTACTAATCACTCTGTACATACTCTTGTATGGAGGAACATTTCTTCCGATAAATCTTCAATTCTCTCTCTGAAATACGCAATAACTTTGACAGAATCCATATCATCGGCAGTAGTAAGCATTTTTCTAATTAATTCTTGTGCTATCGATTCACCAATCAGTAAGTAGAGGGCGTGTTAGAGCCCACCCTCTCAACTTTGACGAGTGAAAGTGACAGTTTTATTTCAAGTCGTATTTCATGACGGTTTGCAGGAATGTTACGGACAAAATGAAATAAATAAATAAGCAACAAAAAAACATATTTCGTGACACATTTATTTATTTATGCCCTTATTTCATGACATATTTATTTATTTAGGCTCTCATTTCATGACACATGTATTCATTTATGCTCACATTTCACATAACTTTTATTTATTTACGCATTTATTTATTTAATTAATTCTGTCCGAAATATAATCCTCCATACTCTTGTCTTTAGAGTCCCTCTATTTATATATATCTTATTACTTGCCACTAATTTTTTGCACCTCTGGTCAGTTGCAAAACTGCATTTTATTGCCATTGTACTCCTACTGTGTTCAATGACAATAAAGTTTAGTATAATCTATTCTCACTTCCAGGGGAACACGTTTAGTAATGGAGTGACACCACCATGTCACTCCAAGAAGCCCTATCAAGGTCTTGGCCATCAGGCTCTTCAGTGAGTCACCCCTCTGCTGAGGTGGCCTTGTTCCCTGTGTGCTGAATGGTATGTGCAATATACTGTGCATGCCAATGACTGACATCCTGTACTGTGAAACTGGAACTAATAAGTACAGTATGTGCAATTCTAACCTTTTGTTAATTTACTTACACAAATAACATGAATCATCTCTTTCTACCTTGTTAGCATACTTAAGATTATTATAATTCTTGATACAGTATATGTATATTTGTACATTTTTTGTCATGACACTGCAATTTACTTCTGGATTAATAAAGTGTCTATTTCTGTATTATATAGTGCCTTTCACGACTATCTGTCTATCATAGATGTTATGAGATGCGCTAAGTTAGGAAGATAGATACTTTCATATCTGTCGATATGAAAGGCTCTATCAAACATGTCTTTCATATCATCATAATAATGATAATACATTTTATTAATAAAGCTCCTTTTCTATGTCAGTCTAATCTAATCAATAGATTGAGTTGAATGGAACCCACAACAAGTACTGTAGTATGTGTCTTTACTGCAAGGGCTAGCTCTGGCCACCCCAACCTCAAATTAAAGGTGCTTAAGAATATTAAGTTGCTGGTAAATTTCCTGAAGCTTGCTTCTGTTAAGGGGCAAATTTCCCTCTGGACAAGCAAAGTATCTATCTATCTATCTATCTATCTATTATATAGTGCCTCTCACATTATCTATCTATCTTTTTACTTTTGCGATGCGCTGTTTTGTGAACGTCTGTAATAAGGGTGTAGAGATGTCGCCGTCAGTGATTGGATTCCTACCGTGATAGGCAGGTGATTAGGCCAACCAATGCTCTGTGCGCCTTTTTTAATCCTCGCTTCGTTCGTTTTTCTTTGTAAATTGTAATTTGTGTGTTTCTTGGGTCAATAAATGCAAAGGCGAACATCAAAGAAACAGGAAGAAATGCGGAAAGGGTTGCCACCTGTTCCTTGTTTTACGAAATCGATCCTACTGGAAACTAACATGTTGCGTTCCTTGACAAATCAATACGAACCTGTTTGTTTCGTATTTTATTCATGACTCTGTGAATATGCAAATAATCCGTATATTTTAATCAATAACTATAATATTTTTGTCCTTAATAAATGAGGTATTGGCTAAATGTATAAGTCAAGGAGCAATATGGACCCTCTCTCCGTTTGCTTAGACTACTTCATACTTTTTTCCCAGATACGCAGACGCCAATTGCACGAGCAACTCGGCGCTAGTGTGTCTTCTGCTTCTAAAGCCTGGCTTATATTTACAGCGTGAAGCCGGCGCGCACACCGCACCGCAAAGCACGCGCACGGTGAACAACCTAAACACATGTAGACTTGTCCTTTCGATCGGCGCTTTGACATTCTCCTAATCAATAAGCAACAGTGTTTGGTCAGTATCGCACAGTAGAGGATGTGAGACTCTGTTGAGGGAAGAAGAGATGTGCCTGCTATTACAGACTTTTTTAAGAGGAAGAAAATGAGGCGTAGTATCAGACCTATTGACCAATAGCGGTGAATGGGGGGCAAGTTACAAACATTTCCGTGAGCCATTGTCACCGCAAAGCCCTCGCTCTCAGCATAAACTAGGCTTGACGCGACTCCGAGTCCTCTTGTAAAACGGCATTTTTAACAGCATTGGTACCTCGAATGTGAATGCCATGATCTATGGCATGAGTTCTTTAGGGGAGATATCTACAGTTTTTTTGGGTTGGGGTGGCGGATGGATTGTGGTTAAGGCTGGGGTTTAATCGCCGCCGCAGGTGATAGCAAAGCATTGCGGATTATTTTAACCTGCAGCAGCGACCCTCGCACTTCACAAACCGTACGCGAGCCTTTCCTATTGAATGCAATGGAGAATGACGACTCTTCGCCACCAACAGTTAAAATAAAAAATAAACCCATGCTTTACTTTGTATCTGCATATAATTGCATGGTTTGGCATCAATTGGTGTTTTTTCATTAATTCCTGTATACATTTGGCATAATCAATACTTTTTGGAAAACACGAATTGGGGCTGGAGGTTGAAGAGAGTGGTTTGATTATAAGCGCACACCCCAGTTGCCAAACCCCCATTTTACTCACCACTCTCCACAAATTCAAATCCGTACTGCCCCCATTACAACCCCCGTCGTCGTTGCCCAATGACATTCGTCATTTTTGTTTCGAAAAGGTGACAACCCTATATGCGGTATGAAACAGGTCAGGTCAGGTTGGGGAGCCTGCACTTGCACAGCGCGTTGTTGCCCCCACCACTCGGCGAAACAGCTTGAGATCCCAGCTGGCAAACCCCCCTCCCGGCAGACACGTGGTCCACTCCCACCCTCCAGAAACGACTATCTACCAGGTGTTGCGTGGGCGTCCCCACTCGGGTCCTCAACAATCACCTTCTGGGAATCGCGCCACATGGCCGTAGTGCCGTAACTGGCGCTCCCTCACAGTGCAGGTAATGTGCTTCATTCGGGACTCTGTGAGCAACTGCTCATTCGACACAAAGTCAAACCAACAGTACCCAAGGATTCTCTAAAGGGACACAGAACTGAAGGAGTCCAGTCTTCATCTCGGGTCCCTGGATAGCGGCCATGTTTAACAAGACAGGAAGCACCAGGACTCTAAAGACTTGAACCTTCGTCCTTAAGCCAATATATCGGGAGCGCCACACACCCCTTTCTAGTGACCTCATGACCTCACATGTTCTTCCAATCCGTCTACTGACTTCATAAGAAGAGTCACCAGAGACATGAGTGTCACTGCCAAGGTAAGTAAACCTCTCGACAAGGTCGACACTCTCTCGCAGACACACACGCTGCTGACGGATGTGCCTAAGAGGTCATTAAAGGCCTTGATAATAAAACATCACTATTAAAATAAAAATGAGCGCAGCCGTGATTACTGTCTTGTCCTCCATGTTGCGCGTTAAGTGCGTGGTTATCTGGCGCTTAAGGCTGATTTTGTCAGGCACTATTCAAATAGGGATTTGTCGTTTAATTTCTGATTTCAGCCGCTGCCTTAATCGATGGCTAATTGTCACTTTGAACGGACTCGTTTCATTTTAGGCCGCTCCTGCTACAAGTTACATAGCCACAAATCAGAACTGGAATACCCATTCCGTGACTAAACAGAGAAGGCTGCAAGAGCGCCCAGGCCTCGTAGCCCAAGTCTTTAAAGCACGCGAGTTCCGCTCCGGCTTTTCTTTCTTTCTTTCTTTCTTTCTTTCTTTCTTTCTTTCTTTCGCCCAGATTATATTGACGCAGGACATTTCAGTGTTTACCGAAGAGAACACGCCTTGACGTTTTTTTTTTTCACGTAACCCCCTGCAGATGTAAGGAGCGATACAGCATCAACTACTGCGGGGGCGATGTTCGCGATGTGTTTCTTTTTTCTTCTTTTTTTCCATGTCATTGTTATTTTTATTTATTTATTTTACCTTCTCAGGGGCGTGCATGGAACACGCTAGGCCACCATCTCGGATCCCACGAGCTTTGGCAGTGACCGAGTCAAGCAGCTGCAGTGCGAAACAAGGCGTAGTGATCCGGCAAGCACGCTCCGCTGGCAATCTCCTCTGCGATCTCAACAAACTGAAACTGTTGTCCACGAGCTGTCACCACTTTGGCATTCTACTGTGGCTTTGATCAGACAAACCATGCACCCTTTGAAGTGCCAGCTGGGGGGTCTTGAAGTGGCTGCTTATTAGTGGTGCAGCCTTTATCTAACTCTATTGCCATTGGCTTAATCCAATACCTGGAGCGATGGTAGAGAAGAGTCCACAGCAGATGCTAAGTCCAGTGCCTTCCAAAAGTATTCAGACTCCTTCAGTTTCCATACATTTTGTTGGGTTGCAGCCTTGTGCTAAAATCTTTTAATTAAGTTTTTTTCCTGTAATCAAGCAACATTCAAAACCCCCAAATGACAAAGTGAAAGCAGGATTTTAGGAATTAGTGCAAATATAATAATAATTAAAAAAAAACCTGAAATATTACATGAACAGGAGTATTCAGTACCTTTGACAACAATTCCAGCCTGGAGTCTTCTAGGCTATGAAGCGACAAGCTTCTCACACCTAAATATGAGAATGTTCTGCAGTTCTTCTCATCACATCCATTCAAGTTCTGTCAGGCTGGATGAAAACCATTGGTTGACAACTATTATCAGGTCCTTCCAGGGTTCTTTGATTGATTTCAAGTCTGGGCTCTGGCTGGGCCACTCAAGGATATTCACAGAGTTGTCCCTAAGCCTCTTCTGTGTTGTTTTTGCATTGTCCTTTTTGGAAGGAGAAACTTCAGCCCAGTCTGAAGTCCAGAGTGCTCTGGATCAGGTTTTCATATAGGATATCTCTGTACTTTGCTCTGTTCAGATTCCCCTCATCCATGTCTAGTCTACCTGTTCCAACCTAACAGAATGATTCTGCCATCACCATGCTTCACTGTTGGAATGGTATTGTGTAGGCCATGAGAGGTGTCTTGTTTCCTCCAGACATGCCACTTAGAAATGAGGTTAAACAGTTCAACTAAAAGTCTTTGCGTCCTAAATGGAGCTGATGTTGCGGTGTATACTGCTACAAAGGCTTATCATTTTTTTGTTTATATTACTGTATTGTCCTTTTTTATTATTATTATTGTGTGCATATAGCTTTTGTACCATTGCTTTTGTTACAGACAGGCGGTAGGTCCTGTTCAGGTACAATTAGAAATGTTTTTGCCAGAAAACTAATAATGAATTATATAATCCTATCGCATTTCCTAACACAACTGGAATCTGACAAATGCTATTTTCAGATTTTTTTTAGTGAGATAACATTGCCCTACCACTCCTTATTGACGGGGCACTATAAATATAGAAGAGATAAAATAACTATTGACGGCAGCACATTAGTCAGCACGGCCACCTTACAACTCAGAGGATCTGGGTTTGATTCCTGGTGTGACTTCTTGCAAAGCGGTGCAACAGATGACGGAAAGAAGTGTAAGTTATTGAGATCTGTAATAGGCATGAATAGACGATAACAGATTTGTGAAATCCTAATGGCTTCCTTACTTTCAAAGCACTGTTGTTGAAAACATTAACACAGGCTAAGGTTTATGTTGAGGTTTCTTGATCTGTTGTAACCTGGTGGGTGGCCTACTATATATTAGAGAGGTTTTCCCTGCATATTAGGAACCTTTTCAGAGCCTAAAGATCCAACTTCATTCACAAAAGAATTCTTCCAAGAAAGAAATGCTTCCCTATCAAGCGGTGGATATGCAGTAGCAGACCTCTCTGTGCGTCTTCCTGTGTTTTTTGTGTGTTTCTTGAATTTAAAGCAAGTGAAATAATTTTTTTAATCATTTCTTTTTTTTTTTTTAACTATAACAAACTTTTAATATAAAAAGTCTGTTCTATCAAATGATGTTCAATTTTTTTTAGAATGTATGTGTATGTTTTCAATCCCTCTTGTCTCTATTTGTGTTATTTCTTTCTTTCTGTTATTGGATGCAACTGAAACTTTGTTTTCGTGTGTAAACATACAGTATTTACATAAAAACCTTGAACTTTGAGCCCTGTTAAGTGCCGTTAAAGAACTGTTTTTAAAGAGTGAGTGACTCCCCTGAAGTTACGCGGACTGACCACCAGGTGGTAGATTTGCGTGTTTGCGTGTGGACGTAGAAGCGCGCGCACTCCACAACACCGCGAAGCTGTTAAGAGCGCAGAGAGGTTTATCACCTGAAATCCTTGAAGATAACAAAAAAATAAAAATAAAAAAATCACGGTGTCATAAACCATCCATTGCTAATGGGGTTGGGGGTAACCATTGTAGCAGCCTGATGAAGCCCAGTTATACTTGTTGTGTGGTCCGTTCGATCGACAGGTCGATGTTCTCCTAGCCAAGAAGTGACAATATTTGGTCAGTGACGCGTAACTAATAATGCCACAGCAGAGGACATGAGACTGCTATTACTGACTTATTTAAGAGGAAGAAAAGGAGAAGGTGGACACTCGGACCTATTGACCATTAGCGGTAAAGGAAGAGCAAGTATAATATTCTCGTGAGTGGGGAGCCTACATGATGATCAGATGCGTTTCACATGTTTTTAACATGTTTCTTTACGTTTTGATTACGTGTTGATTCATATTAAAACCTTCGTTCATCACCCTGGAAGCCACATAACTAGCCTCTCAAAGTTCACCGGCCACCGCCTTTGGTTCGCTCAGTGTGCACGCGCCTTGCTTGTGCCTGCGCCTGCTTGACGAGATAACTACAAACCATTATTAACAACTCATCAGAGGCTGGGCTAGACAACAACTTCGATAAATCCTAATTATAAATACATTTTGCAGTATATATATATATTTATATGCATGGTGTCAGCGACTTTCAGCTTAAACCCAACACTGTCCATTTAGAGTTCAAGTGTACCTATCATGATATAAAACAATTTATTTTTTGATGTGCTCCATTACAGGATCTCTGGGAGCCGGAGCCTTTTCGGTAGCATCTGGCCAATGAATAAACCTAGAACTGGAAAAAAAAAACATCCGCTGTGCCGACCATGGGAGCAATCTGGAGCAGCCAGGCGACACACAGACACACTCGAATAGAAAAATGCAAACCTCTCACAGGCAGCAACCGGTGCAATGTAGCAGCGCTAGTACTGCGGCACCGGGCTGTCCTAATTGGGCCGCATTTTAGAGGAGCAGCTCGTGTACGTTATGGAGTTCTCTAGCCCAGGGGTTCTCAAACTCGGTCCTGGGGGACCCCTGTGGCTGCAGGTTTTTGTTCCAACCAGCCTCTGTTTTTAATTGGACTCCTGGGCTAATTAAGTGAACTGTTGTTTCCCAGATTCCCTGTTTTGGGAACAATATACAAATTATAAAACTAAGTTTGGTAAAAAAAAAAAAAATCAAAAGTATTAAAATGTACTAAGCAGTTATATGTATTTTTTTCTTTTTACCAGTATTTTCATCTTGATTGTCATTCTACTTTTCTAGGTGTTCTAATTGTTTAATTAATCCGTTATTTACTACTTTGTGGGGCTGATGCTAAAGTAGTTGCAGCCTTTGATGATTGAGTGTTGTTTGCTTGGGTTTCTGCTCTGCTTGTTTTTAATTGTCATTATTAAGATTCAATGAAGGGAGCAAACTGCACAGAGAAAGGGTTAAATATAATAAAAAGAGAGTTAAGCATTTAAATCCATAGCAAAAACAAATATTTCTAAGTTTCTTATAAATGTAGAAATCATTCTGCTGTGCTTTTCTGAATGTAGAATAAAGGATAAATAATACCAGCTAATGAGATGAGATCAGCGCTATCTGGTGTTGTCACTGATTAGGAATCTGGTTGGAAGAAAAACCTGCAGCCACAGGGGTCCCCCAGGACCGAGTTTGAGAACCCCTGCTCTAACCCGTACCGCAGACCCCAGCCAGTATTTTATTAATCGCTATTATTTTTCAGTTGATTTCTCGTGGACGCACACGGGCGAACAAACATGTGTCTGCTCCGTTCAGCGGTTTTTCTTTCAGTCGTTGACTAAGTGGTGACACTATGTGGGGACTTCAGGTTACGACTAAACGACACTTCTGCGTTTGATCGGCAATGATTCGAGCGATCAGCGGTAATGCACGATAACACAGACTATAATTTAACAAGCATTTTTCTTAGATTATTTCATAAATTTTCTGCTGGAAGGTGATCGTTGTGTATTAAAAAAGTGCACCAATCATCGCCGAGTAAAAAATATTTATTTACAGCTGTGCATTTAGTGACTGGAGGACATCGAGATAATCAAAGCTCCAAGGCACAATTCGCTTGAGTGTGGCTATCAACCATTAAGCTGCTACGGTAGTAATGACTTCATTAAACGTGCTTTGTACGAAACTAATACAAATGTTTACTTCTCATTTATGTAGTTTATATGAAGAACTTGAATTGTTGAACAGTTTTATAATATGACTGGCTTGGAAAACTACACGTGAGCGCTTTCCATCCGTGACGGCACTTAAACACGCTGGAAAAATAAATCGTGCTAGTAGAAAAAGTAGACCATCTTGTGGTGGAATCGGCAAATAATTGTAAGCTTGTCACTTATGTAAGCTGTGGAAAAAAAATCAGTAAAAATACATTACACTGAACTTCTATTATCACAGTGAAAAACTGTAATATAGTAAACGGCTTAAGCAAATATACTAAATAGGTAAATACATGTAAATTTACATTTAAGCAGTGTTTTAGCTGTCAATGTCAACTAATTGTTTTAATGTACAAGACTATTTTATGAATAATTGTTGTATTACCCTAAACTCGTAATGGTGCAGATTCTAAATTTGCATAAAGCGAGTATATTTGCATAAGGGAACGCCCACTTTGCGCCAAAGCGGTGGATTCTTCCTTATAAACCCCATATGTTTGCACTGTAAAAAATGTTAGCAAAATAAAATTTCATTGTGTTCTGAATTGTTCGTTTTTTTGTGTTTAAATAAGCTGATTTATTTTTCGATATACTGGTGAAACACCCTATATTCGAAAAGCAACGTTTCCTTCAAACTGGACAGCAAGAAGGGCTGAAATTTGTAATAATTGGATCACATGCCATGATCGAAAGAGGTGTCTGTTGAAGTGTTACGTATAACACAATTAATCTCATACAGGTAAATGAACTGTGTATTATAGGAACTGTATGTTAAAAGTTACATAACTGCACTATTTAGCTTCAATTGGTTTGATTTGATGTTACTGGAAGATTTCAATTGAAGACAGAATGGAATCGTTTAATGTTAATGCTGATCGTGTCTGTCCACCTGACTGTTTTGAGGGTTTAAATGATTGACAGCTCCTTAAATTACGGCCACATTTTTTACATCTTAGAAGTGAGTACTCCTCGTCTCCTGGTATCTCCTCCATGCTCTTTAGACGGTGCTGAGAGACACAGCAATCCTTCTTGTGATGGCAGGTATGGATGTGCCATCCTGGAGGAACTGGACTATCTGTGCAACCTGAATCGGCTGCAGGTGCCACCTCATGCTACCAGTAGTGACAAGGACACCAGCAAAATGCAAAACTAGAGAAGAATCATCCAGGAATGATAAAGATTGAGCAACTGTCCGTGGCCATCACCTGCAAATCCATTCCCTTTTTGTGGTTGTCTTGCTGTTGCCTCTTCGGGTCACCTGCTGTCACTTTCATTTGCACCAAAGCAGGTGACATTGATTCACAATCTGTTTTTGCTTCCTTAACTGCACAGATTGATATCCCTGAAGTTTAACTGACTTGGTGTTAAGACTGGGATGATTAAGTGTTCCCTTCATTTTTTGAGCAGTGTATATAGTGTCCATATTATTGAAATTATGTTTGCTTTTCTAAAACGTTTGGCTTGTAAACGAAACTCTAATTACATGATTATATTTTGGGATAAACACTAGCTTGGGGTATTTGTCTTGAAGTGAAACTGTTCATATCAGAGCACAGAACAATGCTTTTACAGGTTTACAATGGATGTCTTCTGTGTAAATGCAGTCAGTTCGTTCAACTTTTAAAATCATTACAGAAAATACACTCGCCGCTTGGCAAGTCAGACTGCTCGACTGCTTGGCAAGTCAGATATTTCAACCTGTTTTGGATAACAAAAAATGTTCGTCTTTTGTTACAGTCCTTCATGTTGTTCTTCTGTGTATAGTAAACAGGGACGGATCAAAAGAGTTTTTCAATAGAGCAATGTAAAATATTTTGTACAGCTCTAGCCAGCTCTCATTCACTAACTAGTTATGGCAACATCATTTACTTGTAGAAATGATAAAAGATTTCTTTACTATAGGATAGTGTTCCGTTTTTTGAAACAACGCTTATTATGCGTGTAAATTACTAGACAATTTTTTTTTTTAGTTTTTCAGATTGGGGGAATTTCTCAAAATGGTGGGGAGTTGACTTGCTGATTGGGGGTTTTTTGACGCAGTACGTAGTGGCAGCCCTGGTGCCGTGCCCACTCACGCCATACGAACTGTCTGGCATCAGGTCCACTTGATTCACAGAGAGACTAAGCACTAAAGGTGGGGTCCTGCATGGGCCGGGCGCAAGTTTTGGCTCTTGGTGGCCTCACCTTCCATTTCGGATTGGGACCCCCTTGTGCTCATATAGCTAGCGGGTTGGGTTGCGGCTCTGTCTGACCCGCTGCTAATGTATACAAAAAGACTTCATGGTTATATATACAATTAAAAGAAAGAAAGAAATGATGTTTAATTTGTCAGTTCGTCTAAAGGAACAGAATCGCTTTGCAAATTAACATCTGAATGCAGAATTTCCGAGGAGATTGGCTTCGTTTCGCCTGTCCACGTACTGCTGGACATTTTACTCCAACGCAGCTCGCAGACGATTCTTCATTTAGCAACGGTGCCAACAGGAAAATCCTTGACCGGCGGAGCGCTGCACTCGAGCGACTTGGCAGGGGCGCAGCCGCCGCCCGTCCCTGCCGCCTCCAGGCGAGTGTCGGTGACAGATCCCGTCTCGCAAGCGCTGCGCTTATCTTTCGCTTCTTTTCATCTTCCCTCGCTTTTCGTGACTTTGGCGGCAATTCATGCGTAATGTGCATTTTCATAACACAAAACACTGTAATTAAAAAAAAAACAAACATTTTTTGAAAGTCACTGTACGGGTCCTCTAGGGCAAGTCATGATTAAGCAGACTACTGAGAAAAGCAGAAAACAGAGTGATTTGTAAAGCAAAACAACAAGGTGATAATTCCTGTTATTAAAAATGTATTTTAAAGTTAACCGATCTTTATTATACTGTACGCGCAGGCTTTCACATTACAGGACTCGCACTCTTAAAATGCTGCACGTTACTGAGCTGTGTGACTGTGACAATTTTGAACGTAAAGTGTTCTTTTAGGTTCTTTGTCTCTGAAAAGGTTCGTAATCTGTGGCCGAAACAGAAATGTATCATGTCTAGTATAGGCTTAGTATGTGCTAATGTAGGCTGCAGGAGTCACTTTCAAAATCAAAAACCTGTTGTCAGGTCAGGTTGGCGAGCATGCACTGGTACAGAGCGTTGCCGCACCCACTACACAATGAAACAACTCGGGATCCCGATTGGCAACACCCCAGGCAGACACGCAGTCCAGTCTCATCCTCCAGAAATGACCCTCTGTCTGCTGCAGTCAAGTGTTACGTGGGCGACCCCTTGGCCTGGTCCAGCCACTCGGGTCCCCAACAATGAAGATCTTACGAGCCGAATCACCCTCGGGTAAATGCGCCACATGGCCGTAGTGCCTTAACTGACGCTCCCTCACAATGCAGGTAATGTGCCTCATTAGGACTCCATGAGCAACTGCTCATTCGACACAAAGTCAAACCAACAGCACCCAAGGATTTTCCGGAGAGACACAGAACGAAAGGAGTTCAGTCTTCAACTCAGGTCACTGGATAGCGTCCATGTCTCGCAACCACATAGCAAGACAGGAAGCACCAGGATTCTTAAGACTTGGATCTTCGTCCTTCTGCATAGATATCGGGAGCGCCACACACCCCTTTCCAGCGACCTCATGACCCCCCCCATGCTCTCCCAATCCGTTTACTGACTTCATAGGAAGAGTCACCAGAGACATGAATGTCACTGCCAAGGTAAGTAAACCTCTCAACAAGGTCAACACTCTCTCCGCAAACAGACACACTGCTGATGGCCATGACCAAGAGGCCATGGTTTTTATCAGGACACTCGCAAGCCCAGACACTCAGACTCCTCACTCAGTCTCTCAAGCGCCCCGATCAGAGCCTCCATTGACTCCGTGAAGATCACAACATCGTCAGCAAAGTCAAGATCCGTGAATCTTTCTTCACCAACAGATACCCCACAATCTTGCCCAACACCCAGTCCATTCAAGCACTGAACAGAGTAGGAGCAAGAACACACCCCTGACGAACCCCAGAATCAACTGGGAAAAACAAAGAGGTCCTGCCTCCACACTGCACAGCACTCACAGTACCAGTGTACAGGCCGGCCATGATTTCCAGCAACCTCGAGAGGATCCCATGAACCCTCAGGATGTCCCACAGGGCAGCTCGATCAACTGAGTCGAACACTTTGCGAAAATCGACAAAGGCTGCAAAGAAACTCTGCCGATATTTGCGTTTCCGCTCCATGAGAACCCTCAGCGCCTAAGAAGAAAAACTTGTTGGAATGTCACAAATCTCTCAACGTCCATGGTTATTTATAGAACCGGATTGAAATAAATCTGTTTTTGTTTTCCTAGGACCTTTATGTGGATGGTTCTTTTGGGAACCCAAAATGGTTCCTCTATATGGCATACAGTGCCTTATTTTTAGATTCATAGCCCGATGACGATTTCGTGTCTGGTTTGACTGCCTTTTGCACAGGTGGAACTTTTGAAAAATCTCCATCCACTTTTTCATCTCTCAGACGGCAACAGCGCAACAAACTCGTGACAGGATGACACCTGCCACCGAAGACACTCTGGTACACAGCTAACTTGTCACTCATACGGACCCTATTTAGGTTTGGCAATTGGCACTTGTTATAAATATACTGTACTGTTAAAATAAAATATTCTTTAAAGATAACTGTATAATGACGTATAGAACGTTATAAAATTGTGAGGAGAACAAGTCATTTAGCCAACAAGATCATCTATCCTATTCACTACAAGATTTGAAGGTCCGGCTCTCCACCCCACTGTTAGGGCACTGAAGGGGGCGGGGCAGAGGGCGGGGCTTTTCCAACTTTACATAGGGTAGCACATACACTAGCGTGGGCCCTGGTGCTCACCTCAATGTTGATTTGTTTTACATGGCCACTGGTAGCTTCCCTAACACTCTGCAATGTTCAAGAAAAGAAGATCTGATAAGTAAAGGAGACAGTTTGAAGGCAGACGTGAAGCAGAGTATGAGATTGTGACGAACAGAAAAGTACCCATGTGTCTTGTTATAAAGAAAATGTGGCAGCAGTTGTTTGTTGGTATATTCTGTCCCACCTCGGGTATATAAAGCGTTACTGTTGGCCATCAATAAAACTGAATTTGATGCCCCGAGATCCCAGCAAGGCCGGATTAAGACTGGGCATGAGCAGCCCTGGGTGGGAACTGTACAGTTCTTGCTGAATGGTCCACACACAAGGCACAGAAGAATAAACATTAATAAATAATAAAACATTAACAAAGAATAAACATGAATTAAGAATAAAAGTGGCGCCTGTAAAATCGCATAGCATATGTCAAGTTGAGATCAGCTATCAATACAAAATAAGCATTAAGTGTGAAAGGACACACAAACTCCTGATGTTGTAACAAGTAGGAAAATCATGTACAGTAGTTACTACTCGGACTCCATTTGGGGAAATATTCAATTCAATGGAGTTTCATGCAGCCATCTCATTTACAGGGCTAATATGGATTTACAAATATCCAATTGAATTCTCCTTCCCAAGCACACCTACTGTATGTACAGTATCTCACAAAAGTGAGTACACCCCTCACATTTTTGTAAATATTTGATTATATCTTTTCTTGGGACAACACTGGAGATATGACACTTTGATACAATGTAAGGTAGTCAGTATACAGCTTATATAACAGTGTAAATTTGCTGTTCCGTCAAAATAACTCATACAGCCATTAATGTCTAAACCGCTGGCAACAAAAGTGAGTACAACCCTAAGTAAAAAATGCCCAAATTGTGCCCAATTAGCCATTTTCCCTCACCAGTGTCATGAGACTCATTAATGTTACAAAGTTTCATGTGTGAATGGAGAGCAGGTCTGTTCAATTTGGTGTTCTCGCTCTCACACTCTCTTATACTGGTCACTGGAAGTTCAACTTGGCACCTCATGGCAAAGAACTCTCTGAGGATCTGAAAAAAAGAATTGTTGCTCTACATAAAGATGGCCTAGGCTACAAGAAGATTGCCAACACCCTGAAACTGAACTGCAGCACGGCGGCCAAGCAGTTTAACAGGACAGGTTCCACTCGGAACAGGCCTCGCCATGGTCGACCAAAGAAGTTGAGTGCACGTACTCAGCGTCATATCCAGAGGTTGTCTTTTGAAAATAGACGTATGAGTGCTGCCAGCATTGCTGCAGAGGTTGAAGGGGTAGGGGGGTCAGCCTGTCAGTGCTCAGACTATACGCCGTACACTGCATCAAATTGGTCTGCATGGCTGTCGTCCCAGAAGGAGGCCTCTTCTAAAGATGATGCACAAGAAAGCCCGCAAACAGTTTGCTGAAGACAAGCAGATTAAGGACATGGATTACTGGAACCATGTTCTGTGGTCTGATGAGACCAAGATAAACTTATTTGGTTCAGATGATGTCAAGTGTGTGTGGTGGCAGCCAGGTGAGGAGTACAAAGACAAGTGTGTCTTGCCTACAGTTAAGCATGGTGGTGGGATTGTCATAGTTTGGGGCTGCATGAGTGCTGCCGGCACTGGGGAGCTACAGTTCATTGAGGGAACCATGAATGCCAACATGTACTGTGACATACTGAAGCAGAAACTGGGCTGCAGGGCAGTATTCCAACATGATGACGACCCCAAACACACCTGAGGGTAAAGGTGCTGGACTGGCCAAGCATGTCTTCAGACCTAAACCCTATTGAGCATCTGTGGGGCATCCTCAAACGGAAGGTGGAGGAGCGCAAGGTCTCTAACATCCACCAGCTCCGGGATGTCGTCATGGAGGTGTGGAAGAGGATTCCTGTGAAGCTCTAGTGAACTCCATGCCCAAGAGAGTTAAGGCAGTGCTGGAAAATAATGGCGGCCACACAAAATATTGACACTTTGGGCACAATGTCGACATTTTTCACTTAGGGGTGTACAGACTTTTGTTGCCAGCGGTTTAGATGATAATGGCTGTGTGTTGAGTTATTTTGAATGGACAGCAAATTTACACTGTTAAACAAGCTGTACACTGACTACTTTACATTGTATTAAAGTGACATATCTTCTGTGTTGTCCCATGAAAAGATATAATAAAATATTTACAAAAATGTGAGGGGTGTACTCACTTTTGTGAGATAATGTATATATATATATATATAATATATACTGCAAATATCAAATTATGTTTTTCAAAATAAACACTGTGTGTGTAGAGCAGCGTTTCTCAACCTTTAAGTATTTGCGACCCGAGTTTTCATAACAGTTTTAATCGCACCCCCCTAACGTTTTTTTGGAAGGGGCCCACTAATACCAATTTGTTCTTTTTTAATTAATGATATATCATAGATGTATATTTTATTATACCTACTTAACTTTTATCGACATTTATCTAACTCTATATTAATTTTTCTAGTATCAGAATGTAGTTTAAGTTCATTTGTTTTGCTCTCAATAGATGTTTTTTTTCATATTTTTGATTCTTGTTTCCTTTTTTTCACATCTTTGTGCCCCCCTTTTTGTTACTTTGAGCCCCCCTAGGGGGGCCTGCCCCACAGTTTGAGAATCACTGGTGTAGAGTTTGCACGTTCCCCTCAGGTGTTGTGTATCTCTCCTCCGAGTGTTTCATGGTTTCCCATTTCCAAATAACTTGTTGGGTTACTGGCATTCTGCCGGTATGAGGAGTGCATGGCAGAGTTTGTCATTTTTCCAGGGATGAGCACCGGAAAATAGGATTATGACGTTCAGCTGCAGGCGTTTTATAAAGGCATGGACACATAGATAAAGACAGAGTGAATAATGCAGTGTGAACACGTAGGCCAAACCTTTAGAAAGCACAACAATAGACGATTTGTCATTCCATACAGTGGCGTTGACTATACATGGAATAACAGAAGATTTTCAAATTATTCAGGACCGGGGGCTGCAGGTTTTAGAGTCTGCCCTGATAGCAGTGGGCACAAGACACAGGCAGACAGGAGAGCAGGGTTCACGTCCTGGGTACTTCCTGCATGGAGTCTGCATGTTCACCCCGTGTCCACGTAGGTCTCCTCTGGGTACTCCACTTTCCTTCCACAGTCCAAGAACATGCAGGTTAGGTGGACCGGTGTGTGCGTTCACCCTACAAAGGAGTGGCACCCTGTCCAGCGTCTGTTCTGGGCTTGCACACCGTGATTGCTGGGTTAGGCCCCAGTCCCCACACCGCTGCTCAGGATTAAGTGGGCTTAGATAACGGTATGCTAATAACTATAGTCCATCAATGTGACCTAAAGACAAGTGAGGAAAAGGAAGTTTTAAACAGATTTAGAACTGTCTGTAGTTGGGGCTAATCTTATCGTGAGAGGCAGGCTGTCCCAGAGTTGAGATCAGGACCCTCACTGCTACAAATACCGGTTATTTAATGGCACTTTACTGGCATATGTGGTTTCTCACTGAACCAATACTTGACCAAGAATCATTTCTCTCTCAGAAGGCTTCCTTCCATATGGAAGTTGAGTCTTGGGGTTTTGGAAAGGTTCCTGATATGTGGTGTCACAACAATAGACAAGAGCCATAAAAAGGTTTAGGGCCGCCACCGGTATATTGTTTCCTGGCTGCAAGATTGTTTTCAATGGTGTTTATAGTTGGTACAGGTTTGAGTCCAAAACAGACCTGATTTGCTGGAACAAAGGAGAGCAGAGGAAGTGACATCATCAGCAGGGCTGGAATTGGAAGTGATGTTATTGGGCCAGGGCCCGGGAGCAGAAGTGATGTCATCAGGGCTAGGCGGAATTTTCCGTAACTGGTCTGCAGAGAAGTGAGAGAAAGAGTTAGTGCACACTGCCACCCCCTGGTCTGGCATGGAATTGCTCTCATTCAGGCCCTTTAGCTGCCTCCCATTCGCACGAGTGGGGCAACTACAGCCAAGCCCAGCAAGCATCGGGCACAGGCAGGAACAACATCTGAACAGGGTGAGGGCCATCTCTAGGTGAACACACAGACACTTCACGGCTAATTACACCAAACCTGCATGTCTTTGGACTGTGGGAGAAAACCCATACAGAGAAAACATGCAAACTCAATGCAGGGAGCACCCGAGGCATGTATAGTATAGTGCAGTACATTACAGTAGGCTATCGAGCATGCAGCACATCAAGAAGAGCTGAACTTAACCTGTGAGTTTGTATGCAGCAAGATTCCTTTTAAAAGCAGGAGCCCACTGAGATTTTACAAATGTGTTGTCAGTAAATGCGTTACAAAGCTAAACAAAAGGCACGTGCTGGAAAACTTGACACGGAGGTTTCAGTCGAGAACCAAAGATGGCTCCCCTATGGCATTACTCTGTAGATCTACTCTGCGCCATTTGCTTCAGCAAGGCACGACCACCCTATGTGCATGGGACAGCCTGTGGAAACGGATCAGAGTGCCGAGAAACACGGAGGACGAGTCAGGACAGAAAAGATCAGCTGGAGTAGACCCCAGTAAAGCTCATGAAACAAGCAATAGAATCTCAAAGTCCTCCTCGGCCCTCACAGGGAGTGAACACACGTGTGAGTGAAACGGGATCTCTGTCTCTTTTTTTTTCTTCTTAATTTTAACACAGGTTTTCGTGTGACCCATTTGAGAAAATTCTGTGCTTTGATTTTGAATGAATTTGTTCATTAGGAAAGCGTTCAAAGACTTGTGTTAGAGTCAAGTGTCACGCTGATCATTTAGTTTAACTGTTCTGTATCTCCTAGTCTGCTCCAGTTCATCCAGCCATCTTCTTAATCTGAGCAGGGTCAAGGGGGCTTTTCTGAACAAGAATTATTATTGTTATTATTAATAATATTATTAGTAATGTTGTTAGTGTTTGTTATTACATTATTATTAGTGTGTATTATTATTACTCTATTGTAGGCACGGAGCTGGAGAGTTTGACATCCATGGCAGAGCGACGGGCGCTGAGCAGGCTCCTGTCAGTCATGGAGAATCCACCTCATCCACTGATCAGTATCATCTCCGGACAGAGAAGCAGCTTCAGCTACAGACTGCTGTCACCGTCCTGCTCCACTGACAGACTGAGGAGATCGTTCCTCCCTCATACTATGCGAATCTTCAATTCCACCCAGGGGAGTAAACGTTAACATTATACAAAGTCATTGTCTGTTATACCGGCATCGTTATCACTCTTTAATTTAATATTGCTCTTTATCAGTATGCTGCTGCTGGAGTATGTGAATTTCCCCTTGGGATTAATAAAGTATCTATCTATCTATCTATCTATCTATCTATCTATCTATCTATCT
>JANRMT010062791.1:151538880-151562171 GCA_026402145.1 Polypterus bichir lapradei | reverse complement strand
TATCTATCTATCTATCTATCTATCTATCTATCTATCTATCTATCTGTTATATAGTGCCTTTCATATGATCTATCTATCTATCTATTATATAGTGCCTTTCCTATCTATCTATCTATCTATCTATCTATCTATCTATCTATCTATCTATCTATCTATCTATCTATCATAGAGTGCATTTCCTATCTATCTATCTATCTTATTAATATTATGGAAAATTATGCACAATGATTTCCAAGCTTTGAATTTATATCAATCTTGTTTTCATTCCAAATAGTACAAATCTACTCTCTATATATAAAATCCTAAGCCTAAAAGTGCAACGATTTTATGTGACTTTTTTGTCACAGTTTAAATTGGGCTTAATTTTAAACCTACATATATATGTATTTGGTATCATTCTTTTCAGAATTTATCAAACTTTAATGTGATGTTGTGGTGGCACGGTGGCGTGGTGGGTAGCGCTGCTGCCTCGCAGTTAGGAGAGCCGGGTTCGCTTCCCATGTCCTCCCTGTGTGGAGTTTGTATGTTCTCCCCGTGTCTGTGTGGGTTTCCTCCGACAGTCCAAAGACATGCAGGTTAGGTGCATTGCCGATCCTAAATTGTCCCTAGTGTGTGTGCTTGGTGTGTGCGCCTTGCCCGGGGTTTGTTCCTGCCTTGCACCCTGTGCTGGCTGGGATTGGCTCCAGCAGACCCCCGTGACCCTTTGTTAGGATATGGCAGTGTTGGATAATGACTGACTGACTAACGTGATGTTGTTAGATTTTCAGATTCTTATTCCATTTTTAAATTATAAACTAAAATATCAAGAAGGTCGAGTTACGATGACCCATTGCATACCACTTTAGTTTTTATGTGATTTTTCCTGTTATTTAAATGAGTCATTTTTTGAAAAAAGTTTTTTTTTTTTTTTTTATCTATAAGAATGTCAGTTAAAATGAAGGGATGGTGTATTTAGTCTCTTATAAATACTCATCCAGCATAGTGGACCTCAGTTTAACGAGAATACTCCAATAGGCAAGAGAGTCAATATTTTATTCTCATTTCATGATTTTTACTCCGTTAAATAATAATTCATTTTTTTTTACATATTTATAGAATTTCATGATTTGGACTCCAATAAATAATAATTTTTCTTTAGTACATTTACAGACTTTACTAATATTCTGGCCGCAACTTGGGGTTGGGCGCCGAAGGTGCCAGGGTGGCTTAGCCCCCCTAGTATTTTCTATAAATTGGAAATAGAAAAATAAAATAAAATCAGCCTAAGTGTTCAAAACTTCCACATCGGAGTTTAAAATCATTGTTTTCACAAAAAGCTCTGCTGCTCTTCTCAGCTGCTGACAGATCTGTAAAGTCAAGTAATGTCTGATGTCACCTGCCGTCTGCTGAACGTGGCCAGATGGCATTATTAACAGTCCAGTTTCTGAAGCCTCTTATCCAGAGCAGGGTCTCGAGGAAGCTGGAGCCCATCCTAATAAGTGTCAGACATGAGGCAGAACAATCCCTGGGCAAACACACACACACACACAAATACACACACCTCAGGGGATGGCTTAGCCCACCTAACCTTCATGTCTGTGGACTAACCCATAGTGACATGGGGAGAACATGCAAACTCTTATTCTTATGTATGTTGTAGTCTACAATTTGTTGCCCTCCTCAATGTTTCTGACATGGTGTGGGAGTATATTTTGTCAGCACTGGGTGGAAAGTGGCAAACAGACAGTCGTGGAAAGGGTGGCAGAACTCAGTAGCACTTACACCCAAAGGAGACCCATTTAGGACCACAGATAAACTTAATAGGCAAGTCTTTGGGATGTGTTAAGAAAACCTATTGATATTTGGGAAGAACTTGCAAACTCCACATGGATTTCAAGCCAGGACCCTGGATCTTGGAAACAGCACAGGAATTACAAATAAGTGGGTAGGACTGGCGAGCTTTGTTGGGCTGAATGGCCTGTTCTCGTCCAGAGTGTTCCAAAGTTCTAATAACACAATGAACTTTTAAATCATTCATGGGCTGTTAATGGTGTTTTCCACGATTCAGCCAGCTCTCTGGCACTTTTAGTATTAGCCCTGAATTTTATTCGCACTGTGTCGCAGTTAAACGTCTGCCCGGTCGAATTTGTATTTGTTTATATCATAGGCCGTGGGTCCTTCCTTCTGGCAGCATTGTGATATTCTTGTATGCATCTTGTGAGATTCTTAGATGTTTGTCCCACATATACAGCTGCATGGAATACCGCATACTGCGTTCTGTGTCAACCGCTCCCCAAACTCCCAACACACAGCCTCGGACACAAGTTCAGCAATGAATATTTTTTTTTTCTTAAGTAAGCGTTTCTCACAACACAGCCACACTCCAATTCAGTTCTACACAACTCTGCTGTCTTTCTTTCTTTCTTTCTCTCCTCTGCTCCTCCAGGCAAGCTTTGTCTTCCTCCTCCCGAGTCAGGCTTCTTATGTTGAGGCTGGGTAGCTCCTATTATATAACACCTGGGAACACTTCCAGTGCCCCAAAACTATGGCTTGGAAACACTTCCAGGTGAGGTTGGAGCTCGCTAGTCCACTCAGCCCACCCTTGGGGGCAACCACAAAACCCTACAGGACTGACCCAAAAACTACAGTTCACGCTACACCCTGTGGGTATCCATAGTGGTAATGTAAGTCAATGGGGCTGTCATCTAGTGAGTTGGGGGAGACAATGTCCTGAAAAGACAGTCTTCACCTGTCCTTCCATTATACTGGCATCCCGGCCAGGTAAAGATCCTGCTAGAGTTCTGGATGTGAGCATGAAGTCTCTCACTATATATATAAAACACAGAATGCTTTAAATCAGTGAAAGGCAACCTTTTTCGAGTTGCGGCACACTAAGTCCACATATTTTCTTTCGCGGCGCACCTGAGGGACTGCCCATAAATAAAGTCGTGACGACACAATCTATGGACAATCGCCAATAAAAACAGTTAATTTTACAAGTTTGATATACATTTTATTAATAAAGGAATCAAAGGATAAATCTTAAATTTAATTAATGTGAACGTTGAGATTGTTTTTCAGCACATATGAGATTGATGCGAGGATCAGTTTTCGAAAGACAGACGCGCATTTCCTTGTCGATCATTTGAAGTCTCTCGCGTTTCTTAGACTTCATTTCCGTAAGTGTCCCGTTATCTGTTTTTCCAACATAAAATATATATTTTAAACATTATCTTTTTAATCAACCAAAAGTTCAAAAACACTAGCAATTTTAAATATTTTACAAAAGTTTTCGCGGCGCCCCTAGAAAATTCCGCGGCGCACCGGTTGCCCGACAATGCTTTAAATGAACAGTAAAATGCATTACTCCATCCATTCATTTTCATAATCCGTTTTTTTCCGGCTCAGTGTTAGATACAAGGCAGATACTAAACTGGATAAACGTAGAGACATAAAATATAAATATGAAATCCAAACACACACATAAACAACCAACAAAAAAAATTCTGACAGAAAGCAAATGCGTTAATACGTATTCAAAGAAAAATGTATCAAGACGCAACGTTTTAACAATTCAGTCCCAAAGCAGTAGGGGGCGCTGTCTAAACAGAAAACGCGAGTCTGTCAATAATGCGAGAGAAGGTTCCGAAGCTTCGGTTCGTCAAACCGAAGGCATCATGATGTACTCGGGAGTGGGGCTCTGTTTTTAAACCACGAGTTTCCTAAGTGAGAAGAACAGTCTGTAAACTTAACATTTTCTAAATCAAATATGCTATTTAAAAAAAATAATATTTGTGCAATTAAATTGTAACAAAGTTCGAAATAAAACGATCAGAGAACACTCAAATCGCCAGCAGTCTGCAGCCCTATTTACGGGCGAACTCAAAACAGGCAAACTAGCAACATCAGCGCACCTCCACTTAAAAATAACGGAGGGGAATTTTCAGTAAGTGGATTGTACGGTTACTCGCTAGACAACGAAACATTTAGTTTTGGGAAAGTTCATTTACATACAAAAATAGTTATTTGGGCTTTGAAATGGTTCCAAATATGCGGACAAAACAGAAACATCCACCCATCCATTATCCATCCCGCTATATCCTAACTACAGGGTCACGTGGGTCTGCTGGAGCCAATGGAAACATTTAATGTAAAATTAATTGTAAAATTTAATGAATAGCAGGCAACCTAGCAGGACTTTGTGAGATCAAGAAAGCCGGTGCGCTATACAGCAAGAGTCACTTTAAAATCAGCAACCAAGTGGCATTTTAGAAATCTGTAATCATCTTTTCATGGTTATCTATGAAGACCGTTACAGTTCTAAACACATAATTTTGTTTTTCCTTTATGAAACTTTTACACGGCAACCAAAAAGGGGTTCTCCTATGGCATCCCTCTAAAAAAACACTTCGACACCTTATTTTAAAAGTTATGTATAGACCGGAGAAAAATAAATCTCCAAAATAACAAGCAGAAGACTAGACACAGGGATGTCATGGTGGAGCTCACCTTGTCTTGTCCTGCTCCAAGTGCACGCCTACTGATTGCCGGTGGTCTTCTGCTGTGTACCTGTTCGCGTGCTCGACTCCGCCCATCTCCCGTCGCCGCTGCGCTGCATCACGTGGTCTCTGACTCTTCGGGCCTCTTCGACATCTCCGCAAATCTCAGGCTCCCCTGTCTCCTTCCATTCTTTGTCTGTTGCTCTTCCTCACGTCAATCGACAACAGCTGGACAAATAATCTCAGACTTTAAAGCGGCAGTTACTTTGTGGCTCTTGTTTAAGTCTGAATAAGGTGTCCTGTCCATAGACAGTCTTCTGTACACTTGCTGTTTATGAGTGTGTATACAGTACACGCAGAGCCTTCAGAAAGTCTTCAGACTCCTTCACTTTATACACATGTTGTTATGTTGTAACTTTGTGCTAAAATCATTTAAATTAATTTTTGCCCTCATCAAGCAACATTTAATACACTAAAAGGACAAAGCAAAAACAGGATTTTATATAGTGTTGCAAATTTATTAAACATAAAAAGTGAAATGTTCCATTGATACAAGTATTCAGACTCTTTACACAATACCTGGAGTCTTCTTAGATCTTTTTCGCACCCCTCGATTTAAAGATTTTCTGCTACCTTCTCTGTCCATCCTCTCAAGCCCTGTCATATTGCTAGGTGGAGAATGTTGCACGACAGCTATTTCAAGGACACTCCAGAGATGGACTTAGCCACTCCTGAATAATCTTTGCTGTGTTCATTGTCCTAGTTTTAGGTGAACCTTTGCCCAGTCTGAGGTTCAGAGCACTCTGGAGTAGTCTTTCATGAAGGATATTCCTGTGCTTTGCTCCATTCAGCTCTATAAGTCTCTCATTCCCCAACCCCATATGATGCTGCCACCACCATGCGTTTCTGTTATTAATGGTATTGTGCAGGTAATGAGCGGTGCTTGGTTTTCTCCTGTCATGATGCTTAGAATTCAGGCCAAACAGTTCAGTCTTGGTTTCATCAGACCCGAGAGTCTTGTTTCTCTCATTCTGAGGGTCCTTCAGGTGCCTTTTTCTAAACTCCAGGTGGGCTTTCATGTGTCTTATGGAAACTCTGCCATAAAGCCCAGATTAACGGAGTGTTGCAGTGATGGTTTTCCTTCTGGAAGTTTTTCTGAACGCCACACAGGTTCCTCACATCAAGCAACACTCGATACTCCAGAATACTAAAAAAGCAGGATTCTAGAAATTTTGCAAATGTATTCAATAAAAAAAAAATCTGAAATCTTGCAGTGAGAGAAGTAGTCAGATCCTTTGCTATGACACCTTGAAAATCGGCTCTGGTGTATCCCATTCTATTGATCACCGTTGAGATGTTTCTACACCTTGTGTGGAGTCCACCAGTGGTCAATTCAATTGATTGCACTTGATTAGGAAAGGCACACGCTTGTCTACAGAAGGTCCCTTAGCTAAGCAAAAACAAAGCCATGATGTTAAAGGAATTGCCTGCAAAGCCTAGAGATAGGATTGTGTTGCGGCAAACATCTGGGGAAGGCTGCAAAATCATTTCTGCAGTATTGAAGGTTCCCAAGAGCATAGTGGCCTCCATAATTCTTAAATAAAATAAGTTTGGAACAGTCATGATTCTTCCTAGAGCTAACAACCCAGCCAAACTGAGCCATTGTGTGAGATGGGCATGGTAAGAGGAGGTGTCCAAGACCCTGATGGTCACTCTGGCTGAGCTCCAGTGAACCTGTATGGAGATTGGAAGAAAATTTCAGATGGAAAACCACTACTGCAAGACTCCACCAGCCCGGGCTTTATGACAGTGTGGTCAGACAGAAGCGTCTCATCAGTTAAAGGCATACGAAAGCCTGGTTGAAATTTGTAAAGAGTCACCTAAATCACAGGGTGTCGAACTCCAGTCCTGGAGGGCCGCAGTGGCTGCAGGTTTTCATTCTAACCATCTTCTTCATTAGTGACTAGTTTTTGACCCAGGCCACTTAGTTGTCTCTTCTTCCTTAATTTGCAGCCAAACAATAATGAGACACAAAACAAGCCGCCACATGACCAGCTCCCCTGTGCCCGTCACACAATATCTGAAAATAAAGAAAGGTGAAGGTCTCAGTAAGGTTGATCTCTCAGGTCACCAAAACAGTTTGACCAACAGAAAATCAACAGTTTTGGAAATGTCTGCTGTGGCAGAATGAGAGCAGCAACAGACCACAAAATTAAATAACGGGCTTAATTAACAGCAAGAATCATCCATCCATTTTCCAACCCGCTGAATCCGAACACAGGGGTCTGCCACTGTGCCACCCAGCAAGAATCAGCTTCTCATTAATAGATTGGTTGGAGTGAAATTGGTTGGCATTTGAAATCCCAGTTTAGCTGCTCATCTATTGGCTCGTTTCATGTCTCATTTCTGTTTGGCTGCCATTTCATGAAGAAACGAATCAATTCAGAGGACTGAATCCTTAAAAACATCCATCCATCCATTTTCCAACCCGTTGAATCTGAACACAGGGATCTGCTGGAGCCAATCCCAGCCAACACAGGAAGCAATCCCAGGCAGGGCGCCAACCCACTACAGGACACACACACCAGGGACAATTTAGAATCACCAATCCACCTAACCTGCATGTCTTTGGACTGTGGGAGGAAACTGGAGCAAACCCACGCAGAACATGCAAACTCCATGCAGGGTGGACCCAGGAAGCAAACCTGGGCCTCCTAACTGCGAGGCAGCAGCACTACCTCTGCGCCACTGTGCCCCCCTATCCTTAAAAACAGGGCCACTCAAATAAAGGGAAAAGGAGTTAATTAGCAGTGAAAACTGGTCACTAATGAAGAAGATGGTTAGAATGAAAACCTGCAGCCACTGCGGCCCTCCAGGCCTGGAGTTTGACACCCATGACTAAATGACTATCAGACTGTGACCAACAGATTCTCTGGTCTGATGAAACCAAGATTAGTGTCATGTCTTGGAGGAAACCACACATTGCTTATCACTTGTGCAGTCACATTCCAACCGTGAAGCATGGTGGCTGTGGGGTTGGGAACTGGGAGACTAGACAGAGTTGAAGGAAAGCTGAACTGAGCAACGTACAGAGACACCATTAATGAAAACCTGTTTGAAAGCACTTTGGACCTCAGACTGGGCCAAACATTCACTCCTATGGGATAACACCCTAAGCATAAAGCAAAGACAGCGCAGTGGTGGCTTAGGGGTAAGTCTGTGAAAGTACCTGTGTGTCCCAGCCGGAGCCCAGACTTGAGCCCATTTGAACATCTCTGGAGAAACCTGAAAATAGCCGTCTGCCGGAGGATTTCATCCAACCTTACTGAGCTTGAGAGGATCCACAGTGAAGAATGGCAGAATCCTCAATGCAGGTATGCAAAGCTTGTCATGTCAAGCCCATGAAGACTCCAGGATGGAATCGTTGCCACAACTAAAGAGTCTGAATACTTGTGTCAATAGGATATTTCAGTATTTTTATTTTTAATAAATGTGCAAAAAATTCTAAAATTAGTGATGCACGGTGGCGCAGTGGTAGTGCTGCTGCCTCACAGTAAGGAGAGCTGGGTCCTCCCTGCGTGGAGTTTGCATGTTCTCCCGGTGTCTGCATGGGTTTCCTCCCACAGTTCAAAGACGTGCAGGTTAGGTGCATTGGCGATCCTAAATTGTCCTTGTTGTGTATGTGGGCTGGGATTTGTTCCTGCCTTGCACCCTGTGCTGGCTGGGATTGGCTCCAGCAGACCCCTGTGTTAGGATATAGTGGGTTGGATACTGACTAACTATTTTGTTTTGTCATTCTGGGGTATTGAGTGTTGATTGATGTGAACAAAATAAAGAAGAACTGAAATAATTTTAGTTTAAGGCTGCATCATAAGACAATGTGAAAAAGTGAAAGGGTTTGAATACTCTCTGAATCTACAATATAATGCAATATCTGACACGAACCTCCATTATCCATTATATATGCATACATACATACATACATTATCTTAACCCGAGTATCCCGTTCAGGGTCGAGGGGCAGCTGGAGCCTTTCGAAGCAGTCATCGGGTACAAAGCAAAACCACCACCTGCCAAGTGCCAGTCCATCACAGGGTCAACACGCAAACATATCAGAGGTCAATTTAGCTGCAACAACCCCCCTAATCTTTATGTCTTTGGACTGTGAGGGGAAACTGGACAACCAGGGCAAGATCCACAGGGAGATCATACGTTTAAACCCCAAGCAGGGATCTCCCAGGATAACCTTGATGTAAAATTGTGTTATTTTTACAGTAACATTAGCCATTCATTTACAAATTTCCCTACGCCACTTTCCAGTACTGGCAATGGATCGACGACATGAATTAAGCTAGGAAGGTATGGAAGTCCATCGTAGTACATCAAAGTATTTTATTGCGCTCATCGTTCTGTCCGTGTGCCCCATGAAGAGTCAGTGCACCAGTAACGGAGCTGAGATAACAGCAGGCGGCGCTGTCTAAACACAAACTAAAGCAACTCACCTTTCTAAAACTTTTTTTTTTTGCCGCTCCGTATTCAGCAGAGGCTCGCACCGGGCTTGTTAAAAAAAGACGGAAATTTCGGCTTTGCATACTGTACGTTCAAAATAGTCTGCTCATGTATTTTGAGCGATCATTTCAGAAATAGAGGTTTATCATCCAGAGCCGAAGGGAACAAAGATGCTACTTTCATGTTGCAGTTCTCAGTGTTAAGGTGCGCTTGCTATGCATTGAATACCCTTACATGGCGCATCAATCCATACATTTCCAAGAAACACCTTTTCATTGTAAAGTCTGCGTTGGAGCCTAGAATTAAGTCCAGCCGTGGAATTGCTGACAGCCCCTCATAGTATAGAATCACGGGCATGCGCAGTTGTTGAAACCATTTTTACTTTAAAAATCTTGCATACAACAACACAGGCCGAGTTTGGGTTTTCTCATTGTGTTGTATCCTGCAGGTAGTCCACTAGACATTAAAGATTTCTCTTTTATCCACATCTTAGAAACCTTTTCAAACCTAAACAACCAATTTCATATGCAAAAAAATAAGCCTTCCCAGAATGAAATGGTTCATTTTCAAGCAAAGGTTCAACGAGTAACCACGCAGCCCAGTAAAATGCCATTAAATAATCACTTTTTTTGCAATCCAATTTTTATTATTTAAGAAAACGTCAATGAAATAACAGACAAATCTAATGGGATACAAATGAACAATCATATGAATGACCCCTCCTGACACCCAACCCAGCAAACCACACAACCATGTGAATAAGTAGATATGAGAGAAAGAGAAGAACACTACATGTGTGGTCCATAGCCATCCATTTACCGACCAACTGACCACTCATCGATGGTGTCGCCAGACGAGCCGTTCATCTGACATACTGAAAATTCCTAAACTACCAAATTGCAAAAAGAGGGTTTCTACACGCAGAATTGTCAAGGAGACTTCCAACCAGAGTGCCATCAAAAGGAGAGTTAAACGAGAAAGAGTTGGTGTAGATAGATCCAAAAGAAGGGAAATATGAAGTGGAAGAGGAAAATGAAAAGACAAGATCTTAGATAGAGGTGGAGACAAAAGACTAGAAGAGAGTGACAGAAAGTCTGAGTACATATGGAAGAAAGTGGCTACACTCTTAAAAATAAAAGTGCTGAAGTGGTTCTTCAGAGCAATACCACAGGGAAACCATCTTTAGTTCCCAAAAGAACCATCCACATAAAGATATCACAAAGATACTTTATTTATTTAGATATGTAACTGGCCCCAGAAATAACCATTGTGGCCACCAGGGGGCACCCCAGGCCCCCAAACACCTGACACACACAGGATTTAGACACAAGTTGTCACACACAAGAGTTTTTATTCAGTGGGAAACCCTTCAAGTAAGAGTTTCCCACAGCGCTAAGCACAGTGTCAAAGCACACAAGCAGCACACAGTAATTCCCTTTGTCTTCATCTCTCTGTCTCCTCTGCTCCCCCAGCAAACATTGTCCTCCTCCTCCCAACTCTGGCTCCCGGAGCAGTGGTAGCCCATAATCGTGGCCCTGGAGCATTTCCAGGTTAAACAGGAGCCTGACAAAGAAGGGCTTTTTAGTCCCCAAGGCACCCCCTGGAAACACCCACAATATCCAACAGGACTGAGCCCATGAGGCCCTGTGGAAATTCCTGGCACTACCGCAACCCAGGGGGGCTGCCATCTAGTGATCCTTGGGAGAAAATGACCTATGCATGCTGGGCACCATGAACAGTTTGTGAGATTTTAAAAGGACTCTCACTGCATATAGTCACACAGGCTAAGTTCAGGTTATCTTGAGGTGTTGTATCCTACTAGATATATACCATACATTAAAGATTTCTGTTTTGTCCGCTTATTAGCAACCTTTTTGTACCCTAAAGAATCATTTTCATATGCAAAGAATGAAATGTTTTGTCAAGTAATGGTTCAACGAGGAACCACATGGCCCTGTAAAGAGCCATTTTAAAACCACTTGTTTGTGATGAAATGTTTATTATCGTTTAGGAAGAAGACAATAGAATAACAAACATGTCTAAGTGAATACAAATTAACAATCATATGACCCCTCCTGTCAACTTCTCTACCTGTAATGTGAAAAAGTAGACATAAGAGAGAGCGAAGAAGAGAGAGGAAAACTAAATGAGCAGTCCACAGCCATGCATTCACCTCCCATCCACATGAAGTTTCCAAAAAGAACTTTGATTGATTTAGATCCATAAGAGTTTTGGTAAATTTACATGAATAGATGGTATCCGATTTGTGAAATCGTAAACGTTCCTGATCTTATATGGCCTCTTGCTGCAGTAACACAGGCTGAGTTCAAGTTTTTCTGATCTGTTGTGTAGTGCCAGTAACCTTCTATACCTTAAAGGTTTCTATTCTGCCCACATATCAGGCGCTTTTTAAATCAAAGAACCCTACTCAGAGTAAAACAATTCTTTGTCAAGCAATGGTTCAACGAGGAACCATACAATCAAATAAAGATCCTTTAAAAAGCCAGCATGTTTAAGTGTGTGAGCTGTTAAGACAGTAAAGGTTACATAAGGGACTGGGTATGAGTATGGATGGCAAAACACTTACATGAGATGATGTGTACACAGTGTACATATTTAAACTGAATGTGTTGATTTTGGAGACCAGAAAGATATTCATAAAAATTCTATGGAGGAATACAGGAAAGATCAAGAGGCTAATAATGCAAATAGAGACAGTGGGTGGTAGGAGGCCATGATTAGAATTCCATAAGGTGTGTAGCAACAGGCTTCTTAACAGGAGCAATGGAATGAAACAGGCCATACAAAGGATGATAGGGGAGAGGGGAAGGTATCAGAACACCACATGTCCTTAGGACAGACCTGAAGGAGCAGAAGAAAAAGAAAAAAAGTAGAAGGGATAGAAAACTTTGAACACACTGAAATGAATGGAAAGTGCCTGGAGTCGGCAACAATATCACCATGCACTTAGACGCATGTGTGCCCAGGGGGTACACTCTTAAAAATAAAAGTGCTGGAGCAATGCCACAGTGGAACCATTTTAGGTTCCCAAATGACCCATCCACAAGAAGGTTCTAGATTTAGAACTGTAACAGGCTCCATAAATAACCATGAATAGATGATAACAGACCTGTGAAATCCCAACAGGATGCTGATTTGAAAAGGACTCTTGCTGCAGTCACCCAGGCTCCGTACAGTTCAGGTTGTCTTCATCTGTTAGTATCCTGCTAGGTTGCCTCCTATACATTACGTGTTTTTTCTTTACAGGTTAGGAACATTTTTCCACAGACCCAATTTCATATGCAATCATCCCTTCCCAAAAAGACATGGTTCTGGTTTGAACGATACAACCCAATAAGGTGCCATTACAGAACCCATCCATCCATCATGCTATATCCTAACTACAGGGTCACGGGGGTCAGCTGGAGCCAATCCCAGCCAACACAGGGCGCAAGGCAGGAAACAAACCCTGGGCAGGGCACACACACACACCAAGCACAACTTTAGATCACCAATGCGCCTCACCTGCATGTCTTTGGGAGGAAACCGGAGCAAACCCACGCGGAGAACATGCAAACTCCTGGCAGGGAGGACCCGGAAGCGAACCCGCGTCTCCTAACTGCGAGGCAGTAGAGCTACCAGTGCGCCACCCCATTACAGAACCACCAAACTCCCAGCACAAGTTTAATTTGGACCAGAAAATCCATGTGGACATCAAGAAAACATATTCTAACTCGAATGTTCATAGCTGGCAACGCGACCTACTGCGGCAATCAAGCAGCTAATTATTATTTTATGTAGCGCATTTAGCGACACGCACCACAAGACTACGGGTATCGCAACTCATCTGCTGAACAAGCAGAAACTACAAGAAAAAACAGGTCAGGTACGGATAAAGAGATGAAAGCTGCTCAAGGAGTTGAAGACCTGCTAAATGCCAGCCATTAGCCGCAGGAGGCGCACTCGGAAAGAAAAAAGACATACCAGTTTAATGGCAATGAGCGAAAAGCTGGGCAGCGTCGCCACCTCCTTCTCCATGTGCCTCGCAGCTAGACGTGCGGCAAGAACACAGAAACGATCACTTTGCATCATCACTCAACCTCTCTTACTGTCCCACGCTAACTGGTTTGTGCCAACGAAAATCCTTAACGACCCGCCTAGTGTTATAATTATAGCGCCTTTTATTTGATTATGTGCGGTGTCTCTGAAGGGCCGCTTCAGTGTCACGGAAACGCGATTTTTTTTAGGCGCCAGTGAACACACTGCAGCCCAGGAACTTTAGAACTTACTGTTTAATAAGATTATTCTTAATAATAATAATAATAATAATAATAATAATAATAATAATAATAATAATAGTTTTGGAATTCGGCAAAAGGTAGCTACCAGGAAATAAAACACCTGCGTGGGTGTCGTCTATGTTTTTTCTTCACATTTCTATGGCATTTCGCATTCCATCTTGGGTTGATTACCATCACCCCAAGCCCAAATTGATTGGATGTATCGATTTTAAATTATACCACAGTTTAAAACATTACCGGTTGGAAAGCCTTTACGTGTAAGTAGGTCAAATAAGGCTTTTAAATACAGTAACGCGCGAGGATGAATGAACCCTTTCCAGATTTTCCGATGGCGTCCTCTCATGCGAGCGCATTCTTGTCTGAAGCCCGCGGGTGGATGCGGCGCAATTAGCGCACGCGTGACGTCAGCGCGAGGTCACGCGAAGTTTGTGCCCACGCACTCTTCATCCAGTCGTGGGTGGGGTGCGATGCGATGCGATGGAGTGTACAAGCAGGTGGAAAAACAGGTTATGACATAACCCTGTCTCGGTTTGCGGACTTGATCCTGCCAAGGTGACATTCCTGAGTACCAACACTGGAACTCCCTCGTGAAGTTCTGCTTTACAGCTTCTTCAGCCCAAGTTGAAGATGCACTTCTCTGTTTGGCATTAGGAAAGAAGATACTCCACTGTGAACGCACTCTAATTGTGTGCCTTTGTCTTATACCTACTTGACGTCTTTTATGATTTTGGTACAAAACTGCCTTGGACGGCACATGAAGAACTGTCTGTTCTTTTGCCATGTTTTGATAATATGTTTGAAAACTCTGTGGTGATGTACACTGTTGCACATCTGCCAATCCACCCATTGTTTGGACTCACCAATGTACAAGAGTGCCAAAATGGCTCTTCATGCAGAGCAATGCCATAGGAGGTATTCCAAAAGAACCATCCCACATGAAAGTTCCAGAAAGAGTGTTTATTTATTTGGATCTGAAACAGGTTCCAAAAATAACCATGAACAGATGATAGCTGATCTGTGAAATACAAATGGGTTCGTGATTTTAAAAGGACTCTTGCTGAATACAATAATCCAGGTAAGATTTGCATTTCGTTGGCATATTAGAAACCTATTCAAAGTCCAAAGAAACAATTTCATGTGCAAAGCACCCTGGAGAATGAAATGATTCTTTGTAAAGCAGTGACTCTATGAAGAACCTTGATGCAAGCAGTGCAGTATCAATTAATTGTCAAGAATCCGTGTAGGCATAATAAATAAATAATAAATAAAAGAACAAACCTTCAATTCTTCTTTTTCTTCTTCTTTCAGCTGCTCCTGTTAGGGGTTTCCACAGTGGATCATCTTCTTCCATATAGTCCTGTCCTCTGCCTCTTGCTCTGTTACACCCAACACCTGCATGTCCTCTCTCAGCACATCTATAAACCTTCACTTAGGCCTTCCTCTTTTCCTCTTCCCTGGTAGCTCTATCCTTAGCATCCTTTTCCCAATATACCCACCATCTCTCCTCTGCACATGTCCAAACCAATGCAATCTCACCTCTCTGACTTTGTCTCCCAACTGTCCAACCTGAGCTGACCCTCTAATGTCCTTGTTTCTAATCCTGTCCATCCTCTTCATCACCCAATGCAAATCTTAGCATCTTTAACTCTGCCACCTCCAGCTCTGTCTCCTGCTTTCTGGTCACTGCCACCATCTCCAACCCACTCCCTTTAACTCTTGCTGATACCCATCTGTTACAAATTACTCCTGACACTCGTCTCCACCCATTCCACCCTGCCTGCACTCTCTTTTTCATCTCTCTTTTACAATCCCCATTACTCTGTACTGTTGATCCCAAGTATTTAAACTTCACCAGCACTACTCCCTGCATCATCACCACTTCACTGACCTCCCTCTCATTTACACACATGTATTCTGTCTTGTTCCTACTGACCTTCATTCCTCTCCTCTCTAGAGCATATCTCCACCTCTCCAGGGTCTCCTCAACCTGCTCCCTACTATCGCTACAGATCACAATGTCATCAACAAACATCATAGTCCACGGGGACTCCTGTCTAATCTCGTCTGTCAACCTGTCCATCACCATTGCAAATAAGTAAGGGCTCAGAGCCGATCCCTGATGTAATCCCACCTCCACCTTGAAAGCATCCATCACTCTTACTGTAGTTCTTCAATAATATATTATAAATTTCATATAAAAATAACAGCCATTCAGGCACAAAGCAATAAGAATTAATTCAATGAGTCAAATCCATTGACTGGTCCCTAGCTGCGTATTGAACCAAGTGTTACACTATATGACCAAATGTTTGTGGACACCAGACCATCACATCTTGTATATGTTCTAGTTGGACACCCCATTTTAAAACTATGGACATTGACATGTAGTTGAAAAAGGGAGGTGAAATAAGATTTTGGAGTGTGTCTGTGGGAATTGTGGCCATTCAGCCAAAGGAGCCTTTGTGAGGTCAGCTACTGATGTTACATGAGAAGACCTGGCTCACCATTGGTGCTTTACTTTATTCTATAGGTGTTCAATAAGGTAATGGTCGGGGCTCCATGCAGACCACTCAAGTTCCTCTTTAAGAACCTGGCTTTGTGCACACAGACACAGTCACATTGGAAAGAAATGAGCTTCCCGAAAGTGTTGTCATAAAGTTGGAAGTGTGTAATTTTCTATAATATGCTGTAGCGTTAAAAGGACCCTTCACTAACACCAATGGGCCAAGCCTAACCCCTAAAAACAGCCCAAGACCATTATCTCTTCTCCACCAAACTTTACAGTAGGCGTTATGCAGTCCAGAAGGTAGCTAACTCCTGGGATCTGCCAAACCCAGATTTGTCCGTTAGACTGCTAGATACTGAAATGTGATGTATCACTCCAAAGAACATGCTTCCATGGCTTCAATGGCAGCATGCTTTACACCACTCCACTTGATGCTTGGCATTGTTTATAGTGATTTTAACCTTGTGTTAAGCTGCTCAGCCATGGAAGCCCATTTCACAAAGCTCCTCAGGAACAGTTCTTGTGCCATTGTTGCTTCCAGAAGTAGTTTGGAAGTCTGTTCTGAGTGATTCAGTAGACGATGGGTGATTTTTTTTACACACTATGCCCTTCAGCACTTGGCGGCCCCACTCTCAAAGTTTTGCATGGCCTACTACTTGGTGGCTGGGCTGTTGTTGCTCCTTGACGCTTCCATTTCACAATAACAGCACTTACCAGTTGACCGGGGCAGATCTAGCAGAGCAGAAACTTCACATGCTGTTTTGTGGCAAAGGTGGCACCCTATGACAGTGCCACTTTTAAAGCTCTTCGGTACTGACCCGTTCTACTGCCAGTGTGTGTCAATGGAGACTGCATGGCTGTGTGTTTTGAGTTTGTGGAGCTGTTAACAATGAAACACCTGAACTGAAGAAAAGTGGAAAAGCCCAAGAAGCCATTTCTGACAATCTTTGGCACATTTTTCTACACAAGGCCATCACAAGTGCCATCTTAAATTACAAGTGGTGTCCACATACCTTTGACCATATAGTACATGAGGTGAAATACAAAAATAACCGGATTGGTAAAAAAAAAAAATATTGATGAATTCCAGCATTCTAAACATTGTCACCTTCTATATACACCCTCTCCTGATCTCTGCACCGCTCCTCATGTATCTTCCATTGATTGAAACAATGCTGGAAGTCTTCTTACTTGAGGTTCTTCAACAGGCTTGCTGTTTTTGTCTTCACTTCATCCATTGAAGGAAAATGTGTTCCCTTCAGGTCACTTTTGATTTTCGGGAACAAATAAAAATCACTGGGAGCTAAATCGGGAGAACAGGGAGGATGATCGAGAACAGGAATGTTTTTATCTTTCAAAAACTACTTTAAGGAAAAAGCATTGTGCGCAGGAGCGTTGTCTTGTCTTGTCTCGCAGTTCGATTTTTTCACTCGACATTATCGTGGCAACTTGTGTACTGCTTGTTGTGCAAATACTGACTGGGCTATTCACAGGATATGCCTAGCCGGTCAGCAGTTTGAGAGGGCGTGTAGGAAGGGATATAGTTGTATGATTCACGTCCGGCCAACCTCCAGGCAGTTTTCCAGGAAAGCCCCAAGCCCAATCTGGTTATTTTTGTGTCTCACCTCATATGTGGTGACAATGCTGACCACTTTTCCATTTTGCCCCATCACTATTAAAGGTCCATCCGCCCATCCATTTACTCATTTTCTCGCGCAGCTCTGGGTTGCAGAGGGCCGGTGCCTGGGGATGAGGTGGGAAACAACCTTGGATGGGACTCTAGTCCATCACAGAGCACACTCAAGACGGACACATAAATTTAACTGCCACATAAATCACATGTATATCAGAACAGAAAAGAGATTACTGAGATATTGGGAGGCCATGCAGTCTCCGCATTGATAGACACAAGCCTGACTTCAAACCAAGAGCTCCATTATTGTTCTGATATTGTTACAATATTTGAGAAACACAAACTGATTACATTCCTTTTGTCCAAATGGAGCACAGACAAGTGAAGTGACTCGCTCATGGTCACACAATGTCAGTACTAGGATGTGAACCCTTCAACTTCAGGGTTTGAAGTCCAAAGCCTTAACCACTACAGTGCTATCTACACTGCAGTGTTACTGTTTGGTGGACTAAAATGTCTGTGGGGGGCAGAAGCCTATCCCAGAACCACTGGCTGTAAGGCAGGAAGGAAATGTCCCAGAGCGGGTTCTACTCCATTGCAGGACTCTTTCATGCAAACAGCCACAGTTACACTCAGAAGAGCCAGTTAAACGTTTCCAGTGAATTAAACCTGCATGTCTTTTTGGGATGTTTAAAAAAATATCAGAGAACATAAAAGACTTGACAAACGAGAGGCGACCATTCAGTCCACCAGGCTTGTTTGTTTAGCAAATAGCTAAGCTGTCACAACATCCTATCCAGCTTCTTCTTAAAGGCTGTTAAAGTTTCAGCTTCATCTGCATGACTCAGTTGTTTGTTCCACAGTCCTACAACTCTTTGCATAAAGAAGTGCTTCCTGACGTCAGTCCTAAATGCACTTCCCCTTCACTTCAACTGATGTCCTGGAGTATGTGGTTCACTGTTTAGTTGGAAGAATTCTTCTGCATCTACATTATCGATACCTTTGAGAATTTTGAAAACCTGGATTAGGCCCCCAAACAGTCTCCTCTGGTCGAGATTGGAACTCGAAGGAAATTCCAACCAAGCCACAAGGAGAATATGGAAACTCCAGACAGACTCTGAACAGGCCCAGGCACTGAATGAAGGATGCTGGATCCATGAGGCACTGGTATTAACTAAACATACAGTATGTGGCGACCTACCATACGCTTCCTGAGAGACAGCAGGCTGCCTTGTTGGGCTTTGCCCAGTGTTATCACCAGCAAAACCAGTACAAATGGGCAAAACGATGTCCTTGAAAGAGTTTGAAAAGTACCTTAGTGCTGAGATACTGTGAATGAAACTGAAGATGCCGGGGAAGAACGTGCAAGCTGAAGGACCAGTGGCTTGTGCAGAAAAGTAAATTAAAAAAGGGCTTTTTAATCAAATACGAAATCCCAGCAAGTGCGAGGGAATGAAAGGCCGCAGCAGAGTGTTCCTCCAAAACTCCAACAACAACAACAAAAAAAAATCCCCTCTCGCTCCCCCACCCCCCGGCCTAACATCCTTGATAGAAGCAGCTCTGCATATTTGGTCTTTTCTATTCAGGTCCTCCTTAGGACTGCCAACGCGGCTATTGTCCATCAAAGCTATCTAATTTAGAGGGGAAAGCACGCAGTTTTTAAGCAGCCGCTCTCCGCTGACAGCACAAAGAACACATTGAGATGCGGACGAGGCCCTCTCGCTTTTTACTCTTCTAGTCCGGGGTGTGTGTGTGTGTGTGTGTGTGTGTGTGTGTATACAGAGGGGGCCCACAGATGGCCAAAACATAGTTTTCAAGCTCCCTTTAAAACCTAATCAGCTGCTTTGTTCTGTTCCAGGCCTGGAGCTGTGCTGTCTGTGTACACCTCTGCCCTCCATCTTATACTTATTAATTATCAAAGAAGTGTTTCAATATGTCTTAGTTTAGCTTTTATTTCAGATAAAATAAACAACTCACTCAGCAAAGCTTATTCTTCATCTGGTAAAGCAGAAGTTTCTTTGTCTTTCTATTGCCCCATGGCAGAAATCATAAAGTTTAAGTAGCCATTGCAAACAACCTTTCCTTGTTCAGCACCCTTTTTATAGGCAACAATTGCCCAAATGCCATCTTATAACTAATATATAATGACGTACGTTATATATAATATTTAATGCCAAATTATAACTAATTATATAGGCACATACACCCACTGAGCAGAGCAAGCTATTAGGACCACCATACTCATACTGGGTAGGGCCTCCTTTTGTCTCAGGTCTTCATGACATGGCTTCCACAAGATGTCCATTTTGATGTTTGATGTGAACATTAACTGAAGCTCTTGACCTGGAACTGTGTGATTTGATGGATTATGCTGCTGCCACATAAATGGCTTATTCGGTAACTGTATGGATAAGCAGGTGTACAGGTGTTTCTAGTTATTTGCTCAGTGAGAGTACGCAACTGAGGGTTGAGGCGGACAAATGCCTTTGCAGATAACACAGGACAAAAGCTGGGAAACGATTCTGTGAAGGGGCCCAGAAACCTACTAGGCCCACATATGTCCACAGAGCCAATTCAGAATCATCACTTAAACCAAGCTGCACGTGCAAACTCACCCACACACAGGGAGAACATGCATACTCCTCACAAACAGTTAATGGATATCGGATTCAAGCCCAGAGTGCAGTATCCATGACGCAGTTGTGCTAAGCACCGTGCCATTTTTGTGGCACCCCGCTAGATGAAGTGACTCTCTGGAGGGTGAGGACTGCAGTATCCCAGTATCACGTATCTGCAGCTTTCTTAACATTTTGCTTTGGTTTCAGGTATTAATGTTGTACTGGAATTTGATTAAAACAAACATGCGCTTTGGTCATGCATGTGCTTCTGGTGGCCTGGTAAAAGCTGCATGTGTGTCGAAACTCTCCTGTTCTTTTATGGTTTCGATAATAAAACAGGAACAAACCCTTTAAAACATTTTAAAGGAAATTTATGGTCTTTTAAGAATATCACCTGCAGCGGCATTTTTTTCAAGATAGAATTTCTTGGCAACACTTTGCATTAATTTCTCAGTAATTACAGTGCCTATAAAACATCTTCAATCGCTCGGAAGTTTTCACATTTAATTGTCATACGACATTGAATCCCAGTGGAATGAATTTGGCTTTTTTGGAAACTGATCAACAGAAAAAAACTCTTTAAATGTCAAAGTGAAACCAGATCTCTGCAAAGTCAGTCAGTCAGTCATTGTCCAACCTGCTATATCCTAACACAGGGTCACAAGGGTCTGCTGGAGCCAATCCCAGCCAACACAGGGCGCAAGGCAGGAACAAATCCCAGCCCACCACAGGGCACACACACCAAGCACAATTTAGGATCACCAATGCACCTAACCTGCATGTCTTTGGACTGTGGGAGGAAACCCATGCAGACACGGGGAGAACGTGCAAACTCCACGCAGGGAGGACCCAGGAAGCGAATCCGGGTCTCCTTACTGTGAGGCAGCAGCGCTACCACCACACCACTGTGCTGCCCTCTCTGCAAAGTTGTCGGTCTAAATTAATTACAATTATGAAACACTGCATAATCTTCAGCCCCATAAAGACAGCCCTGAGTCTTTGTACACAGTTCTCTGTCAACTTTGTACATCTGGGCTCTGCCATTCTTCTTCATTTTCCATCCATCCATTATCCAACCCGCTATATCCTAACTACAGGGTCACGGGGGTCTACTGGAGCCAATCCCAGCCAACACAGGGTGCAAGGCAGGAAACAAACCCCAGGCAGGGCGCCAACCCACTGCAGGGCACACACACACACACACACCAAGCACACTCTAGGGACAATTTAGGATCGCCAATGCACCTAACCTGCATGTCTTCGGACTGTGGGAGGAAACCCCCACGGACATGGGGAGAACATACAAACCCCACGCAGGGAGGACCTGGGAAGCAAACCCAGGTCTCCTAACTGCGAGACAGCAGCGCTACCCACTGCGCCACCGTGCCGCCTTCTTCTTCATTTTAATTTACAAAACTATTCGAGCTCTGTCAGGTGTCATGGAGATCATGAGTGAACAGCCTTTGTCAATTCTGGTCACTAATTCTCAGTTGGTCTGAGATCTGAACTCTGAATTGGCCACTCCAGGGCATTCATTTTGTTATTTTTAAGCCATTCTGATGTAGCTTTGACTTTATGCCTGGGATTGCTGTCTCACTGGAAAACAAATCTTCTACAAAGGTGTTGGTTTCCTGCTGACTTCATCAGTTTATCCTTCAGGATTCCATGATAGTTTGCTGCTCTCATTTTGCCCTCACAAACCTTCTAGGGCCTGCTTCAGAGAAGAATTCCCAGGGCCTAATGTTGCCATCACCGCCTGTCAATGTGAGAATGATGCTTTTTTGATAGCTTTCAGTGTTCAAACATGGTGTATAGTCTAATGGCCAAAAGCCCAACTTTGGTCTCTTCTGACCATGGAACCTTCTTCCAGCTGACTTCTGAGTCTCCAATGTGAGTTCTGCCAAACTCCTGCTAAGATGTCCTGTGTTTTGTTTCTCTTTGCCGCTCTCCCATAAAGCTGTGACTGGAGAAGCACCCGGCCAACAGCTGCTGCCTGCACAGTCTCTCCAATCTCATCCTCTGTTGCTTATAACTACTTCAGAGTTCTCAGAGGTCTCTTGACGGCCTCCATCACTAGTCTACTTCTTACACTGTCACTCAGTTTTGGTGGATGGCCTGCTCTAGGAAAATTTACAGCTCTGTCATACTTAGTCTATTTCTTAATAAGAGAGTTCACTGGATATTCATTGACATATTCCATCTTCTGTCTTCTCTTTCTCAGTCACTTTTTCAATGAGTTCCTTGAAGTGTTCTTTTTTCTCTATTGTGAAGGCTAGCCCACCATACTGACTTCTGGCAAGCTGGCCCTTCCACATTCAGGTGAATTTAGACAACAATCAACTAAAACCCCAGACAGGTGGTCTCCATTGAACTAATTCTGGGATTTCTAACTCCACTTGGCTGCACCATTGAGGATTTAGGGGTGTCATATTGAGGGGGTGAATACTAAATGTAATCAGTAAATTTATGTTTTATATTTGTAATTCATTTAGAGCACTTTGCAGAGATCTGTTTTTACCTTGACAGTACATCGCCTTTTTTGTTCTTCTGTGTTTGAAAATCCAGATTTAGTCCACTGTGATTAAGTGTTGTGTAACAATTAAATGTGAAAATATCTAACTGGATGAAAATTTTTTATAGGCGCTGTATTGTATCAACCTTACATCATTAACAGTAGTTTTGAAGCCACATTACTCATGAGTCCTGGGTTCAAATGAAGGCTTGGGCTCAACTCTAAATTGACCAGAGTGTGGCCGGGCCTTGGAATGGACTGGTGTCCTCTGCTGGGCTGTTCCTCTGACTTGTGGCCAGCACTGTTGGGGTGCAACGATTATTATACAAATAATATATATTTTCAGCAGAAGTGTGTAAAGAAATGGAACACTAATACACCTTTATAGTGCCTCTCTGTGACCAAGTCAGACATTTTTCTTTCTTTTTAGTTCTCTTTCCTTTTACTCTATCCGGTGTGTATATGAGAAGATGGACTGTTGTTTGATATATTATAATAATATTAATTTGTTTATTGAGATTTTGTTAAAGGGCACATTTCTCTGTGGGCAAGCAAAGTATCTATCTATCTATCTATCTATCTATCTATCTATCTATCTATCTATCTATTTTAAAGTGCCCTTCATATCTATCTATCTATCTATCTATCTATCTATCTATCTATCTATCTATTTTAAAGTGCCCTTCATATCTATCTATCTATCTATCTATCTATCTATCTATCTATCTATCTAT
>JANRMT010062791.1:151510613-151528880 GCA_026402145.1 Polypterus bichir lapradei | reverse complement strand
TCACACCAGATACTGAAAGCAAAGATTCACATACTTTTGCCACTCACAAATATGTAATCGTATTTGATCATTTTCCTCAATAAATAACTGACCAAGTATAATATTTTTGTCTCATTTATTTAACTGGTTTCTCTTTATCTACTTTTAGGACTTGAGTGAAAATCTGATGATGTTTTAGGTCATATTTATGCAGAAATATAGAAAATTCTAAAGGGTTCACAAACTTTTAAGCACAACTGTATACTTGGGAGTTTCCCCCTGCTCGCTTTGCTTGCCAGCCACTTCACATCTCTGCCGCTCATGTTGTGAAGAGGGGGGCTAAACACACCCCAAGGAGACGCGGTTGCTCCTCCGAAACCCCCTCTTAAACGTTGATATAATGGGAAATACATACAGTTTTGTTTTTCCCTCCTCTTTGCTCGATCAGCTGCTGGCTTGCTGCTGCTGCTGTCATGTCGCGTGATCTACATCTCGCATGGTGCTTCAAACATTTAAAAGCCTGTACAGCAGCTGTCCTACTCTTTGTCTTTTATTTCTGGCCCCGGGCGTGGTTAAATCTCTTGGCAGAAAGTCTCGTCTCACGGGACGAGAGTTCTTGATATTTTTTAGTTTATAATTTAAAAACAGAATAAGAATCTGAAAATCTAACAACATCACATTAAGGTTCGATAAATTCTGAAAAGAATGATACCAAACATATATACATAGGTTTTAAAATAAGCCTGATTTAAAGTGTGACAATAAACGTGACATAAAAACGTCACTGTTGCACTTGTAGGCTTAGATTTTATATATAAAGAGTAGATATATATAGAGAGAGATACTCACGAAGGCAGAAAAGGCAATTATGTCTGAGTAGCAGCCCACTACAAGCACAGGGTGGAGGGGCTCAGTAGGTAGGGTGTGTTGTCAGGTAGTGGCTGCTTGTGCACACAGAGATTGTTGCAGGACTCCCTACTATAAGAGACAACACCACCAGAAGAAGTATTGAGTGAAGTTATTGAGATGATTAAACATCATTCAAAGGTCACCTAACTTTGTTATGACTCACAACTCTTTACTGCCATCAATGGCTAAAAGCAGAATGGCCTCATCAAATTATTTACAGTACCTGTAAAAATATCTACCAACTAGAAATAATTAACTTTTACTCACTCAAACGCGTCAGCCTAAATTGTTCTCTTTCTGAATAAAAGCAACTCAGCATGCACTATAAAAAATGAAGTAACTGGTTTGTGGCGCTTCATTCCATGTCTTCGCGGATTAGCTTTAATGTATTTTTCTTTTTTAAGTCATCAGTATTTTTTCTCACTGATGTTGAGTGTTATTTGGTCTTGTGAATGTAATGACCACATGCATGCGGCAAATGGCAGTGGACATTTCAGAAAGGTTGACAAAAAATGTAATGCAGTGTAATCATTTCAGGGACGTTGCCATATACAGAGTAATAATAATAACTGGCAGCACAATGAAATTAGTATTTGACAAACATGCACCATGCACAACTTTCTGGGGACACAATTCTGGCTGCAATAAATGATATAAAATCTAAACACGCCGCATACAAAAGGACAGGAGCCATCAGGACTCAGGTGTGGGTGTGCCATGCAGAATTCCTAATAGAAATCACAATTTTAAAGTGCCTTGCTCAAAAATCCTGAATTAACGGGAGCAAATGCAATAAATGACAAGGCTGAGTGTACCTTCAGTGACATTTTTTATTCAGATTGGATTTGGATGCATTTGCAAGTTCTTCCTTCTCTTGTTATTCCTCAGTCATTTATTGTATACTTGAATTATTCAGTAATATACCTTCTGTTGCTTCGTGCTGTTATCTTGTTTGTGCAGTAAGGGCTTTGTGAAAGGTGCTACATAAAAAAAAAAGATTGACTGAAATCCTATTATGGACATTTAAGGCTTAAGACTCCTCTTTCGATCAAAGTTGAAACTTTTTATTGAATTCATGGGTAACATTGCTGCCTTCAGTGGGCTTCAGTAGTTGGCAGGCAGCAAGTCCTTTAAGGGTGACGATTCAGTGCAGAGTTGCAATCTAACCTCAGAGTGATGCCACAGAGGAACCTTTGGTTCCCTAAAGAACTATCCACACTAAGTTTCTGGAAAGATCTCTTATTTAGATTATTGACAGGCTTCATAATGAATAGATTGAATGAATAGAAAATAGTAGATTTACAAAATACCAACGTGTTCCGGATATTAAAAGAGCTCTTCCTGCATACAATAACGATGGTTAAGTTCATGTTTTCTTGATCTTTCAGTGCCCTGCTTGGTAGCCTGTTATACATTAAAATATTTTTTATTTTTCTACAATTTAGGAACCCATGCTTGAAGTGGATATACATGCAGACATGGACAGACCTGTTGGTATCCCCTCCCGAAAAAAGAAGAACCCACATTTGTCTTGTCTTCAAAATAACCTGAAACTGACAAAAGCAGTTGGCAGTTGGCATTGTTTAGTTCATATTTAATAAAAATCAGACTTTGCTTTAGAGTAGCATTTCTCAACCTTTAAGTATTTGCGGCCCGAGTTTTCATAACAGTTTTAATCGCACCCCCCTAATGTTTATTTGAAAGGAGCCCACTAATACCAATTTGTTCTTTTTTAATTAATGATATATCATAGATGCATATTTTATTATACCTACTTAACTTTTATCAACATTTATCTAACTCTATATTTATTTTTCTAGTATCAGAATGTAGTTTAAGTTATTTTGTTTTGCTTTCAATAGATGTATTTTTCATATTTTTGATTCTTGTTTTTTTTTTTTCACATCTTCGCGCCCCCCTTTTTTTTACTTCGCAGCCCCCTAGGGGGGCCCGCCCCACAGTTTGAGAACCACTGCTTTAGAGTTTGGATTCAACAGAATATTTCAAATAATAACACAAATGACAATGGCATAAACAAAAATGATGGGACTGCTAACATAAGATTTAGTCACACAACCTTTAGAGGCAATTACTGCACACAAGCGATTCCTGGAGCTCTCCATGAGACTTCTGCACCTGTCCACAGGTCGTCTGGCCTGCCCTTCCTGAACAAACTGGTCCAGCTTTGTCAGGTTTGAAGGGGGTCTCCTCCAGACAGCATATGTCAGTTCTTTCCATTGATGTTCAATAGGAGTCAAGTCAGGGCTCATAGAAGGCCACTTCAGAATAGTCTGATGTTTTGTTTTTATCAGTTCTTGAGTGGTATTAGCTGTGTGTTTTGGCTCCTTATCCTGTTGGAGGACACACAACCTGCGACTGTCACAGAGCTTTCTGACACTGAGCAGTACGTTTCACTCCAGAATTTCTTGATAGTCTTGAGATTTCCTGGTTCCCTGCACAGACTCAAGTCATCCTGTGTCAGACGTAGTAAAGCAGCCCAAAAACATAACTGAATCTCCTCCATATTTCACAGTATTTATTGTGTTCTTTTCTTTGAAAGATTCATTTTTTGTCTGTGGACAAAGAGGTGATGTGACTCACCAAAAAGCTCCAGTTTTGTCTCATTTGTCAAAAGCACCTTCTCCCAGAAACATTGTGGCTTGTCAATATACATTTTGGCAAACTCCTGTTTGGCTTTTTTACGTTTTTCTTTCAGCAGTGGAGTTTTCCTGGGTCTTCTTCGATTGAGCCCACTTTTACTCAAAAAGGAATGGATGGTGCGATCAGACACTGATGGAACTTGACCTTGGAGCTCAGTTTGTATCTCTTTGGATGTTGTCCTTGGCTTTGTGTCTACCATTCTCACTATCCTTCTCTCCATTCTGGGGTCGAATTTCCTCATCCAGGGAGGTTGGCTACAGTCCCATGGACCTTAAACTTCTTAATAATATTTGCAACTGTTGTCACAGGAACATCAAGCTGCTTGGAGATGGTTGACCAGCCTTTACCTTTTTACATTCTTGTCTATCATGTCCTTATCATTCTCCTTAGAAAACTCTCTCCTATACTCTCTCTGGTCCATGTTCAGTGTGGGGTACACGATGACAACAAACAACAGAGTGATGACTTTTCTGTATTTAAATCTGCTGAAGGACTGATTGATCAATTGGAGACGTGTGTAATACTGATTAAAGAAAACAGCTAGTTTGAAAAATCACTTGAATCTAATTATTTAGGATCTTTTCGAGGTATATCAACAAATATGTTCAGGCCATTTAAGAATATCTTTGTAGAATAAGGAACAGTTGATCTCTTTTCATACTTGTTTTGTTTACTCGATTACGTGTCAAAGGCATGAAGGTGCACAGAGGACAATTGCTTTTCATTTTTTTCACTTTTCAGTGGGCAGAAATCACTTTTTCAATGAGCTGTAAGGGGTCCAACATCTTACCAAAATCTGTCCACGTCTGCAGATGCCCTTTGTGTTACACTGATGTGTTTATTTGAAGTTCCAGGAGAACAGAAGTAGTAGATGCAGACATTGTGACAGAACTTCTGTGGCTTCTCCATTATGACCATTATGAATTCAAGCATCAAGATGGAAGACCAGCACTGGGTATTGTATGATTTAATTGACGTGATCAAAATACTTGGGGTCCCCTTTGGAATTTTTAACAACGTATCAAGGAGTTGAAGGAAGATGGAGCTGAACTGTTAACAATGGTGAGACATGGTAGTCTAGAAAACATAGCAAAAAGTGAGAAGTGTTGCTATTCCACTCCCTTCACGCAAAGCCTAAAAAATTTCAAAGAATTCTTCAAATAGTGGAACGGCTCTTTTTTAAGTGATAGATCCATGAGATATCACAAAACCCAGTAAAGTGTCATTTTAGAACTTTTATTTCCTGCTTGACCCACTTTTGAAATTGTTGCTTATTTCTGAATGTCTCTAGGAAACCAGAAGTCTTATTTTTTTTTTGTTAAATTATTACAAGCAGGAAATTAACTAACACGTTCACAGCGAGTGATGGAGTCAGACCAGTTGGTGTCTGCAGGCACGATCACTGACATTGCCAATTAAATCGCTCTGTAGTCAAAGCTTGTGCTCTTTTCTTCTGCCGCCTAGGGAGCCATTAGCACGGGATGATAAACACTGATAACGCCAATTCAGTTTGAGCTAATCGGGGTGACCTCTCATTCTCAAATAATTCAGACTGTTCTGAAGTCAATCACACTCTGATTGGTTTGCCGTTATTATATCACCATTCTCTGATTGGATCCTGCACATTAGAAATGCTTTTCTATATTTTATTCTTACAGTTTTAACTTTCGTTGTAATTATTTCCCTCTGAAACTTCATATGTACTGTGCAGGTAGCCTTTTCCCCTTGTTTGCGCTTCTGAAGATGATAGATAGTGAGTGCCCCTTGTAGCGCTGCTAAATGTCACAGTACTTGCACTGATGTGACTCCCAATGTGTTTACTCTGTTTCTATTCTCTCCTTATTCTTGTGTGTCACTCTTAAATACAATGGCCACCTCATGATCAGTCCAAACAAAACAATCTGTTTTTGTATCTTTCACCTTCGACATTGCTGTTCTTGATGTGTATATGCATGTCACATATGTTTTTGGTCATTTTAATGTAAAAGGACATGTAAACGCTAGTGTGGACTGAGATTGTTTTATTTTAAATGCCCACATAGTAATGTGGAAAGTGTTCTCAAACCTGCTAAATCCAATTCAGAATTATGGTGGTCTGGCATGAAACAAACCTGGATGATGTGCTAGACCATCCCCTGGTCACCTCACTCACACACTCACGCTAACCTAGGAACCAATTTGGAATCGCTAATTCATTCTACCTGTGCATCTTTGGGGATATGAAAGAAAAATGAGAGTAGCTGGAGAAAAATACATGCAAACGCGAGGAGAACATGCAGACCTCACACGAACGATAAGCAGATGGGAGATTGTGGTAACAGGGACTACTAAGGAGGGACTGAGTGATTTGAAACTTATAGAGGGAGAAGTGCTGCTCAGATTAAATAAGCTGAATTCAAACAAGTCACCAGGACCAGATTGTATTTATACTTGAGTGCTTAAGGAAGTTATTTAGTAAAAACTGTATATAAACCCTTGGCACATATTTTTAAGAAGTCACTGCAAACTGGGAAAATTCCAAACGACTAGAAAATTGCAAATGTCACCCCAGTGAATCAAAAGGGTGACTGGGCAGATTCAAGCAACTATAGGCCAGTAAGCTTAATGTGCATCACATGTAAATTATTGGAAGGAATTATTAAGGAAAATATCGAGTAACACATGGCGAGTACAGGAGTTTTTCTGAACAGAGGAGGGAGGATTTGTTTTATTAACATGCTGGAATTCTATGAGGAAGCAACAAAAGGATATGATCAATGTGGAGCATATGATATTATTTATCTGGACTTTCAGAAAGAATTTGGTAAGGTGCCACATGAGAGGTTGGGCATCAAACTTAAAGAAGTGGGAATTCAGGCTGATGTTTTTAGATGGGTACAGAATTGGCTCAGACACAGGCAGCAGAGAGTGATGGTGTGAGGAATCATATCAGAATTGGGTGAAGCTAAGAGTGGTGTCCAGCAGGGTTTTTTTTAAATAGATATATAAATGATTTAGATAGGAATATAAGTAACAAGCTGGTTAAATTTGCAGATGATACCAAGATAGGTGAACTTGAACTGGCAGATAATCTCAAATCCATTGAATCATTACAGATGGACTTAGACAGCATATAGGCTTGGGCAAATTTTTGGCAGATGAAATTTAATGTCAGTAAATGTAAAGCATTACACATAGGAAGTAAAAATGTCATGTTTGAGTACACGATGGGAAGTCTGAAAATCAAAAGTACATCTTATGAGAAGGATATAGGAATTGTAGTGGACTCAACACTATCAACTTCCAGACAGTGTTCAGAAGCCATTAAGTAGGCTAACAGAATGTCAGGTTATATAGCGCCTTGATGTGTGGAGTACAAGTCCAAGGAGGTCCTGCTCAACCTTTATAATGCACTGGTGAGGCCTCATCTGGAGTCCTGTGTGCAGTTTTGGTCTCCAGTCTACAAGAAGGGCATAGCAGTGCTAGAAAAGGTCCAGAGAAGAGCGACTAGGCTGATTCCAGGACTACAGGAGTTGAATTATAAGGAAAGACTAAAAGAGCTGAGCCTTTACAGTTTAAACAAACGAAGATTAAGAGGTGACCTGATTGAAGAGTTTAAAATTATGAAGGGAATTAGTCCAGGATCGAGACTGTGACTTTAAAATGAGTTCATGATGAACACAGGGACAAAGTTGAAAACCTATTAAGAGTAAATTCTACAGAAACATTAGAACGTTTTTCTTTACACAGAGAACTACAGACATGTGGAATAAGCTACAAAGTTGTGTGTTTGACAGTAGGACTTTAGGGACTTTCAAAACTTGACTTGATGTTATTTTGGAATAATTAAGTGAATAGGCCTGGCAAGCTTTGTTTGGCTGAATGGCCTCCTCTCGTCTAAATCTTTTGAATGTTCTAATGCAATGCAGGGAGCCAGACCTTTGGGAATTCCTTGCAAAAAAGTAGGCAATATTTATTTCAGGGTGCATTTTGTAACAAAATGTCACACTTGACTATAATATTAATTTCACAAATGTCTTAATATCTCTTAATCCATAGAGCTACAGCATTTTAAAATGCAGCCTTCAAAATTATAAAAATGAGACAAAAATGGCACAAAAAATGTAATCACTTTTTATAAACAACCTTTTATTATAAATCAGTATAATAAGCTTCCATTCTTTCTATGAAGTATTGTTTGTAGTATATGGTAACTAACATTCTAATATGTCTTAAAGAGATTATTTAATATAAATCTGTGGGTCCTGATAAAAAAGAATGTATTCGAAACTTTTGATCTTTGTTTCGTAAGGTGATTTTCCTAATGAAGTTTTCCACAATATCAATATTGTTTAGACCATTTCAGAGAGTTGCCTTCCTTTGTTATTTATCATTCAGCTCCCAGAACCCTAGCCTTTCCCTATCACAACGACAACTAGACTTTGAAAACTGATGCACTGCCCAGGCCGCTGTTCTGTGTTTCAGTTTGTCTTCCATGGACCACCCATAAGTGCTGGACAATTCAATGCCATGAAAGAGCAGACAATTCTGTCCTCTTGAGCTGTACATAAACTGCCAGAATGCCCTCCTGGCACCTGAATGGATTTCCACATCTTGTGTGTGCCCTCTGGGCCTCTGAGGCATCATCTATGAAGAGCTGTGCCAGGAGATTGTGAATTGGAAAAAAAAAACAGCATTAGAGCAGGAAGCCCACCTCACTTGTTTAATGATGGCGCAAAGCTTCCACGAATCAAAGGTCACTTGTGCTTGTTGCAATCCTGTGGAGAGAAGTGATTCTTTTGCTGTTGATTTGTTGCCAAGCCATTGAGATCTTTTGGAAGATCCCACCTTTCTGAGTGCATCCAGTATGTGTATGGCCAACAGCATTGCTGGCTGACTGTTTGATTTCGGATTACAATGGCGCTGGTTACTTCAAGATCAGCAGGTTGCCCCTCCTTTGGCCAGGATCATGAGGCCATCCTGTTTCTCCATGCATTAAACGCGGGACACATGGGCAGCTTTTTGCTTGATGTTCATGGCATTATCTTTCGCTGCATAGGTGGCCCCTGTTGTGCTTAATTCAACGCCACCCCACCACCCCTCCATCCCTGCCCTCCCCTCCCCCCTGCTGACTCTCTGATTGAGGGCTAGGGGATTATGCGAATGGGCGGCTCGTAAAGTGAACGTCAGGCCCATTCTTTCCCATGATGGATGGCAGTCAGACTATAGCAACATTAACATGAGAACAACAGGATTGGGGCCACTGAACTGCTTGGCGGGCCTGCCTACCAACAGCCTGGCGGACACGGCCACACCGTGCTCCTTCTTTCTTCTTGGCTGCATACACAAACTGGACTGTCAACAAAACTTTTCTTTTTCTTTATCTGGGCAAGTGGACAAAATGGATTTGAAGGGATAAAATCTGTCATGCGTGTGTATCTCACTGACCTCGTGGAACGAAGAGTACAGCAGTGGGCTTGAGATACAGAGCAGTCAGAAAGTATTCAGACCCCTTCAGTTTTTGAACACTTTATTATGTGCTAGATTTGATTTTAATTGGATATATTTACCAGTTTGCCCATCAATTTACACTTAATAACCTATAATGACAAAGTGAAATGTTTTTAAAAAAGCACGCCTATTTATTATAAGCCAAAAATGGAAATCTCTCATTTATGTAAATACTCAGACCCTTAATTCAGTACTTTGTAGAATCCCCTTTGGCAGCAATTCCAGCTGTGAGATTTCTTGGGTGAGTCTCTGCAAGCTTTGCACACCTAAATTTGAGCAGTTTAGCTCATTGTTCCTGGCAGATCCTCTCAAGAGTCATTAGACTGAATGGGAAGTGTCTGTAAACTGCCATCGTCAGGTTACTCTACAGATGTTCTGTGGAGTTTAAGCCTGGACTTTGGCTGGACCACTAAAGGACAGTCTCAGACATGTCGTGAAGCCTCCCCAGAGTTGTCTTGGCTGTATGCTTCTGGTCATTGCTGTGCTGAGATCTCCTGCAAAGCAGGTTTCTTCAAGGACCTCTCTATATTTGGCTACATTCTTCCTTCTCTCAATTCTGATCAGACTCCCTGTCCATGCACCCCTATTGAATGATCCTGCCATCGCCTTGCTTCACTGTAGGGAAGTTATTAGGCAGGTCATAAGCCGTGATTGGTCTTCATCAGATATAGTACTTAGATTTCTGCCCAAATAGTTCCATCCTTGTCTCATCAGACCAGATAATGTTTTTCCTCCTCCTTCTCCTCCTCCTCTCAGGGTCCTTTAAATACCATTTTGCAGAATCCAAGAAAGCTGTCATATGTACCTCATTGATGGAGTGCTGCTGAGATCGATGTCCTTCTGACGGATTCCCAAACCTCAGCCAAGAACTTCTGTTAGAGTGACCAGTGGGTTCTTGGTCACTTCCCTGGCTAAGGCCTGTCTTACCTTCATACTCAGTTTGGCTGAATGCCCAACTCCTGGAAGAGTCCTAGTGGTTCTAAACTTCTTATATTTTAAATTATTGAGACCATTGTACTTCTGGAAGTGTTCAAAGATTGAAAAATGGTTTTATCCGCTTGCTCTGATGTATGCTTCCCCATGATGTAATTGTGGAGGATTACAGAGAGTTCTTTGGACTTCATGGTTTGGTGTTTGTCCTGACATGCAGTGTGAATTATGGGATCTTATATTTCAGTCATTAAGTTTCAACACTCAAGCTAAAAATCATGTCTTTAGGGTGTAGAACAAAATACACACAGATTCTGGACAACCATGTAAACTTCATACAAGCCATTCAACTGCATCCCATAGACTGTTGTTTGCTGTATTTTAATAATATTAATTTGTTTATAGAGATTTTCTTAAAAGGCACATTTCCCTCTGGACAAGCAAAGTATCTATCTATCTATCTATCTATTATATAATGCATTTCATTATCTATCTATCTATCTATCTATCTATCTATCTATCTATCTATCTATCTATCTATCTATCTATCTATCTATCTATCTATCTATCTATCTATTATATAATGCATTTCATATCTATCTATCTATCTATCTATCTATCTATCTATCTATCTATCTATCTATCTATTATATAGTGCTTTTCATATCTATCTATCTATCTATCTATCTATCTATCTATCTATCTATCTATCTATCTATCTATCTATCTATCTATTGTATTGTGCATTTTATCTATCTATCTATCTATCTATCTATCTATCTATCTATCTATCTATCTATCTATCTATCTATCTATCTATCTATCTATCTATCCCAACTACACTCAGTTCTTAGCAAGTGAAGTTGGTTCTTTGGCCTCTTAGAATGTGCCTTGTATTTGGGCAAAACAGAAATGTTTAATGTATGTTAAACTACCTAGAAGGATACAACAGATCAAGAAACAGTCTGAGTTAATGTATGCAGCAAAAGAGCTTTTAAAATCAGGAACCCCCCGGGATTTCACAAATCTGTTCTCATTTATTCATGGTGATGTATGGAGCCTGTTGCAGATCTAAATAAAAAAGGTTCTTTCTGGATCCTTCACATAGATGGTTGCATTGAGACCCAGAAACAGCATACTGGAGCATCGCTCTGAAGAAACACGCTGACACCTTTATTTTTTAGCAATGTGGTTCATATAGCTTCTATTGTAAAATGATAAATGTGCAATGTGTAAATCCCATGCAATGTTAAATTCCATACATTTGCATCTTATTTGTTGTCAAGGACCACACCAAACTTTTCATTTAGGTATTGAGGATACTATCAGAGAGCGTGTGAGAAGTGGTATTGTTTAGTTAGTTATCAGGTCTATGCTTTTACTGTGTCACTAACGGAAAAATATAAGAAAGATTTAGTTAAATAAGTGGAGTGCAGATCTTTTTTTTAAAAGAAAATTAGGGAAGATGTCTCTCCAATTTTTACATTTTTAATTACACCTAAGTTTAATGATTTTGTGAACCCTCCGAATAAGATAAGAACTAAAGAGCTGTTTTGAGGTGACCAGGCTTTCAGCTCAGCTTGTCAAGATATATCTGGCAGACAGAGTTGTGTGGTTTGTGTATGAAGGGGTCTTTTTCTCATCTACAGTAAATTGAGAACGAGATGCAGAGAACTTTGCAGAAAATTTATCTAATTAATTGAAACCCTAATGTACAGTGGAGAATTTTGTTAAGATCATTTGCCACTGTTTGGATTCCTTACTTTTGACTACTTTACATTTTGTTCTCTTTGTGTTGTTTGTATGCTGTAGTGGATGGAGTCCATCTATCATTCCATTCATTTGAACCTGTTTAACCAGTTGAACTGAAAACTGTGTTAGCTGCAATGAGCACAAGGAGAGGATTAAAACAGGACAGAGCACCCAGGACACACTTTACACAATAAAAACAAGACTCTTCTTCTTTGAGGCAGCATTAGGTATAATTTTTCAGATGTTTTTATTTTAAGGATGAACCTGTCTTGAAATAATACATAATGAGTAGTGCTGGGCAGCGATTAAAATTTTTAATCGCGATTAATCACAGACAATCATAACAATCACATTTGTATATGCACAATTCAATAATAAACTTAGAAGTAGTGTATTGCGTGTATTTGGTTTGCAAACACTTTAAACAAATAGGGTGCTTTTGAACAGCAGTATTCCCTTTACATAGTAGCAATTAAAATATTTCTTGTAAATCTCAATTTAAACGTTAATCTAATCAAATCAGATATAAAACCAAAGCTATTTGCCGCTACCAGGGCATTAACATTTTGTCTAGTTTGTTACAGAAAAGCAAGTTACCCTCAGAGTCCAGAGCCACAATCACAACATTATAACAGGCACCTTCCTGCGACAGCAAGTTAATATTTCTAAATTTGTTCTCTTTTTTATCTGAACAGATAACAGCAGAACCATTTTCTTTTATCAGGGAGCAGCATAAACAGTCCATGTGCAGTAGCAACTCTTTGAGGGCTAATATTTTTTTTCTAAAAAACCTCTGAAAAGCGCACAAATCAATGGTATCACAGTCAGCGCCTGTTTGCATTTTGCGGCGGCTCGACGTCCAGCAGGAACGCACGGCGGATTGGCAGCCTGGCTGTCTTTGTGAAAGAGGTGCGCAGGGGTGACCGTTACAGTCAGACGCAATATGGTTTGTACCTCCTGTCATCATAAGTGTCGGTCATCCCAGGCGAATGTTGTCATAGGTGCATCAGCCACACGAATGTGTTTGACACCACGATCAGCTGATGCCGGGACCTCACTTTCATTTTCGATCTCCATCTCCAGATCACTTGCATCAAAATCGGAGTCCGACAAGTCAGAGTCTGATTCAGCGATAATACGAAAAAAGTCATCCACGGATTATTTTGCTTTGAGCATTCATTTTGGTATCTCTCCACATGCCATTTTAGAAGCTGTTTGCTCGAGGTGCAATCACCAAAGCTAACTTTCCTTCTAGCAAAATCGTATCGAAAAGCGCTGTAACTAGAACATCACTGAAACTGAGGATTTCAAAATAATAATAATAATAACAAAAACTGTTAACGCGTTAACACACGATAAAACAATTGTCGATGTTAATTAATGCGTTAACGGGATAATAACGCGTTAACTTGCCTAGTCCTAATAGTAAGTATTAACATGATGCCACCTCCTTGGCACGAGCAAATACTTATTAGCAGAACAACTTGTTTAATTCAAATCAAGGTCTCATTGCTTGAGGCACACAAGCTAGGAATCAGACTCTAGCAGGGCATCAGTCCTTCAGTGGTCCCACTCTCACACACACCGCACCATCTTATTATTATCAGCAGCCATACCACATGCACTTCAGAACAGGTTATCCACCTGAAGCTCAGCATGTTCAGGCCCAGCCAATACTTGGATGGAAATCCACCAAGGAAAAGCTTGGGTTGGTGCTGGTAGAGGTTTCGGTGCAGCCAGTAGAGGGCACTTAACCTGTAGTCTAAGTGTGGATCCCAATGCCCCAGTGCAGTGATGAGAACACTGTGCTGTAAACATGGCTCCATTCTCTGGATGAGACGTAAAACCGAGGTCCTGAATTGCCGTAATAATAATAATAATAATAATAATAATAATAATAATAATAATAATATAAGTTGCATTTAAAGAGTGCCTTTCACAAACCCAAGGTTGCTTTACATACAGAGGGGGAGGAAACAAAGAAAAAGAAAAAAAAAGAGATCACACAGAAGACAAAAGTTTGTTGAAGAGGGAAATTTTGAGTTGAGATTTAAAGGTGGAGAAAGAGGAGCAATCTCGGAGAGACTGAGGAAGAAGGTTCCTGAGTTGAGGGGCCATAACACTGAAGGACCTGCCTCCCAGGGTGGAGAGTCTGGTGCGTGGGACAGGAAGGAGATTACTGCTTGAGGACCTGAGAGAGCGACAAGGATTGTAAGGAGTTAGGAGCTGAGTGAGGTAGAGGGGGGCAAGGTTATGTAGGACTTTGAAGGTGAGAAGCAGAATCTTGAATTTAATCCTTAATGGAACTGGTAACCAATGAAGTTGGGAGAGAACAGGGGAGATGTGAGCAAAACACTTTGTGTGGGTGAGGACTCTGGCTGAGGAGTTCTGAACGTGCTGTAGCTTCTGTATGGATTTTGCAGGGAGGCCAATGAAGAGGGAATTGCAGTAAGAGACTTTATGAAACAATGAACCAGAGTTTGAGCTCATTAAAGGACAAAAATGGATGCAGGTGGGCAATTTTTCAGAAGTGATAGAATGAAATTTTGGAAAGAGACCTAAAGTGTAGCTCAAAGTTAAGTAATGAAAAAAAACAAAACACCAAGATTTCTGACAACAGGAGCAGGTTTGACAAGAGTACCATCAATAGAAACAGATAAGCTGGATGCCTTAGAAAGTAGGGAGTTTGGGCCTATCAGTAACACTTCAGTTTTATTGGTATTAAGTTTGAGAAAGTTATTTTCCATTTTCTGTAGCCATCCTTCGTAAAGAGTAGGCTGTACCCCGATGACATAATCTTGACCCCTCGACTCTTGAAAATTTTAGACCCATCTCTAACCTGCCTTTCTTAAGTAAAGTTCTAGAGAAGGCAGTCATTATGCAGTTAACAAATCACAGCACAGAAACTGCACTCGTTAAAGTAGTAAATGATTTGTGGGTGAACGCAGACAGAGGCCATATATCTGTTCTCATCCTCTTAGATCTGAGTGCTGCATTTGACACCATTGATCACAACATTCTTAGAAATCGCCTTAGTCAATGGGTGGGCCTCTCTGGCACGGTCTTAAATTGGTTTGATCCTACCTGACAGGGAGAAAATTCTTTGTTAGTTGTGGTAATTACAACTCAAAGACACATGATATCCAATATGGTGTTCCACAAGGCTCTATCCTGGGTCCGCTACTCTTCTCAATCTACATGCTTCCGTTAGGTCAGATTATCTCAGGGCACAACGTGAGCTACCACAGCTATGCTGATGACACACAGCTGTATTTATCAATAGCACCTGATGACCCTGATTCTATTGATTCACTAACAAAATGTCTGACTTGTATCTCAGAATGGATGAATAGTAACTTTCTCAAGTTAAATAAAGAGAAAACTGAAATCTTAGTGATTGGCAATAATGGATACAATGAGGCTATTAGAAATAAACTGGATACATTAGGATTAAAAGTCAAGACGGAGGTAAAAAGCTTAGGGGTAATTGTTGACTGTAATCTGAATTTTAAATCGCATATTAATCAGATCACTAGGACAGCATTTTTTCACTTAAGAAACATAAGTAAAGTTAGACCTCTTATATAAAGATGCTGAGAAATTAGTTCACGCGTTTGTTTTCAGTCGACTAGATTACTGTAACGCACTCCTCTCAGGACTACCCAAAAAAGACATAAATCGTTTGCAACTAGTGCAGAATGCAGCTGCTAGAGTCCTAACTAGGAAAAGAAAATCCAAGCACATCTCTCCAGTTTTAATGTCACTACACTGGTTACCTGAGTCATTCCGGATTGACTTTAAAATTCTGCTTATGGTTTATAAAGCCTTAAATAATCTCGCCCCATCTTATATATCGGAATGTCTGACACCTTATATTCCAAATCGTAACCTCAGATCCTCAAATGAGTGTCTCCTTAGAATTCCAAGAACCAAACTTAAAGGAAGTGGTGAGGCGGCCTTCTGCTGCTATGCACCTAAAATCTGGAATAGCCTGCCGATAGGAATTCACCAGGCTGATACAGTAGAGCAGTTTAAAACACTGCTGAAAACATATTACTTTAACATGGCCTTTCTATAACTTCAATTTAACTTAATTTAACTTAATTCTGATACTCTATATGTTCAATTTCCTCATAATAACTATTCATGGTGGCTCTAAAATCCGTACTGACCCCTACTCTCTTTTCTGTTTCTTTTTCCGGTTTCTTTGTGGTGGTGGCCTGTGCCACCTCCACCTACTCAAAGCATCATGATGCTCCAACAATGATGGATGGATTAAAAGGCAGAAGTCTACGTGACCATCATCATCAAGCTTTTCCGTGAGAACCCTAAATCCAAAGAGGACTGTTTCATTTATGTTAGGTAGAATGCCCAGAGGGGACTGGGCGGTCTCATGGTCTGGAATCCCTGCAGATTTTATTTTTTCTCCAGCCGTCTGGAGTTTTTTTGTTTTTTCTGTCTCCCCTGGCCATTGGACCTTACTCTTATTCGATGTTAATTAATGCTGATTTATTTTGTTTTCTTATTGTGTCTTCTATTTTTCTATTCCTTATTATGTAAAGCACTTTGAGCTACTGTTTGTATGAAAATGTGCTATATAAATAAATGTTGTTGTTGTTGTTGTTATTCCATCTGAACATGTGTGGTGCTGAGGTGTCACCTGTTGAATGGCTACACTCGGGTCCCAATCTGGGATCCAGAGTTGGTTTGTCATGTGGTGGGTGCGGCAATGCGCTGTATCAGTGCGTGCTCCTAACCTCCCTCTCTCTCTCCTTTATTGAGGTGGCTTTGGCTTCTGTCTTTTCTCTGGTATTTTGGATTGCATTACAATGATGCTCTGCAGTCACCACCAGGCTCTTCGTGTTCTTGCAGGTCTGTTGTTTGACTTGGCGTGCCTGATTTTCTGGAAGAGCATTCACCAATTGATCACATTCCACAATTCCACAAGCGTCATGCGATTTGCTCCAAAAGCACGAAAGCCTGCATTGTGTAAGGTCTGTCTGAAAAAACACTCTCAGAATCATCTGGCTTGAAGATTGGGTGTGAGGCCATAGTGGGCAAGGATCTTGTTTTTTCAAGAATTTGTAATTGTTTACTGCTTTCTCACCTCTATATCATAATATGCCTGATGGGCTTCTCCTATGAGGAATGAAACAACCGGTATGTTCTGTCCTCTTTAGGTCAATGGTGACTGGTAGCAGTACATTTAAATATTAACAAGCTAGGGGGCTTTGCCCCCTGCGTGTTTTGCTCGCCTACCCCGTGCCTGTGCTACGCACTAGTCTCTTTGCGGTTATGTCGCTCGCGTATGGAATGTACAATTTAAACAGATTTTTATTTTCATGTTACATATGCATAATAGAACTATTTTACATTACAGAGAGTAATTAACCATATTAAAAAAGAGTAAAATGTAATAATTTGAAAGTAAATTGTTTCATGTTGCATTAGAGGTATTCGTTGTGCATTATGATTTCGTTCTGTTTGGATTTGAAATTAACACACTGAAACTTTGTGAACTTACACTTTTACGGTAAAACTTCAGTAAAAACATTTTTTTGAATTACATTTTCTTCAATATCGCATTGAATTTTGATTCTGTGTTTGGACTTTCATCGTGACAATGCCACGTATAACTGCCCGTGACTGAATTTCATTTCTTTCTCTCTATTAAATAAAACAACTTTTTTGAATGTTTGTCTCTGAGATTTGTTAATTGTCTTTGCCAAAGCTATTCCAATGGGAAACTGTTAACGTTTTAATACGAATGGCATATCAAGATCTCCTTTGTTGTGTAATATTATCCGCGGGAGATATACTACACTAGCAGAATACCCGCGCTTCGCAGCGGAGAAGTAGTGTGTTAAAGAAGTTATGAAAAAGAAAAGGAAATATTTTAAAAATAACGTAACATGATTGTTAATGTAATTGTTTTGTCATTGATATGAGTGTTGTTGTCCTCTCTCTCTCTCTCTCTATCTATCTATATATATATATATATATATATATATATATATATATATATATATATACATAGCAAAATACCCGCGTTTGGCAGCAGAGAACTAAAAAGAAAAGGAAACATTTTAATAATAACGTAACATGATTGACAATATAATTGTTTTGTCATTGTCATGAGTGTTGCTGGCATATACATATATACACATATATATATACACACACACACATATATATACATATATACACATATATATATATACACACACACACATATATATACACACAAACACATATATACATATATACACATATACATATCTACATATATACTGTATATACACATATATATATATATATATATATATATATATACAAATCTACATATATATATTAGGGGCGGGACTCGATTAAAAAAATTAATCCAATTAATTAGAGGCTTGATTAATCGTATGTAATCGCACACGTAAATTTGGCCCAAATCGCAAATGTGTTTTTTGAATTTAAAAGGGTTTTAGTGGGCGACAGAATCAAATAATAGACATGGACATGAATATTGTAAACTCAAGCTCTTTTAATTTCTGAAAA
>JANRMT010062791.1:151489015-151505613 GCA_026402145.1 Polypterus bichir lapradei | reverse complement strand
CCGTGTGCGTGGTTGACTATGGTTGAGAGGAGGGCGTGACTTGAAAAAATCCCATAGCCAAAGTCTCATCTTGCAGAACTTGAAAAAATCTTCCAAAAAGTCTTGTCGTAGGATTTTTTTTATATAATAGAGAGATATACCTTGATGGTGTCTCAACAGTGAAGTAGAAACAATACCTGCAACAGTCCTTAAGGTGTTGTCTCTACTAGCCCATCCTGCACTGCTCTGTGTGCCTCTGCTTCCACAAAGTTTGCCCTTGACATTGCAACTTGTGCCTGTATCTGTATTTGATGTAGCTGGCTGCCAATAGGCTGGATCAGCACCGCAAAATCGGTCATTTATGATATGCCTCATCCAAATCCTGCTGACTATGCCACTGTAATGAGAAACACAAAGATGTTTAAGTGCTGGGGTACCATCCTTGTAAATCCCTGTTTAATATGAAAGCTTTTTAACTGATGGAACAAAAATACAAAGAATTACAAGGATCACAAAATTGTAAGGCACTTTTGGAGGTTTGTTGTGCTCAAAGCACATGTCAGTCAGTCAGTCATTATCCAACCCACTATATTCTAACACAGGGTCATGGGGGTCTGCTGGAGCCAATCCCAGCCAACACAGGGCACAAGGCAGGACCAAACCCCGGGCAGGGTGCCAGCCCACCGCAGCCAAAGCACATGTGGGTTCTTTAAATGAATGTTGACTTCAGGGTTCATTTATGTTTAAAGTTAACTTCTGGTCCAGTCAATTGTGTTCCTGTTGAGAACCATCAACTCTGTGGGGGAAAGGGAAAGTAAGTGACAGGGCCCCTACACCCTCTGGAGGAGAATTACCTGAATTCTGAGAGCCTTGAAGATGCTCCCTAAGGACACGTGCTTGACAACGCTCTCACACTAAAGTAAGTGGTGAGGACTGAGTCATCACTTTTTAAAATTTAATATAGTGCCTTTTATAACTGAATACCATCCCAAGATGCTGACATAGTATTATGTGAACTCAAGCAAATTAGATGACTCATTTATAGAGTTACCAGTAGCAGATGAAGTAGAATCTTTTGACTTTGCTATCCAGCACCAATGTGCAGATAAGGTTAATTATTAGTATATTTGTCTAGTGTGATCATGGCTGGGTGTGTGTGTGTGTTAGTGGGTCCAGCAATGAACTATATCCCACTAGGATTGGTTGCTGCCTTGTTCCAATTGCTGCTGGGATTGATTCAACCCCACATGACCTTGAATCATATTAAATATGTTTTGAGAATGTTGCAACATTAATATCTCCTATATCATTCCGAAGTTTTCTCTCAATTCCTACAACCTTTTGCGTGTTGGAGTGATTCCTAATTTCTGTCTTGTATTCACATCTCCTTGATTACCCTACAGCTGTCGAGTGCCTGATTCATTATTTTACCAGTAGAGCTCTGCTTGATTCACCTTATGTGACATCAGCAGCCTTGTGGCATGATGCTTTCTACCTTTTAACACAGCTGTGGAGGGCAGCAATGGTGAGTGAGTCAATACATTTACTGAAGAAGATGAACATGAAGGTAGTTACTACTGATGCAATGTGTTCTGTCCTGTACAGAAATGGCCAAAACATGTTGTGAGACCTCCAAAATGGTCAAGAAAAGGCCCAAATCCGGGTGTGCAAAGCATGTAGAGACTTACCCATGAAGTCTCAGAGTTGGAATTCTTACCAAAGGGACTTCTGTATAGTACTGAATTAAGGGTCTGAATTCTTTTATGAATGATAGATTTCAGGGCTTGATTTGGAATGAATTTGTAAACCTATTTGAAAACATGTTTTCACTTTGTTATTATGGGTTACTGAGTATAAACTGATGGATAAAAGTGTCAAATTCATTTATTTAAAACTAAATCTATAATATAATAAAGTGTGCAGAAAGTGAAAGGATCTGAGTACTTCCTGAGTCCTCTGTATCTGTAGTTATAATGTTTCTTAGAGTGGTGTGTGCTATTGAAAGGTGCTACATACTGTAAAATCAAAGTCAGTCATCTATATGTCTGTTTGTGCATTTGTGCATTTCAGTGGGATTACTGTTTAGCTGTCTTTCAAGGCTTTCTTTACTACTATTTTACACTGCTTGAAAAATTAGGGGAACACTTAATCATCACATTCTAACACCAAGTCAATGAAACTTCAGGGGTATCAGTCTGTCCAGGTAGAAAGCAAAGTGTTTGTGAATCAACTTCATCTGCTTAGGTGCAAATTAAAATGAAAACAGGTACACTGGAGGGGCAACAGCAAGACAACCCCCAAAAAGGGAATAGATTTGCAGATAGTGACCACAGACAATTGCTCTCTCCTTATCCTTCCTGACTGATTCTTCTCTAGTTTTGTGTTTTATCGGTGTCCTTGTCACTACTGCTGGCATGAGGCAGTACCTACAGCTGATTCAGGTTGTCCAGCACCTCCGGATGGCACATCCATATGTGCCATTGCAAGAAGGTTTGCTGTGTCTCCGTCTTAACGCATGGGCATACTGGGCAGTTGGCCCAGGGCCCCATGAGCATAGGGTACCCATGCTAATCTATGTATGTTGTGAATTGTTCATTAATCTTTGCTGTACAGCATGTCTTTAATGTTTAAACACTGATTTTGTTGGAAGTACCAATACAATAAATATATGATGAACTTTATCGAACCATTTACATTTTTATTCCTGTGAGTGGTTGTGTAGGTAGGGATCCCATTGCATTGCTGAGCCCAGGGGCCTATAATGCTGTTAAGATGGCCCTGATTACACAGCATTGCTCAGTAAGGATTTTCCACTTGAAGGTTTTGTTCATTGAGATCCAATGTGTTCCCTTAATTTGTTTGAGCAGTGTGCAAATGTTATTTCAGATATTTGATGTTGCTAAGACCACCATGACCTCCTAACTAAAATGAATTTTGGCCAACTACACAAATCTCCCCAACTCTCCTAATTGTTCCAACCATTGATAGTGAAACACCAGTAGGCAGGCAAACAGGTGTTGTGGCTTCACTCAGAGAAACCTATTAATGACTCACTCACGCACTCACACACTCACACAGATTCCTCCTCTGTGACATCAGAAGGTTTCCCTCAGGCTCTGACCTTTAAATTGACACAGTTTCCAGGAGCAGAGTTAGGTTAATGCAAGCAGGGTCAACCCCAGTGCAGTCATTATCCTTGGGGGCTTCCTTTCAGCATTTCTCACATTTCTCATAATGCCAGTGATTTTCTAGGCTGCCTGTACTACAGACGGCTCATTCATTTGTGCAGCATGGCCTTGGTAGGCACACGAATTGTGGATGATGCAAGCTGGCCATGACTCTATCTCTCCTTTATCTTGGACTGTGCCACCAGAATAGTTACGTTCACTCAGAATGCCGTAACCTCCTTTGTTTGCAACCTTCTGTTTTGTTTGTGAATTGCCTTACTCTTCAACCCTCTACCAACTACTGCACCAGGCATCATTAGTCAGGATTAAAACAACAACAACAACATTTATTTCTATAACACATTTTCATGCAAATGATGTATCTCAAAGTGCTTTACAAGATGAAGAAAGAAAAAAGAAAAATATAAAAATAACATTAAGCAATACTAAGTAACAAAGAATAAAGTAAGGTCCGATGGCCAGGAGAACAGAAAAAAAAAAAAACTGAAAAAAAAAAAATAAAAATCTGCAGGGGTTCCAAGGCCACAAGACCACCCACCCCCAGGGCATTCTACCTAACATAAATGATCTCAATCAGTCCTCATGGTTTTCAGGCGTCATGTGGAAGAATTAGATGATGCTGGTCATGTGGACCTCTGGCCTTCAATCCATCAATGTAGGGACTGCACGGTGCTTTGATCGGGTGGTGGTGGTGTAGATCATTGCCACAACAGAAAACTGAAAAGAGAACAGCAGAGAAAGTAGGGGTTAGTATGGATTGCTGAGCCATGATAAAAACGATAATTCAATGCATATACCGAATATCAGGGTTACACTAAAATGAAGCTATGAGAAAGCCATGTTAAAATAATGAGTTTTTAGCAGTTCTTTAAAATGCTCCACCGTATTAGCCTGGTGAATTTCTATCGGTAAACTATTCCAGATTTTAGGTCCATAACTGCAGAAGGCTGCCTCACCACTTCTTTTACGTTTAGCCTTGGAATTGTAAGCAGACTCTCATTTGAAGATCTAAGGTTACGATTTGGAGTGTAATTTGAGAGGCTTTCCAAAATATAGGATGGAGTTAGATTATTTAAGGCTTTGTAAACCATAAGCAGTATTTTAAAGTCAATTCTAAATGACACGGCTAACCAGTGTAGTGACATCAAAACTGGGGTGATGTGCTCAGATTTTCGTTTCCTAGTTAAGATTCTTGCAGCTGCATTATGCACTCATTGCAATCGATTTATGTCTTTTTTGGGTAGTCCTGAGAGGAGTGCGCTGCAGTAATCTAGCTGACTGAAAACAAAAGCGTGAACTAATTTTTCAGCATCTTGCAAAATTATAAGGGATCTAATTTTTGCTATATTTTTTAAGTGAAAAAATGCTGTCCTAGTGATCTGATTAATATGTGATTTAAAATTTAGGTCAGAGTCAATTATTACCCCTAAATTCTTTACCTCTGTCTTGACTTTTAATCCTAATGCATCAAGTTTATTTCTAATACCCTTATTATATCCATTATTGTCAATCACTAAGATTTCTGATTTCTCCTTATTTAGTTTGAGAAAATTATTACTCATCCACTCAGAAACACAAGTAAGACATTGGGTCAGTGAGCCAAGAGAGTCGGGCTCATCAGGTACTATTGATAAATACAGTTGTGTGTCATCAGCATAGCTGTGGTAGCTCACGTTATGCCTTGAGATAATTTTACCTAATGGAAGTGTGTAGATCGAAAAGAGCAGCGGACCCAGGATAGAGCCTTGTGGAACACCATATAGAATAGCATGCATCTCAGAAGTATAATTACCGCAACTAATAAAGAAATTTCTACCTGTTAAGTAGGACTCAAACCAATTTAAGACACTGTCAGAGAGGCCCACCCACTGATTAAGACAATGTATAATATTGTGATCAATGGCATCAAATGCGACACTCAGATTTAAGGGAATGAGAACAGATAAACGGCCTCTGTCTGCATTTACCCACAAGTCATTTTACTGCTTTAACTAGCATAGTTTCTATACTGAGATTTGTTCTAAAATCTGACTGAAACTTTTTAAGAATAGAATGTTTATTCAGATGATGGTTTAGCTGCATAATTACTGCATTTTCTAGGATTTTACTTAAGAAAGGCAGGTAAGAAATAAGTCTAAAATTTTCAAAAACAGAGGGGTCGAGACCTCATGTTGGTATACCAGGCCGCTAGGTGTGTGCACACAGGCCCTGCATACATACAGGGCACCCTTATGTCACATGATTTCTTCCCTAGATCATGATCTTCTTATGTTTTTGTGCGTATGTATATTATTTATTTTTAAATGGTTCTTTGTTAATTTTGCTTACTTCTGGTTGATACTTTTTTACGACATGGTAGCTGTCTTGCGCCTGTGGTTGCCACCAAAAGTAGTCCTAGAAGTTTAGTGAATTATATCATCAGCATGATGGTTTGAAGATTGGCCAGACAGAATCAAAAAACTTTCCATGTTTAACAAATTACAAATAAACCTTTACATGTTTTCTTTCTTAAAAGAAAAAAATATCCTAAACAGTCCTACATTTCTGACTTTTAAGTTATGCTTGTCTATTACAGTTTTGGGGGTTCAGAATCTTTCTAAAAATCTTCTGCTTACAATTCTGTGCTTGCTTTGTGACTCTTCTCCTGGTTATCTCATTAATTTTAGCTGCATTTCGGTGTCAACCTTAAAAATATTCTAGCCAAATATCTAAAGTTAGGTGTCACCATTGTTGTAGCGTTATGCATTGGTGCATGTCATTCCTCAGCCTCGTCCTTGAAATTAGATGAAACGTGAAGTGATTACAAGCCCTACTACTGACTTCTAAAGTGGACACTTAGTTATGACACTCGTGTTTCATGTATTAGATGTGCATTTAACGCCTTATTTTGTTCATGTTTGTGATGGATGAAGGCCTTCACAAACGTTGATGACTTTGTAAATTGCTGATTTAACAGAGTGGATGGATGATAACAATTTGTGTCTAAAAGAGGAAAACAGATGTTACTTATTTGGGGAAAAGATACCATTCTGTCTATTTTTAGGTCAGCTGGACTAAGCATTAGTATTACTGAATTAGTATGCAACTTAGGCATTATCTTTGACTTCAGCATGTCTTATAAAATTGAAATTGCAATACTATAAAAAATGTTTCTTTCCATCTTAAAATATTGAAAATTAAGACAATTTCTAAATGTGATGTATAATGAGGAGTACATTTGTGTATTTATTTCTAGTAGGATTGAATACGGCAAGGCATAACACACTAACTGTTTGAACCATTCCATATGCAGCTTTCAGGAATTATTACAAGAACTAGAAAGTACAAACACAACTCCACATAACTCTTACACTTGCTTCCAAATAAATTTAGGGCAGATTTCAAAATCCTCCTTCTAAAATATAAATCCTTAAATGGTCAAGGCCCAACTTACTTATCAGAACATATCATTACCTAAAAACCAAAATGCATATTGAGATCTTAAGATGCTGGGCTATTTAAGATTCCAGGGATTAATAAAATAACAGCTGCAGGCCAGGCTTTTAGTTACAGGGTCCTGAAGCATTGGAATGATCTGCCTGCTTGTAGAGCAGATACCCTTTTGGTCTTAGACTCAAGACTCATAGCTTTAGTCTGGTATACCCTGACTAGAGTTGCTGATTATCTGTGCATGCTGCAGCTCTATTTGCCATTAGTGCAGAAATAGAAATTATACAATATTTATAAACCGTTAATGACCCAACTCTGTTCTGTTTCTCTTCTTGGTGTTCTGCCCTCCCACTTGGTGAGAACTGCTCTACTGCCAAATTGTTTTTCTGTCCATGGAAAAGTCACCCGTGATATTGGGAGCCATGGAATTATTGGATGTAAAGATTCTGTCATCAGATTAGATGGTCCAGCATTGACTCTATTGCAGAATGACCATTGTGGGTTGGAGGTTTCCAGGACTGTGACAGTCTGACTTTAACTTTGTTTTATAAGTGACTCTGGACCCTCCAGAGGTTTAATTCATCCGCCAATTTTTGTCTTCTTCTTCTCCCTTGTCAAATAATCAAAGAATTAACAAACAGATATTGTGGACTCCATTTAAGTCAATCAGTTTCAAACCACTTTGCTTCTTGTCTGTTTAAACAAATCTGTGTCTTTGTGTACTCTTCATGTAATTGGTATTCTGTAAAAGTGCTCTACACCAGCCCTCACAGAAGAACGCTATACAAACATAAACTAAATTGCATTGGATTAAATGAGGTTAATTTTCTAAAAAGCAGAGGTCCTCAGGTTCATTTCTGTAGGGTTGCAGTAGTTGTGGATTTTTCTTCCAACCCAATTTTCTAATTAGAATCCAATTCCCATCAAAAATGGAACATATTTGATTTTATGACTTTTTAGAGTTTTTGTTCTATACAGAAAAAAAAGCGAAAGATTCAGAAATAAACCTGCTTATGGTGGCAATATAAAAGAGGTATTAGCAGGAGATGATACAGAAAAAATGATATATATTAACAAAGAAAGAAGAATCAGAAATACATATGTTGGTCCTATGTATACTGTATAATAGTCAAAATAAAAAATAATAGTATATTACAAAGGAAAATAGTGCATAGACATAATGAAATAATGGTAATGATGAAAGAATATACACATAATAGTAAGCAAAATATATTGGGCTTTAAGACAAAAATATTTAGATATATGGATAAACATATAAGACAATCTGTTGTTCTGCATGAGTATCTTGGGACCATTTTCCTGGCTCTAGTGAGGTGAACAGTTCCACCATGGAATGATGTTAACATTATCTTCTCATTTCTCCTCTGCAACCAAGAAAAAATGCCCAAGAAGGATGACTGGCACTGCCCAAAGAGAAAATTTTGCCCCTTCCAGTTTCAGTCCTATAAAACCTGCCCATTCCCAGACTGTGGCATCAGGTAATGAACGGACACTAGTGAAGGACAGAGCTCCTGAATGCTTTGCTGGGTGATAGCCGTTTGTCAGCTGTTATTTTTGTTAATATTAAAAAGGGTTACCAGGTTGGTACCTCAAACTTTCTTTGACTCCTCGAGTTAGGTACTTACCTGGCCACCCTTACACTATATAAAAAGGCAACATTTACTCACCTACTCATCGCCAAAGACACCATTTCCCACTTAGTTAAAAAGCTCCGATGTGGCAGGATTGTTTTTAAAGGGGGTGGCATGGTGGCGCAGTGGTAGAGCTGTTGCCTCGCAGTTAGGAGACCCGAGTTCGCTTCTCGGGTAATCCCTGCGTGGAGTTTGCATGTTCTCCCTGTGTCTGCGTGGGTTTCCTCTGGGTGCTCCGGTTTCCTCCTACAGTCCAAAGACATGCAGGTTAGGTGCATTAGCGATCCTAAATTGTCCCTAGTGTGTGTGTGTGTGTGTGTGTGTGTGTGTGCCCCGCGGTGGGCTGGCACCCGGCCCAGGGATTTGTTCCTGCCTTGCACCCTTTGCTGGCTGGGATTGGCTCCAGCAGAACCCTGTGACCCTGTGTTAGGATATAGTGGGTTGGACAATGGATGGATGGATGGAATATTTACAGGTGAAACCTCCATCTCCTAAAAAAGAAAAACTAAATATCCCAAAACTGATTTAATTGATTTGTTTAGAATTTGATGATATTATGGAAAAAAGAAAAATAGCGGACACATGCTGACACATGTTTTTTAGGTGTCGATAGTAGACTACTGTAATACGCTGCGTCCTTTTTTTTCAGCTCAGCACTGAGACAAAGCCAGGACAGACATAGTACCATTTGACATTTTGGGGATTTGTGGTTTATGCAGATGATAGGAGGGGTATATCAATAGTGACACTGACTTATAGGTTGAATAGAAGAGTGAAGAAGGAAAAATATACAGCATGATATGGGGCATGGAAAGTGAGCTTAAGGAAAGTTCAGGAAATCTCGAGTAGGATGTGGTTAACAAGCGCACTGTAAAGCTCAAGTCCCAGTGCCATCCAGGTGTTGTGAAGAGGTCACTACAATACATTTGCAGGGACAAAACATCCCCAGAGTTAAAAATGTTCAGTTCATCGCTTGGGCCATGTACATCTGCAGCCTATAAATTTTATTGCTGCTTGTAAAAAGTTAAAGCTAAAGACAATTAAGTGTTAGAACTTTATTGTCTGGTTGTGGCTTTTGGAGTTAAACCATATTAATAAACTTAAAGGAGACAAGTTATCAAAAAAAAAGCTTAAAGAAACAACTGACAAAAAACACAAAAACAAATGCATGACTGAATGACATAAACAAATGAAAATTGTTAACATCTAATTATAAAAATAATAAAACTATTGAATTGATTCCCACCCCACACCCCAGATGAACATATGTCTGACAATAAACTCAGAAACAAATTCTTGAGTGGATGAAGTAAAAACCCACATCTGAAGCGGAGTTTAGTTCAGTTGACTTGCTACTGTTGATAGACTTTATGTCCATTAATATTATCGTTAAGACCTGAGTAATGGTAGAGAAAACAAATCTTTGGGGGTCCACATTCAGTTATAACACAAAGTTAAAAAACAAAATCATACAGTCCTGAAGAAAACACCTAACTGGCTGTCCATCACCTCGTGGACATTCTACAGTACTTCAGAGGTTTGTGCTGAACTATCTTCAGCTGATGTCACTTTACATAACGTCTAGTTGTGGGGTATGTCAGATCAGCTGACTGTATTCACTGAGACCATGTTAATTTACACAAGTGGAAAATTGCTTGCATTACTACACCTAGCAATCTTCTGACCGTAATCCAGCACAGCCGGCTTCACCCCTTTTTCTGACAAACATAGCATGCTGCATGATGAAGATGGTGCTGTAGGTAGGATGAATAGCTGCAGTGAGTTCAGAATCAATCTCTAACCTTTTGTTCTTTTTTGTCCATTCTGTCATGATACGTAAAACCCAAGACATCTGATAGATGGAGCTCCCTTCTCTTTGTGAAGTCCCTGTGCTTCCTGACAAAGGGCTAACAGGTTAACTGGTATGTTGACTTCAGCTGCAGGCTCAGCCATTTTCATCTTTATCACATTCTGTTTTAGTAAATTAAACAAAAGACATCAGACATATAAGGCTCTGTTCTATTGGCCTGTTCCTTATTGTTACATTCTATGCACTAAACTTCAGTATGAGCATTCATTGGTTGTCAGCTCTCCAGCAAACAAGGCCTGTCTCTTTGACTAAAGGCATTTTATCCTAGCATGTTGCAGGCTAGTTGGTCTCAGTCACATTAGCTTCACTGCCTACGACTTGGTAAGAATGTGTAAATGAAGGCTAAGACTGAAAATTGTCAAAAAAGTTCTCAAATGCGACATAGGCTTTAGGAGAAAACTTTTTCCATTCTTAAGTTCATCCTTGGATTGCAAAGCTCCCATATACAGTATGTCTAGAGTCTTTTGCATGAGCAGGAGAGAAGTATTTCACTGCATGTTGTACTGTATATATAACAAAAAAATTTGGTTTGATTCAAGCTTTTCAAATATGGCGGTATGCTCAATGACAATATGACTGAAGCCATGGAAAGCAATCAGAAACAGGAAATGCACATGAGAAAAGCAAAATACAAAATGGTAGTGGGATGATATTAGCAAAACAGTTTTTATAAACTATTTTTTACATTTCCAGATTAGAATTACAACATATATGCATTTATAAATTAATAAATCATACAACATTTACATCCATAAGTATGCAAATTAAACAGTAGTAATGGCAATATGAATTTAACTTCCCACTGTTGAGATTTGTAAGCTAATCATTTATATTTTTTTGGCCAATATCTTTATCCAAAGCAGCTTACAATATTTATGATATAACTGGTTATATTCCTTTTGGTTTTCCAACTATCACATCAAGTGACTTGCTCTGGGTCACACAGAGTCAGTGCCAGGATTTGAACCCACCACCTCAGGCATGGACATTCAAAGCCTTAACCACTACAGCATAGTGCCTACTGTGAATTCAGCCATCCAGTATTTAAAACCAGCTGATCCAGTATGGAAGGCGTGAAGCCCTACAACTATTGGCCACCAACATTACACCACAAGTGGAAAATTCTACACCTGACCTCAGTTGTCCATGTAGGGCTCTGACCAGTGCTCTCTCTCTATTTTTTTGACTGATTAGCAGATGTGAATAACTCATGAACTGGTACCTACTATTTAAGACTGGTCTCTCCAATCCCCCTTTCAATGAAGCACCAATGCACAAAATTCATGGTGGAGATATGGGAGCCGCGGGTACATTACCAAAGGGTGAAAGGCACCATAACAGCTGCGCAGCACTTCCAAACCTCTGTGCGGGAGGGTGAGAGAGCGGTGTGATAACACTTGTGTGGCAGTTCAAAAGTGCTGTGCAGCAGTCACACAGCTTAGAAGGAACATAAGCCCTGAAGTTCTGTTGGCGACAGCTTATCAACCATTGCTACCACCAGACTTCCTTGCATTACTCACTGTGCTTTTTGCTTATTCTCTGTGTACAGTAGCCTTTTCAACAAAACACAGCATTGTAGTGTCACAATAACAAGTCACAGACATCGTAAAGGTTTGGGGCAGCCACGCGTATATCATTTCCTGGTTGCAAAACTGATTTAAATTTGAACAGAGATGTTCATAGAGCAGAGTCCAAAACAGAACTGGTTTATATTGAGGCAAGAAGGTGGTTTTAAAGTGCAGTACGGGAAATTACGTCATCGGTGCCAGAACCAGAAGTGATAATAATAATAATAATAATTCTTTGCATTTATATAGCGCTTTTCTCACTACTCAAAGTGCTCAGCAATTGCAGGTTAAGGGCCTTGCTCAAGGGCCCAACAGAGCAGAGTCCCTATTGGCATTTACAGGATTCGAACCAGCAACCTTCCGATTGCCAGTGCAGATCCCTAGCCACAGAGCCACCACTCTGTGGACATCAAGTGATGTCATCAGTTGCATCGGAATCGGAAGTGACATCTTCAGGACTGAAAGTGATGTCATCAGTGGTGCCGGAAACATGTGGGATTTCCCGTAGATGGTCTGCAAGAGAATGAGAGAGACAGTTAGCACACTCCACCGCCCCCTGGTCTGGCATAGAATTACTATTATTTAGGCCCTTCAGCTGTTTCCCAATCACACGTGTGTGACAGTAGGCAGAGAATGAAAGCCTGTCATTGCTTTTTGTTGCTGATGCACACACTTTTTTCATGCACACAATTATTAAAAACATTGTAGCTCTATAAAATTATCTCCAGACTATGTGTATATGTTGTATATGAAACATAAATACATTTAGTGTGTGGACTTGGGTCGCAGTCACAAAATATCTCATTGTGAATATACAAATATTCCAAGATAAAAAATACTTCTGGTCCCGTGCATTTCAGATTAGGGATTCTCAGCATGTACAAGCAAATGAAAACAGATTCAAATCCCACCACTGACACCATTTAACCTTAAGCAAGCTATTTGGCCTGCCTGTGTTCTGACACTCTATTAATGCTATGAATTAAGTTTTTTTTTCAGTTTTTCAATTTTTTTTTACAAAGAAAGTGTAATTTCTTTGATTTTTATACCCAGGAATGCTTACTTCATTTAATGACTTTTCTGACGCTATTTTGTTTTGTCATCTTGGTGTGTGTTCTGATTTCAAGGGTCGTGGCCTCTAGAGTGGCGATATCGAGGGATCATTCGTGCAGTGTTAAAAGGTCATGTCAACAGTCATTTTGTATCCAAGATTTGCATAAAATACTACAATTTGTGATTCGTCTTAGTTTTGATCTCTGGCTCTTGAACGGATTCTGCTCCTTGACTTTGATTTTTCGGATGGCAATTTGGTTTTGACTGCATGCCTCCATTTTTGACTTTCGCTTTCCTTTTTGACTCTGTTCTTTCTCTGTTTCTCACTCTACCTCTTTTGTCCGATTGGTTCAGCCATTATAATTAATGTTTAAGCCATACTGTATTTCTAAAGAGAAATGTGATGGCTTTCATTGCAAACGATGCTACATAACCTAAGCTACAGGTGAAGTTTTAAATCCTCTCCAGTCACACTGCCTTAACCAAACAAAACAATCATTCAGCTTTTCAGCAGAAACGCTCTCCTTATGTCCACTGGAGAAACTCCTTTGATCCCTACATTCAGATGCGGCCCACCTCTTCTCTTCGGCAGTCTAAAGCTAGCATTCTTTTATTTAATCGGCAACTTTTATCATTCTCTTTTTGTCTTATTCTCGCCTTTTGATATACTGTCCTGGTGACTATTTGTACAAGTGTTATTGTCTAGCGGCTTTGCATTCATTCATTTTGAACTACAAAGTTAAGCACTTTGTAAAGATCATGCACAATGGCAGATGTTACATAAAACAGAGACTGACTGACTGACATCCATCCATGTCTGCCTATGTAGTCCAGGTGTCTTCCCTGCACAAAAGACAACTTCACAGGTATGTGCAGCCAAGATCTACTTCATCTGTTTCAAATGCATATTCAATAACGTGCTTTGTCCTTGTCTTTTGTTACATTGCTCTTAATATGTCTGTAAAGCAATTTGCAGTAGCACTCATTACAAAGAGTGCTATAAAAATAAATCCTGCAAACTTCATGTACCGATTTTGTTTTTTTTGTGGGACCACAGATCCAAATAAATTGGACTAAAGGTAGGGGTGTATTTTAAGTCAATAATTCCTTCTCCTTCTAATCCGTTTGGCCACCACATGAATCTGTTTTTTGAAGTGACAGAGTGGTGGAGAGGAGCCAGAGTGCATCCACACATCAATGGAAACAAAGCAGGAACCAACCCTAGATGGGACCTCCAACCATTGCACAAACCTAATCACAATTAGACTCAATGACATCTTCCTCCCAAGTATCTAGAGGATGAGCTGTATAGGTACTTATAAGGTAGCCATGGCTGAAATTACAGTGAAAACAAGAGAGTAAAGGTGGGCTGAGGAGGCCATTCAACAGGCTGAAGCAAAGCCATGCCACTATTGGCAGGTGGGTATAGTAGCATGAGGTTGTGCTGGAATGGATTCATTTCAGATCCCCTCATATTAGAACCACCATGGGGAGGGAGGAGCAGCAAGAAGTGAGAGTAGCAAGTGAGAAGGGAAGATGAGACAAACAAAGAGTGTGGACTAGATGGGGCAATATGTCAAGAGAAAAGTGACCTGAAAGGAATTATGTAAATCTGAGCCACACCACATAAAATTCCTTATCTTCACAGTGTATGATGTACTTCTTACTCTGCCAAACCAGCACAGCTGCACATATGAGGTTAAGCAGAGTCTCCTGTCTGACCACTGTGCTCCAAGTGTGTAATATCACATTATAAGAAGTTTCTCCAAACCACTGGGTTGAGGGACATTACAGATGGTTTCTTGACCAAGTCTTGAAGGCCCTCGCCAAAACTATCTGGGGAGGAGTTACGACATCCAAGCGTTTCCATCCCTCCAACCACTGTAGACACAATTTCCTTAGAAAGGGATTAGCAGTTGCTTTCGGACTTTGAATGACAACTGAAGTTCCCCAGTCACATTGCTGTCACTACTTTGTAACCAGATATTGTTTTGTATGACAACACCAAATAAGTGGTGATGTTGGAGCTGTCAGTCTTGTGAAAATAAAATCTGTAAGAGGCCTCTGAGAGGAAGCTAAACAAATATACAGAATGGTAAGTCAATGTCAGCAAGTATGATGGGCAACCAGGTGCCAGATTTTGGTTTTGACCAAATTCCTCCATTTTTGACTTTCGCTTTCCTTTCTGACTCTTTGTGGATGTTGGTCACAGGGGCTTTACAGCCCTTTCTCTAATCAATGCCCTCAGTTTTCTGGGGACAGTAGGATGTGGGAGAAGGAGAGACTTTCTGAAGACCACCAGCACAGCAGAGACAGCCTCTTGATGGCTGTGGCTGAAGAGAGGAAAGAGTTGGTGTCCAAGTACCTAGCATGTCAACTGTACACGAGCTGGGGTTTGATCAGACTAAGCTGATTCACCTGAATGAGGGTGTATGATGTTTTAAGACTTGAAACATCCAATGATTACAGGAACATTACTGATGATGTGTCCAGTAGTATCAGTAGATGTATTTGAATACTACAAGATCACACAATCTCCCTAAGAGAGTGTGTCTTAGACTTTGGGGGGGTGGATTAGATCATGAAAATTCCACACAGAAGACATCTCAGATTTGAAATTGTCACTTTTTCTGGGGCTAGTTATTTAATAGAATGTTCATGGTGCATAAAGCTAGGTTCAAGTGTACATGTTAATTGACTATTTCCCAAGGTTTTTCCACATGTATTAAGGGATTATGCTTCAAAATCCAATTATCATTTTCTTTTATAGCATTAGAAATTTTTGGTGTGTTTTTGTAATAAAATGAAGGCAGAAAGGTTTTGAAAAGGCGGAAAGACCTTTAAAAGGACCCAGAAACCAGACCAGGTCACGTCACTGGCCTGCGTAAAGATAGGCCTCACACCAGGCAATCTGACCCCAAACTCAACCTGGCCTGTGCAACCACATAATTGGGGGACTAGCTTTTAAAGTTCGAAAATCAATATATTTGAAATGTTTTAAATGAACAAAATTGCTCTTCAAGGGGGAGGAAGACTTAAAACCACTGACTTGATATATACAGTAATCCCTCGCTATATCGCGCTTCGACTTTCGCGGCTTCACTCTATCGCGGATTTTATATGAAAGCATAACTAAATATATAACGCGGATTTTTCGCTGCTTCGTGGGTTCTGCGGACAATGTGTCTTTTTACTTCCTGTATATGCTTCCTCAGTTGGTTTGCCCAGTTGATTTCATACAAGGGACGCTATTGGCGGATGCCTGAGAAGCTAACCAATCAGAGCACGCAGTTAAGTTCTCCTGACTGAGAAGCTAACCAATCAGAGCACGCAGTTGAGCTCCTGCATGCTGAATGCAGTTTTAACCAGGAAGTCTCGTCTCTCTAATTCAGCATCAACGTGTTTCGCTGTGTAAAGAGTTGTGCTCTTTAGTGTTTATCTTTGTGCATGGTCAAGCCCTTCATTATGGCTCCAAAACAATCTGCTACTGCTTCAGGTGTCGTGCCCAAGCGCAAGAAGATGTTAATGATTGCCGAAAAGGTAAACGTTTTGGATTTGTTGAAGGCTACGATTCTTTTTATTTAAAAAGTAGGAAAGGAATATAAGATCTATGGCCGCAGTGTCCTTTTAACCAGGGTGCAAAACGAGTTGTAAGTGGATGTAATAAGGCAGTAGTCTGGATGGAATCTGCTTTAGGGATTTGGATTGAAGACTGCCAGAAGAAGAACAACGGCAGTGCTACACAATCGCCTGAAGTGCCTCCTTTACAAGGGCTGTAACGCTCTCCTTTGTTGTGCAGTAAAATTAAACTCATTGTTATCGGACAAGTCATCGTGTCATTGTTGGTGAGTAACCATAA
>JANRMT010062791.1:151458314-151482461 GCA_026402145.1 Polypterus bichir lapradei | reverse complement strand
ATATATATATATATATATATATATATATATATATATATATATATATACTATATACAGTCATATGAAAAAGTTTGGGAACCCCACTTAATTCTTTTTGTTTATCATTGGCTGAGCTTTCAAAGTTGCAACTTCCTTTTAATATATGACATGCCTTATGGAAACAGGAGTATTTCAGCAGTGACATTAAGTTTATTGGATTAACAGAAAATATGCAATATACATCATAACAAAATTAGACAGGTGCATAAATTTGTGAATTTCCCCTTGGGATTAATAAAGTATCTATCTATCTATCTATCTATCTATCTATCTATCTATCTATCTATCTATCTATTTGAGCACCCCAACAGAGATATTACATCAATACTTAGTTGAGCCTCCTTTTGCAAATATAACAGGCCTCTAGACGCCTTCTATAGCCTTTGATGAGTGTCTGGATACTGGATGGAGGTATTGTTGACCATTCTTCCATCCCAAATCTCTCCAGTTCAGTTACATTTGATGGCTGCCGAGCATGGACAGTCTGCTTCAAAATCATCCCATAGATTTTTGATGATATTCAAGTCAGGGGACTGTGACGGCCATTCCAGAACATTGTACTTCTCCCTCTGCATGAATGCCTTTGTAGATTTCGAACTGTGTTTTGGGCTATTGTCTTGTTGGAATATCCAACCCCTGTGTAACTTCAACTTTGTGACTGATGCTTGAACATTATCCTGAAGAATTTGTTGATATTGGGTTGAATTCATCTGACCCTCGACTTTAACAAGGGCCCCAGTCCCTGAACTAGCCACATGGCCCCACAGCATGATGGAACCTCCACCAAATTTGACAGTAGGTAGCAGTTGTTTTTCTTGGAATGCGGTGTTGTTGTTCTTTCATGCAAAGCACTTTTTGTTATGACCAAATAACTACTTTTTGACTCATCAGTCCAAAGCACTTTGTTCCAAAATGAATCTGGCTTGTCTAAATGAGCCTTTGCATACAACAAACGACTCTGTTTGTGGCGTGAGTGCAGAAAGGGCTTCTTTCTCATTACCCTGCCATACAGATGTTCTTTGTACAAATTGCGCTGAATTGTAGAATGATGTACAGATACACTATCTGCAGCAAGATGTTCTTGCAGGTCTATGGAGGTGATCTGTGGGTTGTCTGTATCCATTCTCACAATCCGGCACATATGCCGCTCCTGTATTTTTCTTGGCCTGCCAGACCTGGGTTTAACAGCAACTGTGCCTGTGGCCTTCCATTTCCTGATTACACTCCTTACATTTGAAACTGACAGTTTAAACCTCTGAGATAGCTTTTTGTAGCCATCCCCTAAACCATGATACTGAACAATCTTTGTTTTCAGATCTTTGGAGAGTTGCTTTGAGGATCCCACGCTGTCACTCTTCAGAGGAGAGTCAAAGGGAAGCACAACTTGCAATGGACCACCTTAAATACCTTTTCTCATGATTGGACACACCTGTCTATGAAGTTCAAGGCTTAACGAGCTAATCCAACCAATTTAGTGTTGCAAGTAATCAGCATTGAGCAGTGACATGCATTCAAATCAGCAAAATTACAAGGGGACCCACATTTTTGCACAGACAGTTTTTCACATTTGATTTAATTTCATACAACTAAATACTGCTTCACTAACAATCTTTGTTCGGAAAACACCCCAGTACTCAGATGTTCAAGGAAATGAAAGACATACCACTGTTATCTTTTTTGTTGAAAGTAGAGTCAATTATTATGCAGGCTGAGAGGGGTTCCCAAACTTTTTGTATATATATACAATATATACAATTTACAATATGTGTGCTTTATATGGGTGATAGAACAAACCTTGCTGAATAATTCAGTGTAAAGTCCAGTAATAAATGTTCAGTTGTACTGACTAACACTGTGCTGAATGTTTCCTTCTTGTCTCACCCTTTGGATATTTTCTGTTGCTCTTGCAGTTCTCAGTGGTCTAACAAACACGTCTTTCACACTACCAGTAGATTGATATTTATTGAACTCTTTTAATAGTTTGAGCAGAAGGCATTCTTCCTCACTAAGGCACGTTAAACTTAATAAAATGTCTTCTTTGCACCCCAGTTGCAGTTTTACATTCAAATGATACAGTAAATGCAATAAAGGAGACCATATAATGAGGAACCAACTTGTTGGTCAAAGACTGCTGAAACTTTTGTTTAGTATGAAACACTGCAACCATGGTGCTATACATACCCCGAAAATGGTCACATCCTTGTGCTGCACCTGCTGTTTTCATGTAGTCATTTCAAACTAATCCACTTAAAAATAAAGGTGCCAGAGTGGTTGTTCAGAGTACTGCTATAGGAGACCCAACCACATGAAGGTCCTGGGAAGAAGCTTTTATTTAGATCCATAACAGGCTTCATAAATAAACATGAATAGATGATAACTGATTTGTGAAATACCAGTGGATTAAGATTTTACAAAGACTCTTTGCTGCATACATTCAGTAATACAGACCAAGTCCAGGTTTTCTTGATCTGCTAGTATCCTACTAAGTAGACTACCATGCATTAAAAATTCTGCTTTTTTAATTAGGAAGTTTTTAAAGCACAAAGAACCAACTTTAGTCAGTCACTCATTTTCCAACCTGCTATATCCTAACACAGGGTCACAGGCGTCTGCTGGAGCCAATCCCAGCCAGCACAGGGCACAAGGCAGAAACAAATCCCCGGGACAGCCCACTGCAGGGCACACACACACACCCACACACCAAACACACACTAGGGACAATGTATGATCGCCAATGTACGTAACCTGAATGTCTTAGGACTATGGGAGGAAACCGGAGCACCCGGAGGAAACCCACACAGACACGGGGAGAACATGCAAACTCCACACAGGGAGGACCCGGGAAGTGAACCCAGGTCTCCTTACTGTGAGGCAGCAGCGCTACCACTGCATCACTATGCTGCAAACCAACTTCACATGCAAAGAATTGTTCCCAGAATGGAATGATGCTTTTTCGAGCAATGGTTCTACGAGGACTCACACAACCCAGTAAGGAACCAGAAAGTGCCTTTAAAGACCCAATATTTTGAAGAGTGTAGCACCACAGTCCCTTCACCTCACAAGTCCGTCTGTCATTTCTTCCTCTCGTCCCCTTTAGTTAGTTAGTTAGTTAGTTAGTCAACTTTATTGTCATCTCTGCTATAAACTGTACAGGTACATGTGTCTCTCTTGTCAGTCTTCTCAGTTTGATTGTTTCACTGGTTGAAAGGTAGGAAGTTGGAACACTTATTATATTTTAGTGTCACAGAAATGAAAACTCTCCATGATGCGTCAACAATGCTACTGCTTTGCTGCAAATACTACATTAAATAGCGGCCGTTTATCAGTCAACACAGAATTTGCGCTTGGACAAACTTAATTTTATCACATAATTATGTGGCAACCCAGCACAGACCTGTCTGCAGCCCAACGTTTAAGAGAACACTGTTGTAAACAAGAGGCTGACGGCATCACACATGCGCTTTAGCACTCCGGTAGAGTTCTAGTGAATTGATTTGTACGTTCTCGTGATACGATTCCCATGATTCACTGTAAAGAGTTTTTCAGAAAGACTGCAAAATGTAGAAACGTAGTTGAGTAAAAAGTTGAGATATTTGCTGTAAAATGTAGTGGAGTAAAAGTCAAAAGTATCCATGGCTAAATATACTTAAGTAAAGTACAAATACATGAAAAAATGTACTTAACTACAGTGACGAAGTAGTTGTATTTCGTTACTTTCCACTGCTGCCCAGGACACCCACAGTTAAAGCCAGAGCTCCTGTCATGGGCGGAGTTTGACATTTAGGCAGTGGGCGGGGCAGAGGTCAGGGGGTGGGGATGGGCAGACAAACCAAAAAACATAGTTGTATTGTTCATGTCACAACTGTACTGCAGTGCTGCATATTTACATTATACCCCAAATTACATGTCATAATTGTTCCTAACACAAAGTCACAATATAACCTAAATCTCACAATAACAAGTTTAAAAATTTGAAATTATGAAAAAGTGTACAAATTCGTTAATGATCTTTTTTTATTTCTACTTATTATACTTGTGGTAAAATAAACACTTGCTTATTTTTAAACAAGGTAGAAAATGTCTATGGATGGCATGATATTCAGAGTGTTCTAGAGTTGTTTTAAAAGACATGCAGGTGGGTTTGAGGTGCTGAATTGGCCCCTGATATGTGTGGGAAGGTTTGGGTGCACACCACACAATGGGGAATGATTCCTGCTTTGTCCCCAATGCTTGCTAGGTTAGGTTCCAGCTTCCCTGCATTCCTGCAGTGGATAAGTGGGTTTGAAAAATGGATAGGCTGATGGAAAGCTGGAACATTTTAATGTGTTACTTCATTAAGAGACATTTTTTTAAATAAGTATTTTGTCTTGGTGGTGTGTGTTTGCTCAGATTGCCACACTGCTGCTTGTACAAGCGGGACTTTCAGGCGTATGACGCAAACAAGCGACGCACGCGTGACTTTGCAGGAATTTAAACAGCTGCTTGAGGACCTGTTTTGTTTTCTGATATGTAAAATAGGTTCTTCACGTTATACAAAATATACAAGTTGAGGTTACTTCTCTGAAGCTAAATTCGAAACAGTGAACTGATCCTTAATTTATGCAGTAGAGAATGTTGCTGTTTTAAGGGTAGGTGATGTCCCAGAAAGTGTTGCTTAGGTAGAATACATTAAATTACTGCATTCTTTGATTATTAATAGACTAGGGGGTTCATTCCCTGCTCGCTTCTCTTGCCAGCCCCTCCGGCCCGAGCTACGCCCAGCCACTTTGCGTCTCTGCTGCTTGCGTTGTGAAGAGGGGGACTGAACGCAGCCCAAGGAGATGCGGTCGCTCCTCTGAAAACCCCCTCTTAAACGGTGATATAATGGGAAACAAATACTGTTTTTTTTACCTCCTCTTTGCTCGATCAGCTGCTGGATTGCTGCTGCTGCTGCTGTGATGCGTGATCTGCATCTCACGTGGCGCTTCGAACATTTAAATGTATGTATAGCAGCTGTCCTACTCTTTGTCTTTTATTTCTGGCGTGGTTAAATCTCTTGGCACAAAGTCTTGTCTCGCGGGACGTGAGTTCTTGATATTTTTTAGTTCATAATTTAAAAACGGAATAAGAATCTGAAAATCAAACAACTTCATATTAAAGTTCGATAAATTCTGAAAAGATATATGTAGGTTTTAAAATAAGCCAGATTTAAAGCGTGACATAAAAACATCACATAAAATCGTTGCATTTTTAGGCTTAGGATTTTATGTATATAGAGTTGATTTATATTAGTTCTCACCTTAAAAAAAACTTCATTGGAGAATTATTTTAGTAACATGTACATCCACTGAGGATGATTCCTCCTCGAAATAATAACGGGCTATATTTTGTTGGAACAAGTAAAACACTATTAACAGAAAATTTCTTAAGATTGCATACTGTAAGTCAAACCAGGGTCAAGAGCACAAAAGGCAGGAATCAGACCGAGTAAAGCCTCAGTCCAACACAGCATTGCAGTGACTTATTTGGCTAATGCCTTTATCCAAGGCGACTTGCAACATTTATGATACAAGTGGTTACATTTCTTTTTGTTTTCCAACTGGAGCACAGGCAGGTCAAGTGACTTGCTCAGGGTCACACAGTGTTAATAGTGGGATCTGAACCCACACCCTCAGGGTGAGATGTGTGAAGAAAATAATCAGACCCCTACTCCCAAGATAAAACACTCAGTTACACAGATGGTGTACAAACTCTATACAGAAAACTCTGGGAAGTAGCACTAACCACTGCACCCCAAATGAGCCACTTGAAAATAAAGATACAATAAGAATGGAAATGCACTTCCTATTATGCCCTACAACTTAAGATAAGAGTTGAAGGCATTAACTTTAAGACTTCCCTCATGCATATACCTTTACATTTGACCTATTTGGCTGACGCATTTATCCAAGGTGACTTACAGCAATACTCATTCAATTTCTATGCTGGAAGCTGGAGCCTTTTTCCAGCAAGTGTAGGGTGCAAGGCAGGAACAATCCCTAGACAGGGGTGAACAGGGGAGCAGGGCTGACACAAAAACACAAATACACACACACAGGCCAATTTAACAACACCAATTCACCTAACCGATATGTCTTAGAACTGTGGGAGGAAACCAGAGCACCTGAAGGAAACCCACACGCACACGGGGAGAACAAGCTGACTCCATATGGGAATGTGAACTGCACCGCCTGCAACTTACAACAATATTCAGCACATTTCAAACAACTTCTGACTTTTACATAATAACAGTGCTCAAGGTGGGCTTGTATTCACCAGTACTTCTATGTTTTGCTCTTTGGAGTTCTGTAAGATTTTCTGTAAGGTGTGCTGCATCTTAGTTTAATCCTGATGCTCTGTATATTCAATTATTATCATGATTATTCATGGTGGCTCCAAAATCCGTACTAACCCCTACTTTCTCTTCTGTTCTTTTTCCGGTTTTTCTGGGGTGGCGACCTGCACCACCACCACCTGATCAAAGCACCGTGGTGTCCCTGCATTGATGGATTAAAGGCCAGAAGTCCACATGACTGTCATCATCAAGTTCTTCCAAGAGAACCCTGGATACCATGAGGACTGATTGAGGTCATTTATGTTAGGTAGAAAGCCTAGAGGGGGCTGGGTGGTCTCGTGGCCTGGAATCCCTGCAGATTTTATTTTTTTCTCCAGCCGTCTGAAGTTTTTTTTTTTGTTTTTTCTGTCTTCCCTGGCCATCGGCCTTTACTTTTTTTTAATGTTAATTAGTGTTCCCTTATTCTAATTTTTATTTATTTTGTCTTTTTTCTCTTTCTTCATCATGTAAAGCACTTTGAGCTGCATTATTTGTATGAAAATGTGCTATATAAATAAATGTTGTTGTTGTTGTTGTTGTTATAAGTCGGCCAGTCCTCATCAACATGCACTGCCAGCATTTCTCACAAAGTGCTATAATGGCACACATGTTAACTGGCAGTTACCTCATGATAATTATATCAAAGGGGACCCCTCTCATTCACCAAGTTAAAATTCATCCAGCCCTGAGTTTATATATTATTTACTTAGCCATTGCCTTTATCCAGAGTGACTTACAATTGGTTCCATTTTTGTTTTTTTCCTATTGGAGCACAGGCAGGTGAAGTGACTTGTTTGGGGTCACACAGTTTCAATTGTGGGATTTAAACCCACAACCTCTGAAGTCCCAAGCCTTAACACTAGGCCACATTACACTGCAATATCACCCACTATTGACATCCCATAGTCCAGGTCAGGGTAACTCATGCAGTGTATAATCTGTAAGCAGGTGACCTTTATTCTATTTAGAATAGCAAAATCCATTTCAAGACTCTTTACAGTCTTCTTCGTTCAGCTGCTCCCGTTAGGGGTTGCCACAGTGGATCATCGTTTTCCATAAAGACACTTTACAGAGTAAAAGACTGAAAAGGTGACTCCCTCAGGGTGGCATTAAACCTTATAGCTCCATGCTTCAGCCATTATACCTCAGAGGTGGGTGAATTTATTGAAGGCAACCAGAATCTTCTCTCACTGGATTTTGTTAAGTCAATATGAAGAAATCATTGGAGTATTTTATACCTTTTAGTTTTATTGGACGGTATATTGGAATGTCCTGTAATAGAATGGCACTCAGGCCAGGGTTGTTTCATAACCTCCATGTTAACTGGATAAGCTGGATACAAAATGAATAAATGAATGGATATTGAGAGCGATGATAAAGGTGATAGTTGTTTCTTTAAATTAAGCAGACTTTGGCAAGGACTCTGCATGTTTGTGTATCACAAAGCAGATTGGAAGAGGTGTAAGTTATTGAGTCTGGTTATGTATGTTTGTGTGCTGTTTATCAGGTAAATTATACGTATTCACGGTAATAATGTAAGGCACCATGAAACGTATTGAAAATGTCACAGCTGATGGATTTCCCAGAACTTTGCTAATAAAAGAGAGCTATATAACACTTCTCCCCCCCCCATTTAAAAACATTAAAATCTTGCATCCCTGCCCCCAACACCCTTGATCTGGTCCCTTTGTGGATGAGCAAGCCATTCAGTGAACGACTCATCAGCATTAGTACCTCTGCACATTTCAGCCTAATTGCAGTCCATCTTCATAACAATGCAGAGACGGTGTAATCGGAGCGGGATGTTTGCAACTCTCCAGGAACTAACCTCTCCAAGTGGAAACGGCATGCCTGAGGCCTCCCCATCCGCCTGCTCTCCTTTAGGAGGTTTGATGGGCACATTGATGGCCGCAGTACTGAGCTCCGATTTGTTTATTTTTTATTATTGATATGAGGATGATCATTCACACCTGCCTCACCTGTAGCTGCAATGGCAATTTGGGACTTGCATTCAGATCTGCAGGAATTCCAGTTTGTCGCGAGCATCATGAGCAAAGCTCCAAAATCAAACATGGATAGAGAACATAAGATAGACCAGGCTGATCGGCCCAGTGTAGCCTGTCAATCCCTGTTCATCTACTAAGTATGAGATGCTACCTTCTTTAACACAGTTGGGTAGCTTGTTTAATTAATACGGACCTGTGAAGAGAGAAAACTTAGCATTCTCAGATCTGCTTTGTCCAATTCACTGCGAAAAGGGGCCAGCCAAGGAAAGACTCCGTCGCAGAACCCACTTACATGCAGACCCACATTGGGTAACTTACCCATTAATCCAAGGTATACATTTTTGGGGATGTGTATAGAAAACCAGAAAACCTGGAAAAAAGGAGGGATAGGGGAAATGGGGACAATACATGGACAACCAATGGAAGAAGGAGTCAAATTCTGAAAGCTGACTCCATGTGGTATAACTCACCTTGGAAGTTTTCACATTTTATTATTGTGCAACACTGAATCAAAATGAATTTAGTTTAGTTTTTTGACACACTGATCAAAAGAAAGAGACTTTTTAATGTTAAAGTGAAAATGTATATCTGCTAAGTGGTCTAAATTAATTACAAATATAAAACACATAACAATTGAACTTATACGTGTTCAGCCCCTACATGTCAACATTTAGTAGATGCTCTTTGGCAGCCATTACAACCTTGAGTCTGAGTGCACACGTCTTTATCTCTGTCAGCTTTGCACATCTGGACTCTGATATTTTTCCTCATTCTTCTTCTTCTTTGGCAAACTGCTGAAGCTCAGTCAGACTGAGGGAACAGTCGTTGTCATCTCCAGCTACAAATTCTCAAATTCAATTGACTGACTCAGTCACTCCAGGACATTAACATTGTCGTTTAGAAGTCATTCCTGTTTAGCTTTGGCTGAATGTTTAGGGTCGTTGTCTTGCTGGAAAACTAATCTCCTCCCAAGGCACAGGTTTTTTTTGCAAACTGCCTCAGAGTTTCCTCCAGGACTTTCTTCTATTTTGCTGCAATCATTTTCTTCCCAAAGCCTGCTGCAGAGAAGCATCCCACACTGCATGATGCGTCCACCCCAGTGCTTCATGGTGGTGTGATAATGTGCCAAACACTACGTTTAGTCTGAAGTCTCAATTGTGATCTTATCAGACCTTAGAATATTCTTCCAGTTGACTTCAGAGTCTCCCATATGTCTTCTCAAACTCTAGCTGAGATGTCCTGTGTGTTTTCTCTTTGCCATTCTCCCATAACATTGCAACTGGTTAAACACTTGGGCACAGTTGCTGTCTGCACAGATTTCTATAATATGCACCCCTGTGACTTGTAACTTCCTCAGACTTCATATTGGTCTCTAGTTGCTTTCCTCACTAATTTTATTGTTGCACGATCATTTATTTATTTTTTGTTTTTTTTGAGGATCACCTGCTCCAGGCAAATTTACATCTGTGCCATAACATTTAGCCTGACTCCAAGGCATATTCAGTGACATGGATTTTTACTTGTCTTTATCCTCTGACTTGAAGTTTTTCAACCACTTTTTCATAGAGGTGCTTGGAGTGCACTTTTGTCTTTATTGTGTTGGTTATTCCTCCATACTGACTTCCTGCAAGCTGATCCTTCCACATTCAAGTACATCTGGACTACAAATCTACAGTTGATCTCCTAATTCTGTGACTTCTAAAACCAATGGGCTCCGCCAGTGATGATTTAGGGGTATCATATTAAACAGGAGGGGTGGTGCAGTGGTAGCGCTGCTGCCTCGCAGTTAGGAGACCTGGGTTCACTTCCTGCGTCGTCCCTGCGTGGAGTTTGCATGTTCTCCCTGCGTCTATGTGGGTTTCCTCCCACAGTCCAAAGACATGCAGGTTAGGTGGACTGGCGATTCTAAATTGGCCCTTGTGTGTGTCCTGCGGTGGGTTGGCACCCTGCCTTGTGCCCTCTGTTGGCTGGGATTAGCTCCCGTGACCCTGTGTTTGGATTCAGTGGGTTGGAAGATAGATGGATATTAAACAGGATGAATACGTGTGTGATGAAGTATGTTATGCTTTGTATTTGTAATAAGTTTAGACCACTTTGCAGAGATCTGTTCTCACTTTGACTTTAAAGAGTCTTTTTCTGTTCATCAATGTCAAAAATGCAAAATTAAATCCACTGTGTTTCATTCAGTGTTGTGTAACATCCATCCATCCATCCATTATCCAACCCGCTATATCCTAACTACAGGGTCACGGGGGTCTGCTGGAGCCAATCCCAGCCAACAAAGGGCACAAGGCAGGAAACAAACCCCAGGCAGGGCACCAGCCCACCGCAGTGTTGTGTTACAATAAAATGTAAAAACATCATAGGGACTAATGCTCTTAATATGCATTGTAAAGCATTGCTTTTGTTTTTTAATTGATTTGCAAATTATTAAAGTACTTTTTTATTTTACACATTCGAAAGCCATTCCTGATAAAAACAGTGAAGCACCTGCAGTCGTTCAATGCACCTCGTGATGGGGCTGAGGGCAGATGCAGGTGGGACGGCATGACTGAGTATTACCATATAAGAAAAGTTTGAGCTCAAATGGGATTTCTATATTTAATTTTGCTAAAAATTATATTCTTTATTTTAAATAACAGTGCCTGGCCATTGTCCTGGGAGTAAATGTCGAGGTGGTGCACAGCTACAAGTAGTACTGTCTGTTGTCATTAATCGAGCAGGTGGGGTGTCCTCCTTGTCTTTAATAAAATACATATATTAGTTCAGAGAGTGGTGGTGGTGTATTATGGGCTCAGTCTAATTAGGAGGATATACAGTATGTACATTAGATTGGGAGGGCCCCCTTGCAGTTTCAAGAACTTAAACAGATGTGATTGAAGTGATGAACTTAGTCAAATACGCCATGCCATTCAGACATTCTTCAAAAGGTATTGAGGTCAAAAATGTGTTCCAAGAAAACAGGCCCCACCCCACCTCGCTGTCATAACCACCCTGTATTGTTGACACCAAACAAGATGTCTCCATGGTCTCATATTGCTGGCACCAAACCGTAATTGTTTCATCAGCATGGTGTAAAATGAAACTGGATTCGTATGGCCAGACAACTTTTTTCTATTCTTTAGTGGTCCTGTTTTAAATATTTTTGTACCCACTGGAGATCTGCACCTTTGTTTTTCACTAACAATTTCAACACCTGACATGGCCTTCAGTTGAAGACAAAGTCCAATACTGTAAGATGAGCATTCTAAGATAACATTCTGTGCACTCATGTTGAATTTGGATATGGTTTGCCTGGTTTGTATGAGTCTCTCGTGACCCCTCTGATCCATAAGCTGCTTTCATTCAAAGGATTTCCTATCACAACAGCCATCTGAGAGATGCTAGAACCAACACGTCTAACATCAACTATCATGGCACATTCAAAGTCACTTGTTTCACCCATTCCAATTCAACACTAAGTGATTCTGGAAATGTTGTTCTGCCTGATTTATACCACATATGTGATGTGCTGGAATGGAGACTTTGTGTGAAGATGGAGGGTGTACCTAACAGACTGCCAACTCAGTGTGCCTACTTAAGGTTGCCCTTGCTATTAAGATATTTCTCACATTATTCATCCTCACTTTAAAACCAGGAGCCCAATGGCAGTTGATAAATCATGTAGTTGCCCAAAAAACTATCCCCAGTATCTGATGGAAACAATGTGACACCCCAGAAAGAACGATGGATTACATACATACCATCACAGACTGGAAAGGAAGGGGCCTCCTTGGAGATCTGAGAGTGATAGAATGGGCATGTACCATCGAACAGCAGAGGAGGGCCCCCTCAGAGATTTTACAACAATAAATTACTATAAAGGTGTGAAAAAGCAGGGTCTCCAATGGATGAAAAACATGGTAATAATGTGAAGGGGGTGGGGATGTTGAAAAATAATCCAAAATACCACATTGTTTTTAAATAAAAGTAGCCCATGTCACAGGTGGCTGGGGGGGCCACCGGCCGGAGCGCCCCGGAGGACCGGAGAAAGGCTTACGCCTCCCCCAGACCACATGGGGGTGACTGCCCTGGTGACTATGGGGACCACGGGTACAGAGCTTTGAAGCTCAGCCCTGTAGGGGCCCGTGGTCACCACCAGGGGGCGCCCCAATGCCTATGGAGCCCTGGACCTCAGCACTTCCGCCACACCTGGAAGTGCAGGGGGGAAGAGGATCGGGGACACCCGTACTGCTTCCGGGTGCGCAGCTGGTACTTCTGCCACACTGGGGAGTGCCGGCGGAAGATTGTTGGGAGGCACCAGGAGCACATCTGGGTGAGGGGCCGCCTCCCTCCATTCGTTGGCTGGAGTCGGGAGGTCGAGAGACGAGGTCTTGGAGGAGGCAAGGAGGCAGCCTGAAGAGAAAGAGGCATAGTGTGAGAAAGGCCTGGACTTTTGGGGACTTTGGGGTTGTGTGGCACTTGTAAATATTAAGACTTGTAAATAAACGTGTGGTGGTGCTTAACACGATGTCTGCCTGTCTGTGTCCGGGGCTCGTTCCACACCCAAAAAACATGACCTGTGAAAGTCCATTTTTTCCCCAATCAAAAATAGTCCACTTGAATGGGAAAACCACAGACCTGGCAACACTGATTGGCAGTTCTGCACACTTGATGTCCATGGTGGCTGCTCATCTCTTCCTGGCTGGAAGGCTTTTCTCTAATGGTGCTGGCAGGGGGAGCTCAGTAGAGTAAATGGCAGTTTAATACAAATTCTGGATTAGAAATAAATGGAGAATTGTTACCTGAAAAGCACGATGTCTGTCATTCTTTTGTGTGCGTCCTTTGACATTTTTTTTTCATTCTGCTGACTAATAAAAATAAAACAACCCAGAAGTCACACTTCTGTGAAAATGGCTAAGTAACACTTGTAAACAGTGCTGTATTTAACTAGACCTGATTACGCCTAGGATAAAGAAAGCTGTACGTAGAGCTGCGTATCTACAAGGTTTCCAAAGTTCTGCAGCCTTCGAGATGGAAAGGTTCAGGCACTGAGTATGACTTACACACAGAAAATAACCCATCACCCAAGGTCCTCCACTTTTAAAGTTTTTAGTGAAAGTAAAAGTATGAATTTATATGTATATAAAAAATACCCTTCTATTATCATAGCCATTTTATCCTATGCTGAGGTGCAGGGAGACAGAGCCTATCGCCAAATGCAGGTGGAGCAGGGAAACAAGAAAGGTGCTTTAATGCTTTAGTGGCAGATTGTCTGGCTATACTTTAGGAGGAAAGTAAACCTTCACCATAGCCAAGAGTCCTAACAGGGTCTGGACAAAACTGTGGATAAATGGCTAGGAACACTCTGAAAGAAAAATGAACTTAGCAAAGCTCTGGGATCTACCAGCAGAGTGTAACACAAAGGTGTCCATTCAATTCCCACCACCAACTCGCTCTGTGACCTTGACAGCGTCACATAATCTGCCAGCTTTTGCATTATGGATGACTGAAAACAATCAAAGTATAACTGTAAGATATCTGGGAATGGTGTTTATTTTAGAAAAGTGCTATATAATATAAAGTTTATTAAGCCATGTGAGGAACATAGCCAGTCAAAACACACAATGGTAGCTGTAGTTTACAGTACATGTAAAAATGCTGACCGTGGTGTAAAAGGGCTATTTAAAATAAAGTTTGTTAGAAGGTGTGGTGCACTGGACTGTAAAGCACAAAGACGCTAGTTCAGTCCCCATCATCGGCTCACTGATTGACACAGAGAGAGCCACTTCCACCTGCCAGTTCTCACATTTTGGAAAAATGGCTGTGACCAGAGGCATTGCAATGCACATGGAGCTCGTGATCGAAGGACCGGTGGGAGAGGCGCCTGCCTAGTAGTGTTATTGCTGTTTTATGAATTGTCAAATTAACGTTGTTGACAGTGACCTGTTGTTACATTTTGCATTAACAAGCAGAGGAATGACTTCAAGTCAACACCAGTTAGGAGCACAGAAAAACAAAATATGAAAGCATGAAGAAGCAACTTGTGCCGCACTTGCAGGTGTGTTTTACAAATCGAGATATGTCCAACTTCCAGTACCCTAGCTAACATTACATCAATTGCTAGTACATTAAAGCTAGCGGTTTACTGGAGCAATACTGGGGTAACAATAGCATTTTGTGTAATCGTTGTGATATTGTGTGTTTTTAACAGATTTTATCTGATGTTACAGTGCCTAGCTGACACATGGCTGTGGATTATTTATTACTGTTATACAGACCTCTGGACCTATTGACGTTGTTAAAGGATGTTAATGTTAGTCAACATATGAAGTGCTCTGAGTGCATTGAGGACACTTTTATAAATTTCACCAACACACAGGTGGCTCTCTTACTTGCTAATTAGTTAGTTATTGGCTGAATTGTGGAAAAGCACCAAGCAAGCAACTTTGACATCCAAAAAGTGCAAGGAGCTCAGAGGCACTTCAACTGCTGGTTAATTTTACTGGCAGCTAACATAACCAATTTAGTTAATGCCTTATTGCTGTCTGCTGTCATTGGAGTGACAAACTGAAGTTTAGAGACATTGAAAAGTGTACAGTAGGTGATTAAGTAATTTTTTTTAATTTCTAAATATTCAGCTTCATTTTGATCCTGTATCTAATGCATTAAGTAAGTTTATTAAGCACATTCTGTAGTATTAGTAGTAGTAGTTTTATTATTATTACCAGTAACAGCGGACTGCACTATAACGTGCTGTGAATACGCTTGACTTGAGCATTCATAGTTTTCATTCTCTTTCTCTGTACGTTTAGCATTCGTTTGCTCAGAAGTTGATGCGCTTGCTGCTTCGTGAGCAGCTCTTCTTTTCTCCACCCTAGCGGCCTGCTTCTTCTCTTCTTCCGTCGGCATCTTTTCATGTTAAAACTTATTAAGTCAGTGTTTGTGTTGCAGTTAACTAGTACGTTTTCCTTACTTTTTCACTTAAGCTGGGCCTTAAGTCTTCAGTCTGCCTCATGAATGATTTAAGATATGAAGAGGTAGAGGAAGTGACGGCGATGGTGGTGGGGATGAGAATGGCCGCTGCCGAGAGTTGATTCTACAATAAAATAACATAAAAATAAAAAGAGGAATAACCTTGGAGGTCAATCATCACCCCGAAAGTGTATACCAGACGTCACGTGGTATATGTCTACCAAATTTCAGGTCAATAGGTGAAACAGTTTGCGAGCTAGTGTATTATATAAGAAAATTATTTTTATTACTAGTAGCTGTAATTGTACTATTTATTATTATTATTATTATTATTATTATTATTATTAACAGTAGTAGAATTAGTAGTAGTTTTTCTATTACTATTACTATTATTATTATTATTAGTAGTAGTAGTAGTAGTAGTAGAAGCAATAGTAATAGTAGTAGTGGTAATATTAAAATTGTTGTTGTTTTATCACATGTCACAAGCAATACTGTTAGCTCTATAATGTAGTGGGTTCTCAGAGGGTCAGTTGTGGGATGTTGGGGGCCCAGGCAGAAGGTTTCGCTTAGGGTCCCAGTTTAGACGGGGCAGCACTGGACCTGGCACACCGTTGAAACATTCAGGAGTGGTATTCATAATGGAAATGTGCTCTATGTAATAAAGTTTGTAAGGGAATATGAGAAAGTCACTAACCTGCTCCCCCACTAACACTGATATATTTGGACAGTGTCATTTGTTTTTTTTTTTTTTACTTTATTTTGGCCTTTTGTCCACACTGGCACACCATTTTTGGCCACCATGAACAAATTGTTTTAGAATTGCTTGCCAAAGTGTGCAAATTTGAAAATGCAGTGCGCCTTGAAACACTTGAATATTTTGTAGTATTCATTCGTTCAGGACTCTCAGTCTACATTTCCCAAGGCTTTACCAACTTTATGCTCGATTGTAACCTTTAAAGACATTTGTATTTCATTGTCTGTCTAGACAAAGAAGTTGGTCTTGTTTGTTCCTCTTTTATTTGGCATTTCGATTTACTTTGGGTTTGCTCCATAAACAAATAATGCGCTTGGCTGATAAACTACGCATGCCGAGTGTGCAAGATTTACGTTTTTTGGCAGTGTGGATGAAAACCTTTCAGACAATGATCTAAAAACACTATGGTGGATAGAAAACTTTTAAAATTAAATCAGTGTTTTCAAATTCATCCTTGTTAGTGTGGACTAAGCCTGAGACAACTGCAGCTTATCTATAAATGGCCTTCAATTGCTGCTTAGTATTCAAATGGTGTAACATTTTTGTGCATCCATTAACTGCTCTGTAACTTGAGCATTTTAAAACTGTATTTATTTCATCAAAGACTGTTTATTAAGTATTTTTGTTAAGATGAACCATTAAAAACAACAGTGGTGATTGAATGTAATTACATGCATTAGTAGAATACAGTGCAAAGAAAAAGAATGTGAACTCTTTGGAGTCACCTGGCTTTCTGTATTTATTGGTCATAAAATGTGATGTAATTTTTACCTAAGTCACAAGTATAGACAAAAACACAATATTCTTACGATAATAACACACAAACAATTCTAATCGTAAATTAGAACATTAGTAAGATTTAGAGAAGAACAGGCCATTCAGACCAACAAATCTTGCCAGTGTTCTTGATGAATTCATTTTAAAATAACAGTCTCAATCCACTGTACTAATTCCCTTCATAATTTTCAACACTTCAGTCATGTCTCCTCTTAAGTTTCTTTTGCTTAAACTGTAAAGGCTCAGCTCTTTTAATCTTTCCTCATAGTTCAACCCCTGTAACCCTGGAATCAGACTAGTCGCTCTTCTCTGGACCTTTTCTAGTGCTGCTGTGTCCTTTTTGTAGCCTGGAGACCAAAACTGCACACAGAACTCCAGATGAGTCCTCACCAGTGCATTATAAAGGTTGAGGAGAACCTCCTGTGACTTGTACTCCACACATCAAGGCGCTATATAACCTGACATTCTGTTAGCCTTCTTAATGGCTTCTGAACACTGTCTGGCAGTTGATATTGTTGAGTCCACTATGACTCCTAAATCCTTCTCATAAAGGGGTACTTTCAGTTTTCAGCCCTCATTTGTCTTGTTGGACACACCCATCAAATATTCACAATGTGCAATGGAGAAAGTAAGTGAAAACTTGGAGTTAATAACTGGTCAGACCTCCTTTGACAGCAATAACCTCTAACCAATGACCTCTGATCTGCAGCTACTTCTGCTTCCCAGTAGCTGCAGATCAGATCTGCACAACATTCAGTAGGAATTTTGCCCCTACAAAACTGCTTCAGTCAGCCATATTCTTAGGATGTCTGCCATGAATGGTTCTCTTGAGGTCATTCCACAGCATCTCTATTGAGTTTTAAGGCCTGGGCTCTGACAGGGCCATTCCAAATGGCAGATTTTCCTTTCTTTTTGTCCTGCTACCTTATCCAGGTTATACTGAACTGCAGCTGGGTGACAGCCACCCTCGAAAAACTTGGGAATTCACTGCTCCCTTCAACGATGTGAAAACAGCTCAAAATCATGATAATCCCTCATCTGTACTTCACCATTGGGATGATGATTTCATGTTGGTATATGCTGGTCTTTTAAAGGCATTCGTACTTCTGTATACACCTCCTAAACAATTCAAGTTTAGTATCATCATCACACAAAACATTATAGAGTGCCAAGGTGGTATTTTTTTGGGGGGCAGCAGTGGCTTCCTCCTTAGTGTCTTGCATTGGACATCATGCATTTTCAATGTTTTGTGTAGTCTCATGAGTTGAGATGTTAAACTGTTTCAATAATTCCTTCAGGCCTTCAGCTGTTACTTTCAGGTTCTTTTTTACCTCATGCTGCATTGTCTGTTTTGAGTATTCTTTGCTGGGCTCCTACCTCTAAGAGAAAATAGCCAAACCACTAAGCTGTCTCAGTGTACACACAGTTAGTCTAATTGTGGACTGATAAATATCTAAATTCGCTGAAATTCCTTTGTTACGCTTTTTAGCTTCATGCAAATCAACAATCCTTGATCATAGCTCTTCTAAGATCTCTTTCTTTGCGAGGCATTGCTTCACATCACTAGATGCTCCTTGTGAATAACAGGCTCAAAATATTTGAGTCTTTTTATTGGTCAAAGTAGTTCTAAACCACACCTCAAATCTAATTTCACTGGTTGGACTCCAGGTTTGTTATCTCCTGACTCTAGTTAACTTTTGTTGAACTTATCAGCTGAGAGGTTCACAGACTTTTTCCAGCCTACACCTGTGAATGTTTGAATGACATATTCAAGATGTGCAAGAACAACACAATCATTATTTAAAACTGAAATGAAGATCGGGCCATATTTTAAGACAAATTGATACGTAAATGTGGTTATTTCCCAAGGATCCACATACTTTTTCTTGTCACTGTATATAAAATGAATGTTTTAAATGCCATTTTATTATATCATCTTTATCAGAAACACTCTAGTCAGGTTTGTGGCATCTCAGATAGATTTCATAGGCAGCAGATTCCAACTCAAGTGATGCAAAAATTGCATTAACTGAAGTGCAATTGTTAGTTGTGTGCTGTGGAGCGTCTAAGGTTAATTCAAAAACCAAACTTTTGAGGGACGTACTGGATGGAGAGTTTAAATCTCAGCTGTAGAACATCCATGCACATGAGAAAGCAGCTGAAGTGACTGTGAGCTGCTGGCCACGTGTACGATTCTTCCAGCCTTACAGTCACTTCTATTGCAAATCTGTGTAGCTGGTCCGATGTGTAAACGAGGACGATATGCGAGCTGAACCTATAGTACCTACAGTAGGTCAAGGTGAATTTGAAAAGAGTACATTTATCATGAATTGAAATAGCACTGAATGTTTTTTTCTGTTTTAAAACAGATAGATTTTGAATATGGACGGCGCGGTGGTGCAGTGGTAGCGCTGCTGCCTCACAGTAAGGAGACCTGGGTTCACTTCAAACATGGAGTTTGCATGTTCTCCCCATGTCTGCGTGGGTATCCTCCGGGTGCTCCGGTTTCCTCCCACAGTCCAAAGACATGCAGGTTAGGTGCATTGGCGATCCTAAATTGTCCCTAGTGTGTGCTTGGTGTGTGTGTGTGTGTGTCCTGCGGTGGGCTGGCAACCTGCCCAGGGTTTGTTTCCTGCCTTGTGCCCTGTGTTGGCTGGGATTGGCTCCAGCAGACCCCTGTGACCCTGTAGATAGGATATAGCGGGTTGGATAATAGATGGATAGATTTTGAATATTTGTCAATGGGCATTTTGAAATTGAAAAAATTTGTTCAACGTACTCTATTTGAAAAATCTCAGGGAAGGTTTCAATAAATTTCATGGAGGAGTTAGTGTACCTAATTTCAAGGAAATCATCCCACTGGAGACCAAGTTACTGTATTTGATGATGACAGATGGACATGACAGCCACATTAAAGTGCTTTCATATTTAAGTTTGTTGGTTTACTGGCTGGGCAGCTAGACTTTAATGCACAGAAATGGTCATTTAAACCCAATCTCCAACTCATTATATGGGTCTTCAAGATTCACTTCATCTGCCAGTGCTCACATTACAGAAATAAAGAAAGAAATAAAGAATCATTGAAAGTTTTTTTTCTAAAGAAACAATTAACATGACTGTGACTTGCCATAAAACCTTAAAATGGAACCATAACATCACATATATATTATTTAAAAAGCCCATCAGAGAATGATCTTTTTGCGTCAGCTGAGGAAATTCAATCTCACTCAAGCAATATTGGTCTAATTCTGCACAGCCGTCACCAAGTCCATTCTGACCTCTTCTATAACTGTCTGGTTTGGTGCTGCCTCTGTTCAGGCTAAGGCCAAATCTGCAATGCATCATCAGAACCTGTGAAAAGGATCATAGTTCTGTGACTTACCACACATTGAAGTCCTATATGAGTTTAGGGTAAGGAAGTGGGCCACAAAGACCATTGCTAATCCGACTCACCCAAGGCATTTCCTTTTCCAAAGGCTTTCCACCAGATAATGCCTTCATGAAGTGAAAACTAAAACAATACAACACCTAAACAGTTTTTTTCCACGTGCAGTTATTCTAATAAAGTCTGAGCTTCTACTCAGTATCTATGTATATCTGCACACTAGACTGCCTGGACATTTTAATCCTACTATCTCGTTATGCTTATTGTATAGTTTTATATTTTATCTTTTTTATTTATTATTTATGTTCTGTGTTGTCCTTGTTTGTTGCACCAGTACTGTCAAGACAAATGCCTAGTACAGTTTAGGTGAGCTGACAATGGAAAGATGCTATATAAACCAGTTTATTAGGCAGACCTGGCAGTGTAGCAGTAAAAGGCTTTGGACTTCAAACCCTGAGAATGCGTATTCAGATTCCATTACTAACATTGTGTGACCATGAACAAGGCATTTCACCTGCCTGTGCTCTAAATTTTAAAAAAAAAGAAAGAAAGGAAATGGAACCAATTGTAACTCACTAGAGAAAAAGGCATCAGCTAAGTAAATCTATATATATAAAAGCCAAATACCACTGACTCACCCATCATTAAATCTCCTGAACCATGAGGACTTGGGACTTGAAATTTGAATGTAGGTTACCCCTGGCCCATGGGTGCTCACTAAGAAACAGTTTTAAAAATTTCATGGTGCAAGCACGAAATTTCTTATAGTTTTTTAGACCCATTTGTATGTCTGTCATGAGAGAACTACTTCACGAATTTAGATCGTTTTGTTTTCTATAATTTGCTTGAAGATTCCGTTGATTTTGCGACTTTCTCATTGCGCTAAGTATCATAGTTTGCTTGCATTACCGATTTATTAGCGCCAATCCGAGAGAGACTCATCAGGCTGCGGGGCCGTCCTCACTCATACGTCTGCCTCGGGGCGTAACCTTAACTCCGCTTAGTTAGCGAGCAAGGGAACTACTTAACGGATTTAGATCTTTTTTTTTTCTATAATTTGCTTGATCATTCCGGTTTATTTTGCGACTTCTCTCATTGCGCTAATAATCATAGTTCGCGTGCAGGAGCGATATATTCACGCTAATCCGAGACAGGCTGCGGGCCGAGGGGAGGGGGATGAGTGACATCAGGAGTAGAGAGCTGGACGGGGCCCTAATCACTATCCGGTTTCACTAATACGTGGGCGAAGCCGCGGGGGATGGCTAGTAGTATACTGTATAAAATTAAGGAGAAATGGATTTTAGAGTTGGAGAATGGGGGGGTTTCTCCTTTGTTACAATTTCCAAGCGGCTGCTGCCAGTTACAACGTGTCCCATTATAGTGCATTGTACTGGTAGTGCACCTTGGTGAGGACTGGCTGACTTTAAACACTGCAGAAAACATGGAAAACCTTGCAGAACTCCAAAGAGCAAAACATAGAAGTACCAGTGAATACTAGTCCACGTTGAGCACGGTGATTAGGTAAAAATCTGGAGTTTTTTTGTTTTATTTTTACCCTGTAACAAATATTAACTTTGATTGTATTGAATATTGAATCCGTACGAGTCTGATTATACACTGGTACTCAGAATTAACTGTTATAACTTGTACTGGATAAAGTCGTCAGCCAAATAAATAAAAAAAGATGATGTCATGTGACTACAGCACTGAGCTATTAAATCTGTTTCACTGCTTTAGTTGCCATCACTTAACTGACCTTATATTAGTTATGTCCTCCAGCAGTACTCACATTGTAGGAACTTGGAAATTGTTAGTGTGCATGTATGAACAGTCCAGGGTGGTGGTGACAATAGAAAGGCACTATATAAAGTACAGTCTATTAGACATGGCGGCTGAAGTGCTTCACAGAAAAGCTCCATCAGGGTTCACTCCATATGAATGACAAACCTAGTCCACTCCAATGCTTACACTGAGGAAATACGGAAAAATATTGAAGTATACCCTTAAGTACCTTGGGGTGGTGAATACTGTAGAAAGACACTGAATAAAATAAATTTTGTTTGGCACTGGGGCTAAATGGATAACATGCTGGACTACAAACCACAAGAATGCTGTTTCAAGTCTCATACTACTTACTGTCAGTGGCTGTAATTAAATGTACAATACAATATCTTGGGCTGCATTAAGCATTTTTGAAGACCGTTTGTACAGCTAGTTAATTAGTTTAGCATTCACCTTTATCCAAGGAGACTTACAAAGGAAGTTATAATATGTACAAGAATGACCGGAAGGTGTAAGAATGAAAAGGAACAGAGAACAAGATTAAAACCAAGCAGGAGGGAGTAGGAGTACTACAATTATATGATTCTACCTGCAACTTGACTAAGACAACCATCAGTATCCTAAACTCGTTGTCAGTGCAGCAGCAGCTATTCCAGGGGTGGGCAAATTCAGTCCTGGAGGGCCGAGGTGGCTGCAGGTTTTTGTTCCAACCCAATTGCTTAATTAGAAAGCAATTGTTACCAATAATTTAATTTCATGGCTTGTTAGTAATTTAACTCTGTCATGTCAAGTCATTCTCATATCTTACATTTTTTTCCTTTGTAAGGATATCATCCAAATGATTTGAAATTTAAAGTGGATGAGTAAATCTCAGTCCTTCACTTTTTTCCGTTCACTTTCCTTCCAAGTATTTCATTAAACCAAACAGTGCACACTAAATACACACAGGTGTAAATGGAAACAAGCTAAATGTAGAACTGCTGGGTTTTTTTGGTCATTTGCATCTTACTGCTAATAAGGAGCAATTAAAAAAACAAAAATACAGCTGATTAAGACTAAAATAAGCAATAAGAGTTCAAAATCTTAATGACCTAGACAATGAAAATGAAGCAGAAGTGTTACTTGAGCAATATGTGCTTCTTATTAAGCAACTGGGTTGGAACAAAAACCCACAGCCACTGCAGCCCTCCAGGAACGATTTTGCCCACCCCTGAGCTATCCCGTAGAAGAGACACAGGGCACTTACAAAATTTTTAATGAAAACGTGCATTTTCAAAAGACATCTAAACGTGAATATGTTTAAATAACCAAAAGGAGATCATTGCACAGGTTTGGAGAAAGAACAGAGAAGCATTCTTCAGTCTCGACCCATCTGTCAAGGTAAGGGAGAATCAGAAGCAAAACAAAGATTCCTTGAGGGGACATATGCAAAGACCAAACACTTGGAGATATTGAGGAGCACAATCATTCAGAGAACCATACACCAAGACAAGAGTTTTAAAGTGGATCCTTGCAGCAGCACAAAGCCAGTGAAGAGAATGAAGTAGAGAAATAGTAGGTGTGAAAGGAGGAGTACAGAACATCAGTTGGGCACATGCACTCTGGAGGAGCTGGAGAGGTCTGATAACAGTTGAAGGTTGCCCTGCCACCAGAGGATTGCAATAGTCCAGCCAAGATAGAAACAGTGTTTGAACAAGGAGTTGTGTGGAATAATTACTGAGGAGGAGCCAGATCCTCTGAATATAATGGGGAAAGAAATAACAACATTATTGGGTCATTGAAAAAATATATTCAATGAATGGAGGTGAGGAGTACAGAGTGATGCTGAGATTCCTGGCTGTGATTGATGGTGAAAGGGTGACATACTTAAAGACAAATCAGAGGAAGAAGAATCAGAAAGCAAGTATGAAATTTCTGACTTTGAGAGGTTAAGTTTAAGGTGGTGAGCATTCATCCAGGATGAGGCAGCAGAGAGGCAGTTAGAGATTTGAAACTTAAAGGCTGTAGTAGGAAAATAAAAGGAAGATCTATCTATCTATCTATCTATCTATCTATCTATCTATCTATCTATCTATCTATCTATCTATCTATCTAT
>JANRMT010062791.1:151426952-151458304 GCA_026402145.1 Polypterus bichir lapradei | reverse complement strand
TATCTATCTATCTATCTATCTATCTATCTATCTATCTATCTATCTATTAAGATGTATTATGAGAAGTCATGTTAAGAAACAAAATTGCTTAAGGAACAAATGTAGAAACAAAAGAGAAGTGAACCCAACACAGATACTTGAGGTATACCTTGGATAGTTTTTATGGAGGAGACAAGGAGTTAGATCAGAAGACACAAAAGGATCAGTTGGAAAGGTAGGGCTTCAGACAGTCCAAAGCAGAACCACGGAGGGAGTGATTCCCAGTATCAAAAGCTAATGTAGGGTCAACAAGGATAATAACAGAGGAGAGGCAGAGGAGAAGCATTTTGACCAGATCTAAGAGCATTTGTGACTTAAAGCAGTGCAGTCTCAGTAGATCGACCCTGTCAAAATCCAGATTTAAGAGGATCTAATTGACTTCTGTCAGAGAGATAAGAGGTAAGTTGTTTCTGGAAAATGCATTCCACAGTCTTAGACAGGAGTGGCAAGGGGACACATATTATTATGTCATTTTAGAATGTACTTTGATGGACTGGCATTTCATCCAGGGTTAGTAGCTGCCTTGAACTTAGTGCTGCAGTTATTCACTCTTGCTCCATGTGCCACTGAATCGAATTAAGCAGGTTTGAGAAGTCCTAATAATACTCTGAAACCCACTTAATTTCATTCAGGGTTGTAGGGTGATGGAGTAGAACCCCAGTAATGTTTGAGGTAAGAATCCATCCTGGATGGGACACCAGCTCATTACTTACCTATATTGCTCACATTCACAAAAGGCCACTTCTAATCATCCAGACCCACATGGATTTTTAAGATTTTGGAGAAAAACCAGAGTATCCATAATAAAACCCACTAAATAAGGGAAGAATGCGCAGCTAACTCTACACGGACAATGATCACGTGGGGGGTACACACCATGAGGCTGAAGCGCTAACTATTGTACTTCCCCATAGAGTCAGAAAATAAGGAAAAGTGTGGTGGCCTGCTAATCATCACCCATGTAAACTAAAATAAATCACTTGATACACAAATAAATCCATAATAGATAAGAGGATGAGGTTGAATAGAGAACTCTAGACATTTGGCCTGCTGGCTAAGTTAGGACTTGAGATTTTAGCATTGAAAATACTTTGAAAAGAGGGAGAGAGATGGGGGAGCAAGAGTAGAAGGGGTGGGTGGTTGGCTCTGTGTGTGTGTGTGTATGTGTGCGTGCGTGTGTGTATTTAGTTGAAAACGCTCAGAAAAGAAGCTTGGAGGTTAGATTGTATAAAAAAAAAAGAAGAAGAAGTCTGAATAGATTCCAAAAGCGTTTCCGTGGAAACGGAAACAGGAACGAAGCCCCCGATCGCAGTTTGATTGGCTCTTAGTTTTGCTGTCAGTCAAGCACTCTGAAAGCACAAAACACCTGCACAACACACACAAAAAAAAAAAAAGCCCACAGCCAGCCAAAGGAAAATCCAAGGTCCTTCGAGCACAAAAGAAGGACTTGTGAAATCTCTCCAGTTAAAGGAGACACGCTATTAAGGGATGGCAGCTAATCTCCCGGCTGGCGGGGCACTGCTGGTGAGAGCTTGCGCTCTGAGAGTGGACTGAGCACAGATACTGCCTGAAAGGTCACACGCTGTGCTTTAAACCTCTAAAGTCTGGTCTCTGAAAGTCCTCTTGATTAAAGCTCTAAACATAACTGGGACCTGATGACCACAGCCCAAGAGCTGAGTCCTCGAGATAGTGGAGTACCAAAAACAGCATCTGTAGACCGTTGAAACTTAACATGGCTACTCGTACGCAGTCCAGGGTAGCTGCATGTTCTGTAACTCAGCTCATGTGCAGCTTCCAGAACTGCTAAGAGTGACATAACATTCTCAAATCTCTCTAATCCAAATCAGAGTTGCAGTGGGCTGGAGCCTGTCCACCTGCATCATATATAAAGCAGGAACCAACTCTGGACTGGATGTCAGTCTGGAGTGGTTAGCACTGTCTTTAAAGTTTAGTCCAGAGAAGTGTGTTAATGAGGGCCATCCTGGAATTGTAGTTTGAACTTTAGGAATCAGATCAGATGACCAGCTTGGATATGGGTATAATCTTCATTATTCTGTCATGGAAAATGGCATTGTCTATGTAACTGAGTGATAAAAAGAACACTCTCTGAGTGACTTGCAGACTGCCCATAAAACACTACTGAAGAAAAAACAAACTCTAAACTCATCTGTTCAGGAAGGCTTTTAGCTCTACTTGACTTTACTACCCTTCTCTCCGTTTACCCCTCTGTCAAGATGCTCATGTAACCTTTATGTGTGTGTGCTAGATCATCAGTTATGTTGTCTGCTAGGCTTTTTCTCTGAATTTACTGTCTTAATCTTCTTTATTTATTTATCTGGTTTGTACAATGCTATATACTGTATACCCTGCCGTTCTTTCTTAAATTCTGTGATGTGCCTTGAGCATGGGTATAAATGTATTATTATTATTATTGTGACCAAACTCCAGTCGACATTTGTATTCATTTCACTCAAAATACAATTGACAGAATTTTATTGGTAGCTAATAAACAGGGTTTAGTGATCAAACAGGAGTGGCCTGCTCCAACCATGGTGACCAAAGTCTTCTTCTTTGCCTTTCAGTTGCTCCTGTAAGGGGTCACCACAGCGGATCATCTTTTTCCATATCCTCCTGTCCTCTGCATTTTGCTCTGTCGCACCCACCATCTGCATGTCCTCTCTCACCACATCCATAAACCTTCTCTTAGGCCTTCCTCTTTTCCTCTTAACTGGCAGTATTATTATTAGCATCCTTTTCCCAATATACCCAGCATCTCTCCTCTGCACATGTCCAAACCAACACAATCTCTCCTTTCTGGCTTTGCCTCCAAACCATCCAACTTGAGCTAACCCCCTAATGTACTTGTTTCTAATCCTATCCATCCTCATCATACCCAAGGAAAATCTTAACATCTTTAACTCTGCCACCTCTACCTCTGTCTCCTGTCTTTATGTCAGTGCCACCATCTCCAACCTATATATATTAGCTGGTCTCACTACCATTCTGTAGACCTTCCCTCTTACTCTTTCAGGTACACTTCTGTCTCAAACCACTCCTGACATTCTTCTCCACCCACTCCACCCTGCCTGCACTCTTTTCTTCACCTCTTTTCCACACTCCCCTTTATCTATACTGTTGATCCTTAGTATTTAAACTCATCCACATTTGCCAGCTATATTCTTCATTCCTTTCCTTTCTAGGGCAAATCTCCACCTCTCCAGGGTTCCCTTGACCTGCTCCCTACTCTCGCTACAGATCACAATGTCATCCGCAAACATTATAGTCCATGGGGACTCCTGTCTAATCTCGTCTGTCAACCTGTCCATCACCATTGCAAATAAGAAAGAGCTCAGAGTCAGTCCCTGATCTAATGCCACTTCCACCTTAAATGCATCCGTCACTTCTTCTGCAGACCTCACCACTGTCCCTTCGTACATATCCTGTACCACTATTACATACTTCCCTGCCATTCCCGACTTCCTCATACAACACCAAGGCTGCTGTCTCGGCATCCTGTCATATGCTTTTTCTAGATCCACAAAGACATAATGCAGCATCTTCTGGCCTTCTCTAAACTTGTCCATCAACACTCTCAGAGCAAACATCACATTTGCAGTGTTCTTTCCCATCATGATACCATACTGCTGCTTGCTAATAATTACCTATCATTTTAACCTAGTTTCCACTACTCTTTCCCAAAACTTCATGCTGTACCTCATCAATGTTATCCCCCTATAGTTACTACAGCTCTGCACATCACCCTCATTCTTAAAAATTGGTACCAGAATACTACTTCTCCAATCCTCAGGTATCCTCTCAGGTTCCAAGATTCCAATAAACAATCTGGTTAAAAACTCTACTGCCATCTCTCCTAAACACCTTCATGTCTCCACAAGTATGTCATCTGGACCAACAAACTTTCCAATTTTCATCCTCTTCATAGCTGTCCTTACTTCCACCTTGCTATTTCATTGCACTTCCTGGTTCACTATCTCCACATCATCCAACCTTCTTTCTCTTTCATTCTCTTTATTCATCAACCTCTCAAAGTACTCTTTTCATCTATATAGCATATTCTCCTTGCTTGTGAGTAAGTTTCCATCATTAACCTTTGTCACCCTAACCTGTTGCTCATCTTTCTCAGCTCGGTCACTCTGTCGAGCCAATCGGTACAGGGGCCTCATGTATAAACGGTGCGTACGCACAGAAATGTTGCGTAAGAACCTTTCCACCTTCAAATCGTGATGTATAAAACCTGAACTTGACGTAAAGCCACGCACATTTCCACGGTACTTCATACCCTGTCGTACGCAAGTTCTCCACTCGGTTTTGCAGACTGGCGGCACCCAGCGTCAAAGCAGTGCTACTGTTCCTGTGTGGTTATCCTTTCTTTTCCTGACGCGGCTTTATAAATACACTGAAATTAACCGCATATTGTTTTTTAGTTTAATGCATCTGATTGTAATTAACCAGTAACAATATAATAGCCCACGGAATGGTCAAACTATTCTAAATACCATAGCTTCTTTAGCGTTGTTACTCTCGCTGCACTTTCTTTTTCTTCTTTCAGCTGCTCCCATTAGGGGTTGCCACAGCAGATCATCTTTTTCCATATTACTCTCACTGCACCACTCGCAGCAGCTGATCGGAAAGAGAATTATCGGTATACAGCATCAAGCACACGCTGCCTCAGCCATGCTTCCTATTTGAACTGCTTCTCATATGAGAAACGCTTCAAACCTTTCCTGTACGTACTTCTCGGTTCAGAAACAGTTTCATGCCAAGAGCTCTAAACGCACTCCATCAACTGCTCCTTGTAGAACTGTTAATACTTATAAGTACAATCACCTCACTGTAAACTTGCAGTACAGTTATAATATTGCACAACCTGAGCCACTTTATAAAGAGTGTATTTACATATGACAACGATATCATTTTTAAGATGAAATGCAGCAAAATATGTTTATTATATTATACAGATAAAACTTTAACTTCATTTAAATAATCTATATTGTTAATAATTAAAGGACACGGTATTGCTGCGCTAGCAAGGATCTGGCGCTCCGCTCACGATTGTTCCTGTCTCGCATTGCATGCTTCACTGGTACTGTCGTGAAATATAGAATAATTAAACGTGTACTATGAAGATATTTCAATGTTCCTTAAAAGTTTTAAAGAATTGGCGCTCTAAGCTTACAGATGGCTTAACGTCCATTACAGAGCTGATTGTGTGGTGATTGGTGACTTGGAGAAAGAAAAGGAAGGACAGGAAATGGAGGTTAGTACGTTTGAAAGAGACAGTACTGCAGGGGTGGCTTTAGGCATGTGCAAACTGTACACCTGCACAGGGCCGCCAAATCCCAGGGGCCGCCACGCCAATATATATTGAATATAAAACAGAAAGAGAAAATAAGACACAGCTAAAAATGAAGCGGCAAATTTCGGCAAAAGTTAAACATTTGTGTTATGAGCAAGAGGCGGCTATGCAGTGTCCGCAACGGACGTGGCCATCCGCCGTGCATAAGATACCATATTGACATTGGCGGGCGAAGGGGTCACCGATTCTTTCTCTGCCCAGGGCCGCCACAAGCCTAGAGTCGCCCATGAGTACTGCTGCAATAATCATTTCATCGAAGGTCGCACACAATCACTGCGCCACCGTGTCCCCATGTTTAATAACGTGCTTTAACTCCTATCATCATGAAAATGATATCACGTATACATCTCAGTATTTTAGTTATTCAGAGAGCTGTAATATCACGAATGTAATGGATTCTGTGTCCTGTCGGAGGAAGAGAAAGCTGGTTTAAGAAGTGCATAGTGATTCACACACAGAGCACATAGAAGAACACATACAAAACAAAGCATTTAACGTGCTACTTTACTTAAGGTGTGATTTGAGAAACTAGTTAATTAAATGATTTTAAGATGACGTTTATGATGTTCTACTTTAATGACAAAATAAACTACGTGATTAAAGTGGAAATTTCGAGACTGAAGTTGACATTTCGTGCTTTTTTCACACTGTGTGCCTTTTTTTCTCTGTAACCTAATAAGCTGTCATATGACACTCAGACGGTGGGCTACGACTCGCCTTTGATATCTGACAACTTCTTTTTTATTTTTGGCACTCTGCGACTTTGTGAACTTGAGCTTTCGAGTTTCTCCGACACGCTATGTCACTCGATCAGCTTTCTTTTGTTGTTCATACCACTGTTTAAACCAACAAATAGTACGTTTTTCCTTTGCCTCCACTTGGTATTCGCTGAAATTCTTACTTTTTTCCAGTTGCTTTTGCCATTGTCTTTTCACAGAACGCTGAGCTTAAGGGCTATTTATATTGATTTGCATATTCAAAGAGGAGTAATTCTGGGAGGAGTTGGGGCGGGACAGCAGACGCGTGCACCAGCGTTACTTTTCACGCTGACTGGGATTTATGTAGCAGAAGAACGCAGAAGTTGGCGAACGCACAGATTCCTGCATCTGGATTTTTTTGTGCGTAAGCACATTTCAGCTTTTTTGCTTATGTCATGTTATAGTGCGAATTCTACGCACGGCGTTATGCATGAGGCCCCAGGTCCTTTTATCCCTTATTTAGTGTACAGTCACTCATAAAGCTCATCATACACATTTTATTTAGCCTTTGCCACCCCTCTCTTCACCTTAAGTCTTATTTCATTGTACTCCTGTCTACTTTCTTCATCTTTCTGATAGTCCCATTTCTTTTTCACCAAACTCTTCCTCTGTGTGCTCTAATTTACTTCCCCATTCCACTTTCCACCACCAGGTCTCCTTGTCCTTCTTCCTCTGTCCAGATATCACATTAAGCACCCTTCTAGCTGTTTCTATTACCACATCTGCTATAGTTGTCCAGATATTTGGTAAGTCTTCCCTGCCACCCAATGCCTGTCTTACCTCCTCCCTGAACTCCACCATACAGTCTTCCGTTTTCATCTTCCACCATCCTTGGCTCTGTCCCCACTCTCCTACTCTTCTTGATATCCAACATCATCCTACAGGCCACCATCCTGTGCTGCCTAACTACGCTTTCCCCTGCCACCACTTTGCCACCTCCAGTGTCCTTCAGACTGACTCTTCTGCATAGGATATAATCCACCTTGTGCATCTTCCTTCACTCTTGTACGTTACCCTGTGTTCCTCCTTTTTCCCCATAGCCATGTCCATCCTTTTTACAAAATCCACTGTCATCTGACATTCTGCATTCCTCTCCTTGACACCATACCTACCCATCACCTCCTCATCCCCACTGTTCCCTTCACCAACACGTCCATTGAAATCTGTTCCAATCACCAATCTGTCTCCCTCGGATACACTCTCCACCACTTTATCCAACTCACTCCAAAAATCTTTGTTCTCATCCACTGCACACCCAACTTGCGGGGCATATGCACTAACAACATTCATCATCACACCTGCAATTTCCAGCTTCATAATCATCACTCTGTTTGACACTCTTTTCACCTCCAAAACACTCTTGACATACTGTTCCTTCAGGATAGCCCATGGTAGAATAATTTGAACTGGCATCTGATACACTTGGCCTTATTCCCCATCCATCTGGTCTCTTGAACACACAATATATCAACCTCACTAATCTTCATCATATCAGCTAATTCTGTCCCTTTACCAGTCATAATGCCAACATTCAAAGTTCCTACCCTCACTCCCACTCTCCTAACCTTCCTTCTCTCCTCTTGCATCTGAATACACATTTCCCCCAGCACCCTGTTGGCAACAGCACTGGTGGTAGCCGTTGTTAACCCATGCCTCAACTGATCCGTTATGGAAATCTATATTGTAGTCTGCATATTGATATGACATATCCCTCCTTGGGACTGGCACAAAAAAACCCACTGGTTTGTACATCTCCCTGTGGCTGGGTTAAACATGGTGACCAATGTAAAGTAATAAAATAAGAATTTTTGAGAATTTTTGTTTAGCTAAAAGCTAAGCTGTCTCAAAATCTCATGCAGATACTTCTTAAAAGTTATCACGGTTTCACCTTCATCTACATGTTTTGTAGCTTGTTCCAGATTCCCACAATACTTTGTGTAACAAACTGCTTCATGGTTTAATTCTTAAATGACATTTCTGTTAGTTTACACTTGAGTATGTGATTCACCATTACATTAAAACACCCATTACATCTTGGTGTACTTTATCCATACTTTTGAGAATTTTGAAAACCTGGATTAAGTCTCCATGTCATTTATACTGCTGGAGATTAAACAGGTTTAATTCTTTGAGTTTCTCAGAGTACATGTCCTAAAGTTCTGATTGTTCAGCTATATACAGCCTCAAGAGCTGTTAAGTATTTTTTGTTGAGTGGTGGCCAAAACTGCACAAAATACTCCAGATCTAGTATAATTAGTGCATTATATAGTCTAAGCATAATATCTATCACTTTGTATTCAACAGTTTTTACAATATAACCTAATGTTTTATTTGCTTTTTAATAGCTTCTGCATATTGCTTATATGATGACAACATTTTGCCAACATAAACCTCTAAATCCTTTTCAGATGTTGCTACTTGTAAGACAGTATCTACCATCTTGTATATACAGCATAATTGATGTGCCCGTTATCCACATGTACAGTAGCACTTTTCACTTTTTTACTGAGAACTGTGTTGGCACATGAGAAGTGTCCATGTAGACCAAAGTCCAATAGCTTGTTCTTCAAATATTGATCAAAGTCACCACATATGTTGAGCTTCCAACACAAAATCCAGTAACCTGCTCTGTAGTTGATACCAATGATTAAACCCTACCTTGGTTTTGTAAACTAAAAAATAGCCCATGAGTATAAATGTCTAATGGTCTTTTCCATCTTTGGTGACCAAAGAGCAATCCTGAATTTAGGTAGAGAAGTGAAAAATGTCCATGGTAAGCAAAGTCTTCTAGCATTCCCATAATTTACATTTCTGGACACAGTATCAGCAAGTTAAATTATTCTGAACTTGGAAATAGAATAAAATACTTCATTTGTGTATTTAGTTATTGGTGACCAAAGGTCAGTTTAGAGTCCAGAAAGAATGAGTGCATAATGTGAAGGTGATTGAAGTCCACTAGTTTTTTTGGTCCTTTATTACTAAAGGCTGTGTTGTACTTTGAATACAGAAACTGGGAAAGAGTCTTGGGTGAGTAAAATAATCTTCACTGCCTGTCATAACCAAATTACAACTATGCACATTGAATTGAGAACTTCAAAAAGTAAACTAGTCTGTTCTGACAAAAAATAAACTATCTCTTAAACTCATAACATAAAAAAACACCCACGGACACAAATATCTTGTATTGTGTTTCATTTGTGGTGAGCAAAAGGCCAATGCTGAGTTCAGTATAGAGAAGTAAAAAAGGTGAGTAAAGTCCACAAGTTTGTTCTGCCCATAATTTCCAACGTTCAATTGGTAACTTTGGCAATAGAACTGAAACAAGTCCTTCATTACAAAAATTCAACAGCAAGGTCAGTCTTTAATGACCAAAATACTGCAGAGTTAAAGTAAAAAAGGGAGACAAATGCTTCATATTCACTTCCATTCATAGTGGATGAAGACCAGTTTAGAGTCCACAATCCTAAAAATGGTTGTTTTTTAATGGTACTTTATTGTGCTATGTGGTTTCTCACAGGACCATTACTTGACAAACAAAGATTTAATTCTGTAAAGGGTTCTCTGCATGTGAGATTGAAACTTAAGGTGTTGAAAATGTCCTTAATATGTGGACAAAACAGAAATCTTTGATGTAGAACATGTTACTAGCAGGATACAGACAGATCAAGAAAACTTGAACTTCCCTTCTGTTATTGTAGGCTGCAACAGTCCTTTTTAAATCAGGAACTCATCATTATATATCTGCTATTGTCTTTTCATGGCTCTTTGTGGACCATGTTACTGTTTGAAATAATTAAAAGGTCTTCCTGGAACCTTCATATGGATGGTTCTTTTGAGAACCAAAAAGGGTCCATTATAGCATCACTCTGAAGAACCGTTCTGTCACCTTTATTTTTGAGAGTGTAGTATGGGGATGTGAAAATGTCCATGATGACCAAAGTCAAGTAACCCCTTATATTCATACCAAGCAAAGTCCAGCCAAGAATGCTAGACTGAGAAATGAAAACATTCCATGGTGTCCAAAGCACAATCAGGTGTGGACAAGGTCCAGTCTGTTAGTTTTAATTAAGATTCTAAAGGTTGCCTTTTTTGTGAATCAATGTCCAGAAGCCTGCTACATTCACAGTGACCAAAATCCATGCCAGAACCTTGTATTAAAAAGGAAACAAGATCTTTGGTGACCAGTACCTGACAACTTGTGCCATTCATGGTGACCAAAGTGTATTTCAGAGACCTCTGCTATATTTAGAAATGGATAATCATTCATGGTAGCCAGTCCAAGAGTCAGTTCTCTGTTACAATGCCTAATCCATGTCTTTGAGGTTTATCTTGAAAAATAGTCTACAGTGACCAAAGTTTACTGATCTGTTCTGTCATGGCTGACCAAGGATCGGTCCAGACATCTGCATTGAGAAAGGGAAGATAGTCTCTGGTCACCAAAGTCAAGTATCTTGTCCTCTGTTATTATGAAAGTCTAATCCATGTCTTTGAATTGGAAAGTTAAAAGGTCTATGGCAACCAAAGTCCAGTCTACTCCATACTGAGACCAAAAAAAAAACAGTCCATGGTGACCAAAGTCCAGTAACTTGTTCTGCTTAGGCCACCATAAGTCCAGTCCAGAGCTGATACTGAGAACTGAGAAAAGGCCATGGTGAGCAACACCCAGTTGTGTGTCCTATCATGTCCTTAGTTGTGATACTCCAATCTATATCTTTGTATTGTAAACTCAAACACAGTCCATGATAGCAAAAATATAAATGTCCAATCTCTGCACAGTTACTAAATAAGACTAAAGAAGTTAACTTTAATGTCCAAAATGCAGCAGTCAGTGACATTCATGTGATCCAAATTCTAATTAAGAATCATGTACTGAAAACTGGACAATATTCTATATTGCCCAAAGTTCCACATTATTGATGGAACAAATTCCCAATCCATACAGTATCTTTGACTTTGCTTCTCATGGTGACCAATATTTAAACGTCTGCTTTATTAATGCTGACTAAATGTATTAAGAAATGAAAAGTTGTGCATGGTGGCCAGTGTCCAATAGCCTATGCTCTGAAGACAGTCCATATCATTCCTTTCAGAAGTAATAAACTGCTTGTGATGATGAAGACAGAGCTTGCTGTTCCATTTATAATGACTGAAACTCAACTCCAACCCATTCTTGGTGAACATGTCTAGCTGAACATTGTACTGTGAGGTAAGCTGGTTAAGTTCTCAACAATTACTTATTCTTCTTGGAGCTAAAACCTACACTTGAAACATAATGTGCCATACTGTCTATGCTGTTCAAAATCAATTAATTGATCTGTCATGGCGGTTGAATTCCACAGGATGGTGCTCGCTTTGTGACTAAAACGCACCTCAGCCCAGCTGAAATGTAGTGTGTCCTTTACCAACATGACTCCTCCAGTCAGTTTGTAGTGCTAACAAATTAGGCAGCATTAGTGGCTAGAAAGCTGGACTGGGACTCACAAGGCTGCCTTCACTTTCTTGGTGTGTGGCCCCTCAACAAACTGGCAAACACAAAGATTACATGATTACAGATCTCCTTCTGATGTGCTTATAAAACTCTTTGGTTTAGAATTTACCGGTAAAGGCACTATATTGACCATGTCCATGTTGTGTTTTGAACCTGACTCTGGCTTTTCCCTGGCTGCTCTGCCTCTGTTTCACTGCCTATAACTGAATGTTGGATGTCCTCAATCACATAATCCCTTGAGTGATATTAGAAGAAATGTATAAGGCAGGCAAATGTAAATCTAAGCAACCAGTTACAATATACAATGATAGATAGATAGATAGATAGATAGATAGATAGATAGATAGATAGATAGGACACAAAGATGCACAGGAAAATTATGACACAATACTGTTTTGGGACTTTTATGCCAAGAGACATCATGTACTTGCATGGCTTTCAGAAAGCATTCAGATCCCTTCATGTCTTGCATGTTTTTTTTTTTTATGTTGCAGGCTTGTGCTTAAGTCATTGAAATTAATTTATTTCTTCATCAAGCATCACTCCATACCCCAGAATTACAAACTGAAAACAGAATTTTAGGAATTGTTGCAAATTAATTAAAAATTAAAAACTGAAATATCATATTGACATAGTTATTCTTTATTTACTGTATTCAGTTTCCTATATTAGGAATTTATCATATTTTGTATACCCCAACTTACTCTCCAGAGTGTTTTTGGGGTCAGCTATTTGCACAGTGCCCCTGGAGCAATTGCAGGTTAAGGGCCCAATGGAATAACATTCCTTGCGTCACTGCCATGATTCGAACTTGCAACCTCCAATTTACCAGCCCAGATCCTTTTTTCAGACCCTTAACTCCATACTTTGTTGTGGAAGTGATTGCAGCCTGGGGTCTTCTTGGTTCTGACACAAAAGTCTTTACACACCTGGATTTGGGGATTTTCTGTCATTCTTCTCTGCAGATCCACTCAAGCTGTGTGAGGCCGGATGGAGAACATTGGTAGACAGTTATTTTCAGATATCTCCAAAGATTTTTGATTGGTCCATTCAAGGAAATTCCCAGAGTTGACCCTAAATTACTTTTGTGTTGTCTTTTTGTAACAAAATGTGAAACAATATTTTCTGAAGGTGCTGTAAACTGGGCTAAGGGCTTGTACTCATCGCAATCTTATATTATGTTTTGAGACTTCCATTGGTAATATAGCATTTTTCATAAAGTAGGCAAAGATAATGTGCTTTAAGGCAATATATGAAATATATGAAATGAAGAATCATTACTGTACCAACTCTAAATCCTGACTGGGCTTGAATCAAAAATCTGCCCCACTGTTAACCCTTAGGCAATTTGATGGCATCCTCTGTTTAGAAACTAGCCAATGAATGTGAACCATTTTCATGTTTTTTTATCCACTCTGTCCTTATTTTTTTTTCTCTGTGGCACTACTACTATTCTGCAGTTTCCAGTTGTAATGTATGGCTGGGAAAGAAGGACTATCACTTAAAGCTGAATGTGGAAGAACTGATGTTTTCAGCCTTGGTGCTGGAGAACACTGCTGAGAAGATCCAACAAATCGGTACTTGAAGAAATGCAACCAGACTTCTCATTGGAAGGCATGCTTGTCAAAGAAATGCTCAAATATTTTGGCCACATATTGAATAAGCAGGATTCCTTAGAGAAAAATCTCATGTTGGGGAAGACTGAAGGCAAAAAGAGAGGACAACAGGAATGGTGCTATATTAGATAGGCATATATGATGGGTACTATGATATATAGATAGATAGATAGATAGATGGATGTGAAAGGCATCCCTACAGACCTTTCCTGGGAAATCCTGCAAGGTTCCGGCGCCTCAGAAGACGTCACTTCCGAAGCCTGCCCCTTTGCTGACGTCACTTCCTAAGCCGGCCCCTTTGCTGAGATCACTTCCAAAGCCGGCCCCTTTGCTGACATCACTTCCGAAGCCAGCCCCTTTGCTGACGTCACTTCTGGTTCCGGCCATTTTGATGACATCAGTTCCTCTCCAGGCCTTTAAAGCCTCCATCTTGGGCTACTATAGCCAGTTCTAGTTTGGACTAGTTTTGATACAACAAACCCTTTTGCAGCTGGGAAAAACAATATATGGGTGGCTGCCCCAAACCTTTATGATGTCTTTGGCGTATTATTATCACAATAGATAGATGGATGTGAAAGGCAATAAATTAAAGATAGATAGATAGATGGATGTGAAAGGCACTAAAGATAGATAGATAGATAGATAGATAGATAGATAGATAGATAGATAGATAGATAGATAGATAGATAATTAATGCATTTTATGGGCGGCACGGTGGCGCAGTGGTAGCGCTGCTGCCTCACAGTTAGGAGACCCGGGTTCACTTCCCGGGTCCTCCCTGCGTGGAGTTTGCATGTTCTCCCCGTGTCTGCGTGGGTTTCCTCCGGGTGCTCCGGTTTCCTCCCACAGTCCAAAGACATGCAGGTTAGGTGGATTGGTGATTCTAAATTGGCCCTAGTGTGTGTCCTGCGGTGGGTTGGCACCCTGCCCAGGATTGGTTCCTGCCTGATTGGCTCCAGCAGACCCCTGTGTTCGGACTCAGCGGGATGGATGGATAATGCATTTTATTTCAAGGTGCATTTCTAAACACCCAAGGACACCGTACAAATAATAAAATCATAAAACAGGCATATACACATACACATATACATATATTTATATTTATGGAACTGAAAGTACAGCAATACGAACACAGCCTAAGGTCATGTAGTGTAAGCTAATCTAAACAGATAACTCTTAAGATGAGATTTGAAAATAGGTAGGGAATCTGTGTCCTGAATGTTTTGTGGTAGTGAATTCCAGAGATGAAGAGCACTGGAACCCATGGTGATCAGGCATGCAGGGTGGGTGATGAGAAGACCAGAAGTAGAGGACCTAAGAGTGCAGTTAAGCATATAAACATGTATGAGATCAGAGAGGTATAATGGAGCAAGGTTATGAAGTGCTTTGAAGGTAAGTAGAAGAATTTTAAAATCAATGTGAAATTTTACAGCAAGCCAATTAAGCTGTTTAAGAGATGGGGGTAATGTGTTGCATGGAAGAGGTCTGAGTTGTAATATGGGCAGCAGAATTCTGAACAAAGCTGGAGTTTATGGGCAAGCTTATGTGGGAGATCAAAGATAACAGAATTATATTAATCAATGCTGGAAGTGACCAATACATGAGTAAGGATGGTGGTGTTATTTAGTGTGAGGGAGGGCCGCAGGCGTGCAATGCTACGAAGATGAAAAAAGATGACCATGTAACGTTATTGATATGGGATTCAAAAGACAGAGTACTATCAAATATAACCCCCAAACTCTTAACCTGAGGGGAGGGATAGACTGATGTACCATTAATATTAAGCAAAAAATGATTAGATTTTGATATAAGCAGACTTAGAGTCAATGAGGAAAACCTCTCTCTTATGGCTATTGAGTTGGAAGAAATTAGAAGAAAAACAAGATTTTACCTCAGATAGACAGTCATTGAGGGAGGAAGGAGGAAGGACAGAGTTGGGCTTTGTAGATATATAGAGCTGAGTATCATCTGCATAATAATGAAAATCAATTCCAAATTTCTTAAAAATGCCACCTAAAGGGAGTAAATATATTAAAAACAGTAAAGAGCAAAGCACCAATCCCTGAGGAACACCACTAGTGACTGAGAGGGATCGTGATTGTGAGTTTTTTAGAGGATGAAAAACAAATACAGTACCTTTAACCAGGTATGATGTAAATAGATAGATAGATAGATAGATAGATAGATAGATAGATAGAGCGGAATGACACTATATTAGATAGATAGATAGATAGATAGATAGATAGATAGATAGATAGATAGATAGATAGATAGCACTACTGAGTGTATACATGTATGCGAGCTAAAGTCCATCAGGTCATGAAGAGTTGGACTTGGCTAAAAAAGTAAACCACAACAAAATTATTCTGAAAGTCTAATATCAAATTTCCCCAGTTTTGGACACAAACTCACTCACACTGGGCCAATTTAAAGTGACTAATTGCACTCATGTTACTGCCTTTAGGATTTGGGTGTAAGACTAGAATAATTAGAGAAAGACTCGCATAGACACAAAGAGAACATGCAGACTCCACACAGAAAACAACGAGGAGCAGGAGACAAGATCTGTAAGGCAGAAATATTAATCATCCCAAATTACACTTTATTTGATTTTTTTTAAAACACAGCTATGAATGTGTGACCATTTACAATCCTAATCTATCCATTTAGTGTACAGTAAATGGATGCTTGACAATTCAGAATAAACTCTGTTCTTTTTTATATATTCATAAACAACCCATTTTCTGACTGTCTTGTAACAATTCAGGCATCAGTCTCTCATCTAATTTCTAACATTTACAATTTAGTCAAAGACATTCCTGCTATTTAGATTTTGGATTCCGGCTCTGATTTAACCATTTAGAGTTTATATATGGACTCTGGTTATCTAGAATTTAAACACAAGCATTTAGAATCCAACCTATGGAAGCCTGCCTGTGTCTGTGTTTACCAACATTTCACACTGTACATTCTTAAATATAAAGATGCCAAAGTAGTTCTTCAGAGCAATGCCATATGGAAACACTTTTTGGTTCATAAAAGGACCATCCACGTAAAGGTTCCAAAAATAACCTTTTATTTAAATCCATAACTGGCCCTGTAAATAACTATGAAGAAATGATACCAGTGATTGCTGGGATAGACTCCAGCTGTACCAGTGACCCTGCCATGACTAAGAAAATAGATGGATGCATAGATGGATTATAACAGATTTGCTCAATACCAATGGGTTCCTTATTTTAAAAGGCCTCCTGCTGCATAAAATCACACAGACTCAGTTCAGGTTTTTTTTTTTATCTCTTGTATCCTGCTACCTACTACACATTACAGAATTCTGTTTTGTCCATATAGGAGGAACCTTTTCAGAGACAAAAAACCTTGTGTTGAGCAAGGGTTCAAGGAGGAAACACAACCCATTAAAGTGCCATTAAAGAACCTGAATCTTTAAGGGTATACAACCATTCTCAACATCACACACATGTATATGGAGGGATATTTTAGACAAAATTAAGGAAACAAAAATATACAAATAAAAATACCATGAAATGTGACAAAAAATAATTAATCTTTTCACAACATATATTTTTGTTGCTTATGTCTTAACATATTCTAAGATGCCTATTCTATTATTTCTTGGTTTATGTATTTCAGCGACACCTGCACAACATGGAACAATTCCTGAAATCAAACTGTCACTTTCACTCGTCAAAGGTGAGAGGGCGGGGTCTAGTGAGTACTGTTTTCTGGTTGGTTAATTGTCCACACGCTCAGTGCCGGTTGAAGCCCGTTTGGAGCCCTAAGCAACATTGACGGACATTATACCCCTCATTGTCCATTGCAGGTATTATTAAAGCTGGACGACATGTTGGGGAGGCGGTCGCCTTTGGTATCCTGAGCAGACATTCACGGCAGAGTTTAAAGAGTACGCGTCCCTTCGTATACGGCGTGTAACGGCGCCTACACATTATCACCATATAGTAAATTGACGACCAGGAGGTGGGGTCCCCCTTGTTGTGAGGATTGTCTTAAAAAACACAATTGGTTCCCCTTTGTGTATATTATTAACATACATTTACGAACCCCGGTTGTCCCCCTCGGTGTACTGGAGCGCGCTCCCCTTAACTTTCATAAATGGCGCCCCTCTGATGACGGCGCCTAAATCGTCTGATGGATTAGGTGGCTCGGCACAAATTTGACACTAAACTTCGGCTAACTAGGTAACCTTTACAGCAGACACTTAGGATGCAAACAACTGATGTGTTTTTTTGCACCCACATTGCACTTCACACAGCACTCGTGTCCAAGCAACCTAGTCACAAGTTTGAGCATTGGGCACGAGCCCACAGGCTTTCCCAACTCACGCAAAGCGCATGCGTCTATGCTGTGTATAATTCACCAATAAGAACACAGTGCTCAATTGAACCCCGCCTTTTCAACTTTGACGAGTGAAAGTGACAGATTTAATTTCAGGAAACGTTCGTGTTGCGTGCGGTGTCAATGAAATAATAAAATGAATACATAAACATTTGGTGACATATTTAATATGACATTTACTTTGTCCGAAATATTCTTCCATACACTTGATACTTTTTGCGATCGTGGAGTGCACGAACAAATTCGGAATGGGGAACCAGTCCTTTGCCGCACATGCTATGCTCATGTACACACATACAGCTACCGCTTAATCAAATCTGTATGTCTTTGAGGATGCTTGAGGAAAGTCAGAGTACTTAATAAGCATGTTTTAGGCAATGCACAAATTCTAAATGGGCAGCAACCGGGATTCACACCCCGAACTCGGAATCCCTGAGAAGTCAGCGCTACCTGTTGCGCCACCCTTATAACGTTTGGAAGCCATTATTTTGCAGCTTTCTAAGTTTAGAGTTCATCTTAGGTGTGTGCTGTAAACAGTAGATACTCAACCTGCGACTGTTTTACTTCATTCTTTATTTTTTTTATATCTTTCTGTCTGCCAATCAGATCTTTCTAATCCCGTCTGTGCCCGTTTTCAGTCTACAGTACACCATTCCTAATGCGGTGTATGTAATACAGTGTTTAATCCATTATTAATCGGGCCGTGTTGAGAATCCAGTCTCGTTAAGTGATTTTCATTAACGTCAATCCAGCCAGTCCGTGTTTCAGACATTTCGAATGCTGTGTGAAGGTGAGCTATATTCAGTTTCACTCTGGTGTGAGTCCCTTTCAGCCCCCGCGGTCAATGGCTGCTTTAACTATTTGTTTTCCAGTCTGTTGTTGGCGTATAGCCATTTAGAATCCAGCCGAGCAACGCTTTAGCTTTTGAGAACTCAGTGTGCGTCTTTAATTTATCCCTTTAGAATCCAATTTGCGGCTATGTTTGAATAATTTAGCATTCAGACTGTGCCTCTATTGTATTTGTTTATAGCCCAGCCTATGAATGTGTAAGCATTTTGAATGGAGCCCGTGACTGTAGTTTAGGCTCCCGCCGGAGAGTGCTGACCATTCAGTTAGTCGGCTTCATTCATAAACTGCGAGTGCACTTGGTGTGTTCGAGTCCTAATCGGAACAGCTGCCTCGTATATACGGCTGTTACGTTCTCTTTCATAAATCACGTCGTCATATTTATAAACCTTAGTTTTATTGGAAAAATTGCAAAGAAAACAAAAACAAATGATTCGTGTATAAAACTTGTTTTATTAAATGCTTTGACCTTAAGTAATAAAGGGCAAATACTGACTGACTGATATGTTTGAAATCTCAGCAGAGGCAGATGTTGAAAGGAAAAGACAACATAATTTATATGTTAAATAGTTTAAAAGCCTACTTAATTTATAATGCAGAGTCATTCCATCGACTTGAGACCAAACTAGCAAAACGTGTTTATAATTAAAGAGCATAGATACATAATAACTTATTTTGTTGTGGTGGTTGATTATGATAATTCCTTGAATTAATATACATTATTGCTAATAACAATAATTTAGCTAAATTAGGGAAGGAATGTGCAAACATAGAGGTGAAATTTAGTAATTATTTTGTCGAGAGCTGCCCACACAAGTGGGTGTTGTCACATTTCAAATTTTACGATTGTGCAGTAAAGGCAAACGTTACCATTAATGGAGATGACAGAACTGCACACAGGAACAGACGGCGGCAAAAGGTTACACTCGGTGTTCCCATTTTGGTAGTTTGTGGTTTGTTTTTGTCCTCCCTAAACTGTAATATCATCTCATTCATTCATTCATTCGTTTGTTTGTTTGTTCATCCATCCATCCATACATTCACCTATGCATTCGTTTGTCTGGTCATTTATTCAATCACATAATCATAAGTTGTTTATTTATTCATTTCATAATTCATTCATTCATTTGCAAATTCATTTTTAATTCATTTATTTGTTCATTTATTCATTTCCTAATTCATTCATTCATTTGTTCATTCATTTGTTCAGTCGTGTTGTCATTCACTTAATCACTGACTTGCTCTTTTAATTATTTATAAATTCATTCTTTTGTTCATTTATTTGTTTGTTGGTGCATTTGTTCATATGTCTGTTCAATTATTCATTGGTTTCGTTGCTCAATCATTCAATCACACATTCATTTGCTTAACTTTTCTTTCTTTTATTAATGTGTTTGCTTGTTCTTTCATTTGATTGGTTCATTTGAACACTTATTTGTTTATTTATTAACTCATTCATTTGTATGTTCCTTCATTACTTTGTTGATTCAGTTTGTTTGTTAATTAATTAATTAGTTCATCTGCTTGTTCATTTTTTCTGTTCGTCTGTTCATCTATCTGTTCAGTTATACACTGGTTTATTCAATCATGCATTCATCTATTCCATCACTTCCTTGTGGTTTTGTTATTTTATTCATTTTTTTATTCGTTCATTTGATTAATTTCTTCATTCATTTGCTCATTTCTTTCATTCATTTATTTAGTCACATATTATACGAGGGACGTTTAAAGAGCCTTTTTTTTAACTCTATTTATTAAGACTTTCAAAAACAAATGACATCACTTTTCTACGTAGTCATTGGCAATTTTAACCTAGCGTCCTACCAAGTTTTTAATGCCCAATTAGTACTCTTCCCGCCTTCATCGTTTCCAACGAAAATATAAAAGTGCAGAAACGTTTTGAACATCCCTCGTATATTCACCCATTTTTTAATTTATTTATTTATATGCCATTCCTTTAATTAATTAATCAATCAATCAATCAATTAATTAATTGATTTTATGAACTCAGTTTATTCTCGCTGACAGAGCCTATCTGGGTATCAAAGGCTTTGTCATATTTCAATCTTATTATATGATTATCTTCATTAATCAAGACTCTTTTAATTTTAATAAATATTATAACACATTCTTTGCCAACTTATTTTGTGCATTTGCTTATACTTTAAAAGATTACTCAAACTACAGAAGTTCACACCTGCCTGCTGCACCCTTTGCCAGCCTGTTACTTGCAGCTGTGGGCAGGTTGGCATCATGAGGTGTAAATGTAAATGGCATTGTGAAGTACTGTGTGTGGAGTAATATGCTGGATCTCCATGGATGTGAGGAGAAGGTGCAAGTAACACATTAGCAGGTCCCCAATGCAGGATTATGGAGGTGGAAAGTACAAGGCTGCATTAAGTGTATCATTATGGATCACCTGAAAAACATGTTTCCAACCTGCTTTTTTGAGTTCAAGGTCATGGTGGGCATGAGCCTCTCTTGGGTTCTTCAAAGGTAAAGTAGGAATGAGCCATGGATGCAAGCCAGTCCTTTGCAGGGCCCACTCATACAAACAGCCATCCAAGGCCAGTTTAGATTACTGTCTCTGGTCTTATTAGTCATTTAGAATTCAAACTATGAATACGCAGCAATTTTTAATCGAGTCTTGAGTTCTTGTTTAATATTTTACACTTTGTGGGCTCTCTTTAAGCAAATGAGAGTAACCCTGACGGGTCAAATGAGGGCTAGAACATAACTTGCCCTTACTAGACATAAGGCAGGAACTAACCTTGAATGGCATGCCCATTCTTTGCAAGACCCCATTTTGCTCAAACCTTCACCCCCACTGAGCCATCTTAGAATCACCAGTTAGCTTAACAAATGCATCTCTAGGGTTTAAAGAATGTTGCAGCCAAGAAAAACTCAAGCAGACTGGAAAAATGAACCAACTGCACATAGAAAAAGGACTTGGACCCAGAACACTATAATCATAAGAAGGCAACTCTTTTCACCCTTACCAAAAAAAAGACCCACATTTGATCCCCAGTTTACTCCCAAGTTTAAAATGTGGAGAATGGCTAACATGCCTTTTAATTTATTTTTTTTTAAATTGCAATATTGATTAATTGGCAGATTGTCTTTGCATAACCTGTTGCACATGAAATCCTGGAGTCAGGCAGCAGGACATTTGCATGATAAAAAAGAAGTAGAAGTCATAAAAGAAAAAAAAAATAATGGCATTAAATACCAAAGACCACATTTATTGGATGAATGTAAAAGATTTTATTAGACGAGTTCCTCATTGAGATGAGAGAATATAAGAATGCAATTTATTAGTAAGAGGTGGAATAAAGAACCTCGGGAATAAAAGCTAAAACAGTCACAAACACTGCAATGATTTCAGTCGGATGAAAGTAACTACAGAGAATAGAAGTGAAGTGAATAAAACAGACTACGTCTGTCTGGTTTTCTACCTAAAAGCAGGTTCTAGACGGCCATTGTCTGCAGCGCTTTTATTTATTTCCTTGAGCCATGCCTGAGATAGAATAGAACGGCAAAAGAAGTATCCTGTGGCATTTCTCTACAAGAACAGAATTGAATATTTAATGGCTTTTGCTAATAGATGAAGAACAAGGTATAAACTTTTTGGTGGCTTTGAGCTGACAATCCACATAATTAAGACATAAACATAATGCAGATTGTTCAGCGGACCTAAAGAGCCTTAAAGCAGCTCGCAAAGATGAGAAGTGTGCTGCAGCCGATTTCTGACTGAAATTCCTCATGTACTGAAATGTCAGCTTCCTTAGGATGCTGTTACTCCAAAAAAAAAAAAAAAAAAAGACATCCGTCAATATCATAATCATAAAAGACCCTTGCTACAATGCACCATCCTAAGAAATCCAATAAACGAATGTGAGGCTTAACACTCGACCGGCTCTCAATGAGTTACAAAGATGAATTTTCACAGGCTTTAGGTGTTTTCATCTTCTTTAAATGCTCAGGTCTGAATTGGCAGACATCCTTGAAAGGATTATAAAATGTAATTATACTGTATAAAATGCTTTTGTTTGTTTCAGTTATGTGCACTAAAAAGAATCGGTGACCTCCAAAGCCCAGGCTTTCATTCCATAATGTCTCAGTTTGGAACCTCATTAGTTTGTCAGTTGGGTAGCGGATTGTAGTTGGGAAAACTGGACTTCAATTAATTCATTACAAGCAAACACACACACACTCATATATAACTGTATATATATATATATGTATGTATACGTACATACATACAGTACATACTATACTACATATACATACATACATACTGTACATACTTTAAATATATATACATAAAATTAATTACAAACACACACTCATATATAACTGTATATATGTATGTATACATACAGTACATACTATACTACATATACATACTGTACATACTATACATATGTATATATATATATATATACATACATATATAATTCATTACAAGCAAAAACACACATAGATATGTATATTGCTTAATCCAGTTTGGAGTCATGGAGCATATCCAAGCTGCATTGGGCACAAGGCAGGAATCAATCCTGAAGAGGGTGCCACTCACACACCCACACATACAGGGCAAATTTGTGACTGCCAGCTGGTCTAACAGTCATGTTTTTTGGGAATTTGGGAAAACAGAGTGCCAAAACAGATCTGGGGAGAACATGCAAACTCCGCACTGCGCTCAAGGCGCTTGATCTGTGAGGCAGTAGAGGCACATCCACCGCGCCCTATTTATTTTTTAGAAACATAAGAAATTTGACTATTGAAATTAGACCATTCAGTCCATCAAGTTTGTTTGTTTAGCTAACAGTTAATCTCTCCCCAAAAAAAGTTAACTCTGAAAATGGCACCAGTGTTTTTTTTAATTACATATAAACACAAGTATAGAAAGCAGTTATGACAGGTTTAGTGCAATTTGATATTTCATGTTCTTTTTCCAAAGATACAATCCACTTCCCTCAAAAATCTGCTTGTAAGAGTAGGCCTTCGCCTCTTTTAAAAAAAATCTGTATTTGAAATGACTGCCTGTTTTATTTATATGATAAATATGGGACATTTTAGAGAAAGACTTAGTCAGATCAATTAACTAGTCTTTTATTTGGCCTTCTTCTAACACATAAAAAACACAATGATATGCCAGTTAAAAAACCTTTTCTTCAGAAGATTTTTAAGATGTGTTTAATGAAGTGCTCTGATTTAATATACACATTGGTATCTAAACTGCAGCATTTCACATAGGGGACACTGGGGCATGTCCAGTATTTAACACTCTCTATATATCTGCAAATTCATGCAATTGCACTCTTAAAAATAAAGGTGCCAGATCGCTATTCAGAGACATGTCATAGGGAAACCGTATGACCCGTCCACATGAAGATTCCAGAAAGAACCTTAACTTATTTAGAGCTGTATCAGGCTCCATACAATAAATAACCAAAAATAGATGGTAACAGATTTTGGGAAATACCAATGGCTCATGATTTTAAAAGGATTTTCACTGCATGCACAGAGTACAGGCTATGTTCAGATTTTCTTAATCTTTTAGCATCCTGCTAGGTACAATACCATACATTCAAAAATTCAGTTTTTTTTTTTTACATATTAGGATGTTTTTCAAATCAGAAAGACCCAAATAACCCTTCCCAGAATGAAGTGGTGATTTTAATAAGCAATAGCTTTTGGAACCACACAATCCAGTAAAGTGCCATTAAGGAACTATTACTTTTAAGATTGTGCTTCATGGATTTGTTGTCCTAGGTTCATATCTTTTCAGTTGTTTTTCCTGATGTGGAGTTAGCACATTTTCTTCATGGTTGTATTGGCTTTCATCATGTTGGGTTAATTGGTACCTCTAAACTAGCCCAGTATAACTGTGAGTGTGGTTTGTACGCTGCAATGGACTGGTGCCAGCTTTACCTCTATGTTCTTTAAAGAGACAACCTCAATCCATTCTAACATTTCCTTTCATAATTTTAAACACTACAGCCATGCCCCCTCTTAATCTCCATTACATTAAACTAAAAACGTTCAACTCCTTCAGTCTCTTGTCATAGCTCACACCTCTTAATCCGCCCTGTTGCTCTTCTCTGGACTTTCTCTAGTGCTGCTGTGTCTGTCTCGTAATATGGAGACCAACTCATATCAAGTGTGCTCGAGTGTGTTATGTTACTTATATCTGCCTACTTGTGTTCCTTTTCTGTTTTCTTCCTATAAACAACAGTTCTCAAACCCATTGTATCCAGTTCAGTGTTGTGAGGCCAGAATAATCTTCGCTGCAGCGGGTGCAAAAGAAGCTGCAGGGCCCACTCACACTCTACAGTCCTAAAATCAAGCACACATGTAAGTCTATGGAGGGGAAGGAAACCTGACACTGACATGAGGAGAACATGCAAACCACACTCAGACAATAACTGGGTAGAGCATTTAAACTCAGGACACTGGATCTGAGAGGCAGCAGGGCTAACCTCTGCTTTTCAGAAACTTTCTTATATTAAAGGGGATTAGCAAATCTAATTTAATAGAAGAAGAAACCACCACTTGTGAAAACTGCATAGTAACAGTAATCATAGTTATGTGGGACACAGCAGTGTCTCACAGTCTGGTGTATGTTTCCCCTTGGTAGCATCTGACTAACCTCCAGAAAGAAATTAACATTTTCTTTACATACATTCAGTATCATAGTATATTTAATACATGTGTGATTTTAACTATTATTTTAAAGAAAAACAGTTGAACGTGAAGTGTGAAAACATGTTTTTAAGAAAAATTAATGAAGGCAGGAAGGCCTAATTCTTGCTACTCTCTTAAAACTACTGGCTCTTTAAAGGCATTTTAATAGTTTGTGTGGTTCCCCGCAAAACCATTGTTTGACGAAGAACTATTTAATTCTAAGGAGGTTTCTGTGCATTTAAAGCTGGCTTTTTGGGTATTGAAAATGTTCCTAATACAGAAATATTTAATGTATTTAACAGATCAAGTACACCAGAATTTATCTTGTGTGATTATTGGCACCAAAACAATTAATTTAAAGGAATCCATTGGTATTTCACAAATCTGTTATCATCTATTGATGGATATTTATAGAATGTCTTATGGATCTAATTAAATAAAGGTTCTGTATGAAAACTGCACATGGATGGTTCATTTGGGAACCAAAAATGGTCCCATTATGACATTGCTCTGAAGAACCACTTTGGTATTTTTATTAGTCCATGTGCGATGGTACAGCCTTAAAAATAAAGTGCCAGAGCAATTCTTCAGAGTGATGCCACAGAAGAAACATTTTTAGTTCCCAAAGACTTCCAGAAAGAATCTTTATTTAGATCCATAACAGGCTCCATACAGTGAATAACCATGACTGGTAACAGTTTTGTGAAATTCCGGTGGGTCATGAATTTCATGTTCAGTAACACAAGTGAAATGCATGTTTTCTTAAACTGTTAGTTTTAAGCACCTTAACGCTAGATTTTTTTTTTTTTTTTTACATATCAGGAACCTTTTCAAAGTCCAAAGAACCAACTTTATATGCAAACAACCCATCACAGAATGAAATGGCTCTTTGTCAAGTAATGGCTCTATGAGGAACCACAAAACCCAGTAGAGATCCTTATAGTGCCATTAAAGAACCATTATTTTTAAGAGTGTATTTGAGGTGAAACAAAATGTTATTGGGGGAACAATAAATAAATTCTGTGCCTACTCCAGCACAACAGTAACCCAAATAAGGTATATAGACAATTAAATTGCCTTTATGAATTATACATACAGATTCATGGTTGCTACTTTCACAGGTGTCCTGATATTAACCATTGTCCATTTCAGATCTGCAAGTTGTTTTGGCCAAAAGTGTCGGCTGAATGAATAAATAATAATATAATGTGAATAACATGTCAAGTTCGGTGCAGTTTATTTACCTAGTGTGAACTGCAAAAAAGTGACAACTTGAATAATAAGTCCAAATCCAAGCACGCCTGCCCGTCCTCTACTATACAGTAAGTAATAAATAGACATGCAAAAAATGCAGTAAAATTTAATTGCTAAGCATAGTCTAAGAATTTAAGAAAGAAAGAAAGAAAGAAAGAAAGAAAGAAAGAAAGAAAGGTGTACATTTGAAAAAGTTCACGGCGTTGCCTCGCCCCTTCAATAGTTATGTAAATTGGTGACACTTAAGAAACGCCCGTTGTCGGCGAGCTAGAAGCGGGTTGGTCGGGCACTCTGAACATATCCCTATAAACTAGCATGCTCACTGAAGTGGGAGAACTTTTTTTTAAAAAGTGTTGGACATTTTTGACGGAGCCGTGACTTAAAGCTGGGAAGTTAGCCTGTAAGAATTAGTAAGTGAGAACTTTTCGAAGCCCTCGCTCGCGATCCGGTCGGCCCATGAAGGACTCGCTCGCGTCCACGCTTCTGTAAGAATACACGCGCGCAGGTATGTCATTGGACTCCGATAATTAACAAATTCTTTTTTTCATGCCGGCGTGCCGTGGCTTTAGTGAGACAGAGAATTTTCCCAAGTTTGGTTCCCACCTTAACCCTCGGGGGGAATTCAGAAGGGAGGTATCTTAATTGCCAGGGTGAATGTAGTTTGACTTGATTTACAATCCGGTGTTTACAGTAATCAAGGCTCCGGCAACTAACTGAACACAGACTCTTCACTCTCTTTCTTCGTCCCGTATATTTGATTTTATTTTATTCGGATTTTTCCCCCGGCGTTTAAAGATGTACAGCATGATGGAACATGAGATAAAATCGACAGGACCGCCGCCACCCCATCAACACGGTTCTGGGATGTCCCCAGTTGGAAACGGCGTGGGGGCCACTCACCCTGGGACCAAGGGGACGTGTCCCCCAGGCGGAGATCCTATGGACAAAGTAAAGCGACCTATGAATGCCTTCATGGTTTGGTCCCGTGGCCAGAGACGCAAGATGGCACAGGAGAACCCCAAAATGCACAACTCGGAGATAAGCAAAAGACTTGGTGCCGAGTGGAAGCTTTTAACAGACGCGGAGAAGCGGCCATTTATCGACGAAGCCAAGCGGCTGCGAGCACTACACATGAAGGAGTATCCCGACTACAAATACAAACCCCGGCGCAAGAACAAGCCGCTCCTGAAGAAGGACAACGCCGCCGGCAAATACCCGCTCTCCGCCGGCAATCTTCTGGCTGCGGCGGCGGCTGCGCAAGGACCCGGGGGGAGCCCTCGCATGGACAGCTACGGATGGGGCCCCACTGGGGGGTACGCGGGCATGCAGAGTGAGGCGCTGGGTTACACTCAGCAGCTGCACCGATATGACCTGTCAGCTCTGCAGTACCCCCCTGGCATGGCCCCCTCGCAGACCTACATGAACGGCGCTAATTCTTACAGGTAAGAAGCCCATGTCCGGTATCGGAACAGAACAGATTTCATATTTCATCACACTTTGCAGTGGTGTATAATAATATTACTTATATATTTTTATCTGTTTAACAGTACGTATTGAATTGTTTGTATTATTTTGCATCAGCAAAGATTAACGCAAGATTACAATTTTTTGAGATCTTAACAAAAACACATTTAAGTTGTGCATAATTATACTTTGAGCATGTTATGATTTGATACTATTCAATTTAAGCACATTGAGTGTGAATGGATGCTTTAAATCAATGTGTAAAATATGAGTACATCAGTTTAAATCGTTTTTCTTGTTTCGTTTTTCTATTTGGTTTATTTATAAACCTAAGATGGACCGACGTCCTGTCCTTCCAAAATTGGTTTCAGCATTATGTCTATTTCCATCGGAATGAGCACCAGTTTCCCCCCTTCTTCCACCTTCACCACGACCCCCCTCCTCCTATAAAAAGGGGGGAATCAAGGAAATTGACGGTTTATGTATGTAATGACTTGTTATCATACGAAAACTGTTCTTAGCAGACCCACCCCCCGTAAACACGGTAGAGCACGTGCTTTGGTATTTTTGAATTTTAAATTCATTCATAAAAATTCAATAACGAGAAACAATGAGAGAACAAACTCAAAAGTGGAACATAAAAAAAATGAAGCGACCCCCGCTCCCCCCTCCCCGTGCCTGAAGCATCAGTTGTCGTATCGCAGGTGACCATATTTTTTAATAAAAGACAATTTTTAAATTCGGGGAAAATATCGGTTTAAACGCCTAATTAAAAGTGGCCTATGTTTTTATTTATTTAAAAGAGAAAAAAGTGTGACTGTTTTAAACAGTTAAGCAAAAGAAACTAAATTTTGAAACAAGGAGACAGCATGTGAAATGATTAACTCACGCGGCAAACTCAGATTACATCTTGAGTTCTTTGCCTCACCTAATAAGTTTTGTATTTAATAAAATGTTTATTATTATTATTATTGTTATTGTTATTATTATTATTTCGTTTTCAATGCGCTGACGGGGGGCATAGACACATTTTATAGCGTCTTTATTTATGAACTCGCATTACAAGTAGCGGCTTAATCATATAGTTGACTGAACGCATAATTAATAAAAATAATTACACCATGTGTTAGATATTTCTCGTTTCTCGAACTGTACCATCATCAGAAATTTTCTTTATTGTTGCGTTATATGCTATGTATAAATAATTTTAAATTCAGAAATGTAACTAAGTGGACATTTTTATATTTTCCCCTGTAGTGTAATACCTACATGAAATTAGTTTTTATAAACTAACTGTGAATGGACATCCAAGGTCATTTTAAGGCTGGGTCTACGCACTGTGAGCACTTTAAATTAGGTTGGCTGTCTGGCACTGACCCCGTTAATATCTGAGCCGCGCTTCACGAGCTACCTGAGGATATTATGGCGTTATGAACAAACAGTGCAGTTGAGTGCACTTTATGGTGAGAAACGCGAAACTTACACATGACGGTACATCAGCTCAGTAGCAAGACTGATTATTTTAAAATGTCATATTATTTACTAAGGGTACGTTCACAAAAACGTTCCTTTTATTCTCCACAGTTAAACAAAAACTGTGAGTTTACTGCCCTCACTTAAGGACACGCACATATTTATGTCCAGAGGGGATTCCTTGAATCCCATTGTACGCAACATTTCATCTCATTCCAGGTTTGCTGTAAGAAGCTTGAAAAGTGCAGATGTGGATGTGATTTGTTTTGAATCAGGTGTATTTCACGGTGTGATATTAAACAGTTAAATTTGTTTGTTTTTTATATTTTTTGAATTTATTTCTTGGACATAATATGTCAAACCTTGCAGTTAATAAACACTGAATGGAAAATCGATTAGTTGTAAATGGAAACAAACGCGCGATAGGCATACAACTTTGAAGTCCAATTTAGATTTTGTTGTGCAGTTTACTTTGACATTACAGGGCAGACACGAAGCAAAGATTTCCTCGATTTGTAAGGCTAGTTCCTTTACATAATAACTTTTAATAAACAACACACAACACGTTTTACTTTTCTGTGTGGTTAGCTTGTATTAATGGAACGTCAGAATCCTTTTGAAAATCTTTTTCAAAGATTTAAGCCTTTTTGTTTATCTGTGGGATTTTAGGAATATTCGTCTATGTATTTAACGTATCCCTCTACTGTCCTTGCTTTTTGAAAGTTTCTAAAAAATACGCCTCTGATGCTTATACATTACATGCCACAATTCGACATGTTATTTACTTCAGCTAATTCTATGTATTTCTGTCAACTAAGGTGCGTACAGACTTTAAAAAACTGTAGAGATAAACGAGTAAAACCACAATTCAAACGATACAATAACGCAGAAAAGCCCCCGTGTAACTGCCCTAACCTCAAAAATAAGATTCACATCCCCTTAATCGGGTTTAATTTTAATGTTCTTTTTTAAGATTATACGTTTTGCGCAAATACTTGCAATAAAACACACATCGTGTATGACAACAAGTAGCCTTCAAGCTGTTGTTGTTCTTTGCAGATGCTTCTATGCAAGGATACTTACTGAAAATCGATGTGCATTCAACATGTTTGAGCTTTAGCAACGAATTACAAAGGTGACAAGAGACAGAAAAAAAGGTCACATCATTGCCACAATAAATGACATTTTTTGATCCACCTGTAAATTTTGATTATCTTTGGTGTATTTTTAAAGCAAATTAAATAGTTTATGTGTGCTATTATGAATACACTAAAACTCCTTAATAATGTTTGTTTATTTCCTTAATAATTATACTTTACAGCGTTTTGTTTACTATACTTACAAGTAATTTTGGCTTTGCTTTCTTATCTGTTACATAGTGCATTTTCTCTATCTGTCTGTCTGTCATATAGTGCCTTTTCCCTATCTATCTATCTATCTATCTATCTATCTATCTATCTATCTATCTATCTATCTATCTATCTATCTATCTATCTATCTATCTATCTATCTATCTATCTCTATCTATCTATCTATCTCTATCTATCTATCTATCTATCTATGTCTGTTATATAGTGCCTTTTATATGTGGTTCTTTACTGAGTGTTATGGTCCTCCTAGAACAATTGCTTAACAAAGAACAATTTCATTCTGGGATGTGTTATTGGCATATGAAACTGGTTCTTTGTGCTTTGAAAAACTTCCTAATATGCAGAAAAAAGAAATCTTTACGGTAGGGTACCAGGACACTAACAGATTAGGAAGACCTGAACTTAGCCTGTGTTATTGTATGCAGCAAAAGTCCTTTTAAAATTATAACAATCTGTTACCACTTACTGTATTTAACTTATTAGGGATCTACGGATTTTTGGGACTCAAAAATGATTCCCCTATGGTATCGCTCACTCTGACACCTTTATTTTGAGGTATCTATCTATCTATCTATCTATCTATCTATCTATCTATCTATCTAT